>OX387189.1:32824139-34024139 GCA_947561395.2 Buxus sempervirens
AGGCCCATTGGGCTTGGGAGTGGCCCAAAGGATTATCCAAGTTGCCCTTGAAAGTCCATCTTTGGCATGGACTTGGGTTAGGCAAAACAGGTTTTGGGCCCTGTTGGAAGGCCCACAAAGGAATCTCTTTGGGCTCGGAGAGGCCCAAGTCTCAAGAGAGGGCCCCTAATTACTTAGAGGCCCAACGGGGTTAATAAGGATTAATTAACTTGGATTAAAGGGGGCCCAAAACCCAAAAAATCAGGCTTTTAAGGCCCCCTTGTGCGCTGTTTGCACAATAGGTGCGGGCAGGCCTTGTGTGCAGGCAAGACTTGTCCGCTCTGTGTTTGCGGGACAGGACCCAGTGGCCCAAGAGTCCAATTTTTTTCGGGGGGGAGCCAAGGGATCTCTTCCCTAGGAGTCCGAACCTTCTTGTGGGTCGTTGTGTTGATCCATAGTGGTTTGATTTTCCCCCAAATCAACCAAAAAGCTCACCTTTCATGTGCTACTCCAAGGGGGAAGAAGGGAGAAGGCTTGGGGGCCTCTCCCTCTCTTCTTGTGAGTTTCAACTCACTGTTCGTCGGGTGGGGGTGAGGTCCCCCACCTGGTTTCAAGCTAGGGAGAAGCCCTCCATGGACTCGAGAGGTCACTAGCTTTGAAGGCCACAGCCAAACCAAACATACGTGCATTCAAATCATCCAATGCACATGTAAAATATATAAGAAAGGGAGACGAAAATAGTAGAGAAAACGTGTGATCTAAAGTGTGTTCCAGTGTTCATGCTTGCATGGTAAAAGAGATGAGACTAAAACAAGAGGAGCTTAAGCATGCTCTTAGGTGTGACATGCATGTGCATGTGTTTGGTGGATGTGAGGAGGTGTGGGGATTATGCAAAACACTTTAAAACAGTAGCTAAAATGAGGAGGGGTCATGGTAATGAAGGTGGGGGAACATGGTACCTTGTGTGTGTGGAAACTAATAACATCATGCAAGGTATTACTTCATAAAAAGATGAAAGAGAACAAGGATAGGCTAGCATGATAATAACAAAAGAAAGAAACCATTAAAGAAGGGATTTGGGGGTTTTATGGGGTACATTGGAGGAAGAGAGGAGGGCATACCCTCCTTCAAATAGCAGGAAATGGAGGGAAACAAAATACGGACTTTTGCACATGACCCTAGTGTAGACACCCCAAATTGCACAGTGAAAATGATGAATAATTGGCCAAAATCATTCTTTCTTTTGTGGCCGACATAAAAAATCGGAAAAATAAATTTGTTCTTTGTATCCGACAGAATGCATCGGATACAAATAAATTTAATTGTACCTGATGGATTTCGTCGGATACAAATATTATTGATTGTATCCGACCTGAGTTGTCGGATACAAGGATTTTGCTCAAAATTAGGGTTTTCCGAAAGTTTTCACTTTTACCATCTTATCCTTGTTTAAGGAGGGGGGAATTCCCGAAAATAGCCTTAGGGGTTAAGTGGAGGGACTCTAGACACGTCCCTTGTGTCTACCATTAGGGTTTACCGTAGCCTTTGCCTATAAATAGGAGGCCTCTCCTCAAGCAAATGGCCAGAGTTGGAGATTGAAGAGCTCCAAGTGAAGAAGGGAAACCTCTACCCCATTTCTTCCAGAACCCAGGTAAGCCTAACCCTCTTTTAATTTGCTGTTTTTAAATTCTAGGGTAGTTCTCTTCTTCTACCTTTCTGTAGAATAATGGCCTCTTGTTTGTACTTGAAACCCCTTTCCCTACTCAAAGTACCTCGAAACTCTCTCTAGCCGCAAAACGTGAAGAGAGATCTAGGGGAAATGAGAATGGGAATTGACCATTAGTCATAAAACCCTCTTGAATGGCCTATGATTGTGTGAAACCCCATTCCTTACTCAAAGTACCCCAAGATTATTTCTAGCCGAAAAAGGCGAAGAGAGAATTAATGGAAATGAGAACGGGAATGGAACCCTAGTTATAGAACCCCCATTTGATTGATATGCTTTGAATGCTATATGTCATGATGTGTTGAGGCGATTTTTTTACACATGCACCTATTGCACTTGTTTTGTCGAAATAAGCTTGTATTTTGGATCTATCGTAATCATTATGATAGATTTGAAATAAATGGCCCCAAGCATTTCTGGGATATTTCTTAATGATTTTCAAGCAAGTTTATCTTTGAGTATTGAAAACCTCATGGTCTAACCTCTCAGTTTTGGGCATTTTTACTCCATTTTGGGGGGGGGGGGGGGGTTTTGGTATATTCTCTCAAATCGAAGAGAATGGTGAGCCAAATTTCTTACCTTATTTCTGGAGGGTTTTTAATACTTTTTCAAATGATTTTGGTTTGGATGGCACGGATTACACACACTTGATCACTGTTTTGGGTTGGTTTTACTTAAAAAATGACAAAACTGGACAGCATCTGTACCTTAACTTCGGATACTCATAACTTCATCATCCGGATGAATTTGGAGTGATTCTAAAGACATGTGAAAGGTGGGATTGTCTAGTTCTTGTCTGTAAAATTTCAGCCATTTTTATGAAGTGGATTTTTGACACCATTCGATCAAAGTCGACAGGTCAGTTTCAGGCCAGATTGCTGAACCTGTCACTTTGAATGAGCACCATCTGTTCGTTTTAAGTCCAATTTGAGTAATTTTGGTTTTTGTGTGCTCCTTTGTGAGTCTACTTTCAAATCCAGTTGGTTTCAAATTTTTTTGATTTCATTTGTGTCATGGTTAACTGATTTACCCAGAACTGCTCAATAGCACAATTCTGGGTTGATCTGTGATCTTCGGGGCCTGTTCGGGAGGTCACCCAAGGCACATCCGGATGAAGTTTTGTATGGGGCTAGTTTTCGTTTGAAATATGGTACTACATACTTCATTCATGCAAAATTTTAAGGATTTATATGGAGCCAATCTCCCCAAATGGATTTCCCAAAGTTGCCCACTTATTACTTTTATCGATTTCCAACAGCAGATTTCAAATGAGCCTAACTCTTAGGATTTTAATCAGATCTACTTGAAAATTTTCCTGAATCTTCTATTTATCATAATCTTTCAAATGGATTTGGTTTGATTCAATTTAAATTTGATTTGGATGATTTCAAGACAAATGGCTATATCTTTTACTGAATTTTCCAGATTTGTCTTAACTTGGTTGTGTTCAAGTTTTGCTTTGATTTCCATTTAATAGTGATGTCCCAGAAGTGATACTTCCATAAAAGAGGATCTGGAATTCATTGTACTTCTCATGTGGAGGGATCATACATGTGTTTGATTCTTTTCAAGCTTTTTGATTATTTTAATTAGCAAGCTTTCCTTATTTTGAACATGAACAATACTTGCTAACCACCTTGTGTGGGTGAATGGGGTTACCTAACACCTTCCCCCTATTCATAATCTAATCCCCTTACCCATCTCTGGATTTTTATTTTAATGTGGAATTAATTTTGATCTAGATTTGCCTTTGTACTTATTTTGATGATTTTGGTGTCCATTTACACCTAAAAAGAATGGTGGCGACTCTCCCATTTTTTCTAATCCCGTGTGATGACCGAAAAGTCACTGGATTGATTTTTCCCATATCTCACACCTAGGCCAAGACGTGGTCTCTCCTCCCTTGTTTCGTGCATGAGCTTCCCCTTACCATAGGAATACCTTCTTGTGGGGAAGAAAAAAAAGACAAAAGGACGAAAAGAAAACATGCTCCAACGAAAGAAAATAGCATATAAAAATACATGCTTACATGGTGCCCATTTCCACATATATGGAACAAAAGCTACCTAGGAGCTTACCTTGGGGTAGCAAGACCTCTTTGGACATGTATGAGAGCCACTTAAGGTAGAGACAACAGCTGGAGTCTCCTTTTTGCTCCACCAAAACTCTTCCTTTTTGTCTTCTTGTTGGTGAGAATGAGAGAAAGAGAGGTTTTGGGAGAGTTGGGGGTACTTTGGGGATTTTTGGGGCTTGGTGGAGGGGGGGAGGGTTTCAGAAGGCTCACTGGTCTCAGAGGAGGTGGTGGGGATGAAAGAGGGGCGGGGGGAGCCAACCTCGAAACAAGGGGCTGTAGAAAACAGGCCTGTCCGCACTTAGTGTGCAGGCGGGCTTTGCCCCCACACTAAGTGTGGACAGGCCTATCTTTTGTGCAATGAGTGGAAATCCGCAACGTGGTGGTGTGTGCAGAGGATAAAATTTTCCATGCCCGCACATATAGTTGCGGGCAGGACCATTTTGGCTTGATTTTTCTCCGTCCGCACATTAAGTGCGGATTTTGAGATTTTCCGGGATTTCGGATAAGATTTTGGATAGAATTTTGTCCGCACATGATGTGCAAATGACTACGTGCTCCATTTTTTTTGACCGATTGAAGTGATTGATTTGACCGAATGTGACCCCACTCTCTCTCCTGATGAGAGAAATCAGATTTTCTGATTTTTTATTTATTTTAAATCAATAAAATGAGATATTTTGTGAAAAATGATTATTTTATTCGAGATATTTTTTGTTGGCTGTCCTTTCTGTCCTTTTCCGCCACGTGGCAGATTTCTGCACACTTACCACATGGGCAGCTTTCTGCAATTCCACCTGAGAGCTTGGACTGCTCATAACTCTCTCATCCGAGCAAATTCAGTTGCGCTGGAACCGAGTCGAGATCCTCTATCCACTGGGATAGGGTTTTGCTGTAAATTCAGGTTTTTTAGCAGAAAGTTGAACCCGCTTCCGGAATCTTAATCTGCTCATATCTCCTTGATCTGGACCCCGATTCTGGCAAACTCAGTGTGTGTCGGAATCTTGTCGGTATTTCCTTTCTTTTGAGACAGAGATAGCAGTTAATCTGGGTTTGAGCAGAAAGTCAATTTCTGCTCCCCCTGGGACTTGGTCTGCCCATAAATCCTTTATCTGGACTTCGATTCCGGCAAACTTAGTTGCGTTGGAACGTGTCGGAAATCTCTATCCATTGGTATAGGGCAAGGTAGCTAATTAGCATTTGATCAAAAAGTCAACTTTTGTCCCCTTAGGGTTTGACTTTTCAATTAGGGTTTGCACTTCCGACACTTCCGGGAGGTACAAAAATGGTGTGCTTACAAGTTGGGAATGGAAGTTTCCAAATTGAACTTGGATTCCAATATGAGTTTTATGCGTGGGATTTAAAGGAGAAGTTAGAGAGGGTTTGATTTTTTTTGGTTTTGTATCTCACGGATAGATAGAAAAAAGAGGGAGATCAATTTGTGAAGAAGAAGAAGAAGAGAATCAAAGAGAAAGAGATCCAGGGCTATTGAAGGCTTGAGATTTCTACCTAAAGGCAAGTGGTAACCCTTTAAAAATAAGACTTGCATACTTTATCGGATTAATCGTTAAATCTTGTTTTATTTTTAGATGTTCTTGGATTTCTATTAGGGAATTTCAATTGGGTTGTGAAGATTTTTGGAGATTATAATGTTATCTAGAATTAATATGAACATGAGCGTTTATTATTCATTGAAGTTTTCTTTGATTTTGATGGTAAAACACATGAGCTTCATGATTTAGTTGATTTAGAATTGTTAGACATGATTTGGGGATGTTTATATATGATTTTGAATGTATTTAAAACGTTTGTTTGGTGATAAGTTGATTTCAAATTGGAAAATATAGACCGACATAAAAACCCAGAAAAATCAATTTTAGCCTTAGCACTCGATACTGACTCAAGCGCCATGCTAGGCAAAAAAGCCAATTTTATGGCCACACGACCCATTCGAGCACAAGCTCAAGCCCCTGTTATTGAAACGCAGAACCCGAGAGATGTTTTTGGGCACATTACTCTCACTCAAGTTCTAGCTGGAGCAAAATATCTTAGCTTGAGCGCAACCTAGTGCGCCGAGTACAACAATATGGTACCTAGTTGGGCGCTCGAGCTCTGCTTGGTCGCTAAAACCCAGAATTTGATATTTTAGGAAATTTTAACTAGAATTCAACTATACAATTATTTTAATATAATTCTATTGGGGACTTTTTGGAATCAACATCTAGGTGTCTAATGTTGTCTACATGGTGTTAATATGTCGATGACGTGTCTTCAAATCTTGATTTTGAGTAGGAGAGATACGTCCGACATTGGCCTAAATCGCCGACTCAGCAGCCGTTCCCACGCCGTTACTAAATAGAAGAGGGGTTAGAGTCCATAAGGCAAGAAAGGTAGGCAATGGCTAGAATGAGAGACAAGAGATACTCAAGTGATCTTCACGTATACCAAGCCAGAGAGCTCCTTTAACAGTTGTAGAACATATAGAAGACAAAGAAATCCAAAGGTGGACTTAAAGAAGTGTTATCTTGAACCTAGACTTGGAGAAGGCTCAGAGAAAGAGAAGAGAAGTGTTGCTCCAAGTAGTCAAGGAATCAGGGATCTAGTTTTGTCCCAAGTAGCCAAAGATCCTTTGATTGAAAAAGAGTTCTCATATTTATAGAAATAGTGGGGTTTTAGGATTGTGAAACTTATCATGATCTGAGGCTTAAAGAATATTTACATGTCTATCATGAATTTGGTCTCATAAATGTTTAGGTTGAAGATAAGAATAAAACAAGAGATAATGATGATAAAAGATAGAGTACTCTCCCTGATTGGTACACTAGGTCCCACATGTCAACATGTGGTACTGTAGGTCACTTGATGTTTGCATCATTTTGGGTCGATATGCTAAAACCCGTCATTGGCTGCCGAAGATTCCCTTGCCCGTGTCCACCACGCCTTATGGACCACCAGAAAACCCCCATAAGTGAGCTCTCATCGAAGACAGAGATCTCCACTCCAATATACCAGATAAGATTCACATTTAATATAAATAAACCATGCTACACTTAACTATTATTTCAGTCTGGCGACAGATAACCCATGACAAGCTATCTTTGTCGGATGACAGATGACCCATGACAGATCATTATATGGGTGACGTGTCAAGTATAAAAAATGATCATCTACAAATTCCAACTTATTGTCCACTAATATTTAGGTGCTTTTAAGCGACTTTCATTGTCTAATTGATTTTATAAAAATTATAGGAGATTTTGGGTACGTTCTATTAAAAAAGGTCTTGTTTTGGGTTTCAAAAGAGGAAAATGAATTTCTTTTGATATTTATATGCTTTGGATGGTTCTACATTTCAAAAAGATGATTTTAAATTAACATGTTGTGACTTCTGGAAGGGTTGATTTTGAATTTCATTAATTGGTGGAATTAGGTGTTTTTAGCCTAGAATAGTGGACTTGGTGGATTGAAAGGTGTTTTTATCATTACTATTTGATTCCTATAGTTTTAAGAGATGGTTATAAGTATGTTTTGATTTTTGGAGTTACTCAAATAGATATACAACAAAATTTGGTTATTTGATTGAAAATTCATAGTTTATGAGATTATAGTTCTTTGTAGTAATTAGTGGCTTTATATGATGAAATGTGTATATTTTTCTATCGCCACGTTTATCTTGTGGCTTGTCCTTACGCTTGTGTATCTCGAGGTAAATTTGGGTTCCTTCATGTATCTTGGAGTGGTTTTATACTATGATGGCAATATGGAATTGTTTCTAGAAAGGCCTGGTGGCCATAATTAATAAGGACGTGCTTGGTGGCTGAGACTATTACCTGCTTGTTGGCAAAGATTATTACTTGCTTGGTGGCAAATACTATTGAGACTATTACTTGCTTGGTGGCAAAGACTATTGAAACTATTACCTGCTTGGTAGCAGAGACTATTACTAACTTGGTGCTAAAGATTATTATTACTTTTTTGGTGACAGATTTTGTATTACCTGCATGGTGGTAGAGATTGGTTATCTCCTTAGTGGAAGAAATTGGTTTATTTCCTTAAGAGGAGAAGTTGTTGTTTATCTCCCTGAAGGGTGTAACGCCCCGAACCCGGGTCAATGCAAAACTGGCACTCAACTCGAATCTGAAGTGCTATGGGCCCAAAGCTTCTAAATACCAGACAATAAAATTTCAATTCGATTAACAATTAATATCAGAGTGTAGAAGTCTTATCATTAATAAAAACTAATAATAAACGTGGATAAAGTCATCCAAATCTTCTCAATAACATATAACTCAAGTCTGGTAAAAACAGGTTCTATCACACACTCTCTCTTATAAACATCAAACCATAAATAACAAAAAATAATTAATCAATTTCTCAATAATAATATCAACCTCAAAATCCTAACTACTTCGGATAATAATAGTCCTCTGGAAGAAAATTAGCAAACTCTCCCCCAGAAGCAAACCCTACGTCTATCTCACGCGTATCAGTTGAAAACAAAACAAAACAAATAGGAATGAGATACAGATATCTCAGTAGGTAACAACATGCATGAATAAACAGTTTATATATAGAAGATAGTTACTTTCATTCTCAATAAAAATAAACGAGATAAGCAAGATACGATACAATCTCAATAGATTAAACAGTTCTCAAATCAAAACAGTTTACAAGTATAATTATTTCCATCAACATAAATTCCCCATACAATAGTGTAATAACAAGATCACAATTAATCCATCACAACCCATCATACAACATTGTAGGACTCATGAAGACAAGTAGGCCTTTGAAAAGAAACTCTCCATTCACTATGCCATCATGTCACGACCCGGAACCAAGCCTGCCCCTCCAAGGCATGACCCGTCCCAGACCGTGGCAAGTGGGCCAATTACTCTTAACAAAACATGAAGGATTTGAAAACTTTTTTTTATACAAGTGCAAGTGCAGACAGTTTATACTTGTGCATATCAAAAGTGTTCATATATATAATATTTGATATGAAATAAAACATGAGAGTTTAGATTACAAAGTATTGGGTGACTAGTCACTTCCCTCAAAGGTAAAGGTTTTACAACTCAAAATTATACATGTGTGACAGAAATAAAACCTAAGGCCTATAGTAGTTTTCCTCTCTATACCCGATGGCCTTTTCCTTGCCTCTATCCCTAGCCCGGTCCTTCACACCGGACGTCGATGGATCTGAAAAATAAGATAGAAAGCAACTGTGAGACGAATGTCTCAGTAAGCAACACATGCATGATTCGGTGAAAACACAGTTTATGCATATATCTTTCGATAAACCATGACATGTGGGTAGTTTTTAATACTACAAAATCCACGACATCTCATGTGTCATACAATAATGCATGCATGTGCTTCAGTGTACAGTTCATTAATTTATATCAATTGCAATCAATAAACATTATAATAAATGTAACGGATCCCAAGCTTGTGTGGAAGATACGAGTCCTCTATCTCCAGGCCAGGGTGAACAAGTGTCCACTACCCCCAACCGAGATGAACCGATCCATCTACCCACCAAGGCTTACTGCTGTGGAAGAGCTAGTTCACTACCCCCAAATTGAGGTGAACAACAGTTCACTACCCCCAATTGAGGTGAACAACACACATTACCAATATTCTCTTTCATGATGGAGCCAGTTCATTACCCCCAAATTGAGGTGAACGATGGTTCACTACCCCCAATTGAGGTGAACGGCATATACTGCTTACTAATATTCATTTTTGTGAAGAGGCTAGTTCACTACCCCCAAATTGAGGTGAACACTAGTTCACTACCTCCAATTGAGGTGAACTGCACATGTAAAATGACAAAAAAAAATGGGTCAATGCCCTAAACAAATCTCATGAACTTCTAGGCTACTGCCTTCCATACAATTCAAGTCAAATGTGGGGCCAAAGCCCTTTATTCAATAATGCTCAATGTCATTGGGGCCACTGCCCTTCATTCAATATCAACACAATGGGCCATTGCCCTTTTTATCTCATGGTGCTAGTAACGACCAAAGCCCTGGGTGGTGCAAATGTAATACGGGCCTATGCCCTCATTATCGTGCAACTCATGTTAAGTGTGATACGGGCCCAATGCCCTTCATATTATGTGTATGATACCAGGCCGAAGCCCATCTGGTCATGGGCGGTGTACTCACATTGATGGTCAATGGTATAGGTTAGGTTTTCTAGAAATTCTACATTTCATAACTCCTTTTGGGGCAACCTATGCCTCAACTCCTTGGTACTTGTAGAACTTGGTTTTGGCTCTTGACTTCTACTTCTAAGGGTTATTTAGAAAGTGATTGAGGTGGTGGATTCAAGTTATCCTATTTCTGTAATAATCTGGGATAGAAACTCTTTCTAGGACCTTCTTGGGCAAAACGTACCCAAAATCCTTGTTATTTGGAATTTTGAGTTACTTCAAGTTGGAACACCTCCTAGACACCTAACTCTCACTTATACATGGTTTGGATTTGAACAAAAACAAAGGGTAGTTCAATCTGGGCTAAAAGTGTAAATTTAGGAAAATCTGGTAGGGGCACTCGATAGGTCTCTCGAGCCTGCTTCGAGCGGCCAAGATTTAACTCTCGGGTTCTTTTGTTAAAACAGGTCGCTAGAACAATTGCTCGAGCGGCCATACCTTAAAACTCTACCTGAACTACCTAAAACCATCGCCTGATGCCGCGCTCGAGCGACTACTCGGGTGGCCTGGGTTTTTGACAGCTCGCGAAATCCGAACTGTAACGCCCCGGATCCAGGTTTCCTTAACCACATAAACCGAAATCTGGTTCGTTAGGGAAAATGGACCAAAACACTATTCCAGACTTAAACAACTTCATTAATTATATCAGAGTGCGGAAATAAAATCATCTTTCAGAAGCGCGGAATTAAACTACCAAAATAATCCTTTTATTTTTCATTTATGAAGTCTGGAAAGAGTTCAACTAAATAAACATAAATAACATCCATCAAGGTGTGGATTGAAGATACCAATCATCCTTTCAAAAAACATCAAACTCTTTAATATAAATACTAAAAATAATCCCTAAGAACATAAATCTAAAGGTCTCTCTATGTCCTACACAGGAATGAAATAATCTTCTTCTTGGTAATCACAGTATTCTCCCAGTGTCTCTACCCCGGCAACGTCATCTCCAGGAACATCTGAAAACAAAACCGATAAAACAATAATGTGAGAAATACTATCTCAGTAAGCAGTCATGCAAATAGTTGACCATAATAAAATATGCAACGCTTAATCCGAATAACCATAATAAGAATCAAGACAACAATGAAATACAATTTGTCCACCTCATGGGACTCATGAAATAGTATACCAGATAAAGAGAGTAGACATGTGCCAGTATGCTATCTAACCGAATTACGATGGACCAGCCGCCCTGCAGTTTGGCTATTTAACACCAACGGAAGAACCCAACCATGAGTTAGCATGTACGGCCCAACCAATCCAGGAGTGGGTAACGTAGCGACCAACCAATCTAGGAGCGGTACCATCCTCGAGATGATGGAATGCCTCAGACACAGAATTCAAAGCCCTCTAATACACATTTCACTTACTAGCTATTCTATGGATCCATATAACTGCTAAGCCCACTCAATAGTGAGAAAACTAACCAGGGTAATGGACATACTTCTCAATAACACCCACCAAATACAGAACCATATTTGTACACCAAATCCGCCCCTGTGGGATACAATAAAACATGCACCATGCCTTGTCACACCAATGACCCAAAACCAAAACAGAATGTACCAAGTCATATGTCCAAAACACCAGGTTTCAACGGGCTAATATGTCCCGAATGTGTATCGACTCCATCAATGCACACAATACCTTCATATCACCCAATACAGGTGTATGAACTCACAAAACCAACCTTGGTTAAAAGTAAAATCTTTTGGAACAATAGAATCAAGTAAAGGTGCTTTTTTAGAAACATCTACCCAAAATCTTTATAAAATTGAATTTAAAACATCCGCCAATGCAAACACTTCCCAAATACCCCAATCTTAATGGTAAATAGGCTAAAATTTAATAAAACCATTTCCTTAGTGAAAACTAGGTTGAAAAGTCAAGTTTTCTAAAATCTGACAGACAGGTCGCTCGAGCGGCCAAGGGCGCTCGATCGGCCTTACAAAATAGGTTATTTCAGGGTAGGTCGCTCGAGCGACTGTTTTAGCGGTAGTTCAATCTGGGTAAAATTGCTCTCGGGTTTTCAACTGTATACATAGATCGCTCGAGCGACTGCTCAGGCGGTCCGATACGTGAAAAATCTATAATTTTGCGAAATTCAATAAAAATTTCACAACTCAATATTCAATGCATTAAAACCATTCTAAATCATTCTAGAATACATTATACACATGCTAGAACAATTCCCAACACATAAAACATCTTAAATAACGAAATCAACGCATTAAACATCGAATAACCATGAATATCATCTAAACGCGAATTTAGATTTTATGTAAGTGTCAAGGGACTACTTACCTGGTTTTAGGAACTTAAATCTCCTCTAAGAGCAACAAAATATCACTCCTAAGTTTGTCAAACGATTCTGGAAAGCCTCGATCACGTCTAGGTTCAAAATCACACTTTTAAACCTCTAGCAACATATCAATCTCTTCAAAAACAGAACTATTATTTACTTGCTCATACCTGGTTTCTGTGGGCATGAAAATACTCCTCCTTCCTTTTTAAGACGGCTTCCACAATTGTTTAGGGTTTAGGTTTGATCACAAGGCAACTAGGAGAAGAAAAATAGGAAACAAGCCAAACTCACGGCTCCTTCTATTTTAGGTGTTTTGTGCTCAACGTGTAACTCAACTCCATGCACAACTAGGTTATTTTATTAATTAAAGTCTTTTACTTATTTGCCCCTCCTTCATTAAAACAACTTAAATCAAACCATCTTAAACCAACTTAACTCTCGGGTCAACCCACTACCATTGGGTTCGACCAATCCCTTTTATTCTCCTTTTTTATTTCTTATTTTATTCTTACTAATATAATATGATTGCACAATAATTAATATATTAAAATTACATTTGATCAATAATTAGGAGCACACCTTATATAGGCTCTCCTATCATATCCGGTTCATCTTGAACTCCTCCGGGTTGAACCAAAGTTTCATCTCCTGCATATTATTAGCCAATTAGTTTAGTTACTAAAATCTGGGATTTTACACGAACTTTTGGGGATTTCGATTTTTCTCAAATCTAACTTGTTCTTGGTGTTTTTGGGCTCTAAATCACTCCTAGCATGTATAGAAATCTACTACCAACAAAACCCCTCAAAGATAACCCTCCTATTTGGCCTTGGACTCATTTTCACCTCTCAATCCTAACATTCATTTATACATGCGATTTTGGCCGAAAATTTAAAACAAGGGGAAGGGTGGTGTTGCTTACCTCTTGCAAACTCTTGAGCAAGTTTCTTAGCTCCCAAATCAACCCACGAACAGCTCCTTGCTCCTATTTTGCTCGATTCCACAAATCTCCACACTCCAAACCCAAACGAAAATAACTTTTCTTCGGGGGGTTTCTTCTTTCTATTCTTACAAGCTAACACCTCCAATAGGTTTGGAATGGATGGGGGATGAAAATGGGGAAGAAGGAAGAGAAGAAGATGAAGAAAGTGAGAGAGTGGGAGAAGAGAGTGAAGAGAATGGAAGAAGGGTTTTGGGCAAAAGGGGGTTTAGTCGTGAATGGCTTTCCTTGGGCTATTTTTCCTCTTAAGTGACCCTCCAACAAGACACTATTTATTACCGTTTTGCCATTCCTCCTCCTATTTGCACATAACACCAACACTTAGCATTATTTTCTCTCACATTAGGGAATTCTATTTAATCAAGTAAAAGTTGCTCACCTTCATAGGCTGTTGACAGCCCGGAGCTTAGCCATTTTAACTGGCTTTAGGCTTGAGTTGCTCCAGTTTCACCTATACATCAAACTCGCTAATTAGGTTGTGTTAGGGATATTGGAACGGGGTTTCACACATCACGCGACTTATGAGCGAAGCTACTAAGACCCTCAAACCCGTATATCCATTGAGACAAGAGGCGTAGTCATCGACTTATTGCGCACGAAACTTACGAAGTTTGGCACATGCCACCAACATGTAGCACTTGAATCAATACATGGAGATAACTGCTTATCCACACATACATGCAGACCCTCAAAAGTAAACTAACTTGCAAAAGGAAGCGCGAGCGCAAACTAGGAGTACCCAAACAAAGAAAAACCTCTTTACTCTCAAGCTTAACCCTATGGATCCACATGCAGCTATGCCTATTAGACACCAATAGTATCAAGTACCTCAAATGGACATGGTTTAATAAAAGTGCCTAGTGGCATATAGGGTCCTACAAATCTCATACTCTTTCCAAATAAAATTTTACAAAATAGTTCTAAAGTGAAGATTTTTCTAAAGTTCCAAAATCAAGATACTTTAAAATATACTTTTGCTGAGTAATAATTTTTCCAAATCAAATCAAATCAAATCAGATAGTGAAATAACCCAAAAATCCTTTTATTTTCAAAGTAAGACAACTCTTTTTAGCAAACACCCTAAATCACTCATTAATTTGTGTAAATACCCAAGATCATTGAAAACAGTTGCAAACACTCATTATTTGTAGGTTTAGGTATTTAAAATACATTGAAATTTATTTTGGAATTGAATAGCTCTTCAAAATAGGCAAAATTAGGATTCTGGTGTGGTCGCTCGTTGCTGTCGCTCAAGTGACCTAGTTGGGCGGCCATACTTTTTAACACAAAGTTTTCGAATAATGGGCGGTCAGGGTGGGCGCCTAGGCGATCCCCCTGGGCAGCCTACCAAAAATAAAACTTCAACAGTCACTCAACCCATCGCTCAAGCAATTTGGTTGGGCGACCTACCTATATAAATTCTAAAAATACATAGGCGAGACGCTCATCCAAATCGTTCAGGCAATTGTGCAAAGCGCTTTACAAACAGTGACAAATCCGACTTCTAAAAACTAATTTTTATGCATCAAAACCACGATCTACGTATTCAAATCAACTCTAATATCTTCAAAACATATATACAATACTTCCAAATCATGTAGAAACGTGAATAAAATACTTCAAATCATAGAGAAAGATCAAACCGTAAGAAAACTAACTATTCGACTAAACAGGTGTGCTACCTACCTCTGTTCGACCAAGTTCCCTTCTTCCTTCTCAAGCTTAGATGATGATCCCTTTCTATAGCAACACAGAACTTCTTCTAGGATGAAGAATGCTTTAATATAAACGAAAAATCCTTCTCTTCTCTCTCGGTCTTTGGTTTCCTTCAGCCGTCAGAGAATACAAAGTCTAAAATACGATTAGTATTCTCTTAAGTATTAACCCTATTTTTAATCTCATGATCCCATGTATCTCACCACCATCAACTCCTATGCTACTAACCAATCAAATTAATTAATAGCCTTGCATTAATACTTACTTATTTATTTCATGATCCAACGGTCAGATTTGCTTCAATCTTCGGATCTCCTCCATCAGTGTGATCACCTATATTTATAATTATAATCCATCAGTGAAATCCTCAAATAAATACTAATTATTATTTAATTGAAAATTTATGCAAATTTTCGGGGTCTTACAAGGAAGAGATGGATTGGGGTTAGTTATATAATGGCAAAGTTTGGTTTGGAAAGGAGTGATGATATTACAAGGTTTTTATGTATGTTGTGAATTGTTTTGGGAAAAACTATTAGTATTATTTTGGAAACTTGTGGATTTGGTTTATATGAATTGTTTTCTTACTTTATGATATTTTGGTTTATCATATTGCAACTCATGAAAGGTTTTAGAAAATTATATGTGTATTGTTTTCTTTCATGCATGTTAATATTTTCTGAGATTTTATATCTCACTCCTTGCTTTTAATTTTTTTTTATTTCAGAATTTCTTGGAAAGGACCGTTAGTTCAAAAATTTCACCCAAGTGACAAATGCATGACAAATACCTTTTGGTATTAATGTTTCAATTCAAGTGTGTGTAGAAAATAGGTTGGAAGATCAAGTACAAATGTTCCAAGTGAAAGAAATCATGTTTGGAGCATGTTTTGCCTTGAGAACTGTTTGACCACCCTTCAGGTGCTTGCACAGAGCTTGTTGCAGCCTGCACAGAGCCTGCACAAAGCCTGCCGCACCCTGGTGCAACTTGGGTTTCTATGCGCACCCTCCGCTCAGCTGCGATGAGGTCACTATTATGAACATGCAGAAGACAGTTTGTGGCCGCACCCTTTGTGCACCCTTGCTCAACCTGCGCGCAGTTGCCCTCTACCTACTCACGACGAAGGATTTTCACTATAAATAGGGTTTTTGGATTTCTCTTTGTACTTCTTCCTTTCTAGATTTTGTTTTTAGGGTTTTAGGGTTTACAGAACATCTCTAAGATCTAGTTTTGGGTTCATTGAGTGAGGAAGAGGATTGAAGACGGCTTGGCCCTTGTGCTTCAAAGAACAGTTTCATTGAGAAGCCTACTTGTTCATTCCCTATTCTTCGAAAGGGATTGGGGATTTCTTTGGTGGATTCTAAAGAAGCTCTTGGGTGGATTCTCAAGAGTGTGAAGAACACGTTGGTGGACTCTAAGGTGCCATTTGTGACCGTGAGGTAGATTCCAAGTGAGGATGGGATTGATTCACTTGGGAGTGATTTATCGTGGGAAGCGAGCAAGAGTGAGTTTGTGGGATGGGAAGTTTGTAACTCGGTAACTCTTGTATTCACATTTATTTATAATGGATTGATTTTCTAAGGGTGTTGCTTTAAGAGACCCTAGGTTTTATCTAGTTGGATTAATAGGGTTTCCTCATTATATTGTGTGTCTTATGCTCTTTTATTTTTTTGATTCTACCTTTATTATTAAAACCCAAAGAGATCCGGGATCTCTACCTAGCCTATAGGCACTTTTTCAATGGCACCGCTAGGATAGAATGTTAGTGGGCATGAAGACTTAGAGATTCTAAAGGTCAAGAATAAGGATATTGATGTAGGAGTTCTTATCTTCTAAAGTAGTAGTAGATGTTCTAGTAGTGATTTGAGAGTAGTTGAGTTATAGTTGCCTTTCCTTTGAATACTTGATGTAATAGCTATTTGGAGGGTTTTAGTAAATAAAATAAGTTTCTTAGTGTACTCTGATTTACATTGATCATTTCCTTTTGTTTTTAATTGTTTTGTTATTACTAAAGTAATGCCTTGATCTGATTTAAGAAAAAGAGACTGGATCTGGGGTGTTACATATTTGATCCATACAAATGGGATAGTGCTTGTAAGGACCCAACCCATCAAGGTATTGTCTACTTTGGGCCTAAGCCCGAATTGTTTTGTCCCCAAAAGGCGCTTTACTAGGTTAAGTATTGTTCTTGACTCTTATACCTTACCAAGCTTTCATTCGTTTCCGATGTGGGATCAAGATGCCACAATCTCCCCTCCTTTAGGGCTGCACATCTGGTGTAGTGGCCCACTAACCTAGAAGCTTGCTAGCCATCACCAGGCACACCCCTTGTCGGTCCAACCACCTCTTACGGGCAAAAAACCAGGACCACACCAGCCTCAGACTACTGGACCTAGATTCAGCTATGATACCCTTTGTAATGACCCAACCCGGTGAGGTATTGTTCGCTTTGGGCCTAATCTCGTATGGCTTTGTCCCCAAAAGTCATCTTACTACGTTAAGTGTTCTTCTTGAATCTTATATTTTATCGGGCTTTCATCCGTTTTCGATGTGAGATCGAAATGTCATAGATTTGTTATGATGTACAATATATGGGAGATTTTCAATGATCATTCCTTGTTGCTTTGTGTATGGATTCATAGTAACTTATTAAGAGGAAGAAATTTTAGAGCATCAAATGTCTTGCTCCAGCCTCATGGTTTTGGGAAAACTTCTCAAGCTTAAGGAAAGCATTTATCACTATATCTTGCATAAAGTCGAAAATGGTTAGTCTACCCATTTTTTATCCATAGAGTGATGTTGAAAACGGGAGATATATTGTGAAAGAACTTATAAAGCATGAATTCCAACAGCTCCAGAGGATGATTGGCATTTACTAGTATGGTTTCCAGGTCATGGTTTATCGGACCAGTTGGTATCGGTCTGTATCGGAATCGGATGGTCCCGGTTTGATATTCTGATTTGGGATCATCCAATCCTCGGAAGATTTAAACTTGGGCAGTATTGAGTTGGATTGCTGGAGTTGGAATGGTATTGGGCGGTACAGTATAGTCTGGTCCATAGCCGATCCAATCCTGCCTGGATGTGAAAATTTAGAAAAAATAAAATAAAAATTGTGAAAAAAGGGAAAATTCATAAGAAAAATTGTTTCAAATTATAAATGATTGATATGAATATAATAAACAATAAAAATGTGTAATATGTAAACGATACAATAATCATATTGCTAAGTAAAAATAATATTCCACTAAAAACAATATTAGTGTTAATGCTACAACTACAACATTAATATTAATAATATTATCAATATTAATATTAATAGCTTTATTATTATTTATAACGTAATCTTATTAGTAATATTAACATAATAGTAATAATATTAAAATAATTTTAATATTAACAATTGAACATATTATTTTCATATTTTTTTATTACGTTTTTATTGTATATTATATGTTATATCAATCGTTTATAATTTGTAACAATTTATGTTTATGAATTTTCTCTAATTTTCTAATTTTTTTTCACAATTTTTTTTTTTACTTTTTCTGATTTTTCAGAGCTGAATTGGACTATCGGCTATGGACCAAATGGTACTAGACTGTATCATTCGGTATTGGACCGGTACTAGCCAATCCATAGCAATGCCTGAATTTTTTTGTTTGTTTGTTTCTTTCTGGGTCACCTGAGAACCCTAGTATCGGCCCAAAAAACCATGTTTCAGATCATATACCATACCATTCGTTTATTTTATGGATAGCTTTGGAAGACATGTCCCTTAATTATTAAGTCACGAGGATTCTCTTCTTCCTTCTCGGGAATGTTCTCAACAAAAAATAAATAAAAGCCAATGAGACACCAGAGGTTTCTTGCAATAACAACTAATCTTTTCTTGAAAAGATAATTCCTACCCAATCTTGAGATAATTAATGCAAATAGGAGTTTTTTTTTAATTTAATTTAGAAATAAGGTACGATTCTAAACAATTAAATTGAGATTTCATTTACTTGCTTTATTATTGATAATAAAAGAAATTGAATACTAATGCTAGTTGGTTCGTATGAGAAAAAAATTTATTATATAAATAAAAAAAATTTTTTGCTTATAAATTTTATATGTTTTCTTATAAAATATATATAACTGACATACAGTTTGTATGGCAATACGTTGGCTAACCTATGGATGGCAAGAATTCGATTAAAACCAATAAACCGAATGGAACCAAAAATTTTTTTTTGGTGGATAAACAAAAATTATATTAATCTAGAAACTTGTCTTACATACTGTACGTAAACCTTGAGCTTCATCAAATAGTACAATGGATAAGAAAGCCGGAGGCTTATGAACCCAAATATAGGAGTGGTTATCAAGAGCAAAATTGGCAAGTAAATCAGCAATTTTGTTTGCTTCTCTGAATACGTGTGCATATCTTATATTAGCAAACAAAACTGTAAGTCTTCGGAGCTCCAATAACATCGGAATTAGCTGCCATGGCGGATCTGAAATTGGGTTGGATAGGAACTTTATCACCAATGAAGAGTCACCTTCAACTATAATGTGAGAGTCCCAGATATTGATCAAACCTTATGCCCTCCATAACTGCTAAAGTTTCTGCTAGTAAAGCTGAAGAGGCTTGACAGATGGAAGCTACAGCACCTACAAAATTCCCAAGTGAATCTCTGATAATAACGCCAACACTTGCTTGACCAGACCACCTCCTATAAGCTCCATCAAAATTAATTTTGTAATAAGTTTCAACAGGTGGGTACCATTGAAATAGAATGCTGTCCTTTTCTGAATTCTTCAGACCTTTGCACTTCTTAATAAGATTAGAATCCTGCTGGAGACGGTTAAAATGATCCACAACCAAACTCACACTAGGGTGATGTTGTTGAAAAACAATACTATTGCGGTGAAGCCATAAAGCCCATCCTAAATTAGCAGCCGAAGTTAGCATATCGAGCTTGGTCAAATCTGCAAAAGGCTTTTTTAGAGAGGAGATGTATTCAAACCATGAAAGGAAGGAGTGTTGTGGACCTACAGATTGAGTGGCACCACCAATGGTCTGCAACTAGATAGCGTGAGAGAAAGGACATGCCATCCAAAGGTGCTCCACAGATTCTCTAGACTGGTGACAAAATGGTCAGTCGGGTGAAATAGATTTTAATCTAGTATTTAAAAGTCCAGCAGTAGGCAATACCCCATGCAAACTTTTCCATAAGTGAAGTTTAATCTTCTGAGGACAAGTAAGATGCCAATAAGATATTGTTTGATGAGAAGAAGTTTTACCCAATAGCATCCTGTAAGCCAAGGCCACTGAAAAGCGTCTATTAGCAGTAAAGAGCCATATGATAGTGTCCTCAGTTAGACTAGTAGAAATTGGAGTGGCCATGATCTTTGTTACTATCTCTGAACTCCAAAGATTTGATAAAAGTGTTAAATTCCAGTCACCTGAATTAGAGTCAATAAGGTTCATTACCTTCGTGGTATTCAGGTTGGTTAGGGGGTACTGAGTTGCTGGAATCTTCTCTCCAGACTGAAGCCAAACATCTTCAAAGATACCCACTTTATCACCTTTAGCAATTAACCAACAGCTACCTTTTTCCAAGAGGGATTTTAACTTCACTAATTGTTTCCAAGCATACGACTGAGAGGTTTTGAAACCAGCATCTTTGAAAGAGGAATTTGGGAAGTAGAGATATTTCATAAAACTAACCCATAAAGAGTTCTTACTTGTATATAGATGCCATGCAGCTTTCATAAGGAGAGCTTTATTCATGATTGAATACCTCTGTTGAAGAATTAGTTCCTAAATTGAAGGAGTTGAAGAATTAGTTCCTAAATTGAAGGATTTGGAGATTTATTTCCTTAATTGATTACACAATTGGTTCCTTGATTAGTTCCTTGATTATAGGATCTGTTTTGAATCATTTCCTAATTGATTGTACTGCTGTAAATATTCTCTGGAATGTTTCCAAGCTTCTTTCTTTATTCATAGTTAGGTAAGATCCTATAAAGTGTGATGTAATACTCCCATGAACATATGGAAAAATGCTGCAGAGAATACTGTTTTCCAGATCTGAATTCTTTAACTTTTAACATGGTATCGGAGCAAGGTTCAGATCGTTATGCTCGTTGCTGAACCACCACGTCCAACTACACAAACGTGATGGCTTCTTCTTTCAACAACACGCCAGAACTATCTCAAACAAGATCGATTCCTATTGTTGTTCAATCTAAAGGTATTTTTAATGCTGGAATTATGCTTAATGAATCAAATTATGATGTTTGGTCACAGTTGATGGAGGTACATATTGCCGAAAAAGAGAAACTCTCTTGTATTCGGTGTAAGACGAAGCCACCTGCAGAATTCGAAGATGGCTATGAAAGAGAGAAACTCTCTTATATTCTGGTAGGATATCCAGAATGGTGGGATCATAGCCGTGCAGCCCAGAAGAAGAAAACTAGAACTGCTGCTGTTACTGTTGTTGCAACAGATGTTGCAACAGATGTTGGAACAGATGTTGAAATCCAGACCTCCTCAGTGTTAGTAACAACTACAGATAATGGTGGTAAGGTTTTTAATATTTCTTCACTTGTTTCTAATAGTGCATGGATAATTGATTATGGTGCTACAGATCATATGACATTTGATTCTAGACAGGTAAACTTTTTTAAACCTTCCTCTCAACAAATTGTTTCCACTGCCAATGGTAACACTACCCCAGTTATTGGGGAAGGATCATTGACCCTCACTGATAATTTGAATCTAGCTTCTGTTTTGGTTGTCCCATCTTTAGAATATAACCTATTGTCAGTTTCTCAAATAACCACAGCCTTATCTTGTGTTGTGATTTTTTGGCCTGATCGTTGTGTTTTTAAGGACATCCAAACAAAGCAGACGATTGGTTGTGGTATTAGACGAGGCAATCTGTACTACTTGGATTTGGTGTCAAGAATCTCAGACAAGTTACATCAAGGCTTGGCAGTGAATGGCTATGAGGTGGAGAAGAAGATGTCTGAAATTTGGCTATGGCATAGACGTCTTGGGCATGCTTCATTTGGCTATCTAAGGAAATTATTTTCTAGTTTATTTGCAAAAGTGGATGTTTCTAGTTTTCATTGTGATGTATGTGAAATGGCCAAAAGCCATCGAACACCATTTCCATTGAGTTTGACATTGAGTCCACTTCCTTTTATGGTGATACATTCTGATGTTTGGGGGCCATCTAAAGTCACAACTTTGGGAGGATCTCGTTGGTTTGTTACTTTTATTGATGATTGTACAAGGATGACTTGGTTGTATTTAATGCAATCCAAAGATGAAGTGAACTCATTATTTCAAAAGTTTCATAAAATTATTGAAACTCAGTACAATGCACACGTCAAGATTCTTTGGAGTGACAATGGCAGAGAATATCAAAGTTCTGAACTTCAAAAGTTTTTGCAAGCCCATGGTACTATCCATCAAACTACTTGTTCCAATACACCCCAACAAAATGGAGTTGCAGAGCGAAAAAATCGACATTTGTTGGAAGTTGTTCGTGCCTCCTTGATTGTAGCCCATATGCCATTATCCTATTGGGGAGAAGCACTTACTTCTGCAGCATATTTGATCAATAGAGTCCCTCTAGCTATATTGAATTCTAGACATCACTCCAAGCTCTTACTCATGCTGTTGGTGCAACAAGCGTCCCAAATTTACCCCCTCATATCTTTGGTTGTGTAGCTTTTGTCCATCTCTATAAACATCAATGCAACAAGTTAGCTCCTCGAGCGTTGCGATGTGTTTTTGTTGGATATGCTATACACCAAAAGGGGTACCAATGTTATCATCCTCCAACTGACGCATGTTTATCACAATGGATGTAGTTTTCCATGAAAATGAAATGTATTTCTTATCTGAGTCTAAACTTCAGGGGGAGTACCAGAAGGAAATTCAGACTCTAGATTATGATTTAGTACAGTATGAATATCAGATCTCTGAAGAAACCGCTGCTGGAGAGATTTGTGCTAACGATGTTGCAACACCTGCTGCAACATAAACGTCTGTCACAGAAACAACAGAAAATATTGCTGAAATGGATGGTGATGAATGGCCAGAAACTGAAGGAGTAACACAAACAGAAGGCATCTGTGAAACAGAAGGAATAACACAATCAGAAGACATCAGTCCATTCCTATTTGAGTGCGAGCCTCTCGTCAATATACCACACCAATCATCTACTGAGGATGCTCCTGATAGAGTGTCTCAACCACAAATAAAAGTTCTGCCACAGCGTCAAACCAGAGGTATTCCTAAACCCACATATGAACCTGAACTTTCTAGTAGAGTTAAGTATCCCATGAGTCATTATGTGTCTCACAAAAATCTGTTTGAATCAAATCAATCATTTGTAAATCAATTATCTACTATAGTTATTCCTAACAGTGTGCAGGAAGCCTTAGTTGACCCAAGATGGAAAGTTGCTATGAATGAAGAGATGAATGCCTTGCAAAAGAATAAAACTTGGGAACTTGTTGATTGTCCACCAGGGAAGAAGCCAGTGGGATGTCGATGGATTTACACTGTAAAGTATAAGGCAGATGGTATGGTTGAATGTTATAAGGCAAGACTTGTGGCAAAAGGGTACACCCAAACCTATGGGATTGACTACACAGAGACATTTGCACCTGTAGCTAAAATCAACACTGTTCGGGTGTTGTTGTCTTTAGTTGAAAACCTGGAGTGGCCATTGCAACAATTTGATATGAAGAATGCCTTTCTACATGGAGAATTATCTGAAGAAGTTTATATGGACCTTCCACCAGGTTGCATGACACCAGCAAAACACAAACAGAAGGTGTGCAGATTGAAGAAATCATTGTATGGATTGAAACAGTCTCCAATAGCATGGTTTGAAAGGTTTACAAAAGCCATGATAGGCTTTGGCTACCATCAAAGCAACTCAGACCATACATTGTTTCTAGAAAGGCAACAAGGTAAGATCACTGCACTCATCATCTATGTAGATGATATGGTAGTCACAGGGAATGATCCAGAAGAAAGGAAGGCACTACAAGAATACTTATCCAAAGAATTCGAAATGAAGGACCTTGGTTCTTTAAAATATTTTCTTGGGATTGAAGTATCTAGATTTAAGAAAGGGATATTTCTGTCACAGAGAAAGTATACCTTGGACCTATTACAAGAAACTGGAATGTCAGCATGTCAACCAACTGATACACCGGTGGAAGAAGGCTTGAAGTTATGTGTTGAGCTAGACCAAGTTCCAACTGATAAAGTGAGATACCAAAGACTTGTAGGGAGACTGATGTACTTAGCACATACAAGACCAGATCTTGCTTATGCATTAAGTATTGTTAGTCAATTTATGCATGATCCTGGAGAGCAACATATGAATGCAGTCATGTGCATCTTGAGGTATTTAAAATTTGCACCTGGAAAAGGGGTTCTGTTCACTAAAATACAGACTGTTGTAACATCGATGCCTATACTGATGCTGATTGCGCTGGAGCTAAAGATGATAGGAGATCGACTTTTGGTTACTTTACGTTTGTGAGGGGTAACCTTGTTACATGGAGAAGCAAGAAACAAAATGTTGTTGCTCGTTTGAGTGCAGAAGCCGAATTCAGAGGTTTGGCTCTTGCTCTTTGTGAAGCATTGTGGTTGAAACTTCTTTTGCAAGATTTGGGGTACTCACCTATGCAGCCTCTTCAATTGTATTGTGACAATAAAGCTGCTTGTGATATTGCCCACAACCCAGTCCAACATGATCGTACAAAACATGTAGAGGTGGACAGATTCTTTATTAAAGAAAAACTTGATGAGGGTATATTGGAGTTACCTAAGATCAGATCAGAAGATCAGTTGGCTGATCTTCTTACTAAAGCTGTCTCAAATTGTATCTTCTCAAAATTAGTAGACAAGTTCGGCATGTGTGATATCTATGCACCAACTTGAGGGGGAGTGTTGAAGAATTAGTTCCTAAATTGAAGGAGTTGAAGAATTAGTTCCTAAATCGAAGGATCTGGAGATTTATTTCCTTAACCGATTACACAATTGGTTCCTTGATTAGTTCCTTGATTATAGGATCTGTTTTGAATCATTTCCTAACTGATTGTACTGATGTAGATATTCTCTGGAATGTTTCCAGAATGTATAGTTTCTTTCTTTATTCATAGTTAGGTAAGATCATATAAAGTGTGATGTAATACTCCCATGAACATATGGAAAAATACTGCAGAGAATACTGTTTTCCAGATTTGAATTCTTTAACTTTTAACAACCTCTTCAGATTTAATCCCCCACTTCTTCATGGTTGAGTAATGCGATCCCAGCAGATAGTGGCTAATCCTTGGGATGAATCAGGTTTCTTCCAGAAAAACCTTCTAGATAATTTATCAAGTTTATCCAAAATTCCCTGGGGTAACATAAAACAAGACATCATATAGGTTGGTTGAGCATTAAGAATAGATTGAATGAGCGTTGCTCTTCCAATTTGAGTTTAAAGATGGAACTTCCAGCCAGCTAGCCCAGCCGATACCTTGTCAACTAAGTCTTGGCAATCTCTAGCAGTAGGTTTTTTGAACAACATGGGGATGCCCAAGTATCGACCTTGTCCATTATTACTCTTAATATTAAAAAGTTGTCTAATGGACTGTCTTTGAAATCTGCTAAAATCCTTATTGAAATGATTGAGGATTTTTGAAAGTTCACTTCCTGGCCAGACTCAGCACAATATTTGTGAATTAATCTAAGCAAGCAATGGGCCTCTTGATGACAATTATTCCCATATATAGTAATATCATCAGTGAACATTAAGTGGGATAGAGAAAGGCGACCTCTTTTAAGTTGGATACCTTTAAATCGGCCATCCATTTCCAATATGTTTAAAGCAACAGATAAAAATTCCTGGCATAAAATAAATAAATAAGGAGATAAGGTGTCCCCTTGTCTTAAACCTTGCTGAGGTTTAATGTAGCACCTCGAAACCAGGTCCACCCGGGTAAGGTTTATACTGGCTCCCGAGCACTAATTATGGCCCAAAGCGTGATGAAAACAATCTTAAGGACTAACCAAGACACTTATAATAAAGTCCTAAAATTTTCAGAAAAATTGCTATATAATGCCTGTAAATACAAGATTGGGCTATGCCCCTGATACCTGATAAACACAAACATGAACATATATGCATTATGCATCTATTCAAAAGCTAAACCACCAAACATACACAGATCTAAAATAAAGATTACTAAGTTTCACACCCTCTCTCTCTCTCTCTCTCTCTTCATTTACAACATATACAATATCCAAAAATGTAATCTACAACTATAAAAAATTTGCCTTCTATAGATCTAGCCAGGGTAATAGTAATCCTCTGGCCTATATTCTGGATAACCCTCAGCTTTTGTCTCGCTACGCGTCTCACTTGCTGGATCTGAAAACAAAACCGATAAAACAAAACTTGCGTGAGACAATTGTCTCAGTAAGTAGCACCATGCATGTTATAAACAGTTTATGCAAATTCAGATAATAATAACATGCTCGAAAACAATACGATCAAATCCCATAAAGTTTGTGGTGAAAGCAATTCAAACATAACAAATACAGTTCATTCACAATTACCAACATTTCACAATTCGGGATTATACTACAATTAAAAATCAGCTTAATCCAAATTACGAGATCCTCATAAAATCTATGTAACCAAGATAATCACCCTCTACCCTCCAACCAAGATTCAAGGTCTAGCGGAGTGCTTCTCTACGCTTTTTGACAAATCAAGCTAAGCGGAGTGCCCTCTATGCGACCTAAGGAATCCAGGTCAACGGAGTGCCTCTCTACGCTGCCCGATGAAGCAAGGCTAAGCGTAGTGCCCCTCAACGCTGCCTATTCATAGTACATACCAAGTGGAATTCCCTTCTACATCCCAAATCTTACGAATAAACGATTTTATACATAACCCAACTTTCTAGATAAACTCATACAAATCAATCATTGATAAATAATTTCACAATTCTGAGCTTCTGGGGTGAATTTGGGTTCATGATCCACAATGTCTCAAAGCACGTGGTGAACTTAGTTCACGATCCTTGTGCGCAGTGAATCACACGGCAGAGCGCACGTGTCGTGTGCGTGCCTCCTAAAAATTGAATATCGGAGTCGCCACCGCCTAACGGGGTGCAGGCGGACACAGGGTAACCTAACCGGGTCTATTTTGGTCTGTGGCTTGAGATTTTGGCTAAGTGCTCAGTTACGATCCGGGGAAGTCTGAAGACACCCCGGTTCGCCCCGCTGGTTTAGCGGGTCCCTTGGGTCACCCTAGTTTGAGTCAACTATACTCACCCTGTCCTAATCCAGCATGTATCAGATTAGTCTGGTAGGGCCTTTTGCAAGTGTAAGTCCCTTTTTGTTTTTATCTTATTAACCTTTCATTAAGTGGGTCGGGTATGGGCCTCGTTGGAAGGCCCATGGGTAGCCAAGCTGGGCTTTAAGTCAAGCCCACGGCCCATTAGGGTTATTGGGTAACCCTTATTGGATTTGAATTAATTTAATCATGCAATTTAGGCGGGTTTAAGATTTTTAAGGCCCAATGGGTTTGGAGTGACCAATGGGTAATTATCCGAATGACCCATTTATGAGAAACGGGCTTTCGTGTGGGTTGGGCTGATAGTGGGCCCCGTTGGAAGGCCCACAAGATTTCATTGGGCCTGAGTGGGCCCAGGTCGCTAGAGATGAGCTGGGATTAACCCAAAGCCCTATTGGTTCAGTTTAATTATTATCGGGTCAACCCGAGCGGGTCAGGTCTATAAAAGAAAATGTTTTTTTTTAAGCATTAAAAGAGACCATTCGAAAATCCCCAAATGGTCAAGCCAGCCACCGGGTCAGCTTGCACATCCCCAAGAACAGTTCGCGACCTACTACAGGTGTCCGAATGGGACCGATATGCCCCTAATATCACCCTCTAACTCAAAACGTCCACTTTTGGCTAATCCATTTGCACATTCCCTCTATCAATCATTGAACAAATACAATGAATAATAAAACAAAATCAATCACACATGAGAATAGTGGTATGAGGTTTCTAAATCAACACATGAAGCATGTAAGAAATCGAACATGTTTTGTAAAGTGGGTTAAAGACACATAGAGAAAAGCATGTAAGAAATCAAACGTGCTTTGTGAAATGAATTGACTATTTCCGAAATAAGCTTTCTTTTTTTTTTTAAAACATGTATACGGCTGAGTACAAAAAACTGGATTATGCATAAGACAGAGAAGGATGTTGTTGAAAAGATATCTTGAACAAGCATGTGTTAACTGAGTGTACATGTACAGAAATAATTTGGGAATGAATATAATCGTGCGTGCATGTGTTAAGTGTTTGTGTGTAATGATTTATTTTCCTTTTAAAATGAACTACCTAGAATAATAAATGGAAAGGTTTAAGTGGATGCATAAGAATCTACTCTTACACATACAACCGATTGAACCATGCCAACACAAAGGAGATTCATAGCTACTTACTGAAAATGAAAGGAGAGAGGGGAGGGAAGTTAGGGTTACAGCAGATATTTAGAGGGCATACCCCCTTTTATTACCACAAAATAAGTCCACCTGAGAAACCTTGGTCTAAAGAGGGCATTTAAATAAGACTTTTTGCTTCGTACTCTTCCCATTTCTTCGTATAGGAGATCCCCCCTACCATGGGGATCTCATTTGCATGTGAAGGAAAACAAATAGGGTAGATAAAATAATAAAACTAAGATTTAATGTGATCAAGAAAAGAAAATATACTCAAAGGAATTTCATTTCCGTGTATGTCGTATAAGACACAACACTATTCCTCACCTTAATGTTACCTTGTCTATTTGAATAGGTGATGACGTCCGAGTGGGAATACAGCAGTGAAAGTTCTCCCTTTGTCTTCAAATCCCTTCCTCTAGCCTTCTTTAAGTGTGTTGAAAGAAAAAGGATGAAAAGGGGAGAGATTAGAAGGGTGAAAGGGTCATTTTTTGGGAGATTTGGTGGCTTGGGTATGAGAAAGATGATGTGGGTGTTCGCTGGTTCACCAGGCAAAGTTGGGGACGACTGGGGGTAAAAAAAGATTGAAGGGAGATGAGAGAGAGCCGACAAGAGTGGGACAAAACCAAAACTCAAGGGGGCCAGCAAGTTCAAAGAGAAAAAGGAGAGTGAGAGTCCTCCTCCTCTCTACAATGACGGAATGGTCAATTAAGTCATGATGGGCTGTAGACCCTTTTTTTTTTAAAAAGAATCGAAAGTGCACTCAAAAAAAAAAAAGATACAAAAGCGGGAAATAACTTTGCTCACGTCTGCATAACTTACATGTGCGGACGTAAAAAACAAAGAAATCGGCCTAAATCCGTACCTTCTTATCTTTTCAAATGTTATTTTATAATTATTACTTTTTTTTTAAAAAGCCTACTTTCCCAAATTTGCCCTTCTTGTCTTGTACATGCGAGAATTCCTTTTTTTCTATTTTATTTTTTTATTTATCTTAAATCTATCAATTAGATATTTTTCAAAATAATATTATTATATTCTTAGATTTTTTATTTAATGTCTTTTCTTTGATCTTTGCCACATGTGCAGATTTTCCCAAGATTTTGACTGCTCATAACTCTTTCATCCGATGTCCGATTTTAGCAAACTCAGTGTCGTTGGGATCAGTGTGAGATTCCCTATCCATTGAACTTGAGTTTAGCAGTGAACTGAGATTTTTAGCAGAAGTGAAAAACTGCTATCTCGAAGTCAATTTTGCTCATATCTTTTAATCCGGGACCCCGATTCTGGTAAATTCAGTTGCGTCGGACTCATGTCGAGATTCTCTATCCAATGGTATGAAATTTGGTAGCTGAATTGGGATTTAGCATAAAGCCAATTTCTACTATTTCTAGGTTTGACTGGCCCACAACTTCCTCATCCAGAATCTGATTCCAGTGAATTCAGTTGCGTTGGGATCTTGTCGAGATTCTCTATCCGCCGGTATAAAATTGAACCACTGGTTCAGCTTTTAGCAGAAAGTCAAAACTTCTTGCCGGGAGCCGGTTTTGCTCGAAATTCCCAATCCGGAACCCCGATTCCAGGAGACTTGGTTGCGTTGGAATCGTGCCAAAGTGCTCTTTATGTTGGGGCCAGATCAGACGACTAATCTGGGGTTTAGCAAAAAGTCGATTTATGCTATTCCCAGTTTTGACCAACCCACAACTTCTTCATCTGGACTCCGATTTGGACAAAATTGGTGTTGTTAGAACTGTATTGGAATCCTCTTTCCAATGGTATGAAGTTTGGTGGTCAATTCGCACTAGATAAAAAGTAAACTTTTTGACCCCTTAGGTTTGAATTTTCAATTGGGGTTTTCATTTTCGGCACTTTCAGTGCGCAAAAATGAGTTGCTGATAACTGCCCCTCTTTGCCGGAATTACCTTGGGGATTAACGGCAAAGAAGAAAAAAAAACCTTATTTTTGCGCCTTGGATTTCTGTCGACATGGTCGACGAGCTCAATTCGTAAGGTTTTTTTAGTGAAAGGGAAGCGCCAGATGATTTGGTGTCACTTCCAGACCTTGGAGCTTCCTTACCCTTTTCGGGTTTTTGTAGGTTAGCTCCTCGGCTTTTAGTTTCTGTTTTTCAAGGAGAGATAAGATTGGATTTGAGCTCATCAACCTGTTTCGGCGTTGATGCAAGACACTCAACAATGTTCTTTTTTTCTTCTTGTTTATTCCATTAAAGCTTTTAGGTGGTTTCTAGTTTTTGATTCAAGTTTTTTTTTTTTGTTCCCATCAAAGCTTTTTCTTTTTCTTTTTTTGTTTTTTGTTTTGTTTTTCTTTTCTTTTGTTTTTTGTTTTTTGTTTTTGGGTTTAGCCCGAGGTTTGGTGGTGGGAAAGGTAGGAGGGGTGAAGAGGACGGGAGGGAGCTCTTTCGCTGCTGTCCATCATCCTGGGGGACCACGCATATGTAGTCTATCCTATCTTATTTACAAAAGTGGGAAATAAAATTACAAAGGTGAGGCCAAATTCGCCCGGCGTCTCTTCTTCTCGTTTCTTTTCTTCATGGCTTGAAAAGTTCATTGCTTCTTTCTTCCTTGCATGTCCTTCTAGATTGTGAAAAGAGCTTCCTCATTGATTCCTCCCTTCTTCTTTTTTTTGTTTTTTTGTGGCAAGACGGAGGCTTCCTAGTTTGGAGTAACTTCACTGGGGACTGGCGGGAGCCTCCACCATTTCTTCTTTCTTGCACAATCTGCTTCCTCTAATTGGAAATGAACTTTTGAGCTTCTGCTGAATATGGGAGCTCCATTGGGGATTTGGGAGCCTTCATTCTGTTCATGGTTCTTACAGGGATCTCCACTGGGGAATAGACTCTGCTAGGGATGAGGGAGCTCTTTGCAATTCCCTTGCCTTGGCTTTCCTTTTCTTGGCCTTTCTTTTTCCTCGTTTTAAGGTGCTTCTGGATGTCTTGTGAAGGCCTGCAAAATTCTCATGAAGCGGTCAAGCATGTAAAATTAAGAAGATAAGCAACAAAATAGATTTTTTTGTTTCTCTCTTTTGTTTTTTTGGAAGTGATCTTAAAAGAAAAGGTAGGACCGATGATCGTTATAGATTGCCTTGTTAGCTCGAAGTGTTTTGGGATGGTGTGCTTGACACGCATTCCCGTGAGATTCCTGACTCGGGCCAGCAAGGGCTTAAAAGTTGAAGGATATTTCAAGGAATGTCCCCCTTTCCCGGTCTTGGTTTCTCTCATTTTCTCCCTTTCAAGGGTAGTTTCAGGATTTGTCAAGTGAGGGTTCCTTCCTGGGATTAATGTCTATCTCAGCTTGAGGGTCCTTGGCCGGCTTTTGTACATCATGTCTCATAGATCAGAAAGGTCTTGAAATTGGGATGAAACATCGGCCGGGTTTTAAGTCTGAGAAATAAAAGGTTATAAGGCTCGAGCTTTTGTCTTTTCATTCTTAGGTTTCACTTTGTGTCTCGCCGAAGCTCATTCTTCCTTTTAGATTCCTTCATCATTCATCTGCACGAATCTGGTTGTCACATCTTCTGTAATCAGAAAGGACTTTCTGATGGGACAAAATGAAGGTCAGGGTTTTTGGCTTATAAAAGAAAGGAGAATATGGCTCAAAGTCTTTTGTAGATGAGTTAAGTCATGTTCTACCCTTTTCTTGATTACTTGGAACTTGACAATGTCATTTTTACTTGCTTTCTTTTTCTTCTTCTTTTATAGGTCTTCTGTGATCTTTGCTTTTAGCTTTCTTGTTCTTGCCTTTGGGGTTTACCTTTTTTTCTTTTTTTTTCGACGTGCCCCAGTAGGCTTTCTGATTCCTTTTCCTTCTTTTCTTTGCTTTTGCACACTCGCATCCTTTCTTCTTTTCTTGTTCTTTGCCAAGTGTCATGTTCAGGGCTTCTAACTCAGTGGGTCAGAAGAAAGAATGTTAGGCTCAAGGGGTTTGACTAGAGATATGATTTTGAAAATTTGTGATGTTAAACAAAGATGGCCTTTCATCCTCTTATAGAAGTTGTGACAACTTGGTTGTTTCATGCAAACTCATTCGGGAATCTAGTCATCCCCCCCTTTTTTTTTACTGCTTTTTCAGCTTTGCCCCAACGTGGGGTAGCTAGACACAACAAGGGTATTTGAATAATACGATCAGGCTCAAAGTGTTTGACTAGCGATTCTTAAAATTTAGGATGGATGAAGGATGGCCTCTCATCCTTTCTCAAAGACATGATGTTTAAGCCGGTCTCAGCCTTTAGCTGGTTTAGACATTTTCTCTCTTTTCTTTTCATCTTTTTCTCTCTACGGTTGTTCTACCCCAGTGCAAGGATGGTTATGAGAGAAAAAACAAGGCATAAATCACGAAAGGGTTGCCTTTGGCTTAGTCAAGGTTCTCATGGGACAGTATCCTGCACCCAGCTGAAGACACCTTTGAGCTACTTGACATCTTTCCATGATCACGGTCCTATCAAAAGGGTGTGGTCTCAGAGCAATCTCATCACCAACCAAACACTTGCATTTTTTTATGTACATAAAAGCATAATTAAAAAGCAGTTACATCGAAAAGCATTAAAACATAATAAATAAAACTCCCTTCATATGTCGGCCTTGCGAGTTACGAAGGGCACAGAGCTCCAGTTCTTAAGCGGTGACTTGTCTTGGTTGACTTCAACTGCCTTCACCAGTCCCATTCCATTAGTCGATGAACTCCTCCGGGTCACTTTCACCTGATGATGTGTCCTCCACATCTTCATCCGGATCATCCTCATCTGACGAAGTGTCCTCTGGGTGCTCATCCTGGCTCTCGTATGGGTCGGGCAGATTCATGAGTTCAGGAGTGGATGGCGGCACTCCTTCCACTGTGACACAAGAGAGGCCGAGCCATACACACATTTCAGACGAGAGGGAATTTGGATCAGACTTGGCTGACAGTGGATCAGTGAGGGAATACAGATTCGGCTCCGATGTGGTAGACATACAGTCAAGAGGCCATTCGACAGACCTTTGAGGGGGTGCTTCCGAACTATCCACCGATGAACCTAGGACAGGTGACCTGCCCTGATAGCCAAATCCTCTAGAGCTGCCCGCTCCTTCTCTGGCTGGAGGTGATGGAGAATCATTGATCCATCCACAATTGTTCAAGCGTTGTGGTCCTGTGACCTCTTCACTGCTTTGAGGGTCATCCTCAAGTGCACAGATATAAGTATCCTGACCCTTCTCAGCCTTGGATTCCTCAGTGAGAATAGGTGGAGTGTCTTCTTCCCCCAACTTTCTAACAACAATTTTGGCTGGCAGCTCGGTCTCTACTTGGAGGTGTACCCTCATTATTTGCCCCGGCCGTCCGATCAACACTGACGGGTCAAACTGCCCCTTGTTGCCATCACCGTCACCTACAAGGTTTACAGTCCCGCTAGTGGATGCTTTGACATGGTTCGAAATAGGATTGGTGGAAATGCCTGCAGCAGGAGTTGTCACTGGGGGATTGACTAAGATACGCTTACTGTCAATTAAGTCTTGTATATCATGCCTTAAATACCAACACCGATTGGTATGATGCCCCGGTGCACCTGAATGGTACTCGCATCTTTCGGCTGCGTTGTAACTTCTTGAATTAACCAATCGGGGATTTGGTGGCTTGACTTGTAGATACCCCTTCTTTAGCAGTGTCGCCAATAGCTTAGCTGGTACATAGGGCAAGGGGGTGAACACCCTTTTCATTCTCGCTTCCATCTCCTCCCTGGTCCTTACCCCTTGGTACACTGGTTGCCCCTGGCCTTGGGGCGCTACTGTCTCAGGTTTCTAGGAAATATGGTACAGTTGTGCTGGTTGCACATAGTTGATCGCGTGAGTCTCCTGTTTACTGGGCTCTTGCCCCTGATTTCTACTACTTTGCCCTGCCGCCGACCTTCTTTGTCTAGCACTTTTACCACTACTGTCAATCTTACCCGCTCTTACAGCGTCCTCAATCTTATCGGCTGTCAAAATTAAGTCATTAAAATTGGACGTGCTCTGCCCCATTAATAGAGAGAAGAAGGGTTGCCCTAGGGACGTTATGAACAAGGAGGTCATTTCTTGTTCTAGTAGTGGTGGTTGCACCAGAGTAGTCAGTTCCTTCCATCGCTTGGCATATTCACGTACTGACTCCTGACTTTTCTTTGTCAACCTCTGCAATTCATCCCTTGTCTGCACAATCTGACTATTCAACCGATATTGCCGGATGAATGCCGCTACCAAGTCATTCCAGGTTTTGATCTTGGTTTTATCTAGACCCAAGAACCAAGTATACGCTGCCCCTGTCAGTGACTGCTGGAAAAACTGCACCATTATTTTCTCATCTTTAGTATACTGGCACATATCTACAGAGTAGGACCTTAAATGGGTCAATGGACAACCCGTGTCGTCAAATTGGTGCAAATCCGGGCATTTGAACTTGGGTGGAAGCTGTATGTCTAAGAAAAAGCAGAGGTTGTCCAGAGTGGCCTCACTTGGAACTAGATTGGGCTGTAGCTGCTTCAACAATTATTCCCGCTTAGCTGCTATCTCGGCCTTGCTCTCTTCTTTCACGGCTGCCTTGATAGCTGCCACCTTTTCCTCAAACTGGGCTTCCTGAGTCCTATACCAATCTTCCTCATCCTGCCCCAGTTGAACAGGTGCAGGCTGCTCTTGTGGTGGATGGATTGGTACTGCAGGGGGGATTGGAACTGACAGTGGTGGTGGAGGAGGTGCCCCCGAAGGATATACTGGGTAAGGTGGTGGAGCTTCTGCCTATGGTGGGGCAAGCGGTTACTGTTGAGCAACTGGTACTGTGGGTGGGACATGCCTTAGTTCTCTCAGTTCTGCCATCAGATCCTGAATAATAGTACCCATGCTATCAATCCTTAGCTGTAGATCAACTATTGTTTGTGTCTGACAAGATTCTGATATGACGGTGTCCGTTCTCGTAACTGATCCATTTTGAGCCCTCTTCTGGATCTTAACAGGTACGGACTTCGAAGAGCTATTTTGGTACCTTTTTGCCACAACAGGTAGGCGTTAATACAGTTTTACATAAATAATGAATGCAAATTAATTTATATTTTTGTTGTTTCTATATTTACATCAAATGGTTTGATCTGTTTTAGCTGCCCAAAGACTGTTCTATTTTAGCCACTTGGAAATGGCTGGGAAAGAGAACCCCGAAAAAATTTGAAAACTGATCTATTTTAGTCTCTTTCAAGCAACTGGGAAAGAGAACCCTAAATTTTGGATAGCAAATCTATTTTAGTCACATGAGCATGACTGGGAAAGAGAACCCTAAAATTTTGGGTAGCAAATGTATTTTAGTCACATGAGCATGACTGGGAAAGAGAACCCTAGATTTGCCAAATCTGTTTTAGCCACTTGGCTGGGAAAGAGAACCTGGGGTTAACCTGATCTATTTTAGCCGACATGGCAAGGGAAGATAACCTTCAATTCTAGGGTTTTTAATTGAGCTCAGCATCACTGGGTTGGACCATGCAGGGTCTCCGCAGGGGGTGAGCTGAAAAGCAGCACCCAAGCGTACCTCAGCCAATCTCCAGTTTATTTACTGGTGGCGTCAGCGCCTAACTTCGGATAGTAGTTCCCGGGCGTGCTTTAGCTAGTCGTTGGTTTAATCACCATTGACTTCGGCGCCTTACAAAGGGGAAGGCTATGCCAGGATGATCCTCCACCAATCTTCGGTTTAAACACCGACGACTTTGGTGCCCTAAAGACTTCGGCTAGTGTTACCCGGGTGTGCCTTAGCTAGTCATCGGTTTAAACACCATCAACTTCGGCGCCTCACTAGGGGTATGCTATGCCTGGACGTACCTCAACCATCCAGTTTATTCACTTGATAGCGTTGGTGCCCTAAAGCTTCGGCTAGTGATACCCGGGCGTGCCTTAGCTAGTCGTTGGCTTAAACACCATTGACTTCGGCGCCTCACTAAAGGTATGCTATGCCAGGACGTACCTCAACCATCTAGTTTATTCACTTGACGGCGTTGGCGCCCTAAAAGGCCGACCGTGTGATCTTAAAAAAGATGCAGACGGGTGTGATCTGAGCTCAAAGGCTTGGGTGTTATTAGGTTTAGAACACTTGCTGGGTTCCATGATTTTGATTTCAAAAAGTGGTCTCATCAACCGAATTTTGCATCTGCCAAGAGTGGTCCGTCGGGGACTAATTTCAAGAAGAACAAGTGGTTTCAACAACCAAGATTAACCAAGGTGACCGCCGAAGGCTGATTTGCCTATGGAGGACTTCAATTCTTTCTTTATTCATTTGATTCATTTCAATTTGTTCACTTGCTTTTGTCATGTCATGTTAGTTAAGAGCTTTGTCTCAAAGAAAATCAGAAGTTTAATGCTAGCAACAGATTAATATGCTTCAAAGTAAATTCACACATCAAAAGTAAAATTCATACTTCATCATTTCAAAGAGTTCAATGTTCAAGATCACATCAAAATGGGACTTGAAGGACACGTCTTGCCTTCTCAAGGCATGCAGAAGCTTGTTCCGCAGACGTCGGTCCTCCTCAGCACGCTTGTGCACAATGTCCATTTCACGCTACAAGGCCTCATTGGCGTGCCTATTTTCACGCTCAGAATTCACATAAGCACGATGGATTCAGGAATGAGATTCCCGCATTTCGGCCACCCTATCCCTGAATGTATCAGGGGGCGGAACTGGAATGTCGCCAGAGGCGACGAGATGAAGAGGAGGGGGGCCGTCGAGGCCGCAGTCCTGAGCGATCCACAGTTCGTAGTCACGAACGTTGGAGCTAGAAAAGATGTCTTCTTGAAGTTTGCACACGCTTTGCCATTCCTTAAGTAACTGCTTCTTCAGTTCATATGTGAGCGAGCCAGTCAAATTGCTCGCATCGTCTTTGATTGGTATCCCCTGAGACTTCCCAAATTGTTTTAGAACTCGGATTGGATAGTATGGCACAGCATGGGTTAAGCCTATCAAAGCTAGGCAATTTCTCTTCCTGAAGGCTACAATGGGGGTGTAAGGGAGGTCAAATTTTCCCCACCATCTGATATCCGTTTCTCCATTCAGTTGAAGAAAGTGGTCCATCCAGTCCTCACGAGTGGGCAAGTCTGGTCTGATCTCTCTTCAGGCTATCAAAGTGACATTGTCATGAACAAACCCATAGTGTGGGCTGACAGGCTCAGCAACCATCAGGTGGTCTTGTAACTAAATGTGGAGGAGAGGAGCACACCCTTGAAATCTCCTGGTTCCGTTCTTGATCATAGTCAGGGAATGATATAATTGGGCAAGGATGTAAAACCCCGAATTTTCCTTAAATAATAAAATAAATTAATAAATAATATTCTTGAGAGTTATAATTGATGGAAATATTTTATTATTGTAGGGGATGATCTAATTAGTGAAGATCCAGAATTAGACGTAGATCTGACCGTCCGATCATGAGATATCGAGGTATGTGTTCTGATTGGGCAGAGTGTATAGGAGAGTTTGCATGTGAGATACATGGGATCAAGAGGTATATATATATATATATCAATTAAATAACCTAAAAACGTATTCGTGTATTTTCGCTCGTATTGAATAGCTGCAAGCGACAACCAAGCCGAAGGAGAAAAAGAAGAAGGAAAGGTCTGGTTTTGGTGTTCTTCATCGTCCAGGGATTACCTCTCACCTATGAGAACCCTTGTTTGGAAAAGAGGAAGAGAAACCATGCACGAAAGAGATAGGTGACACTGTTTACGTTCGTTTTGGTATTTTATGTTCGTTTAATCGCAAGAGCATGTTTTTATATGATCTATTGATGTATTTAGTTTAGTATCAATGTTATATGTATGGTAGAATGAGGTTAGACAAGAAAAATCACGATTTAGAACTGTTTCTGTTCGATTTTGTATGACCGCCGACCTCGACTATACTCGACAATCATCAGCGCTAGTTAAAAATCTTAGACCGCCGAAGACTGCTGGAAGACGTACCGTCGGCATCCTATTTTGCACTACCGCCGAGGAGATCCTGAGAGATCCTAGGCGCTCTGTTCAGATTTTGCAGATTTTCGCAATTTCAAATCCTGATTCAATTCTAAACTATTTTTAGACAATTTTAATGATTAATTAAGATGTTTTAAGACCAAAATAAATTATCTAATTCCCTGTTTTACAGAAAAATAAATTAGGAGGATATTTAGGACATTAGTTGCCAAACTTTGAAAGAAATGGAGAAATCTAGTTTTTGTAAAACCTAACTATTATTTGATTACCAAAACAACTCTAAATGACACTATGAACCAGAAAACTTTATAAAGATAATTCAGAATTCAGATGACCGAATATTGAAGTAATTAACAAATTTAACCTTTATATGCCGCTAGGCACCAACCCTTATAGAAATATTATATTTTAGGGAATTTTGGAGTCTAGTGGACATAGCTGGTTATGGATCCATAGTTGTTGCTAGATAGCTGAGGGATATGTCATTTGGGTTGAGTTTCTCTCTTGTGCGATGCGCTTCCTTTACAAGTTAGTTTGTCTGGGAAGGTCCTATGTCTGGAGGGACACCCCGGTGAACTGCTGGTGATTCCCTGTACATGTGGATAAGCGACCATCTCCATGTATTGATTCTGGTGCTGCATGCTGGTGGTACATGCCAACTCTGATGGGTACGTGTGCAATAATTCAGTGACTATGGCTCTTGTTTAAGTTGTGCTGCATGGGACTTGAGTATCATTAGTAGCATTGCTCCTAAGCCGCATGGTGGTATAGCGATTGGTTAAAAATCATCTCAAAGGTTTGTCTATCTTTGTGAGTCCTACAATGACACTGAAATTACAAACACTTGTTCTTATTATTGAATACATGCTGGAGGCATGTGATTGAGATACTGATCGAATGTGACTGTTTAGTGCATCGTAGCAAAGTATGAATTATGTTATTGATTTTGATATTAGATTCTTATATTAAAACTTGCTGGAATTCATCTCTAGAACTGTCTTTCATACTGTTTTGTATTCATGAATGATACGAATGATTATACGAGCCTTATTAGTCGATATTGCTTAATCGTGCATGAACTGTTACTTTACTTATATTAACTATTTAATCATGCATGTGTTACCTACTGGGATATTCGTATCTCATCCTACTTTTATTTCATTTTTCAACTGATACGCGAGAGGGGGATCTTAGTGATTTCCAGGGAGAGGTAACTGAGTATACACCGGAGGATTACTTTTACCCGGATATTATCTGAGGTGGATGATGATATAGACTTAGTTATATTTGATAGACTATTATTCATTAGATTTGATGTACTAGAGAGATGAGAGAGATAGTAACCATTTTATTTTACCAGACGTTGATATTAATGATTGATGATTAACTTTAATGTTTAATTGAGGATTTTAGACTACACTTCCGCACATACTTGTTTCCGCACTCTGATAGTTTAATTAGTCGAATGGATTTTTAATTCTTTAGTCTGGTATATTCTTGACGTATAATTGATATGGGCCAGTAACACCTCGGATTTGGTTGTTGAACTGAATTCGGGTTGTTACAGTAGCGAATCAGGTTCGGGTCGGGTGCCGGTTTGCATTGACTTGGGTTCGGGGCGTTACAAAGGACCAATGGCATGATTCTGTATCTCGCCTGGAGTTGATCTACAATTTCCATGAGGGCCAAATTAATGGTGTCTCCCCCAGTTGCAAAGAAAATCTGTGACAGAACCACGAGGGTGAAAGTGTCCCACCAAACATGGGGTTTTTCCTGCTTTTTATTTCTTATTTTTTCAGCAAGGAATGTTTTAGAAACCCTCGTGAATGGTTGGTCACCTCCTAAAGTCTGGAATTCTCCTCTGAGTAGGCCAAAGAAGGTATAAGCTTCATTCTTGTAGCTATCTTTGAGATTTGGCCTGGTGGGTTCTCCAAGGTCACGAAATCGGAGTAATAGTTCAAATTCCTCAATTGTGGGAGCCAACTCATGGATACCGAATCTAAACACTTAATATTGGGGATCCCAGAAAAGCAAGGCTGCTTGGATCATATCCCAATTAATTGGCACATTTAGTAGGGATAGGTTTTTTTCCAATGTGGTATTTGTGTTCCCACCTAATTTGATCATCCCCTTGAAGCTGCCTTGTCCAAGAACGGATCTAAGGTGTGTCACAGGCATACTTCTCAATCCTAGGGAAACGGACTCTCTCAATTGAGGACGAGGATACTATGCCGACTATCCGATCAAAATTCCAAGTCAATTAAGGGTTCCATGCCAAAACTCCCAGTTAGTCTAAAGCATGCATGGATAAGTACAGAATTTAAATCAAAGGACGAGCATCACCATTTCTTAGTTCTCACAGAATTCAACAAGTCAGTAAGCAAAATAAAAACAAAAACAGAAATTTATTCAAGGCACACAAGGTGTGTGGCCCTAAAGGTTGGCACTAATTAAGGTGCGACCTCTAGACATACAGGTGTAAAGGAAGCACACCCAAGTCTCAGTCAGTCTTTTCCTTTTGTTTGTTCTTTCGTCTGCCTCTGGTATCTAATTACGGTACAAATTACATCTTGCCATCAAGGGCAAAATTACAATGGTATTTTTTCAAAGAATGTAAAAAGAATTCACCTTTTGGGCTTTTGGGAGCCCAAGAGGAGGGTACAAATTTGCTTCCAGGTGCGTAGGCCAAATTCTTAAACCTAGGGTTTTCTGTCCCTTTTTTGATCTGGCCTACTTTCGTCTGACCATCTGATTTGGCCGGCTTTCGTCTGCTTGCAAGGCTGACTAGGCTTAGGGTGCTTCCCGCAGACTCAATGGGTTGCGGCCCACGGCTTACGGGACTCAATGCATGGATCTGAGGTTGCTCCCCTGATCAGACTTGGGTCAGCCTCCTAAATTAGGGCTGGGACAGCCCCTGGTCTAGGGTTTACTCAATTTGATGCAAGAAGACGGGGTTGCTGCCCCTGATGGACTCTTGGGTTTTAAATTGATTTTACCTTTTATTTTGCCATTCACATTCGTATTCACATTCACATTCATATTTGTAGCATCATGGTTTATCAGAAGTAATAGGTGGGGAAGGATACCCAGCCCGAGGCATTTGCCTACGAGGGTCTGAGCCAAGTACTAGATCCTCACGCACCACGACAAGAAACCAGTGGCGCTAAGGAATCTAGAAACCTGGGGAGATGGGTTTACCCTGCTTTCCCCAGCAAGCCACGAAAGCATAGGGCTAATACCATCCCAAAAATAAGTTTATTGCAATAGAAGGGTGGTTGCTAGAGAGGTCTAGGTTTTGGTAGGGAAGAACATTCACAATCATAATCCATTCATCATTCTGATCGGATCATTCTCCCTCGTGCGTGTCACCTCACGCAGTTATAAAATCATCCACGGTGTGGTGGGGTGTCTGTGTGTGCAGTTGGGCAGAGTGCTGTGTCTAATCGGGTGAGTTTTGGATATTGGGTTGATGAAGGGTTCCCCTATGTCTCATTTATAGTGAAAGTACAGAACCGGCAGGCAATACAATGTCTGGGTGGGTCCCCAGGTAAGTGGAAGGGTCACAATGGTCCCATTAAAATCCACTTACCTTAGGCGATTATCATGTCCGTTTGACAGGACACCCCAAAATCACGTAATTATGCGTGTTCCGTAATTCACTAAAGTTGGACATGGAGTATTTCCTAGATCCGCCTATATCCACCTAAGTTGACTCTTCTTCTAACCAGGGTCCAACTGGGTTGAGAAAGTCCCCAGTGGAGTCGCCAGGCTGTGCGCGGTGAAATCGCATGGCGGGGTGCCCGTGTCGTGTGCGTGCCTCCTAAAGATTGAATATCGGAGTCGCCACTGCCTGACGGGGTGCAGGCGGACACAAGGTAACCTAACCGGGTCTATTTTGGTTTGTGGCTTGAGATTCTAGCTAAGTGCTCGGTTACGATCCGGGGAAGTCCGAAGACACCCCAGTCCGCCTCGCTGGTTTAGCGGGTCCCTTGGGTCACCCTAGTTTGAGTCAACTATATTCACCCTATCCTAATCCAGCATGTATCAGATTAGTCTGGTAGGGCCTTTTGCAGGTGTAAGTTCCTTTTTGTTTTTATCTTATTAACCTTTCATTAAGTGGGTCGGGTATGGGCCTCGTTGGAAAGCCCATGGGTAGCCAAGCTGGGTTTTACGTCAAGCCCACGACCCATTAGGGTTATTGGGTAACCTTTATGGATTTTGGTTAATTTGGTTTTGAATTAATTTAATCATGCAATTTATGCGGGTTTAAGATTTTTAAGGCCCAATGGGTTTGGAGTGACCCATGGGTAATTATCCGAATGACCCATGACCCATTTATGAGAAACGGGCTTTGGTGTGGGGTGGGCTGATAGTAGGCCCCGTTTGAAGGCCCACAAGATTTCATTGGGCCCGAGTGGGCCCAGGTCGCTAAAGATGAGCTGGGATTAACCCAAAGCCCTATTGGTTCAGTTTAATTATTATCGGGTCAACCCGAGCGGGTCAGGTCTATAAAAGAAAATGTTTTTTTTTTTTTAGCATAAAAAGAGACCGTCTGAAAATCCCCAAATGGTCAAGCCAGCCACCAGGTTCAGCTTGCACATCCCCAAGGATAGTTCGCAACCTACTACAGCTGTCCGAATGGGACTGTTATGCCCCTAATATCACCCTCTAACTCAAAACGTCCACTTTTGGCTAATCCATTCGTACATTCCCTCTATCAATCATTGAACAAATACAATGAATAATAAAACAAAATCAATCACACATGAGAATAGTGGTATGAGGTTTCTAAATCAACACATGAAGCATGTAAGAAATCGAACATGTTTTGTAAAATGGATTAAAGACACATAGAGAAAAGCATGTAAGAAATCAAACGTGCTTTATGAAATGAATTGACTATTTCCGAAATAACGTTTTTTTTTTTTTAAAACATGTATACGGTTGAGGACAAAAAATTGGATTATGCATAAGACAGATAAGGATGTTGTTGAAAAGATATCTTGAACAAGCATGTGTTAACTGAGTGTACATGTACAGAAATAATTTGGGAATGAATATAATCGTGCGTGCATGTGTTAAGTGTTTGTGTGTAATGCTTTATTTTCCTTTTAAAATGAACTACCTAGAATAATAAATGGAAAGGTTTAAGTGGATGCATAAGAATCTACTCTTACACATACAACCGATTGAACCATGCCAACACAAAGGAGATTCATAGCTACTTACTGAAAATGAAAGGAGAGAGGGGAGGAAAGTTAGGGTTACAGCAGATATTTAGAGGGCATGCCCCCTTTTATTACCACAAAATAAGTCCACCTGAGAAACCTTGGTCTAAAGAGGGCATTTAAATAAGACTTTTTGCTTCGTACTCTTCCCATTTCTTCGTATAGGAGATCCCCCCTACCATGGGGATCTCATTTGCATGTGAAGGAAAACAAATAGGGTAGATAAAATAATAAAACTAAGATTTAATGTGATCAAGAAAAGAAAATATACTCAAAGGAATTTCATTTCCGTGTATGTCGTATAAGACACAACACTATTCCTCACCTTAATGTTACCTTGTCTATTTGAATAGGTGATGACGTCCGAGTGGGAATACAGCAGTGAAAGTTCTCCCTTTGTCTTCAAATCCCTTCCTCTAGCCTTCTTTAAGTGTGTTGAAAGAGAAAGGATGAAAAGGGGAGAGATTAGAAGGGTGAAAGGGTCATTTTTTGGGAGATTTGGTGGCTTGGGTATGAGAAAGATGATGTGGGTGTTCGCTGGTTCACCAGACAAAGTGGGGGACGACAGGGGGTAAAAAAAGATTGAAGGGAGATGAGAGAGAGCCGACAAGAGTGGGACAAAACCAAAACTCAAGGGGGCCAGCAAGTTCAAAGAGAAAAAGGAGAGTGAGAGTCCTCCTCTCTGCAATGACTGAATGGTCAATTAAGTCATGATGGGCTGTAGCCCCTTTTTTTTTAAAAAAGAATCGAAAGTGCACTCAAAACAAAATAAATAAATAAAAAGATACAAAAGCGGGAAATAACTTTTCTCACGTCTGCATAACTTACATGTGCGGACGTAAAAAACAAAGAAATCGGCCTAAATCCATACCTTCTTATCTTTGCAAATGTTATTTTATTATTATTACTTTTTTTTTAAAAGCCTACTTTCCCAAATTTGCCCTTCTTGTCTTGTTCATGCGAGAATTCCTTCTTTTCTATTTTATTTTTTTTATTTATCTTAAATCTATTAATTAGATTTTTTCAAAATAATATTATTGTATTCTTAGATTTTTTATTTAATGTTTTTTCTTTGATCTTTGCCACATGTGCAGATTTTCCCAAGATTTTGATTGCTCATAACTCTTTCATCCGGTGTCCGATTTTAGCAAACTCAGTGTCGTTGGGATCAGTGTGAGATTCCCTATCCACTGAACTTGAGTTTAGCAGCAAACTAAGATTTTTAGCAAAAGTGAAAAACTGCTATCTGGAAGTCAATTTTGCTCATATCTTTTAATCCGGGATCCCGATTCCGGCAAACTTAGTTGCGTCGGACTCGTGTCGAGATTTTCTATCCAATGGTATGAAATTTGGCAGCTGAATTGGGATTTAGCATAAAGCAAATTTTTGCTATTTCCAGGTTTGATTGGCCCACAACTTCCTCATCCAGACTCCGATTCCAGCAAATTCAGTTGCGTTGGAATCATGTTGAGATTCTTTATCCACCGGTATAAAATTGAACTGCTGGTTCAGCTTTTAGTAGAAAGTCAAAACTGTTCCTCGGGGAGCCGGTTTTGCTCAAAATTCCCAATCTAGAACCCCGATTCCAGCAAACTTGGTTATGTTGGAATCGTGCCGAAGTGCTCTATATGTTGGGGCCATATCAGACGACTGATATGGGGTTTAGCAAAAAGTTGATTTCTGCTATTCCCAGTTTTGACCAACCCACAACTTCTTCATCTGGACTCCGATTTGGATGAACTTGGAGTCGTTAGAACCGTATCGTAATCCTCTTTCCAGTGGTATGAAGTTTGGTGGTCAATTCACACCAGAGAAAAAGTCGACTTTTTGGCCCCTTAGGTTTGACTTTTCAATTGGGTTTTCATTTTCGGCATTGTCGATGCACAAAAGTGAGGTGCTGACAATCCCCATAACTCATATTTGTGATGGATGGTTCACGATCCCCCGCTAGGGTGAACAACCGTTCACGATCCCCAATCGAGGTAAACAACAATCCACGATCCACAAATATCCATGTTTGTGGTGGATGCAGGTTCACGATCCTCCCGTTAGGGTGAACAATAGTTCACGATCCCTAATTGAGGTGAACAGCAATCCCAGTCCACAAAACATCCAACCATAGGCCTCAGCCCTTTTTTAGACTAAGAGGAAGCCTCAGCTTCAATTTTCAATTACAAAAATCAAATCATGTTACCCAACCAATCATTAACGAATAGAGGTAAAGGATAATTCCATAAACCAATTTCGTGCTTGAAAAGACCAACACAAATATCCACAGTTGGGTAGCAGTTGCTGTTTACTCTTCAAATCTGATCCTAACTAGTTAAATTAAATGCTTGACCTAATCCAATAGATAAGGAATTGGTATACATGCCATACATCATTGGAAAGATCTACGAGTCTAGTTCCCAATGCAATAAACGGTTCGTAATTCGGAGTTCCTTACAGGAAGTTATGGTTGTTTTACTACAAGTGGTTAAAACAGCCGCGAAAAACCCAATTCGCTAATAGCTTCACTTTGGTGATTTTTAATTTCCTAATTTGGAGTCCAAGTCACCTACCACCACTCATATTCAACTACAAACACCCTAAACTAAATTTTAGACTACTAATATAAATTTTTACGTAAGGATTCCAAACCCTCGCAAACCACCGAAATTTTTAGACTACCAACCTCATCTTAAGTTTCTCTAACAGAAGATGGCCTAGACAAGTTTCATTTTTTCAGCCCCATTTCCGAACCTAAAATCAGTATTTTCCTTATCCAAATCAAACCTAAAATCAGAACCTAAAATAGAATTCCCCCTTCCCTTCTTTCCACTTCTTAAACATAAACTCTTTGCAATAATATCAAGAAACCGACTCTACTATTAAGTCCCACCACTGTCTAGTTTAAATTTTTCGTTCAGCAAAATGGTTCTCTAAGCAATAGGTATATCATATCAAATTATGCCAAAACTGATCATGAACATCAGCCACAAAAAAAAAAAAAACAAATAAGATTCTAGTAAGCAATGCATTTTCCTCTATAACATGCCTGAGATTTCCATCACAATTAACATAAAGAGATAAGCAATGCAAGTTCTTCAACCACTGAAAGAAAATAGCTACTGATACCTCGCCATACAGAAATGGTGTAAATAGCAAGCAAAATCAGTTTGGTTTCTCAGACCAAATGACCCAAACACCTTCAGCAATTCAAATCAGTTTGGTTTTTCAAACCAAAAAACCTTAGCAACCGACCCAAACACCTTCAGCAATTCGAATCAGTTTGGTTTCTTAACCCAAACAACCTCAGCAATAAGCAATTCCAAACACCCAAACACCCAATAAAGTAAACTGATTCTACTCATATTCGAATCGTACTCAAGAGAGCCTAAACGAGATACTAAGAAAAACTACAGCTATCAATCGAAAACAACAACCAGTTACTTTATCACAGATCAGAGGAAATCAAAAACTTATTTACAGCAACCAAGGAGTTAACGCATGCTGCAAGGTTGGAAGAAACACACAAAAGTCTATCGAACAACCTGAAATAATAAAAACAGCAACAAATCGATTAAACAGAGAAACGAAAAAGTGCTACTTACAGATTCAAGCAATCCACGCTCACTTCCACTTCTTCTTCTCACCAACGACCACCTCTATGTTTTATTTTTTCTTCTTCTCTTTTCCTTTCTCCTCCACAGTTTCTTCCTCTCTTTTCTTCCTCTCCTTTCTTCTCCACGTTTTCCCCTTGTTCTGTTAACCCTCAACAACGACCAACCCTCTCTTCTTCTTCTTCTTCTCCCCTGCAGCTAACCCTCACGAACGACCCCTTCTCTTCCTGCTCTTCTTCTTCTTCTCTTTTCTCTTCTTCCTCCTTCTTCTTCTTCGTCCTGCGATTCCTCCTTTCTCTGCGTTTCTCCTTTGTCTCAAACCCTTGTTGCCCTCCTTAGATGAAAGAACTTACGGGTTCTTTCATCTAACGAAAGTTTTATTCTTTTAAAAAAAAAAAAACTTGAATCGACCAAAAGTTTTGTTGAACCGACCAACCATCCATTAAACCAATAACCCCTAAATAATCACTTTAATATGTTGATCCCAATTGGATTTACTATTATTATTTTTTTTCTTCCAATTAATCTAATTAACTTCTTAAATCTTTATTTGCTCTTATTTACAATTCTTAAAATTCCAGGGTTTTACATTTAATGTTACCAACAGGTGAACCATTAATAATAATGCTATAAGAGACTGTCTGAACATATGACATGATCAAATTGATAGTTTGATCCTGAAACCCATAGGCTTTCAAAGTGGCTTTTAGGAAGTTCCACTTTACTCTATCATATGCTTTTGCAAAATCTAACTTGAGGGCATGCATACCTCTGTTCTTCAGTGATTTCCTACGAGTATGAGTTCTTTTCACCTTTCTTTTATGAAAAGCATGACAGATCTCATGATGAAGAAGAACATTATCCCTAATATTCCTTCTAGGTACAAAAGCAAATTGAACAGGTGAGATAAGTTGATGGAGTAAATGTCTCAACCGATTCACCAGGAGTCTTGATATAATTTTTAAAGTAAAATTACATAGGCTAATTGGTTGATATTGAGATAATGTTTGTGGATTCTGCACCTTTGGAATCAAGGCTATATAAATATGATTAAAATTAGGGGGCATTTGACTTGATCGAAAAAACCCTTGGACTGAATCACACACATTTGGTCCAACAATGTTCCAGAATTTTTGATAAAAAATTCCTAGATAGCCATCAGGACCAGGACACTTATACGAAGGCATATCCTTGGCAACTTGCCAAATTTCAAGAGGAGAAGGTATCTTACAGATCAGGTGATTGTGGAGCTCGGTTACCTTCTTTGGCCGTAAATTTGGCAATTCCAGTTCTTTCCACTGTGGTGGAGCCTTGTAGAGTTCTTCAAAATGTGTAATATGGTTGAATAGGGGTGTCTAACACCTTCCCCTATTCATAATCTAATTTCCTTACCCATCTCTGGTTTTTTATTTTAAAGTAGAGTTATTTTTATTCTAATTTTGTCTTTTGTATTTTATTTGATTATTTTGGTGTTCATTCACACCTAAAAAGGAATGGTGGCAACTCCTTGATTTTTATTGAGCCCGTGTAATGATGAGGAAGTCATTGAATTGATTTTCCATGTCTCACATAACCCTACTCGCTACTTTTTCACCGACTAATGTCTCTGTTAACAGTACAATACTAGGAGAAGAACAAAACACTTGGTCTTTCAAATGATGCTGAGTCGTGGGTCGACCTAACCCATGACAATTCCAAAAAATTAGTTTCATGAATTTGGACTAACTGACGAGTCCACTGTCATATGAGAAGAAGCAGAAAAGTGAGCTATAGATCCTGTCTCAAACTTCCTTTTCTTAACAGACAATTGATTCTCTCCAAGTTCAAGAGCATTACTGGGTAGTTCCTGTATGACTAGGGATTTACTAGAAGTAGATCTCCAATTGGAATTCTTCTTTGATCTAGCTTTCAGCTTCAAGAGGCAGTTGTCAATGTCCGAAAGTTTAAGGTGGGGTGATGAGCAGACAGAATTTGGTTGAAGATCCCTTTACGTTGACCTAGAGAGGACATATTAGAAAACAACAGGCTGAAACTTGATCTGGGTCTTTAGATAATTGCAGGTTACCGGAGAACTTGAATATTGGGTGGGCCATACTTGACTGCTCCTCATCAAGGCCCTTGTCTCCAGAGCAAATGTTGTGGGCCTTAAAAGAATAAGGCAGTAGCTCTGTCCCGTCCAAGGAGTTATCGGTGGGCTCAGGCCCCAAGGCAGGAAGGGTTCCTGAAGAAGCCAGCTGACAAAGCGGCTGGACTTGATAAGTAGGAGAGTAAGCCCTTACCCGTTGCAACCAAGCCTTTCTAATCTAATGAATAAAGGCGCATTGAAGCTCTCATTCTTGGTCGATATTCTTCGATCCTAATGGTGAAACTAAGCAGAAGAGCTGCAAGAAGCCGTAGCCCCCTGTTTACCAAGCCTTAGTACTGACTTTAGTGAATTCGTAGAGAGCCCAACTTGTTTCTCCTCCGAGTTGTCAAAAAACGATTCCTTCAAATCAGATGACTCGTTCTTCTTCTCCACTAGGTTTTCCTGCAAAATAGGGTTTCTCCTCTTTCTACTTAAAACTCTGTTAATTCCAGAATACAATCTACATGAAGAATCATCAGACAAATATAAAAATTTCCCAGGGTGAAGATTAGAACAATTATTTAAATTGTGACCCAAAAACCCACAGTTGAAACAAAATTCCAGTATACCTTCGAATGAAAAGGAAACCAAAATTTTAGTCTTGTCTAAATCTTCAACATAGATACCAACAGGTAAGGGCTTCTCCAACGATAGTTCCCATTTTACGCAAACATGGGGGCTATCTGGTCCTCCTGGTAGCTCTACATCCAAAACTTTACCATAAGTGCCTGCTAATCGTTCCACCACCGCTTTGTCAACGAAGGTCCTAGGAAGAGATTTTAACTGAGCCCACACCACCAGTGAGTGAAAAGAAAAGCTCTCCGCCGCTGAAATCGATGAAATTTGAGCAACAAGTAAAAGATTACTATTAATAAGCCATTGTCTTCCCATAAGGATTTTATCAATGATAGCTTGAGAAGATACAGAGATCAGAAAAACGTGAGGAAGAAATAACGGACGCTAGACAGTCTTTTTGAAGTCGCCAAGCTCGATGGATGAAATTACTAAGAGTATTAGAAGGTAAAGAAACTCCCATTGAGTCCAATAGAAGGAGATATCTCCATTTCGTCCTTAGACGATTTTCCTCTTCTCCATTCAACGAGAAAATAGTGTCCGGTCTTGAAGGAATGAGTAGAGTTTTCATCTGGTTTTCCAGTTCCTCCATCGTGAAGAAGTACCCACCAATGATCAAGAACTCAGAGAGAAAAAACAGTTAGTTAGCCAACATTGAAAGAACCAAAATAATTGAAATACTGCTATAAACCTGCAACTAAGATCAAGTCTTTCTAGATATGTTAGAGAAACAGCCCCGAGGCTGAGTAACCAGAAGCAGAAGAGGAAAACAGATGAACTCGGAGAACCAGACATGGAAACGAAGGAAACCTAGCTTCTATTGGTTTTAGGTTATTATTAATATGCTAGGTTTTGTTTTGATTTCATCTATATACTACTCTTGAAAGCACAAACCACTTAAAATTTTATTTTTTAATTTATATATATATATTTTTTATTTTCACATAACCAAACTAGAATCTTTAATTTCAAAAGTACACGAACTACCTAAAGTATTTTTTTTCACATACCAAAACTATCCTTTTCTAGAATCTTAAATATAAAAAATATTATTTTCTAGAAATTTTAATTTCAAAAGTATCTTCTGTTCTTTATTATTGTAGTGACTTATGTAATTAGTCACCATTGGGCATGTAGACTTCTTCTCCAACACTTATCTAATTAAAAGAATTTTAATTAACTTATCTAACTAAAAGAATTTTAATAATTGAAATTAAAAACTAAAACCCTGTTAAATTAGGCTGCGTTTGGCATTGATTTTGCTTTTGCTTTTTTGCCTTTTGAAGCAATAAGTATATTTGGACAATGAGTACTTTTGCTTCTCTTGAGAAGCAAAATTTTAGTGCTTCTCAATTTTTCCTAGTTGCTTAGCAAAAATTGAGAAGCAATAAAATTTTTCTTCTGAAGAAAATCAATTATACTGCTTTTTGCTTTATTATGAGAAGTAAAAGCATTTAATGTCCAAACATGCTTATTGCTTCTAAAAGCAAAAAAAGCAAAAGCAACAGTAATGCCAAACGCAGCCTTAGACTTTCACTTCAAATACTTATCTAGCTATAAAATTTTTAATAATTGGAATTTTAATAATAAAAGTGCATACTTTTTTTTACTAATGCGAGTAATTTAATTAACCATCATTGGGCATGTAGACTTAATGTCCAACACTTATCTAACTAAAAGAATTTCAATAATTAGAGTTAATAATAAAATCCTACTAAATTAAAAAAAAAATCAGTAATAATGCATTCTCAAATCCAATAACTCAAGGAAGGTTTGCAATATATATCATGACTTGTACTTCCAATGTATGGATGATTTGAAATTTATTGGTCCATACTTTTGTCATCCCTTACTCCTCGGGAAACAAACTTATGTTACTCACTATTTGAAAGTTTAGATTCCTAGGCCCTTTCTCTATGGGTTTTGAACAGTGGAAACTCAGAAACCGCGAAGTAAAAAATCAGCAAGGTAAACACAAAATTTTTTTACGAGGGAAAACTAGAACTCCTTCTAGGAAAAACCTCAAGTCTAATTAAGGAGACCAACCCTGAGAAATCAATCCACTATTGTAATGGAAGAATACAACTGTGTAAGAACCTGGAAAAAATAAATAAATAAATAAATAAAATTCAATTTAAGCATTTGGTTTGAAAGGGCTTGGTTAGTTTAGTGGGTTAAGGAGGTGGGTTCAATTTAAGTGAACCGGTTCAAATGGTTCAAGTTTAAAAAAATATATATATATATCGATTCTTTTAATTGGGGTTTTGGTCGTTAGTTTAGAAGGAAGCAAAGACAAAACAAAAAAAAAGAAGAGGGACGAAGGAGGAGGGGAGGTCGTAGAAGAAGAAGGAAGGAGGAAGAGAAGGGGGAAAGGAGAAGAAGAAGAAGAAGAAAAGAAGAAGAGGGAAAGAAGAAGAGGGAAGGGGCGTCCTTGTTTGTTGCTGTTGGGGTTTAACAAGAAAAAAAAGAAGAAGGAAAAAACGAGTGGAAGAGGAGAAAAAGAGAGGAAAAGAACGTGGGGAAGAAGAGGAAGAAGAGAAAAGAGAAGAAGGAAGAAGAAAGAAGAAAAGAGGAAGAAGAAAGAAAGAAAAAGAAGGAAAAAGGAGACAGAGAAGAAAGGGTTTGGGCGTGGATCTGCAAAATCTGTGTAAGTAGCATAGTTTTTGTCGTTTGATTGGTTCTGTTTGGTTTTCTTTTTTCATTTCTGTTCGATCGATTGATTGCTGTTGGGACTGTTTTGCCGATACAATTAGGCAGAAATTCATAAGTCACTTCCCTGTTGCCTGTAGATGGCTAGAGGTCTCTCTCGTGTGCGAGAAGAGGTTGATCTAGCTAATCAGCCCTCTTCGTCCCGAGCTCGGATCGATTCTGATCAGAGTGCCACCTTATCCGAGCCATTAGATGATTCCAGAGAGGGCTCTGGAGAAGGATCTGCCGAGGTAGGCCCCTTATTCTTTCTTCTTTCTCCTCCTCTTTTTTTCTTACACAAACCTTCACACCTCATGTTTTTGACTTTTAGCCCGTTGTAGCTCCTACTCGAGGTCGGGGTAGAGGCCGAGGTTGAGGCCGAGATGGAGATCAAGCTGCGGAGGCCATTAGAGGTAGAGGACGAGGCCGAGGTAAGGGCCGAGTTCAGGATCAGGCCCATGAGGGTGAAAGAGGCCGTGGCAGAGGCCGAGGACGTGGCAAGGCCAGAGGTGCACTTCAGGACCAGGCCCCTGAGGGTGATGCCAGGGGGTTTCGCTTAGTCTTTCCTAAGGAGTTGCGAGCATCTGTTCAGGACATTGAGCTTCTCAGTGGGTTGGATCATCATCCTTCGATGTGTGTTCAAGCAGATGCTCCTATTCGGTATCCCCCCTCTCATCTACGAGGTAATTGGGGGAGGTTCTATGAGCTATATCGGACTCTTTCTCCTGGACTCAGACGGGAGTTCCATAGATGTCGCTTCAATCATTTTCTACTCATCCCCTCTTTTCGAGCTGACCGTCCTCTCATTTATGCCATGATGGAGCAGTATTTCCCCGATACTCAGTCCTTCCACCTGCCGGATGTAGAGATTGGGATCCGTCCGTCTGATTTTGTGATGATTACCGGCATTTCTTTGACGCTGAAGACTATAGAGATGGAGCGTCCTTCAACTGCGGATATTAGCACCTTGTTAGGGTACAAGGTTCTTCCTGAGGATGCTTGGAATGGCAGGAGTGGTCGGATCTCTATCAGCTAGTTACGACGCAGCATTATTTATCACCCTGACCGGAGGCATGCTACTATTGTTGAGGATCACGACGGTTTCGTCCCTCTATTCCGACATGTCTTTCTGTTGATACTTGGTAACTACTTCTTCCAGGAGGACACGACATCGGTCAGTCCTGTCTTTTAGGACGTCCTGAGAGATCTCCAGTAGACCAGGCGGCTAGCATGGGGCCTGTTGATATATGGGACTATATTAGCCGGACTGAGTCGAGTTATCCAAGGTCTGGCTGCTTCGAGAGGGGATGGTATCAGCTGGCGATTTTTCTGGCAGATTTTACAAGTAAGGAATATTTTTACTTAATTTCTCTTAAAAATTCTTTTATCTCCTTCTAACTTGTTTTCTTTCCTTGCCAGATATTCATTTACACACACATGACATACTTCCACCCTTCCCCTGTGCCCGATGCCGCAGAGTTCCCCGTAGCTATACAGTGGTCTGTTCTTGAGAGGGACGTGGATAGGAGCTAGTCACGATCTGCCAGGGTGCACTTAGACCACTCTCGCCGCTCTGATGTAAATTTTCCTCACCCTTCACTATTCTGTTTTTCTCAAAACTGCCTTTGTATTTGACACTCTTTATTTTCATTGCAGCTTCTACTGGCCCGCTTCCAGGATGTGGATGACAAGGTTGCTCGTCAGGAGATGATACAGGATGCTTTCGAGCGAGATGTGCAACGCCAGTCCTACCAGTGTTTTATTGGGAGACTTGGTAGGATCATGTACTTAGGCGAGAGCCTGTACTTTCAGCATGTCAGCGTCCCTCACGTTCCCGTTCATCCACCTCCTGTTGGTCCTACTATCCTCCTACCTAGATTCGATGTTGCACAGTTTGATTAGTGGGAGGATTCAGAGGCACTTACAGTAGCCGGGGATTACGATGAGTGGATCCAGAGAGTATCTATCAGCTGTCTGATGGACTGGTTCACCCGTGCCGGGGTGACTGAGATAGGCGGGATTTTTATCCGGGTCCATGATGACACTGTAAGTTTACGACCTGCATTTTTCATCTCACTTCCTTTAATTCTGTATTTGTGACTCTAATCCCATTCTTATTGGCAGGTAGAGGAGTTGAATGCTCTTCGGGACCGGTTCCAGATTTAGCGGTCCGCAGTCGATGATATGATCATTGAACATGATGTGACCGTGGCCCAGAGAGATGCACGGATCAGAGAGCTAGAGGCTCTGATCCTAGAGAGGGACAGCCAGATCTCCGAGAGGGACAACCGGATTTCATACTTGGAGGCTGAGCTCGGGACACGACAGGTATATAGCCTTTGTGATGCTATTTCTTCTACTTCTATATTTCTGCGCTGTCTTGATTTGAATTGCTTAACTTTTGCAGGATTTGGTCCCAGATCATGATGTCACAGTCGAGCCAAACCCTCCTATTTCTGGCCCATCTCCGATTCGGGCTGCTGATCCTTTGGACACCCCGGCCACTGTTCCTGACCCGGTTGCATCTCCCATTCCTAATGCTACTGCGGATCCCGTCGGTACCTCATCTCCAGTGATGGCTCCTGCTCCTGCTCTTGATGTCCCTAGTAAGTTTACTTCCATTCGATCTCTTTGGTTCACTTTGGTATTTCAATTTCTGACTTCATTTCCATTAATCCAGCTGTTTCTGTTCCTGATCCTCCTTCCACTACTGCCGAGACTTCTGGAGCTGCGGAAGTTGAGACTGCTGTGGCCGAGGACCTAGTTGAGCCTAAGGCGGCTATCCTTCTAGCTGAGCCTACTCTTGCCAATCCCGAGGCTTCTTCATCTGATTCTGTTCCCACGGGCCCATATCCTGACAATTCAGCCTACTGCCTTACGTATCAGATTTAGTCCATTCTGGGTCGGATGCCTCGCCACACCGCTGATCGTATCATCTCCCATATCTTTAGGCGCCGACCATCTCGAGGTAGAGACCGCAGAGGGGCACGTGGCAGAGGACGCAGGGATGATCCTACAGAGGCATAGTAGATTAGGATTTTTGTATATTCACATCACCCTTGTACAAATAAGACTTGAATATATATATGAAAAAAACTTTTTATACATTCTCTCTTGTTCTGTTCTCTTTTTCTTCTTTTTCTTTTCATTTTCCTGCATTTATAACTTGTATACAGGTAAAACAGGTAAAAAATTTGAACTTTTCTTCTTTTTCCCCTTTTTTTTTTGCTCTTTTTTCTTGTATCCGATATATCAAATCGGATACAGTAACATTTTTTTTGTATCCAACAAGAAATGTCAGATACAAACAATTTCTTTTGTATCCGGAATTTTTCGTCGGATATGAACAGAACCTTTTGTATCCGAACTGATATGTCGGTTACATTAAAACATGCTATAAAATGAATTGGCCTCGGGATGTGCGTCATTTTAACGACTTTTTGAGTTTAGAAAACCCCCTTTTCGCCTCTTTCTTCATCCCATTGATTCTTATCAAGCTCCCATCATCCCCAATGGCCTCCGGATCATTTTTTCTGCAAGTGAAGTCTCCCCTGCAAAACAACCTTTTAGAGCAAAACCCCCTAATCTCACTAGGTATAACCCTGTAGATTCCTTTTACGCCAGGTGGGTTAGTTCTATGACCCTTGATGAAGAGATGAAATGGGATTCCACCCATTTAGGTCATGTCCTGCTTATCCCCAAAATTCCTTTCAAGTGGGAAATTATTGAAGCCATGATTGGCCACTGGGTACCTAATTTGAACCTTTTTCGATTTGGAGACAAAGAGATGACCCCAACCATTGAAGAGGTTGAAACCATTCTTGGCTTGAGGTTTGCAAAGAAAGTAGTGAACCCACCCCTTAATCCTAGCTACAAGAAAGAGGCTTCCACCTTTCTGGGTATAGGGAAGAAGGATTAGGGGATTCTGACACACTTCCGACTTTATCCAAGTCTTTTCTGACTGGGAAGCTTTTGAGAAGGAAAACAAGGAAGCTAGGTTTAATGCCCTAACCCTGATAGTGGTCAATCAACTACTTTTCCCACGGGATGATGATGAAGTTGACTTGGCCCTTATCTCAGTCGTCTGCCAGGTTAGGGAGCAGAAGAGATTGGCCCCTATGATCATGGCGGGGATGTATCAGACATTGACCGACTGTTATCACAGGAAGAAGAATCGCTTCCTGTCATGTGCCCCTATCCTGCAGGTAAAACTTTTTTCTTTTTTTTTTTTCTTCTTCTTCTTTTTTCTTTTTTCCTTTTCTTTTTTTTTTTTCTCTCTACAATACATTGAAATACTTCTCCCCTTCTGCAGCTTTGGTTACTTAACCACCTGAGTCAAATTAAAGAGATTAATTGGCATTTCTTTCCAAGCCTGAAAGTTCCGGTCTTGATGAGCAACCGGGGGTATCTTGACATCCCAGGAGGCAAACAGGGTTGGTTTACTTTCTTGGCTATACTCCAGGATGATCAGGTGAGGTGGCCTGGCACTTATCAACCCAACGCAAAGACAGTGATCAGTTTCAGAGACAGCAACTTTTTGGTCCTAGCGGGCTTCAGATATGCTGTGCTCTACCTCCCCTTGCGAGTTCTTCGGCAGTTCAGAGCGACCCAGGGGATTATAGTCCCAAGTGGATATGAGGACTACCTTGGGCCACTTTCACCAACCACCATGAGGCTAAATGATTTGTTGATGAGGGAGTGGTCCTATGTTCGTTTTATCCAGGGCCCATTCTTCTCAAAGTCCCATGTGAAGAACTACCTTTTCTGGATCAAGGAGCAGGTTCAGAGTCAGGCCCCAGTACCCGAGGATCCTCCTGCAATTTTGGCTCCCACTTATGAAGACATCTTGGAGTCCGAAAGAGCATCTCATAAGCGACTTCAACAGATATGGGTACGAGGGGCCCAGGAGCTTAAGATACGAGGTGTTTATCTGGAGAGGCAGCTTGAGGAGCAGATATCTCACCGTACGGCTATGGAGGAGAAACTGGAGGAACAGAGGCAAGCTCGCCGCTTTGAAGTCTGGATGATACAGCAAAAGTACCAGGATGCTTTAGCCAACCTTAGGAGCATGAGGACTTGGTAGACCCTTTTAGATGAGGTCATTTCCTTCTTGAGTGATCCCACTGCAGAGGGGGCTTCTGGGGTTGTTGCAGCTCAGGCAGCTCGGATCCGGGAGCTTGAGGAGCGGCTAGGGGATAGAGATTAGCCTTTTTCTGCATTTTTAGCTTTTTTCCTTTTTTTCTTTTCATACCTTTGTACGAAAGTGAACTCTAATAGTGGAAAGACAAAGGATTTAATTCAAAAATAAGTTTTTTATGTTATTGGCCTCAGAATGCTCAGATGCTTGTAAAAACAAAGATTTTATGAAAAGTATTTGATTTATCATCACTAGCCAAAGTATAGTTTTTTCTTTTTATATTTTTTATTTTTTTATTTTTTGAAATTTGGTCCATAATACTTAATCACCCATAATTAAAGGAATTACAACCAAGTTGAATAATGAAAAGGGTAATCCAAACAATAAGGAGGGATCAAATCTGTCTATCTTAGGACCTTTAGAGTCATCCCCAAATGCCTTTTCTTCCATATTTGACCCCGTTATTCCCAATCTTCTCAGTCTCAATACTCGTGCTGCTTGGACATCCATGATCAACTCAACCTCTAATTTTTTTTTCTTTTTTTTTCTTTTTGCCAATATTGCCCCTAGCACCAGTTACGGTTTTCACTAGGGACGGCTTCTGCATTCCGTCATCACCAATCTTACTCTGAAATTTGAATGAACACATTAAGATCACCAAGGGCTTAAAAATAGGACGAAACAAAGGCTAGGCTCGGTTTATGAAAGAAAAGGCATTAAAGGCTCAAAATTTTTCAAATGTGAAAATAGGCCAACCGGACTTACAGTCATGATGAATTTGACCCTTTTCCCCAAATTGTATTCTTTTCATTCCTTTTTTGCACTTGGCTTTCATTTTCCATTTTCCTTTGCTCTTTTTCTTTTTTTATTTTTCCTTTATTTTTTTCCCAATTGGCTTTGCCTCAATTTGTTTTGCCCCAATTTGTTTTGCCCTAGTATAAGACTGTAAGTCCAGTTTAGGTTTATCAAAGAAACGAATCGGCTCGACTTGGCTAGACTAGGAATTAAAATTTTGAAGGAAATAAAGAAAGATGGCCTCAGATCACCTCCTCGTAATATTCAATCAAGGAAAATACCTTTTCACTGCATCAGAGTTTATTGGCTCAGGAAAATCTTTTCCATCCATTTCTGTCAAGATAAGTGCACCCCCTGACAGGACCTTTTTTACGATATAAGGCCCTTCCCAATTTGGCTTGAACTTCCTGCGAGGATCTTCCAAAAATGGTAAGATTTTTTTTAGCACCAAGTTTCCTTCTTGGAAAGTTCTGGGTTTCACCTTCTTATTGCAAGCTCGAGCCATTCTCTTCTGGTACAATTGGCCATGACAAAGTACCTTCAAACGCTTTTCTTCTATCAGATTGAGTTGATAATGTCTTGACTGTATCCATTCAGCTTCCATGAGCACTCTAAGTGATGGGATTTCTACTTCCACTGGCAAAACTACTTCCATCCCATAGACTAGGGAATACGGGGTTGCCCCAGTTGAAGTCCGGATTGAGGTTCTGTAGGTATGTAGAGCAAGTGGTAGCATTTCGTGCCAATCTCTGTAACTCACTAACATTTTCTGAATGATTTTCTTTATATTTTTGTTTGCTGCTTCTACTGCCCCATTCATCTTTGGTCTGTACGGAGCGGACTTGTGATGGGTAATCTGGAATTGCTCACACATCTTCTTCATGTCCTTGTTCTTAATATTTGAAGTGTTTGATACTATGGCATTTGGCAAACCATAGCGACAAATAATGTTGTGCTTCAAAAATTTAAGAACATGGCTACTTGTGATATTTTCATATGAAGCCGCTTCTACCCACTTGGTGAAATAGTCGATCGCTACCAGGATGAATCTATGCCCGATCGATGCCTTTGGGGAAATCATGCCGATGACATCTATGCTTCACATGGAGAAGGGTCATGGTGAGATCATGTTATGCAGCTCATTTGGGGGTGCATGCTTGTTATCTGCATATATTTGACATTGATGAGACCTCTTGGCATGTACTCAGCAATCATGCTCCATTGTCGACCAATAGTATCCCAACCTCAGAATCTTCTTTGCAAGCATGTGTCCGTTCATATGGGGTCCACAGATTCCTCCATGCACAGTCTCAATCAACCTTTCCGACTCAGCCTTAGCAACACATATGAGCAGAATATCATTATGTGACCTCTTGTACAACTGTCCACCACTTAGTAGGAATTGACCGGCTAATCTCTGTATCATCCTTTTCTCAGTAGAAGTAACATTTTCTGGTAGACTTCGATCACTCAAGAAATTTTTGTTATCTTGAAACCACGGTACTTCTCCTTCGGATGCTTCCTCTAGAACAAGACAATAAGCTGGTTCATCTCTGACCTCAATTTCCAGTGGTTTGATGTCTACTCCTTCTGGCATGCTAACCATCAAAGCCAATGTTGCTAGAGCATCCGCGAACTGATTCTTTGTCCTTGGCATATAGTTGAAGGAAATTCGAGTAAATTTTTTGCTTATTTCTTCCAAATACTGATGATAGGGGATCAACTTGTGATCTTTGGTTTTCCATTCACCAGTTGTTTGGAAGATGATAAGACTCGAATTTTCATATACGTCAAGTTCCTCCACTTCATGGTCTATGGCGGCTTGCAACCCAATTATGCATGCTTCATACTCTGCAATATTATTTGTGCACTGGAATCTCAACTTCACTGCAATTGGGATGTGTGACCCATCCGGCTTGACCAATACTGCCCTAATTCCATTTCCATTCATGTTGGCGGCCCCATTGAAGAACATCTGCCAAGAGCTTTCACTTTCCTCCTCTTCAGTAAACAAAATTGCCTCATCAGGAAAGTTGGTCTTTAAGGGTTGGTATTCTGGTAGAGGATGTGCAGCTAAATGATCAGCAATTGCTTGACCTTTAATCGCCTTCTGAGTGATGTATGTGAGGTCAAACTCGGATAGTAGCAGCTGCCACTTTGCCGTTCTGCCAGTTAGTGCTGGTTTCTCAAATAAGTACTTCAAAGGATCCATCCGGGATATTAATAATGTAGAATGACTAAGGAAGTAATGCCTCAATCTTTGAGTAGCCCACACTAGAGCGCAACAGGTCTTTTCCAACAGTGAGTACTTGGCTTCATATTTTGTGAATTTTTTACTCAGATAGTAAATTGCCCTTTCTTTTCTACCAGTCTCATCGTGCTGCCCCAAGACACATCCCATCGATGTATCCAACACTGACAAGTATAGAATCAGTGGTCTTCCTGGAGTTGGTGGTACTAGCACAGGTGGATTCAGTAAATACTCCTTTATTGTATCAAAGGCCTGTTGGCAATCGTCATTCCAGACCGTCGGGTTATCCTTTCTCAGAAGTTTGAAAATTGGTTCACAGATAGCAGTGAGTTGTGCTATGAACCGACTTATGTACTGAATCCTTCCAAGAAAACCACGAACCTCCTTTTCGGTTCTGGGTGATGGCATGTCAATTATGGCCTTGGCTTTAGCCAGGTCGGTCTCAATTCCTCTTCTGCTCACTATAAATCCCAGCAACTTCCCTGATGTGGCCCCAAAGACACATTTAGCCAGGTTAAGCTGTAGACTGTACTTCCTAAGTCGATCAAACACTTTCTTCAGATTGATCAAGTGGTCCTCTTCTTTGCATGATTTGGCAATCATATCGTCCACGTAGACCTCCATCTCCTTATCGATCATGTCACGGAATAGTGCTGTTATGGCCCGTTAGTATGTTGCCCCGGCATTCTTGAACCCAAATGGCATGACAGTATAGTGGAAGGTGCCCCAAGGTGTGATAAATGCTGTTTTCTCTTGATCTTCCTTAACCATCTTAATCTGATAGTACCTAGAGAAGCCGTCCATAAATGAGAACAGGCTATGTACAGCTGTGTTGTCCACCAAGATGTCTATGTGTGGAAGCGGAAAATCATCCTTTGGGCTTGCCTTATTCAGATCTCTGTAGTCCATGCACATTCTAACTTTCTCATCCTTCTTTGGTACTGGCACTTTGTTTGCGAGACACTCGGGGTACGTGGAGACTGCCAAAAATCCTGCTTGAAATTGTTTGACCACTTCGTCCTTGACCTTCAGGGTCCATTTAGGTTTCAATCTTCTCAGCTTCTGCTTAATTGGCTTGACCCCTGAAAAAATTGGTAACTTGTGCACCACCATGTCAGTGTACCCCGGCATGTCCCTATACAACCATGCAAATACATCTTTGTAGTCTGCCAAAAACTGTGACATTTCATTACGTTGCACTTCAGATAGGCATGCACCAATCTTTACTATTTTCGGGTCATCTTTGGTCCCAAGGTTTATTAAGATGGTCTCCTCAATATTAGGTTGGACCCCCTTTTCTTGACGTTCCAATTGATATTCAATTTCTTTTAGAAGGTCTTATTCTTCGACCTTAGTCTCTTCTTCGATCCCCATGAGGTCAAAGTCGAGCTCAAGGTCGAAGTCATATGTTACCTAGTCTAATTCCGTTTGCTTATATGGTTCATAAGTGGTTTGGACCTTTTTGAAAAAATTAAATTTTCTAGAAAAAATAGAAAAATCTTTTTGGGTTTTTTGTGAGCCTTCTACAAAAACTTTCCCTGAAGACGAAGGCTCATTAAAACCTTCAAGGAAATGGCAATCTACTAATGGAGTTTTTTTTTGGGAAGCCACGTCTGTTTGCCAATCAAACGCTGCTTCAAAGGTAAGGGGAGTCTCCTCCCAATTATTTAAAAAAAGTTTTTCAGGAGCAGGGGAAATTGTGCAAGCCCGCTCCTCAAGCCCAGAATCCGATGCCATCATCACCGGGTGAGTTGTACTGCCCTTTTCTGCCACGGGGCCCAATCCAGATATGACCTCATCTGGAACTTTTACTGCTGTCCAGTCAATGAAAGGCAGCTCCTTGTCTTCTTCAATCTTATCGCCTTCAGTCATGGCGAAGAAAGCCCCGACATCCTCGGAGAAGTCCATCTGTTGTTCCGGCTATGGCCCAGGCCCACCCACTGTCTCAAGTGTAAAAGATGGGTTATGGGGTTGTAGGGTTGGAGCAGATGGCTTTTGGAAGGGATTGATATTGCGGTACGGAGGTTTGGACTGATCCATGGGAGGAGACAGTTGGATCGTGCAAGTGGTTTAGGAAAATTTTCACTTAAATGAGGAAATTTTTTGATATTTTTATTCTCCGCATTCTCTCCTTCTTCCTGCTTCTGCCTTCTCCATCCTCTTGGTTTAAATCCCAGTCCTGCCTTAGGGACCAACTTCTTTGCGTTGATTGGCTCCAATATCCCCAGCAAATTAATTCCCAGGCCTTTCCCTGGGTGAAAGTGATATTTTTCCATCACTCTCTTTACCATCTTCTCAACAGTAGTCCCTTTCACTTCTTTTTCTCACACCCCCTAAGTATAAAATTGACCATCTCAAACTGAAACGAGTGGAATGCAATTTTGTCAACAGTCAGATCAACATTAATGAAGGATACATCAGGTGACACAATGGGAGGTATTAAATTTTCAGCTAGGACAGTTATCACCCATTGCCCTCTTATATACTTCACCCTTTGGTGCAGCGTGGATGGTATTGCCCTAGTCGAATGTATCCACGGCCTCCCTAAGAGCAGATTGAAAGCTGCGGGGATATCCATCACTTCAAATGTGATGTTAAAGATATTCGGTCCAATGGTGACTGGCAGTTCAATCTCCCCTAGGAAGTGTGTCTTAGAGCTATCAAACCCCTCACAATCCTCCCATTCTATTTGATCTTTGATTGATCCAGACCAAGTTTGGCAAAAGTGATTAATGGGTAGACATTTAAAGCCAACCCATTGTCAATTAGAGCCCGTGCCACCATACTGCCCTTACAAAACACTATGATGTGCAAAGGGTCAACATGGTAGCACCCACCTAGGCTTATTTCGATTTCAGAAAAACTTATCACATTATGTGACAAGATTTGACCAACCATTTTGCCTAGTTGGTCTAGATCAATGGCCTTGAGTACTTGTGCACTCTGAAGTACCCTTAACAATGCATCCCTGTGCTTTTCATAATTCAGCAAAAGTCCCAGTATTGAAATCTGGGAAGGGACTTTATTCAACTGATCGACAATATTGAATTCACTCTTTTTTATTATTTTTATGAGGTCTGCCGCCTCATTTTCTGCATCCTAGGGGGGTGTCTTCCCCTACTTTGGTTTTTCCTTTCATTTTTTTCTTTTCTTCTGTTTCTTTCCTTTCCTTCTCCACTTCCGTTTCTTTTTCTTTCTCTTCTCCTCCTATACATCTCCCCGACCTTGTCATGAGGTTCACCTCCTCCTGGTTTTGGTTCCTGACCACCGAAACCGTAGCTGTGACCCCTGTAAGCACCTCATTTTTGCGCTCCCGAAGGAGCCAGAAATGCAAACCCTAAATAGAAAGTCAAACCCTAAGGGGTCGAAATTTGACTTTTTGATCCAGTGATAATTGGCCACCTTGCTTTATCTCAATGGATAGAGAATCCCGACACGAGTCCAACGCAACTGAGTTTTCTGGAATCGGAGTCCGGATGAAAGTTCGGTGGGCCGGTCAAACTTGAGGGAGAGCCGAAAGTTGACTTTTCCTCGAACCCCGTGCCAAGTGCTTAGCCCTATGTCATTGAATAGAGGGCTCCGATACGAGTCTAACGCAATTAAGTTTGCTCAAATCAGAGTTCGGATGAAGGAGATATGAACTGTCGAAGTTTCCGCGCAGCAAAACCGGAAACTGCACACGTGGCAGCCAACGCAGCAAAATATCTCAGGGACTAAATCTTAAATATCCAAAAGTCACAAAATCTCAGGGACTAAACCAAAATTCACAGGGACCAATCCGTAATTGCTCAAAAGTGTCAAATCGGTCAAGTCGAGGGGCAAATCCGTAATTTTTCGATTTGTATCCGACCAAATATGCCGGATACACTTGCCCCTCTTCATATCCGGACTCAAATGTTGGATACAAAGATTTGCTCGACGAGATTCGCGCCGATTCCCCGACAAATTCGCAACCGCATTAAATTTTTGAAATAATTTTGTTTGTATCCGATATCTTATGCCAGATACAAAGGAGGCTCAGTGTATCCGGCATTTAATGCCGGATACAAAGGACATGTAGTGTATCCGGCATTTAATGCCGAATACATTAAGTTTTTCTATAAAAGCACAGCAGCCACCTCTGGCCGGGGGTTGGCTTCCTTGGCTATTTTCCAGCTTTCTTCCCCCACCTTTCCTCATCCGAAACCTTCCATCTTCAACTCCCTTTGGCCTTCCACCATCTCACCATACCACCTCAAGGGTTTCCACCTTTGTTCCCTTCTTCTTCTCCACTTTCTAAAACAAGACTAAGAAGCCTAGTTGATGTTGGGTGAAGTGGGAGCACCAAGCAAGTCACCGGCTGCTGTACCACCTCCAGGAAGTATCACCACCTTGCCTAGGAGTACAAGAACTATTGGGTAAGGCTTCTCATCGCATTGTATCATGCATATGTTAAAATTAGAATTTTCTGGAAATTCTTCTACACTTGTTTCCCTCTTGGCATGAATTTGTTTTCGTGAATGTCATGCATGCATTTGGTGCTCTTGTGATGGCATGAAAACCACCACTAGTAAGAGGTTTATGTGGGGTTCCTTGGGAGTAGGAAGTCTCATTTTTTACACTCCTTTTGGGTGTCTATAAGCTGCCATGTTAGTTTATTGTTTTGAGTATTTGTAGCAGGAGAATGTTCCTCCCATTCCCATCTCATGTAACCTTATATTGTCCCTCCTCTTTACCCTTCTTAACACCGATCTTTTCTCACCCTTTGGTTACCTTTCTTGGGTATTTTGCTGGCCCTAACCCTTTATGTCGGTTGCTGTTTTTTGGTGTTCTTGGTTGTGGTGGTAGCACACTTTTTAGCTTCACTAACACGCTTTGGGTGGGTACATCCTAATGATCACCATGGCTAATGTGTAAAACCCCGAATTTTCCTTAAATAATAAATTAAATTAGTAAATAATATTACTGAGGGTTATGATTGATAGAAACATTTTAATATTGTAGGGGGTGATCAACTTAGCGGAGATCCAGAATTAGACGCAGATCTGACCGTCCGATCTTGAGATATCGAGGTATGTATTCTAATTGGGCGAGGTGTATAGGAGAGTTGCATGGGAGATGCATGGGATCAGAGGGTATAAATATGTATTAGAATAACCTAATCGTTTTGTCGCTCGTATCATTCAGCCGCAACCGACGAGCGTTGAACGACCGAGAAGAGAAGAAGGAGAAGGAGGGAGGAAGACCAGGTTACCTTGCTCGGAGCATTGCTTTGCAACTGAAGAGAGATTTGGGGGTTGCCGTTCAGAGGAGAAGAAGAGGAACGCGCGTATACGAGGTAGGTTTGCTTTCGGAATCGGATTTTCCTTCGTTTACTCACAAAAGCATGTTTCTATTATATGTATTGGTGTATTTAGCTAGATAAGCATGTTATAAATACATTAGAATGAGTTTAGACGAAAAAAATCATGATTTAGAACTGATTCTGCTCGATTTTGTATGACCGCCGACCTCGACTGTTCTCGGCGATCATCGGCGCTCTTCGGTGCTGGTTAAAAAAATTAGGTCGCCACAGACCGCGAGAAGACGGACCGCGGGCGCTCAAATTTGCACTACCGCCGACCTGTGACCGCCAAGGCGATCCTGAGCGATCCTAGGCGCTCTAAGCAAAAAATCCAGATTTTCATAATTTCGAACCTAATTCAATTCTAAACTATTTTTAGACAATTTTAATGATTAATTAAGGTACTTTAAGACCAAAATAAACTAGCTAAATCCCTGTTTTACAGAAAAATAAATTAGGGAGATATTTAGGGTATTAGTTGCCAAGTTTTCAAAGGTAATTGAGAAATGTGATTTTGGAAAAGCTTAACTACACTTTGATTATCAAAACACTTCTAAATGGCATTATAAATCAGAAGACATTATAAAGAGGATTCAGAATTCGAATGACTGAATAATGAAGTAAATGTACAGATATAACCATTATATGCCGCTAGGCACCAACCCTTATAGAATTATGATACTTTAGGGAATTTTGGAGTCTAGTGGGCATAGCTGGTTATGGATCCATAGTCGTAGCTAGATAGCTGAGGGATATATCATTTGGGTTGAGTTACTCCTATATGCGACGCGCTTCCTTTGCAAGTTAGTTTGTTTGGGAAGGTCCTATGTCTGGAGGGACACCCCGGTGAGCCGCTGGTGATTCCCTGTACATGTGGATAAGCGACCATCTCCATGTATTGATTCTGGTGCTGCATGCTGGTGGTACATGCCAACTCTGATGGGTACGTGTGCAATAAGTCGGTGACTACGGCTCTTGTCTAAGCTGCGCTGCATGGGGCTTGAGTATCATTAGTAGCATCGCTCCTAAGTCGCACGGTGGTATAGCAATTGGTTGAGAATCATCTCAAAAGGTTTATCTATCTTTGTGAGTCCTACAATGACACTGAAAACACAACACTTGATATGATTATTATTATTATTGTGCACGTGCGGGATGCATGTGATTGGGATATGGGTTGGATGTGACTGTTTAGTACATCCTGGCAATATGTGAACTATGTTACTGATTTGACTATTGTATTCTCATATTAAACTTGCTGGAATTCATCTCTAGAACTGTTTAGCATATTGTTTTGTATTCATGAATGATACGAATGATTATATGAGCCTGATTAGTCGATGTTGCTTAATCGTGCATGAACTGTTACTTTCCTTATATTAACTGTTTAATCATGCATGTGTTACCTACTGAGATATTCATATCTCACCCTACTGTTACTCCATTTTTCAGCTGATACGCGAGAGGGGGATCTCTTAGACTTCCAGGGAGAGATAGCCGAGTATTCGCCGGAGGATTATTATTATCCAAATCTTGTCTGAGGTGGATTGATGTTATAGACTTAGCATTTTTGATTGGTTTATTATCATTTATTTGGATTTGATGTATAAGAGAGATAAGAGAGAGATAGTAACCAGTTCATTTTACCAGACTTTGATATTACCGACTGATGGTCAAGCTTTATGCTTAGTTGAGGATTTTGATCTACACTTCCGCACATACTTGTTTCCGCAACTCTGATAGTTTAATAAAATGATTGGATTTTGCTTTCTTTGGTCTGGTATGTTTTTGATGTTGTAATTGATATAGGCCAGTAACACCTCGGATTTGGTTGTTGAACTAAATTCGGGTTGTTACAATAGCGAACCGGGTTCGGGTCGGGTGTCGGTTTGCACTGACCCGGGTTCGGGGCGTTACATAATGCATGCCCCCTTCCCCCTTCAGAACTCTCGTTTTCTTCATACTAAAGCAATTCCCTCCGATTGGTTGTGCATGGTGTCTATTTTACCCTTTGAATGTATGTGAGCATGATTTCTGTCCTTACTAGCATGCTGTTTTTTTTCTTCTGAGGAACAGCAGGTTCCTTGTCTATTTGCTTTGTGGTACGCTTGTTTATTTGCTCCTGTGTGTATTTGCATAGCAAGCCCAGCTGATTATAGCCTTTGGTATGAGCCCACCACCCCGCCTGGCCACTGTCATGGCCTAAGTAAGCTACTGCCACGAGCCACAGCAGAACTTCTCATCACCCAAAGTTGCTGCCCCCGTACCTACAGCAAGCCTTTTTCAGCCCTTTGATAATGTATGCATGAGGGCCCTTTGCACTGGATTATTTTTAGATACATGTATACATGTCCCTACCATTTACTGTTTTGATCCACAAACATAGGACACCTGAGCTGCTGGTGGGAGCAGCAGCTTCATGCCCCCCCCCCCCCCCCCCCCCCCCCCCCCCCACCTTGCTATCCTTTGTAAGGAAATTCCAAAGAGAAGCCAAATGAGGCTTCTCCCCCCACACTAGAACCAATGTGGGCCTGCCCAAGGGCCCACATGACTAGTAGAAGGCCCTAGGAAACCCAAAAGAGTCACCCCAATGGCCAAACTTCGGAAAATGCTATTATAATGTGATCCGGCAACTCAGGCCGGATCACCTATGGGTTGTGTGTATCCGGCAACTAAGGCCGGATACATGATAAAAATACAGTTCTTATGATTTTTGTGCTCCTTGCCGAATTTTCATGTCATTTCTAGCAAAACCAAATAAATCAACAGGGTTTCCGGGCCACCTGGAAACCCAACTTGGGACTTGGACCACCAGTCCAATTTGGTACACTAGTGGGCCTTCCAACGGGGCCCACCAAGCCCAATAAATCCATTTGCATGTAAATAAGCAAGATAAATAAATCAACCAAACCGAGTGGGCCGAACCCAATGCGGCCCACCCGAACCCATCTTGTGGAATGATATATAAATTGCGTGGTTTGGCCGAGACCCAGGGTTAGGGCCTATCGGGCCCGCCAAAGCCCGCTAATCGAACCAAGGAAGGGTGCAAACCCTAGTCTTCAAAGAACTAGGCTTTCAAGCCCAAAGCTGGATTATGGGCCCCAAGCCTGATGTCCAGAGCACCTTGGCCAATTTTAAGAAGATAAATTGAAAATACTTTGGCATCCACCATGGGGACCCACCCTGGGGCCCGCCAACCAATGCAGGCCAACCTTTTTACATGAAAAATACTTAAACTCCAAATTGAGCAATTAAGTAAAATCAACTCATTAACCGAAGCCCACAGGGTCTCCTAGGCTTAGGTAGAGGCCTAGCAGGGGCACATGGGCTTACCCAAGTCCGCCGAGGACACCGTGGGCCTTCCAACGGGCCCCACCCAGTCAGACTCAGATCACCTAAACTAAATAAGATAAAATCAATTAAAGGGACCCACACCACCCAGGTGGTCCCGCCAGACTTAAACAAGTTGCATATCGAATTAGGGATCAGGTGAGAGACCAAAGCGAGCTGACTCAAACCAGGGAACCCACGGGACCCGTCATCCGACGGGGTGGACTGGGGTGTCTACGGACTTCCCCGGACCGCAACCGAGACCCCGATTTAGAATCTCAAGCCGCAGACCAAAGCCCAAAATAGACAAACTTAGGCACCCAAGTGTCCGCCTGCACCCCATCAGGCGGGTGGCGACTCCGAACTCTCCCGTGCCGTGTTCCCAACACGCGCACAACCCCCTCGCTGTAATTCCATGGTACAGCTGCCTCAGAATAGGCGAGTTTAGGGACATTGATCACCAACGGCTGGAGTTTGGACCGGGGTGTATGGGCGGGTTTATGAACATTGTGGATAGGCGGAACATTTACAACCAAGGTGTGCGCACCTAAAAATAGATCACACGCGGGGCGCACGTGAGTTCGTGCGTGCCTCCGGACTTTCAAAGTCGCCACTACCTGAGAGGTGCAGGCAGACACGGTGTTTGCCCTATCCAGGTCTAAGTCTGGTCTGCGGCTTTTCAGAGTTCTAGCTAAGTCCTCAGTTACGTCCAGGGAAGTCCAAAGACACCCCGGCTCGCCCCGTCGGTTTGACGGGTCCCTCGGGTTTCCCTGGTTTTGAGTCAATCTCACCCTTCCTAGGCCAACATGTCACTTTATTTGGTCTGGCGGGACCCTCAGGTGGTGTGGGCCCCTTTTTATTTTATTTTATCTTTTTATTTAGGTGAGATGGATTGGATACGGGTCCTGTTGGAAGACCCGTGGGTTACTAAGGTTGGGCTTGGGCCCGGTAGGGTTATTGGGTAACCCCTTTTTGGTTATTTATTAAACTATGCAAGGATATTAAGGGCTTACTGGGCTTGGAATTGGCCCATTAGCCAAGGGTCAAGTGGCATGGGGCCCATTTGTTGAAAATGGGCCCGGTTTGGGCCGGTCAAAGGTGGACCCCATAAGTGGGCCCAAGGGAGTCCAGGTGGGCCCATTTAGGTCCATGGTCCAAAAATGGACTTAAAGAAGTCCAAGTTACTTATTGGGTCGGGTTTTAAGTTTTCGGGTCGGAACAAATCCAACCGGATTGAAAATTGTATTTTTTTAAGTTATTTTCAGATCTGCCCGTATTTACTATACGGGCTAGCCTTGTCTGTAGCGCCCCAGATCCGGGTCTACCCTATCACAGCACCAACCCGTACCCGAGACCTACCCATGGGCCCAATAGAACCTGATAAACACAATTTCCTGGGCAATTACCGGATCTGGGGCGCTACATTGTCCGCAAATGCAACACGGTTCAGGCCTGCCCGTATGGGAAATACGGGCATGCCCAGACCGTAATCCCTCTACGGGTATCGCCTAATTTTACAGTTTTACATTTTTTTTGCCGGGATCATTCCGGCTAACTTCGTGGGAGGTCCGGCGGCTTCAACAGAGATTTTCCAACTCATTTACAGTGACGAACATATCTTGTTCTCAACATTGTTTTGCTTCTTTCTTTGGCGTTCATCGAAAGGAATAGTTTTCTTCTTTTTTTTCCACTTTGTTGGATGCTTTTTCTTCATGCACGATCATATCCAATGAGAATAGGAAAGGGGGAATCAGAATTTGGGATACAACAGATTTGTTTAATGATTACATTGCCTTGAAGATTATGTTAATCCAAGTAACCTTGTAGGCTTTTGTAAAGCTAACCTCCTTCTTTCATGTAAGGTCTCCCTCTCACCATGGGGAGACCAAAGCCATGCAAAACAGATCAAATGTGATGAGAAATAGAAGAAAAAACAGATAATAAACAAAGTTTATAAGAAAAGATCAAATTTAATGTATATGAATTGTCATGTTACCAAACAGGCTTCCTTGCCATTACCTTTTCTTTAGTATGTTGATTCTCCAAGGATTCCGGCAGCGCTTCCGCATCTCCGTCAGTTTTCCAAGTTGGTTTTGAAAGGGGTTTGTTGGGGTTCTTGCATTAAGGGGAATGAGAGGGAAGGGTTAGACAGGGTTTCATGGCAGCACAAGGGTATTTCGGGTATTTTGGGGCTTGGTATTAGGATGGCAGGACTTGGGCAGGGGATGGACGTGCAAATAGCAAGGAAAAGAGGGGGAGGGGGCCCTGAGGCTTGGCCCTCACAAATGGGGGGGGGGGGGGGGGGGGGGGGGGGGGCTGGCCCCCTATTTATAGGCATTTTTTTCGTGCCCGTATTTGAAGTGCGGGCGTGCTTTGCCCGTACTTCAAATGCGGGCATGCCTTGCCCGTAATTCAAATGCGGGCGAAAAAAGCACATTTTCAAATCTCGCCGAATCGGCCGTACGGGATGCGTGTCTTGCTGTACAGCGACACGTGTCCCTTCCAGAAGGTGTGCCCTGCCTGTATTTCAAATACGGGCGAGCACGTTTTAAATTTGCTGGATTTCAAATGCTTTATTAAATTTGATTTATTTAAAGATTTCTATCCGATTTTTTGATTATTTTATTATAAAAACGAGATTCTTTAATTATAATATTATTAAAAAATAAAGATATTTTTGTTAAATGATTATCTTATTTATTTTATTAATTTATTCTTCTTTTTTGCTGTTATTTTGCCACATGGGCAGTTTTCTTGAAACTTCAACTGCCCATAACTTCTTCATCTGGTGTCCGATTTCAGCAAACTTAGTGTCGTTGGAATCAGCTCAAAGTCACCTATTTATTGGGATCAATTTAGGCAGCTGAATTGGGGTCAAGCAAAAAGTCAACTTTTCGCTCCCCAAAAGTTTGACCAGCTCCTAACTTCTTCATCCGGACTCCGATTCCAGCAAATTCAGTTGCATTAGAATCGTGTCGAAGTGCTCTTTTCAATGAGACAAAGTTTGATGGCCAATTTTTCTTGGATTAAAAAGTCAATTTTTGACCCCCTCAGGGGTTGACTTTTAGTTTGACTTTTCATTTTTCTTCATTTTAGGAGTGCAAAAATCAGGTGTCTACACAAGGGTTGGAGATTGGATCGGGATGTAGCTGTTGGAATAGAAGAGGTGATGGATGCAGTGGTGGGGTCAATTTTGATGACCAATGGATTTCTTGATGGCTGGGATGGAGAAAAAGTGGGTGAATTGCAATTAAAGACCAATGGAGGTCTTGCAGTGTTTATTTGGGCCATGAGGGAGGAGACCTGGTTCAAGGAGGAGCTAATATCCTCAGCAGCATGATCATTCTTCTGGGAGATGACATTGATTTCATCCTCTTGAAAGAAACGGACCTTGACCGAGGTCCCCACGGGAGCTATCAATTGAGATGGGTCAAAGGCCCTTCTCATGGAGGATATGACAGTGATTGAGTTGGACGGGCCTGCCCCATTGTGATAAAGTAGAGGGTTTTGTCCAATATCATTTCCTGACGGGGTAGGCGTAGCAGTGTTGAAAACCAGGGCTTTCTGGTCCAACAGATCCTGAACCGCGTGCTTCAGAATCCAACAACTGTCCGTAGAGTGCCCTAGTGCACCTATGTGGAAGTCACAAGTGACTGCTGGATCAAAATTCCTCCCCTTCGAGGCATTCGGGTTGGGCTCCTTCAAGGTTATATACTCCCCTTTTGGCAAAGTTGGTAACAGTTGGGAAAGAGACACGGGAAGGGAGGTGAAAACTCTGTTCCTCCAAATTCCGGTTTTTCAGGTCTGGTAAAAAGATTCAACATATTAATACCAAGGTATTTATCAAGATTTAAAAGCTCAAAAATTCATTTATGCAATAACATTGCTAAAAATCTGATTACCAGGAAAAATTATCTTGAAATCTTGCCTTAAAAAATATTTCATTTTTTAGGGTCAAAAGTCAACAAAATTCGACCAGAAAAGTTTGACTTTGCACAAAAGATTAAATTTGGGCCTTTTCCTTTAGGGTTTTGGATTCAAATGGGTTAAGGATCTCAAACCCAATGCTAAGAATTGAAAATTCCAATAAAATATCTCTCCTTCAAGATTTATCAAAAATTGTGCAATTTTGGGGTGTCTACACCTACTGAATCCCATAATCACCCAACATTTGCTTCATCCAAAGCAGTGAATGCAACAACTATTGGCTGAAATGTACTAATTAAAGACAATTCCTTAATTAATAGGCATGCACAAGTCTTAGAAAATTGCAAACAATTCAATAGCCAATGCCATACAAAATTGCAAATAAATAATAAAGATGTTGACGTACATATCTTAATAGAAGTTGAAATTTCATAGATATAATCATAGAACTGAGGATGATTATAAAGAAAAAGGAGATGGTGGAGAAGAATCAATTGTTGGACAAATGCTACACCTTTAGATACATATCTCTTTTGATAAGAGCATCAAAAGAAGGTAAATTCAAAGTATTGATTTTTGTCTTATCCTTCATTAGGAACAAACTAGAGAAAGGAGATCTCCATTTTCTACCCAAAATATAATTTTGAATTTGCCAAGAGAAAGTGATTCAGTGGCACAGCATGTGCCACATCATTGCCATGTCAACATCTAGGTGTGAATTTTTATACTAAGTCTTTAATTGCATTAAATACTTCACTAAAAGGGCTTGATGGTTAGAAACTTTATTAGATTTGGAAATAGTAGTTCTAGTAACTTAATTAAAATGTTCTACAGTATGTTGAAGAAATGATTGGCTATTTAATTTAAGAAGGGCTATCTAACTAGAAGGTCACATAGACCAAGAAAAACTAAAACTTAGAATAAGTAATGAGAACAGGCTTCTGTAGCCTTTGCAAAAGAGAATCCCTTTAATTTTCACCATCGTGAGTCATGAACGGTGCAGAAAAAGAATTGTCTGCATCGTTCTGAGTTCATGGTGCAGCCACAAAATCGCTGAAGGATTAATCCGTTCCGAAGTTTTTTGTGCATCCTCCAATCTATGAAGAAAACCATGATAGATCCTGTGTTCTGCTTATGAGTAATACACGATCAACCAAAAGTAGAAATTTCATTTTATGTCAAAATCAGTTAAAATGAATTTGTTGGAAGAGGGATTCTAGGAGTACTTCTGTCAAAAAACAAGGGTTACTAGATGAAGAAAAATAATGGAGAAATAGGGAAACTTTGTATTGAACTTACTTCAACTTTGTCGCTCGTACAAAATGAGGAGCGCTCACCCCCTTATATAGGTGTTACAAGACCATTAATTACTCCACCTTCCAATTACCAACTATACACCATTAACACAACTTCTAACTTCCAACTGGTCACCATTGATTACAACTCAACCACCAACTACTCATATTTAATTGCAAGTTCTAGATATAAGCCCATATTTTATTGGGCCATTATGATTACAAATTAAATTAGTGTTTTCATGTGGAAATTGCTCTTTTATGGTCTTCCTACTGATGATGCAGTCCAACAATTTGGCATCCCATTTGTTTCCCGATATAGGTGTTGTTTAAACCACCTTACCGAAATAGAACTTGTCTTTATTTTCTCAACCAGTGAGCTACCTAGAGAAATTTGGAAGTTTTTTTTCTCATATTCTGGACATCTTTGTATCAAACCAAATAATTGTTGGACGCCTCCTTCAATGGTTTGACTTGGCTAAAAGATCAAACCCTCCTTCATTCATAACAGGGTTGCTACCTAGCTAAATTTGTTGGGCAATTTGGCTTGCTAGAAATAAAGCATATTATGATAACACCTTACCGAATGAAACAGATGCATGTAATTCAAAAGATCAAGCACAAGCTCAGAGAACTAACAGTGTCAGGACCCTCTTGGAACCATGGTAATGGGGTCAATTCACTAGCTCTGAATTTGCTCCAATTCAATCCAAAGACACGCTCTTCAAAACAGTCTAGATTTATAAGATGGATAAAACCCCCTGATGGGGTACTAAAGCTTAATACTGACGGAGCCTGCCTTAGTAATCCAGGTCCATGTGTGTTGGTGGATTGATTCGGGACAGCAAATGGAACCTGGTAGTGGCTTTTAGCAACCTTTATTGCAATGCAACTAGTTGAGTTGCAGAGGCTAGGACCCTCGTAGATGGTATACTGATTATGAAGAGGTATTCTTAACACCAATGTAATCATGGAATGTGATTCTCAAACTCTAGCGGAAGTAGTTAATGGTAAAAAGCTTATCCATGGAATGTTTTTCATTGGGTGGCCAGGATTCAAGAACATCTTCAAGGCATTTAGATTCATCACATACTAAGACAAGGTAATTTCATAGCTGATGCTTTGGCAAGGGAGGCGTTCAAAGCTCGCCATAACCAAACTTTCAACAAGAATAGGGATCCATCAAAAGATTGTTTAGGCCACTTCAAATCAAACAAGGGAGCATCTATTAATTACCTTCGTTACAAGCTGTTTTAATTTTCCTTTTTTTCATGATACTTTGACTGCTAATGTGTTATTTACACAACCCCCATTCTTTATTATATTTCTGGAAGTTTAATATACAGGTTGGGGGCATGTCTTAACCCCCTCATTGCATCAAAAAGAAAAGAAGTGGCCTTAGGTCATGATAAATGCCAGTCTAGTACTACTTTCTCAAGTTTAATAATGAAGAATAAGTTCTTGAATTTGTGTTAACATAGCTCCTCCACTCAATATATATATATTTAGAATTAGTAATGAGCACGCGCGTTGCGCGTGAATAATGAGAAGGGGAATGTAACAAGAAATATATTAAGTAGAAATTTTGCCAAAAAAAACACTGGTACGAAAATCAATTTTATATATTGTTTCCGGCATCAAATTGACAAAATAATTATATGAACAATATTAAGAACTTATTAAGGACCTCAAAACAATAATCTCTTGAATGAAAATAATATCCCTACTTACTATTGCCTGCACTTACTGATAGAAGTGGCTAGATACAAAGCTTTGAAAAAATTCTTTAATACTCTTTCATTCCCCACAAATTAGTGGTGAAAAGACAGTCTCCAACTTCCAATGATATTGGTATTATATGCATATCCTTCTCGTGAATCCTCTCATGTCCACTGCCAACTGTATTACAAAATAAAAAATGGTTTAAAATTTTTTCCAAACAGGCACTTGCATTTCTCTCCCTACTACATTTGCTTGACCTGCGTTTCTGGTTATCGAGTTTTGTGGTGTTTTGATTTGTGGTTCTGTGGAGGTACTCAATCCATGACAACGTCCATCCTGGAAATAACAACCACAAGTATAGATACAAATTTACAACAGAGGGAAAAGTATGGGAAATCAACAGAAAAGAAAGAGTGATTAACAAAAAGCAGAAAAATTAACAAAAGAAAGAGTGTAATAAAAAAAATTAACACCAGAAAATTCCTAAGAGAACAAAAAGCAAGGATACCTAAGAAAGAGTGCTTAACATTTTTGCAAAAACAAAACCCAGTAGCATGAAAATCCAGGAATATTTCATAGTCCATATTAACCAACACTAATAGCAGCAATACCCAAGTAACAATATGTAATAAAAAAAATTAACACCATAAAATTCCTCAGAGAACAAAAAGCAGGGATACCTAAGAAAGAGTGATTAACATTCTTGCAAAAACAAAACCCAGTAGCATGAAAATCCAAAAATATTTCATAGTCCATATTAACCAACACTAATAGCATATGAACCATTCATGTGACAACACCTATTCAATATAGAAATCAGCAACATATAAGCTGGTAATCAGAAATCCTAAATAGCGAGAAGAAAAATAGCACAAGTAATAAGAAGAAATGAAGGTTGTTATTATTAGTGAGATTATCCATGCAAATCAAAAGGAGAAATACATATATGAATGACAGCTGAATAAATGAAGAAATAGAAGAAAAAAGGTTAGGGACATAAAAGGGTAAAGAAATTTTAAAAAAAAATGAAATGGGTTGTTCAACCCAAGTGATTTCTAGCTCTGTTCGATTGGCAAGACATCAATGAAAGATTTTTTACAAAACCCCAAAATAGAAAACGACAAGAACCCCTAATGGTTATGAATGAAAATTGAAGACACCCGAAATTAGAAAAGTAAAAAAGGAAAATTGACAATTTGAGACATCATTGAAACAAATAAGCATGCTATATACCTACAAATGAACAGAGGAAAAGATAGTGTTGCATTTTGATTTCCATTCTTTTAAGCCATTAAGGGAGGCTAGAATACCGTTGGGTTGACAGTTCTCAACAGGTGTAGTAAAATTTGAGAAAGACATATATCTCCACCTGAACAATGCACAAGAAACCAATCAAAAGAAGAGAAACTCTGTAAGTATCATAAATTTTGATTATATTAGCTGAGTCTTCCCTGATATTGTTCCCCATTAATGTATCACTTCAGCAAATTTGACACTTCAAGATATTCAAACATGTCCTTGAAAATTTGCAAGCAACCTGATAAACCAACATGGAAATTTTTAAAGTTAATATATTTCCAAGAAATCAAGTTCAAAATCAATAGCATTTGTAAAATTATATAAACATATTTGCCATGGGAGTGTTGTTATAAACAATACAGGAGAACATCACAACCATTATATGAAGTATCAGGTAAACTAACATAAAAATTCAATGCATATTGCAGAAATCAAGCACAAATTCATATCAGTCAAGAAGCATGAGTGTCATCTGAGAACTATGTTTCCACCATTGATTTGTAAAATTTCTCAAGCATGGCATGTTTTAATTGTATTATGCACTATAGCTAAAAGACCAAATGTATTTTCAATCCATTGAATTTACAAATTATCTCTTCAATTGTCATAGTAAGTCTAAATTACGTTAACAATGTGTTTTAGCATCCCCAAGTGATTCTTACATATGTTAGGGTTTTTCTCAACCTGCTGTGGTAGTTTAGATACTCCAAATCTTTGAAAACTTATGTAATAATTATTTGAAAAATAAAATCACTTGTAGGTATTATGTGAAAGCTCATATTATCAATAGCCACCTAGAAGAGTACATCAATGTTGATCATATAGAGTGCCTAAAAGTTGATGATTTTAACGGTTGCATAGAATTCTCAATTAAATTCTTCCTCCCCCCACACCTCCCCTCTAAGAATGATAAAAAGCAGCCAGTGTATCATATACAGACATAACAGAAATTTATGATTCCATAAGTATTAAAAAAAAATCATCAAAATGCACTTGTATGAGCTTCCCCAACAGCAAAAAGCCATAGACTATGAAGTGAGCAACTAAAGAAGCATGACAAGGAACTTTCAAAAAATAAAGCTTGCTGTTTTGTTGAATTTCAGAAATTTTCTCCTCTATGAGCTTCAAAATAACAGCTCTTGACTCTAAATACACTAAATGTAACTCAAATCAATACATACACATGCTGATATTTTCATCAAGATACCAGTAACAATAAAAACAATTTTTGTATGCGATATGGCTCATATCATCTATTGAGAAAATTGTCCAAATAAGAGTGGATAAATGCCAAACTAAGTGAATGAATATACATACATACACAACTCAAAAAGAGCATCACCACAACAGGAGAAGCCAGAAGTAGTAGAAGATCAGGTAACTAAAAAACAAATTGACAATGAACAAAGTCTAGCTAAGCCTTTCAAGACAAAGATAACAGTTTTCACCTAGTTATTCAAAGGAAGCACTGTCATCATTTCAAAACTATTGCATAATTTTTACAAATGGCATGTACAACTTGATGTCTACCAACCTTAGGCTTCCAGGGAGTGAAAAGTTAAGAATGAGAAAAATTAAAGTCTATGCATTTGCGTGAAAATAAAGAATGTGGATCAAGTGTCGAAGATAAAAATTGTACGGCCTGCGGAACAAACCATGTCTGTTTAAAAATAGGATTAACTACCAAATGTGCAACACTTCAATGGATTTTTGCGTGAAGTAGCCAAAAGTCTAAATTACTTAAGTGAATAACATATCAAGGGAAAAAAAATGAGTAATGTATAACATAACATTTAGGTATAAATCCATGAAACAAACCTGATGACATAATCCAGCATATATGAGTTTAAGTTGTAGAGAAGTAACTTCTACCATAGCCCTAAGAGAAGAATGAAATTGATAAAAGAACATATAACTTGTACCATAATTAAATAAATGCAATGCAAACTTCAAGAATAAATGATACCTTTGTCGCCAAAATGCATAATAAAAATTTGACGGAATCAGAGACTTCCAAGTCAAATATGAGGAATCCATATCCATCATCTTACAATTGTAGTACTGAAATAAGGATTGAACTGAAACATTTCCATCCTTTTCCAGTAGGATAATACTGTGATCCTTATTCATTCGCAAGTTCTTAGAGTAGGTTATGTTAAAATTTATAATACTATAGCAATAAAGCAAATAGGCAAAATAAATAACCAAATCATTAACCATGTGTAAAATAACATGCCAAGAATTTAAATGTACCAAAACCAACTTCCATTGTACGTAATTGTATCAAAAACAAGATATATATATAAAAATTCTTGAATCATCATTCATCGTCCACAAACTTCTCAATAGGAAATTAGCAAGTTCACGACCTGCAAAGTGAACATAAAAGAATAACATATCAGGAATTTATTTGATTAGGTAATATTGGAAAAGCCACTTTTGGCTACACCTTATTGATTCTTTTATAAATATATTATTAATGAAAACAAAATTATATTCATGTATAAGAGAGTTGTCTAACCATTTCAATATTTCCCTTTGATGGTTGAAGATGGAATATACTCTGCGCTATCAACACCAATTTCAACAAAATCTTCACAACTGTAGTTGTATTCACCATTTCTAGCCAAACGTAAACTTTTTCGAATTGTAAATTTGTAAAGTTTCCAAACACATTTTTCGATCACGCGAACAAATTCAGCAAAGTTCATTTCCTAGACCAATATGAAATTGAATCAAAATAAGGAAATGATGAAAAAAGAATTATAAACAAACGTATCAAAATATAATAACATATGTTACATGACTTATAAATAATATAAAATATATAAAACCTTTAATTTTCGTAGTGAATCCATTGGAAGACCAAGCAACTTTTCAACCCTCACATCAAACAATGTAACCCAAAGTGATCCAGTATTATCAGCAACTTTAATTCGCTTCTGCCACTGATAAAAATTAAAGACATTACTAAATTAAAAAACATAGTATTTATACACTAAGTGCAACAATATAAACAAAGGTTAAGTAGGACAAACCTATGCTTGTATGTCTCTCTTGGTAACTTGCATGATTGGCAAATAAATGAACCATTGATAAGCTCTAATTTTGCATTGCAATCTAAACATGCAATGTACCAAGGGTCTTGTCGAGTGCTAACCGAAACGATCCATAGCTTACACTCAAATGTGTTATTCTAACATCATTATGAACACTAAAAATTAATAAAATGAAAATTGAAGTATAAATTATTAAACTAAAGTATGTAAAAAAAATTTACCTGCATAGTTGGTTCAATTTTTAGAATTTCATCAATAGTTAGACGCTTATACTTGAGTTTAACAACCTTCAAAAGAACATCTTGTCTAGCTTGAATGGCCACTTGATTAGCCATTGCCCTTGTGAAAGAAACAAATGTAAATAACCAATGACTAAGTTTAAAACCTTGAACTAATTTGTAAGTAATTTTTCAACAAAACTCTGAAAACAATTACGTAATTTCATTATTGTAAGAAGTAAGCATTACCATGATCGCAATTGGTCAACTTCGGTTATAATAGGGTTAACCATAACAGAAGATAAATGCACGGTAGATAAGGATCCCCCTATTAGAAAAAAAAAAGGAAGCAAATAAGAAAGATGTCGAAGATATTAAAAAACAGACATATTAATAATAACAAAATCAAATAAATGATCTATAAATATTACCATATTCTTTAATGATTCGCAACTTAGAAGCAACAAGAATAACTTGTCCAAATATAGTAACATCTTTCAAAAATACATCCATTGAAGAAAACTTTCCCCATAATGTTACTTGTATTGGTGCATCTTGTCTACATGTCATTAAATAAAATAGTAAATAAGAGAGAAAAATAAAATTTATAGCTAAAAATGATAGAATAAAAAATTTGATATTTGATGAGTAATGTACTTACGACATGTCCATGATTGCAATATCACGCTTCATAACTTTGGAACCATCAGCTTTGTTAAAGCTTATTTCTTCACCAACCTTCACAAGAATACCAACAACATCTGCAAGAATGGAAAAATCTTTAATGTGAAACAAACATATAATAAACCAAACACAACTACAAATTTATGAAAACGTTGTAGATGCTTACCTACAAGGAAGTCAGATTCCAAAGCAAACAGCTCGTTTAACTTAATAAAATTGTACTTCATGACAGGGATACTTAGGGCTTTAGATTCAACACTTACAACATCACTATTCTTATGTAACAATACCTCATACATTGTATCACCAACATTATATTTTGCATTTGCTTTCCGGATTGAGCCATTTGCAATCTTACACCACTTAGTTGCTTGTAGCAAAGGCTCAAACAACTTTATGTCCTCATTAAACATTGTTAACTGCATTTTTGTGCCTTACAATAATTTTAAAAAACACAAGGGTAAATATATAATTATAATGATTAACATAGTGAAAAAAATAACATGACTCAATAAAATAAGAAATAATACAAACCTCAATATCAGCAACAACAACATTCAACACAGATCCATAACCCTTAGCATTTTTATAGTAATGAACATCATTTTTTGATATGACATTACATTCTACAGACCACTCGTTACAACTGGCATCCAACTCTGAAAATTTGAAAAGATTTTCGCTGGGAAGACCTGTTCATCAAAAACCAATGAATTCATTATTCCTTAAGTTATACTCGAATGAAAGAAAAAGAATATAATAAATGTAAGTTCTTATGACAAGTAGTAACTTACTAATGAAATGCTTAACAAAGAATACGAACCTATTACAAGTAACCATAAATTTCTTTATAAACAATGTTTCTGGTACGATCATTAGCTTGACCCATTTTGTCATTTAAGATAACAACCTTTGTCATTCTCATTGATACGCCTTGTGACAACGCAACATACAATTGCCCATGAGAAAAAACTAGTTCAGGCAAATAAATGCCAACCTTTTTAATTGTTTGACCTTGTGCCTTGTTGATTGTCATAGCAAATGCTAATCGAATCGGAAACTGTTTTCGTTTAAATACAAAAGGGTAATTCTCATGTTCAGCTGGCATCAATGATATACGTGGCAAAAAAACTTCCTTTCCTTTATATTGTCCAGAACTGATTTGAGCATATATTACATTCCTTTTCAATTGCCTGCAAATCAGCCGTGTACCATTGCATAAACCATTAGACGGATCCAAATTACGGAGCAAAATAATAGGACAACCAACTTTAAGAACCAGTGTATGAGGTGGAAAACCAGCTGGTGCCAATTCATTTAGGAATTCAACCCCTAAGCTCATATTTGAACCATCAACAACCGAATCAAAGCTATGATAAACAACTTCATCACCAGGGAATTTCATTATACAAAACTCATTAATCTCATCAACATATTCGTTAGTCGTTGTCAATATACCTTTGTCAGCCATAAATTCCATCTGTTCAAAGTTATCTTCAAAACATGGAAAAATTTCATTCACTAACTTTTCCTTTGGATCATCATCAGGACTAATCTGAAGAAGCATTTCATGTGGAATTGTCACTCTGCCATGTTCATCTTCTATCTCTAATCCATCACCAATACACAACAAGTAGTTTGCAAATTCCTCGTCATACTGCGCACGAACATTCTTATGCAAACTAAACTTTTCAATATATTTCCATAAATATGACATTATGAAAGAAGATTCTATTGTTGCCACTCGATCAGAATTCCGCACAATAGGTAGCACCTGCCTAAAATCACCTCCAAATGTCACAACCTTACCACCAAATGGCAATGCAGAATCCATGATGTCTTGTAATGTACGATCCACCGTCTCAATTGAGACCTTCTTTACCATTGATGCCTCATCCCAAATAATTAACTTCGCAAGTCGTAACAAATTCACCAATCCACTTTTTTTTTCCAATGCAACATGTACTTGAATCATTTGCATCCAATGGTATCTTGAAACGAGAATGCGCAGTTCTACCACCAGGCATAATAATTGCCGCAACACCTGAAGTAGCAGTTGCAAGGGCAATGAATTTAGACATCCTTACTTTAGCGAGCAATGATCGATATAGAAATGTCTTTCCTGTTCCTCCAGGACCATCAACAAAAAATAAACCATGCTGATTAGAGAAGACTCTATCAATGATTACATTATATATTGCTCTTTGGTCTTCATTTAACAAATCTATAGCAACAATATCATCATAGGGAGTGACAATTGCCATTTCTTCAATAACTTCCCTATTTCGGTCTGTATGGGTCAGATTTATATCCATTTTTGGTAAGTCATACTCAGAAATATCCCTTCCCATGTTTTGTAAAAAATCATTTATGCTATTTAAAGCACGATTATTATATTCATTGCCATTAATTGATTTGTTGTGAATAAAATCCTCAACCATTGATGAGAAAAAATATTCCCATAACTTCCTGACATCATTTGGTTCACAATAGACCAAAATGGTAGCAAATAGACGCCTTAAAGCAATTGGCATTTGATATACTGATGCTTCTTCTAGACATAGAAATGATGAATTGTCATTATCTAACAGACCTCGCTTTTGAGCTGACTCACGAAATGTTCTCAAATGCTCTGTCCCTACTATTAACAAGTCTTCAAAGGAATGGGGACCCCTAACCTTATCCAATAATAACTTCAAGTAATAACGCTCGCCTTCTGAAGGATTCACAGTTGAAATTCTACCAATTGCAAGTTTGTTTCTTCGTGGCACCCAACTGTGCATGCGTCGGAAACGCGGCACGGGAAAGTTCGGAGTCGCCACCGCCTGATGGGGTGCAGGCGGACACTTGGGTGCCTAACTTTGTCTATTAGGGCTTTTGGTCTGCGGCTTTGAGATTCTAAGTAGGGTCTCGGTTGTGGTCCGGGGAAGTCTATAGACACCCCGGTCCACCCCGTCGGGCGACGGGTCCCTTAGGTTTATCCTGGTTTGAATCAGCTTATTTTGGTCTCACCCGATTCCTAATCCGATATGCAGCTTGGTTAAGTCTGATGGGACCACCTGAGTGGTGTGGGTCCCTTTAATTGCTTTTATCTTGATTAATTAGGTAATCTGAGTCTGGTTGGATGGGCCCCGTTTGGAAGGCCCACGGTGTCCTTGGTGGGCTTAGTCAAGCCCATGTGCCCTTGTGGGCCTCGGTCTATCCTAGGAGGTCCTTTGGGCTTTGGTTAAGTGCATTTATTTTTCTTTAGGTTCAAATTTGAAGATTAAGTGTTTTCCATGCAAAGGTGGACCGGATTGGTTTGTGGGCCCCTTAGGTGGGCCCACATGATGGCCAAATAATTTTATTGGATTTATCTTTTTAATTTGCCAAAATGAGTTGGACACTGGGCTTGGGGCCCGTAGTCCAAATCTGGGCCTGTAAGCCCAAGTTACCATAAGTTAGGGTTTGCACCCTTCCTTGGTTCGGTTGGTGGGCTTTGGCGGACCCGGTAGGCCCTTGCCCTTGGTCTCGGCCAAACCACGCATTTCATGCATCAATTTCACAAGTCTGGTTCGGGTGGACCGCTTTAGGTTTGGCCCACCCGGTTTAATCAGTTAATTTTACTTATCTTGATTAAGTTGCATGCATACATTTCATTGTGTTTATTGGGCCGGGTGGGCCCCGTTGGAAGGCCCACTGGATATCAAGTTGGACGGGGGGTCCAAGTCCCATGTTGGGTTTCCGGGTGACCCGGAAACCCTGTTGGTTTATTTGGTTCGGTTCGGAAATGACACTCACATCCAGCAATGATCACAAAAAATATACAAGATTGACACTTTGTCAGGGAAAAATTGGCTCATTATATTGGGTCCAAGGGGAGGTACCCGGGCCCTTATGGGCGGAGCGAACAACGGGGTTGGGGGGTGCGGGGGCGATAAAGGGCATTTTCGGGATTTTTCAAAAAAATATGGCAATTCGGCATTTTTTAGGGGTATGTGCCGACCTCAGGCACTAGGCGCAAGGTCAACGAGGTGGGCGGACCAAAAAACCAACAAAAACGATCCGCGGGCGAAGTGGGCGCGAGCTGAGCGCACCCAAAAATCAAGTAGGCACGAGCTGAGCGCACCCAAAAATCAAGTGAGCGCGAGCTGAGCGCACCCAAAAATCAAGTGAGCGCGAGCTGAGCGCATCCAAAAATAAGTGAGCGCGAGCTGAGCGCACCTAAAAATAAGTGAGCGCAAGCTAGGCGCGAAGCTCGGCGGATGCCCAAAAAAAACGATCCGCTCACCTTTTTTGGGTGCTGTGAGACATGGGAAAAAATCACCGGAGTGATCATCCCTCCGTCGACACACGGGCTCAACGCAAAAGTGGGAGAGTCGCCACCATTCATGATTTTGGGGTGAGAATGGACACCAAAGAGTTCAAAATAAGCAAAAAGTGCAAAAAGAAGCATTCTAGGGTAAAAATAACCCTACTTGAAAATCAAATCCAGAGATGGGTAAGGGGATTAGATTATGAACGGGGGAAGGTGTTAGGCACCCCCATTCATCCACACGAAGTGGTTGCCAAGTGTATGTTCATGCTAAAAAGAAAATAAGAAGCTTGCTAAAAATCATGAAAAAGCCTTGAAAAAGGAACAATGTATGATATTTTCACATGAAGATCTAAATGGATTTTAGATCCTCTCTTATGTTAATATCACTTCTGGAGTATTTCAAAAGATGGAAATCAAAGTAAAAGTGGCCAAAACCAAGTTGAGGCAAATCCGGGAATTTTGGTAAAAAGTAAGGTCCTTTGTCTTGAAATAATTCAAATACAATTTTAAATCAAATCAAACCAACTCTATTTGAAAGATTATGATAAATAAGGAACTCATGCAAAATCTGAAGTTAATCCGATAAAAATCCTAGGAGTTATGCTCCTTTGAAGTTGCTGTTGGGGATTTTTTAAAGTGGTAAGTGGGCAACTTTGGAAAATTGTCTAGAAAACTCCACTACATAAAAGTCCACGAAATTTGGTGTGATTGAAGTTTGTATGGCCATCTTTCCATAGAAACTAGCCTCATACAAAAATCCCTTCGGATGTGCCTTGGGTGGTCTCCCGAACAGGCCCCGAAGATCACAGATTTACCCAGAAAAATGCAAATGAGCAGCTCTGAGTAAATCGGCTACCAATAATTCAAATGGAATCCAAAAATTATGAAACCAACTGGATTTGAAAATAGACTCATAAAGGAGTGCATAGAAACAAAAATCATTTGAATCGGACTTAAAACGAACACATGGCGGTCCGTCGAAGTGACAAGTTCTGTACTTGAACCTGAACTGTCCACTTAACTTCGACAGAGAGGTGTCAAAAATCCGTTAGATGGAAATTCATGAAATTTGGTGGACATAAACTAGACAGCCTCACCTTTCCCATGGTTCTGAAATCGCCCCAAAATTCATCCGGATGATGAAGTTACGGACGTCCGAAGTAAGGGTACAGGTGCTGTCAAGCTAAGCCACTTTTGAAGAAAACCAAATCCGAAAATTGATAAAATGTGTGTGATCTGTGTGAGATGAATCCAAAACCTTTGAAAAACATTTAAAAACACTCCAGAATTTGATTGAGGCCATTTATTGGAGATTTATCACAATGAATGTAATAAATCCCCAAATGTGAGCCTATTCACCAAAAAAATGTAATATGTGTGCAAAAGTGAAAAACCAAGCAAGATCCATACACATGCATATAGATTCAACAAAATAGGTTCTAGCATAGCCTACGGTTCCGTTCCATTATCGTTTCCCTCTGTTCTCTTTAAGATAATCAAGGGTACTTTGAATATGGAACGGTTTACAATCAATCAAAAAGGCCTTATGCTACATGGGTTCTAGCACTAGGGTCAATCCCCAGTCTCGTTTCTCCTAGATCCGCCTTCACGTTTTACGGCTAGGGGAGTCTTGAGATACTTTGAGCCGGGGAAGGATTTCCACACAAACAAACAAGGCTTTACACTACAGAAAGGTAGAAGAAGAGATCTAGATCTAGGAATGTAAAGACAGAAAATAAAAAGAAGAGTTGAGGCTTACCTGAATTCTGGAGGCGATTCCACAGCGGTTTTCTTCTTCTCTTGGAGTTCTTCTTTGCGAGAATTCAAAACAAGAGTTGTGTGTCATTTGCTCAAGGAGGAGGCTCCTATTTATAGGCAAGGGCTAAGGTCATTGGTAGACACAACTTAATGTCTAGAACCCCTCCAACCTAAACCCTAAGGTTATTTCCGAGATTTCCCCTCATTTAATGAGGGACATGATGGTAAAAGTGAAAAGCTCTCGGAAAACCCTAATTTTGAGCAAACTTAAGGTATCCGGTATATCAGGCCGGATAACAAAGGGCCTTAAGGTATCCGGTACATGGTACCGGATACGCTAAGGCTCACATGTATCCGGTATAAGTATCCGGATACGGGAAGGAGTACTTGTATCCGGATTGAGTATCCGGATACAGGTAAAAGTTTATTTTCTTCAAATTCTGTGCTGGCTTTCCAGGAGATAATGATTTTTGATGATTGTTTGTGCAATTTGGGGTGTCTACAACTGCCCCTCTTTGTGGGAGCTGCGAAGCAGTGAGCTGCAAAGAGTAGACAAGCCCAAATTGCATTCCCTTGAGCATGATTTGCTCGGTTTAATTCAATTTCTGTAGAAAACCATTTTTGAGTGGAGATTTGCCAAAAAGCCCTCACTTTAAGGGGGGCATCTCTCCAAGAGTTCTTAAATTCCACTGAGCCCTTTGTGGCTGTGAAGTGGATTTTAAGCCCAAAAATAGGTTTTTTTGAAAAACTGATTTTTTTTATCAAACCAAGTTGAAAATTGAGTGGATATCATCCTTTTGACCAGGCACATTTCCCAAAGTTGTCCCAAATTCCACAGAGCCCTCGTGGCTGTGAGGTGGATTTCGAGACAAGAATAGGATTTTTGAGAAAATAGTAATTGTAGCACAATTTTGCTCTTTCGTTTTCCTTCTCTTTTTTCCTTTTCTTTTTTTTTTCTTTCTTTTTTCTTTTCTCTTTTTTTCTTTTTCTTTTTTTTCTTTTTTTTTCTTTTCATTTCCTTTTCTTCTTTTTTTCTTTTCCATTTCCTTTTTTTTCTATTCTTTTCTGTTTTGTTCTCTATTTTTTCTGTTTTTTTTTTCTTTTTTTCTTTGGTATCCGGTATGTATATCCGGATAATCAAGGGTCTGCGGGTATCCGGCCTGAGTATCCGGATCCCGCAGGTTTACTTAAGTCGCGCGCGACCGCGACTTTTCATTTCTTTCCTTCTTGCTCCGATTACTCAGACCGGTCATCTCCTTCTTCTTCTTCACCCGACGGCTCTTCATCATTCTCCGGCGACCTCCGGCAACTCCGGTGCTCCCTATTGCTGCCGGCGACCCAACCTGGTTGCGCGACCAAGCCCTAGCTCGCCATTTTTGGGTTTTGCTCGATTCTGCTCGACAGTTTAAGCTCCGGCGACTCCTTGGCAAGGATCAAATACATCTTGCTCATATCCTGTGGTGGCCGAGCCCTAGCTTCCTGGTGATTCGACTGTTCCACCTGAGTTCCAGTCAAGTAATCCGACTCCTCTACCTGCAGACAGGTTTTTTTCTTTCTTCTTTAATCAAACTGTAACTATGGCATGGCAGCCTCCCACGAAAAATTTACTGTTTATCTTGATTGCCGAATTCCACATGATCTTTTACTTTGACTGTTGGTGGAATTTAGTCCACTGGTAAACCATTGCCCATCACCCCACTGGTCTTGCCGAAAATGGCAAATTTGTTTCCATTCATTGCTGATTTCGAGCCGGAATTTGTAATTGCTGTTCCATGCTATTGCCATGCTCTAATTTTGGATAGGCTGTTTTTTTTCTGTAATTTGCTGCATTATTTATTGGATGTTTTCAAGACCTTGGGTTGATTGCTGATAGAACTGCTGATTGCATGCTTTTTGGATAATGTTTTCCTCATGTTGAATTGCTGATTTCCTGTTGGGATTTTTCTGATTTTGATTGGTGAAGAATTCTGACTTCCCATGCCTCAGACTACTTTGGAATTGCAAATGCCATGCTGTTCTTTTTTTCCAATTTATCCTGTCAACTTCTTGATTGGCTGCCCATTTGCCTAGGATACTTGTGATGCTCCTCAATTTTCTTTGCTAGCTTTGAGCCAGGTAAACAAGCACATGCTTGGTTGTGTTAAACCTTGGATTCCTTGACTGCTCGTAACTTCACTTTAGACCGGCATTATTTGATACCTTCAGATGGTCTACTGGTGCCATTCTCTCCGGTAAAAAAAAATTTTTCATTCATCTTGACTTTCTGACCTGGTTTGCCACTTCTGGCTTTGAATTTCCGTAGCTCTGCTTGCAATTCTCATATCCTGAAATCACAAAATATTTAGGAAATATTAAGCACTGTAGGACTTCTTTAGAAAATGTTTCAGAATTAGAAACAGAAGTATTCCATAATTCACGATAATTTTGAAGAATAATCATGTAAAATTGGATGTGAACTGTAAGCAAAGCCAACTTGGAAATTCATAAAACACTTCCCTGTGTAGATGGCTAGGAGTCGTTCTCGTGTTCGTGAGGAGGTTGACCCGGCCGACCGGCCCTCTTCTTCTCGAGCTCGGATTGAGACTAGTTCTAGTGCAACCCTGTCTGAGCCATTAGGCGACTCTCGAGAGAGCTCTGCTGAGGTAGACTTTCAAGCCCTTTCTCTCTTTTCTTTTTTCTATTCTCCTTTCTACACAAACCTTTACGCTGTTCCTTTGAAATTTAGCCCATGGTTGCATCCGCTCGTGGTCGAGGCCGAGGCAGAGGCCGGGTTCAGGATCAGGCCCCTGAGGGCGAGAGAGGCCGTGGTAGAGGCCGAGGCAGAGCCAGAGATACGGCTCCGGAGGGGGTTGCTGTAGCCCTTGCAGGAGTTCCTGAGGAGTTGAGGGCCTCTGTGCATGATACAGAGCTCCTCCATGGCTTGGATAGCCATCCTTCCATGTGCATCAGGGCAGATGTGCCGCTTCCCTATCATTCCTCCCACTTACGAGGTAGCTGGGGCAGATTTAGTGATCTAGCTCAGTCGCTTTCTCCAGCACTCAGGCGGGAGTTTGGGAGGTGCCACCTGGATCACTTCCTCAGTATTCCATCATTCAGAGCCGACCGTCCGCTTATTTTTGCCATGATGGAGAGATATTTCCCGGAGACGCAGTCGTTTCATTTGCCGGACGTGGAGCTAGGGATCCGCCCTTCCGATTTTGTGATGATCACTGGTATTCCATTGACAGGGCAGACCATCATCCTGGAGCGGCCTTCTGCGGAGGATATGGGACTTCTCTTGGGATATCAGGCCCTGCCACCTACTGCTTGGGATGGGCGGAGCGGCCGGCTCTCCATTAGCTGGCTGCGGGAGAGTCTGGCTCGACATTTCGAGAGGAGGCATGAGACCATCTCTGCGGAGGATGCAGCCTTTGCACCGATCTTCCGACATGTATTCCTGCTGATGTTGGGGAGCTGCTTCTTCCCGGAGGATACCACCGGTGTCAACCCACTTTTCTTGGATGCCTTGAGAGATTTCCATCAGACCCGCCAGCTGGCATGGGGCCGACTCATTTATGGGACCATCTTGGCCGGGTTGTGCCGTGCAGTTCGGGGTCTGGCATCCCCGAGAGGCGATGGAGTTAGCAGCCGGTTCTTCTGGCAGATTCTACAGGTATTGCATTCATCTGTCTGGTTTAAGTCCTTAGGCTTTATCTTTTCTTGACTGATTTTTCTTTTTTTTTTTTTTTTTAGGTGTTCATGTACACCTATATGACCTTCTTCCGCCCCTCTCCGGTTCCTGAGGTTGCGGATTTCCCTGTGGCCCTGCGATGGTCGGCCCAGGTTCGAGATGCTGATAGGAGCCAGCCTCGCACTGCCCGGTTGCACTTAGACCGTGCCCGCCGATCTGATGTAAGCCTTTTATCTTTTCCTTTTCCTTTCCTGTATTTTGACTGTATCTGACAGTTTCCCTTTTTTGCGGCTCCTTCTGTCCCGATTTGATGACGTGGATGTTGGAGTGGCTCGTGAGATGGCGGTACAGGACGCCTTCAATAGAGATCGACGACGTCAGCCCTACCAGTGCTTCCTCGGGAGGCTTGGTAGGGTGATGTACTTAGGAGAGCGCCTGTACTTCCAGCACACCAGCGCACTTCGCATCCCCGTCCCTCCTCCTCCTGTGGGTCCTGACACACTCCTCCCCGGCTTCGACGTGGATCAGTTTGATCATTTTCTGGATGCAGAGGGGCTCACAGTAGCCGGAGATTACGACGAGTGGTTCCAGAGGGTGTCTATTGGATGCTTGATGGATCGACCCACTCGTGCCGGGGTGACTGAGATCGGCGGGATCCGTATCCGGATCCATGAGGACACCGTAAGTCTTATACTCTTTATATTTTCATCCTTTTTTTTTCTTATGCATTTCTGACCCTTCTTCTGTTCTTGTTGGCAGGTACACGAGCTGAATACCATCCGGGACCGGTTTGAGAGTCAGCGGGCTGCGATCGATGATATGATCGCGGAGCACGATGCGGTCGTGGCCCAGCGGGATGCCCGGATCAGGGAGCTGGAGGCCTTAGTTGCTGTGCTCCAGTCTAGACAGGTATCTGGCCTTCTCATATGTTCATTTCTTTCATTATTTTCCTGTTTCTGCTATTCTGATATGCTTGTTTGACTTGTGCAGGGCCCGGTCCATGATCAGGATGCCTTCTTTGAGCATGATTTCCTGATTCCTGACCCATCTCCTGCTCGGGCCTCTGATCCCGAGGATGCCCCAGCGGCTGGTCTTGACGAGCCGGATCCTCCTGCTCCTTCTGCAGACATTCCTGGTATGATCTTCTTTTAATTCTCCTCTTCCTTATATCTGAGTCTTCTGATTTTTCTCTTTTCTGTGGACTCAGCTACTTCTGATCCCGGCCCCTCTGCTGCTGATGCTGGGCCTTCTGGAGCTGCGGGAGCAGAGGATGCTTTGGATGAGGGCCCAGTTGGGCCGGTTGCTGCTGAGCCCGAGGCTTCTTCCCCAGATTCTGCTCCTGCTCCTCCCCCAGATCTCGAGGATTATTGCTTGGAGTATCAGCTTCAGCAGGTGGTAGGTCGGCATCCTCGCCATGCAGCCGAGCGGATCCTTGCATACTCTAGAGGCCGAGCACTTTGGGGGAGAGGCCGTAGAGGTGGACGCGGCCGAGGACGCGGGGATGATCCTGCATAGGAGTAGATTAGGATTTTTTTCATTTTCATGTATTTATATCATCATCCCTGTACAAAACTTCCAGATATATATGAAAAAACTTTTTATTCATTCTATCATGTCTTGTACATCTTTTGTTCTCAATTTTATGCAATTATGACATGTAAGCAGGTAAAACAGGTAAAAAAATTCGGATTTTTCATCCTTAGCTCTTTTTTTACATTTTTTCTCGGTATCCGGTCTGACATACCGGATACATTGATTGGTCTTTGTATCCGGTATGTCATACCGGATATTCATGGAATCCTTTGTATCCGGTATACTTATCCGGATATTACCAAAGCCTTTGTATCCGGTCTGAGTTACCGGATATGTTAAAAGATGCTATAAATGCAACCTGCCTCGGGATTTGAGCATTTTTTTACGAGTTTTTGAGTTTAGAAACCCCCTTTTTCGCCTTTTTCCTCCTCCTCTTGAGTTCTAGCTTGCTCCCGTCACATCCAATGGAATCCGGATCATCTTCTGCCCCATTATTGTCTGTCCACACTGCCTCCCCTGCAAAACAGCCTTTTAGATCAAAACCCCCAAATCTCACTAGGTACAACCCTGTGGATTCCTTTTACACAAGGTGGGTTAACTCTATGACCCTAGATGAGGAGAGGAGATGGGGTTCTACTAATCTAGGCCATATCCTGCTCATTCCCAAGGTTCCCTTCAGGTGGGAGATTATAGAGGCCATGATTGGTCATTGGGTTCCTGATCTCAACTTGTTCCGTTTTGGGACCCATGAAATGACCCCAACCATTGAGGAGGTGGAAACCATCCTGGGCTTGAGGTTTGATGAGAAGGTGGTGAATCCTCTAAGGCCCAGTTACAAGAAGGAAGCTTCTACTTTTTTGGGCATAGGGAAGAAGGACTTGGGGGATTCTGACACCCTTTTGACCCTATCTAAGGCTTTTTTGACTGAGAAGCTTTTGAGGGGGGAAGATAAGGAGGCCCGGTTCAATGCCCTGACTTTGATTGTGGTCAAACCAGTTACTTTTCCCCCGGGAGGATGACGAGGTGGACTTGGCCTTGATTTCCGTGATATGCCAGGTTAGGGAGCGGGAGAGGTTGGCCCCTATGATTTTAGCTGGGATATATCAGGCCTTAACCGACTGCTACAATAGGAAGTCGAAACGCTTCTTAGCATGTGCCCAGATCCTGCAGGTAAAAAAAAATTTTCTTTTTTTTTTCTTTTTTTTTTTATACTTTTTTGCTTCTTTTTTTTTTATTTTTTTATACAATGTGCTGACATATCACTCTTCCTTTGCAGCTTTGGCTACTTGATCATTTGAGCCAGATTGAAGAGATCAATCGACACTTCTTCCCGAGTCTGAAAGTCCCTCTCTTGATGAGCAACAGGGGGTGCCCCGATATTCCAGGGGGCAAACAGGGCTGGTTCACTTTCTTGGGCTCGCTTCAGGATGACCAGGTGAGATGGCCTGGTACTTATCAGCCTAATGCGGAGACAGTGATTAGCTTCCGAGACCGCAACTTTCTGATTCTGGCGGGCCTGAAGTATGCAGTGCTGTATCTTCCTCTGCGGGTCCTTCGTCAGTTCCGAGCGACCCAGGGGATTATCATCCCATGTGGATATGAGGATCGTCTTGGGCCCCTTTCTATGAAGCTGAATGCCTGGTTGATGAAGGAGTGGTCCTATGTCCGCTTTATGCATGGTCCAGTCTTCTCAGAAGCCCATGTGAAGGATTATCTCTTCTGGATCAAGGAACAGATACAGACCCAGGCCCCGGTACCCGAAGATCCTCCTGTAGTCTTGGCTCCCACCTATGAGGACATTCTAGAGTCTGAGCGGGCTTCTCATAAGCGGCTTCAGCAGATATGGGTACGGGAGGCCCAGGAGCTTAGGATACAGGGCGCTTATCTGGAGAGGCAGCTTGAGGAGCAGATCTCACGCCGTATTGCCGTGGAAGAGAAGCTGGAGGAGCAGAGGCAGGCCCGTTGCTTTGAGGTCCGTATGATCCGGCAGAAGTACCAGGATACTTTGGCCAACCTTAGGAGTATGAGGATCAAGCAGGCCCTTTCAGATGAGGTCATTTCTTTCCTGAGTGATCCCGCTGCAGAGGGGGCTTCTGGAGTTATTGCAGCTCAGGCAGCTCGGATTCGGGAGCTTGAGGAGCGGCTAGGAGATAGGGATTAGCTTTATTTCCTGCACATTTTTCATACCTTTGTACAAAATTGAACTCCAATAGTGGAAATACAAAGGATTTAATTCAAAATAAAGTTTTTATATTATTGGCCTCAGAATGCTCAGATGCTTGTAAAAACAAAGGTTTTATGAAAAGTATTTGATTTCTCATCACTGGCCAAAGTATAATTTTTCCTTTTTATATTTTTTGTATTTTTTTTTTTTGAAATTTGGTCCATGCACTTAATCACCTATAATTAAAGGAATTAAAACCAGGTTAAATAATGAAAAGGGTAGCCCACAAAATACTGAGGGATCAGAACCGTCCATCTTAGGACCTTTAGAGTCATCCCCAACTGCCAAAACTGCCCCATTCTGCTCATGCCAACTTTGCTTAAGGCTCAGATCCCCATGATCAACTCAACCTCTGATTTTCTTTCATTTTTCTTATTTTTTTTTTCTTTTTTTTCTTTTGCCAATATTGCCCCTAGCTCTAGTTACGGTTTTCACTAGGGCCGGCTTCTGAATTCCGTCATCACCCATCTTACTCTGATATTTGAATGAACAAGCTAAGATCACCGAGGGCTTAAAAATAGGACGAAATAAAGGCTAGGCTCAGTTTATGAAAGAAAGGGTATTAAAGGCCCAAAATTTTTCAAGTGCGGAGATAGGTCAACCGGATTTACAGTCATTATAAATTTAACCATTTTTCCCCAAATTGCATTTTTTTCATCTTTTTTCCACACTTGGCTTTCATTTGCCATTTTTCATTGCTTTTCCTCTCTTTTTCTTTTTCTTCCCTTACTTTGCCCCAATTTGACTGTAAATCCGGTTTGGGTTTATCAAAGAAACGAACCGGCTCAATTTGGCTAGACTAGGGATTTGAATTTTTGAAGGAAATAAAGAAAAATGGCCTCGGATCATTTCCTAGAAATATTCACTCAAGGAAAATACCTTTTTACCGTATCAGAGTTAATGGGCTCAGGAAAATCTGACCCATCCATTTCTGCTAAGATGAGTGCTCCCCCTGATAGGACTTTCTTGACGACATATGGGCCTTCCCAATTGGGCTTGAACTTACCACGAGGATCTTCCAAAAATGGTAAGATTTTCTTTAGCACTAAGTTTCCTTCTTGGAAAGTTCTGGGCCTCACTTTCTTATTGTAAGCCCGGGCCATTCTCTTCTGGTATAACTGTCCATGGCAAAGCGCTTTCAACCGCTTTTCTTCTATCAGGTTAAGTTGATCATGTCTCGACTGGACCCATTCGGCTTCTTCTAGTTCTGCTTCCATGAGCACTCGGAGTGAGGGGATCTCTACTTCCACGGGCAAGACTGCTTCCATCCCATAGACTAGGGAGTATGGGTTTGCCCCAGTTGAAGTCCGGATCGAGGTTCTGTAGGCATGTAGAGCAAGTGGCAACATTTCATGCCAATCCTTGTAGCTCACTACCATCTTCTGAATGATTTTCTTTATATTCTTGTTTGCTGCTTCCACTGCCCCATTCATCTTTGGGCTATACGGAGCTGACTTATGATGGGTGATCTGAAACTGCTCACACATTTTCTTCATGTCCTTGTTCTTAATATTTGAAGCATTGTCTGATACTATGGCACTTGGCAGTCCATAGCGACAAATGATATTGTGCTTCAAAAATTTAATAACATGGTTGCTTGTGATATTTGCATATGAAGCTGCTTCCACCCACTTAGTGAAATAGTCAATCGCCACCAAGATGAATCTGTGCCCGTTCGATGCCTTAGGGGAGATCATGCCGATGACATCTATGCCCCACATGGAGAAGGGCCAGGGTGATGTCATGTTGTGCAACTCACCTGGGGGTGCATGCCTATTATCTGCATAGATTTGACATTGATGGCACCTCCTGACATGTATACAGCAATCATGCTCCATGGTTGTCCAGTAATATCCTAGCCTCAGGATCTTCTTAGCCAACATGTGTCCACTCATATGGGGCCCACAGACTCCTCCATGTACAGTCTCAATCAGCCTTTCCGATTCAGCCTTGGCAACACATCTTAGCAGAATGTCGTTATGTGACCTCTTGTACACATGTCCACCACTTAGCAGAAATTGACCAGCCAATCTCTGTATTGTCCTCTTCTCAGTAGCAGTGGCATTTTCTGGCAGACTCCGATTATTCAAGAAATTCTTGATATCTTGAAACCATGGTGCTTCTTCTTCTGATGCTCCCTCTAGAACGAGACAGTAAGCCGGTTCATCTCTAACCTCAATTTCCAGTGGTCTGATGTCTACTCCTTCTGGTATGCTGACCATTGAAGCCAAGGTTGCTAGAGCATCTGCAAACTGATTCTTGGCCCTTGGCATATAGTTGAAGGAAATTCGAGTGAAATTTGTGCTTATTTCTTCCAAATACTGGTGATAGGGGATCAATTTGTGATCCTTGGTTTTCCACTCACCAGTTGTTTGGAAGATGATAAGACTCGAATCCCCGTATACGTCAAGTTCCTCTACTCCTTGATCCATGGCTGCTTGCAATCCGATTATGCATGCTTCATATTCTGTTATGTTATTGGTGCACTGGAATCTCAGCTTTACTGCAATTGGGATATGTGAACCATCTGGTTTAACCAAGACTGCCCCTATTCCGTTCCCATTCATGTTGGCGGCCCCATCGAAGAACATCTGCCAAGAACTCTCACTGTCCTCCTCTTCAGTGTATAGAATTGCCTCATCTGGGAAGTTGGTCTTCAAGGGTTGATATTCTGGCAGAGGATGTGCAGCCAGGTGATCAGCTATGGCTTGACCCTTGATTGCCTTCTGGGTGATGTATGTGAGGTCAAATTCGGACAGTAGTAGTTGCCACTTAGCCGTTCTGCCAGTCAGTGCCGGTTTCTCAAATAAATATTTCAGCGGGTCCATCCGGGATATCAATAGTGTGGAGTGACTAAGGAAATAATGCCTTAGCCTCTGAGTGGCCCACACTAGAGCGCAGCAAGTCTTCTCCAATGATGAGTACTTAGCTTCATATTCTGTGAATTTTTTACTCAGATAGTAAATTGCCCTTTCTTTTCTACCAGTCTCATCATGCTGCCCCAAGACACATCCCATTGACGTTTCCAACACTGACAAGTACAGGATCAGCGGTCTTCCTGGAGTTGGTGGCACTAGCACAGGTGGGTTCAGCAAATACCTCTTTATTGTGTCAAATGCCTGCTGGCAGTCCTCATTCCAGACCGTCGGGTTATCCTTCCTTAGAAGTGTGAAAATTGGTTCACAGATAGCAGTGAGCTGTGCTATGAACCGGCTTATGTATTGAATCCTTCCGAGAAAACCCCTGACCTCCTTCTCGGTTCTGGGTGCTGGCATTTCAATTATGGCCTTGGCTTTTGCCGGGTCAATTTCAATTCCTCTTCGGCTTACTATGAACCCCAGTAACTTCCCTGATGTAGCCCCAAAGACGCACTTAGCCGGGTTAAGCCGTAGACTATACTTCCTGAGCCGATCAAACACTTTCTTCAGGTTGATCAAGTGGTCCTCCTCTTTGCAGGATTTGGCAATCATATCGTCCACATAGACCTCCATCTCCTTGTGGATCATGTCATGGAATAGTGCAGTCATGGCCCGCTGGTATGTTGCCCCAGCGTTTTTAAGCCCAAATGGCATGACTGTGTAGTGGAATGTGCCCCAAGGTGTGATAAATGCTGTTTTTTCTTGATCCTCCTTAGCCATCTTGATCTGATTATATCCTGAGAAACCATCCATGAAGGAAAACAGGCTATGTACCGCAGTATTATCGACCAGAATGTCGATGTGTGGAAGCGGAAAATCGTCCTTTGGGCTTGCCCTGTTTAAGTCTCTATAATCCACGCACATTCGGACTTTCCTGTCCTTCTTTGGTACCGGTACTATGTTTGCGAGCCACTCCGGGTACGTAGAGACTGCCAGAAATCCAGCTTGGAACTGCTTGACCACTTCGTCCTTGACCTTCAGGGTCCATTCCGGTTTCAATCTTCTCAGCTTCTGCTTAATCGGCTTAACCCCTGGCAAAATTGGCAACTTGTGCACCACCATGTCCGTGTCCAACCCCGGCATGTCCCGATACGACCAAGCAAACACATCCTTGTAATCTGCCAAGAACTGTGACATTGCATTTTTCTGCACATCAGACAAGCATGACCCATTTTCACAATTTTTGGGTCCTCTTCGGTCCCAAGATTTATGGATATGGTCTCCTCAATATTAGGTTGGACCCCCTTTTCATGACGTTCCAATTGGTATTCAATTTCTTTTGGAACGTCTTCTTCTTCGACCTCGGTCTCTTCTTCGACCCCCATGAGATCAAAGTCGAGCTCAAGGTCGAAGTCATATTCAACCTGGTCCAATTCAGTCTGATTATATGGTTCATAAGTGGTTTGGACCTTTTTGAAAAATTTAAATTTCCTAGAAAAAATAGAAAAATCTTTTTGGGTTTTTTGTGGGCCTTCTAAACATAATTCCCCTGAAGACGAAGGCCCATTAGAACCTTCAGGGAAATGGCATTCCACTATTGGAGTTTTTTTTGGAAGCCGCGTCAGTTTGCCGAACTAACGCCGCTTCAAAAGTAAGGGGAGTTTCCTCCCAATTGTTCATTACAAAATTTTGGGGAGCAGGGGAAATAGGGAAAGCCTGCTCCTCAAGCCCAGCATCCGATGCCATCATCACCGGGTGGGTACTGCCCTTTTCTGCTACGGGGCCCAATCCAGAAATGACCTCTTCCGGAATCTTTACTGCGGCCCAGTCAATAAACGGCAGTTCCATGTCTGCCCCTGTCTTTTCGCCTTCAGTCATGGCGAAGAATGCACCAACATCTTCAGAATAGTCCAACTGCTGCTCGGGCTGTGGCCCAGGCCCATCTGCTACCCCCAATATTGGAGATGGGTTATAGGGTTGGAGGGCCGAAACAAGAGGCTTTTGAAATGGGTTGACATTTCGGTATGGGGGTTTGGATTGGTCCATGGGAGGAGAAATTTGGATTATGTAGGAACGTTTTGGAAAGTTCACCCTTAGATGCGGGAGTTTTCCTCTGCTTCTGCTCTCCCCTTCTTCATATTTCATTCTTCTCCAGCCTCTGGGCTTGAAGCCCAACCCTACCCTTGGGACTAGTTTCTTAGCCGTGATTGGCTCCACCATCCCCTGCAGATTGATCCCCAGGCCTTTCCCTGGGTGAAAGTGGTATTTCTCCATCACTTTCTTGACCATCTTTTCTGCAGTGGTCCCCTTTTCCTTCTTTTTCTCACACCCCCCAGGTATGTAATTGACCGCCTCAAATTGGAATGAGTGGAATGCAATCTTGTCGACAGTTAGGTCAACATTGATCAAGGGTACATCAGGTGACACGATGGGTGGCACCAAGTTTTCGGCTAGGACTGTTATCACCCTTTGCCCTCTTATATATTTCACCCTCTGGTGGAGCGTGGATGGTATTGCCCTAGCCGAATGTATCCACGGCCTTCCTAGGAGCAGATTGAAGGCTGCGGGTATATCCATCACCTCAAATGTGATGTTAAAGGTATTCGGCCCAATTGTGACCGGCAGTTCAATCTCCCCTAGGGAGTGGGTCTTGGAGCTATCAAAAGCCCTTACTATCCGCCCATTTCGTTTGATCCTTGACTGGTCCAGACCCAGCTTGGTAAAAGTGATTAACAGGCAAACGTTTAACGCTGACCCGTTGTCAATTAAAACCCGTGCAACCATGCAGCCCTTACAAAGCACAGTGATGTGCAAAGGGTCCACATGATAACACCCACCTGGGCTGATCTCACCTTCTGAGAAACTTATCACATTATGTGACAAGATTTGACCAACCATTTTACCAAGCTGGTCCGGATCAATGGTCTGGGATACGTGTGCACTCTGTAGCACCCTTAACAATGCATCCCTATGCTTTTCGGAATTCAGCAAAAGGTCCAGTATTGAAATCTGGGCCGGGACCTTGTTTAGCTGATCCACAAGATTAAATTCACTTTTTTTGATTATTTTTATGTGGTCGGCTGCCTCATTTTCTGCACCCTGGGGGTGTCTTCTCCTACTTTGTTTTTTCCTTTCTGTTTTCTTTTTTCTTCATTTTCTTTTTTTTCTTTTTCTACTTCTGTCTCTTTCTCTTTCTCTTCACCCCCTGCACATCTCCCCGACCTCGTCATGAGGTTCACCTCCTCCTGGTTCTGGTTCCTGACCATTGGAACCGTAGCCGTGATTCCCTCGCTGTAGTTCCATGGTACAGCGGCCTCTGAATAGGCTAATTTAGGGATGTCAACCACTAGTGGCTGGAGTTTGGACCGGGATGTATGGGCCGGTTTAGGGATAGTTTGGGCTGGCTGCACATTTACAACCAGGGGTTGAAGTTTGGATTTGGTGGGGACAGAAGAAGTGATGGAAGCAGTGGTGGGGTCAAGATTGATGACCAGTGGAGCCTTAGACGGCTTGGATGGGGAATAAGTGGGTGGACTGCAATTGAAGACCAATGTGGGCCTTGCAGTATTCATCTGGGTCATAAGAGATGAGACCCGGTTCAAAGAGGAACTTATGTCCTCAGCAGCTGTATTGTTTTTTTGGGAGACCATGTTGATCTCCTCTTCTTCCTCTTCTGGGAAAAATCGGACCTGGACTGTAGTCCCCACAGGTGCTATAAGCTGAGATGGGTCAAAGGCCCTTCTCGTGGTGGATATGGCAGTGATGGAGTTGGATGGGCCTGCCCCATTGTGGTAAGGCAAAGGGTTCTGCCCAATATCATTCCCGGACGGGGCCGGTGCAACAGTGTTAAAGACCAAAGCCTTCTGGTCCAACAGGTCCTGGACCGCATGCTTCAGCACCCAGCAGGTATCTGTAGAGTGCCCCTGTGCACCCATGTGGAAGTCACAGGTGACTGATGTGTCAAAATTTCTTCCCCTGGTGGCATTCGGGTTGGACTCTTTCAGAGTCAAGTATTCACCCTTTAGCAGGGTTGGCAATAGTTGGGAAAGAGATATGGGTAGAGGGGTGAAAACCCGGTTCTTTCTTGCTGCGAACCAGGCATCCCGCTCCTCCTTAGAAAAAGTCCTCCTTGTGTTAGCTGGCACAGAGGGAGGGAAGTTGACATTCAGCGGGGTCTGGTACGACTGCTGGGCCTGCTGGGCCTGCTGGGCCTGTTGGTGTGCCGAGATATTGACGTGCAGTGGCTTCTTGGCTGGAGGAGCCTGGACCAGGTTCACCTCCCCTTCTTTTCGGGCCCCCGTCTTTTTGAATCCGGTTCCCTTCTTCTGGGCCATGGAGGCAGAGGAATCAGACTGCCCAGTCAGAGTAGAGTAGTCTATCAGCCTTCCTGACCTGACCCCTTCCTCGATCCGGTCCGCTACCTGCACTAGGGCTGCAAAGTTGGTGGTGATCTGGCCCCCCAGATGGTTGTAAAAAGGCTGCCCCAGTGTGCCCATAAATGTGGAGATCATCTCCGGCTCTTGCATAGGTGGCCTGACCTGGGAGGCGGCCTCTCTCCATCTCTTGGCATACTGCCGTACCGGTTCATCTTTCCCCTTGGTCATCCTCATCATGTCGTACCGGTCCGGCACGATCTCCGAGTTGAACTTGTACTGGTCCAAGAAGGCGTCAGCCAAGTCCTTCCACCTCCTGATCCTTCCATGGTCCACTGTAGCGAACCACCGAAGGGCTGACCCGGTCAGACTCCTCTGGAAGAGCTGGATCAGTATGCCATCATCCCGGCCAAACTGGCACAGGGCCCCGCAGTATAACTTGAGATGGCTCAATGGGCAGCCCGTGCCATCAAATTTGTCGAAGTCCGGGCACCTGAACTTGGCCGGTAGACATACATCCGGGTACATGCACAGGTCTTCGAAGGTGGTGCCTGCATGGCTGCCTCCCCCCTTCACTTCCTTCAGCTCTGCCTGGATCCTCTCTATCCTGAGCAACATTTTCTTTTCTATCTCATCTCGGGCCTTTTCTTTTTCCAGCTCTTTCTCAGACTCTACTGTATTTTCCCTGATCAGAATGGGCTCAGGCATGGGCTGAGCCGGAGGCGGAATATAGGCCTGAGGTGGCGGTGCCGGATGAGAAGTCGACGCCTGATTTTGGGCTTGGGCCTGCTGGGCCTGAGCCGCCAGTAGGTCTCCCAGCATCTTGGCCAGACCAGCCACTTGCTCCTGCAGCTGAGTAAAGTCCTGAGTGGGGACAGTAGCTTGGGCTTGGTTCTCTTCAGTATTCATGGCTCTTGCTTTGGATCTGGTCACGGGAGCAATGACTGCAAATAAGTGCACTTGGGTCGAAAGTGAATGTACCTGATTAAGAAAAACAAAGACATAAGTCAGCTTCCATTTAATTTGAAACACACCCCTATAAATGTAGACAAATAGGTCAGGTGAACACCCATCCAGATTTTTTTTTGTTTTTTTGTTTTTTTTTGTTGTTTTGATTTTGTGTTGGAATATTCTAGGGCTTCCAAGGGTCCCAAAAAAAATTTTTTTTTTGATTTGATTGATAAAAATAACCAACCAAGGTTTTCATGGAATATTCTAGGGCTTCCAAGGGTCCCAATTTTTTTTTGATTTGATTGATAAAAATAACCAACCAAGGTTTTCATGGAATATTCTAGGGCTTCCAAGGGTCCCAATTTTTTTTGATTTGATTGATAAAAATAACCAACCAAGGTTTTCATGGAATATTCTAGGGCTTCCAAGGGTCCCAATTTTTTTGATTTGATTGATAAAAATAACCAACCAAGGTTTTCATGGAATATTCTAGGGCTTCCAAGTATCCCACAAATGTTTTGATTTGATTGATAAAAATAACCAACCAAAGGTGTCTTGGAATATTCTAGGGCTTCCAAGTATCCCACAAATGTTTTGATTTGATTGATAAAAATAACCAACCAAAGGTGTCTTGGAATATTCTAGGGCTTCCAAGTATCCCACAAATGTTTTGATTTGATTGATAAAAATAACCAACCAAAGGTGTCTTGGAATATTCTAGGGCTTCCAAGTATCCCACAAATGTTTTGATTTGATTGATAAAAATAACCAACCAAAGGTTTTTTTTTTTTTCATTTTTGCTGAATTTTCTCAGTTCTCAAGTTCCAAAGTTTGACTGACACATGTTTGAGTTGAGTTGGTGTCAAAAAATATGACACCTTGGTTTCCTCTTTGATTTTCAAACTTAGGTTAAATCCTGAAAGAATATTTTATTTTATTCTTTTTTTTTGTTTTTCTTTTTTCTTTTTTTTTTTGTATTTTTTGGTAACATTTCTTATGTTCTTTTCGGGGTGCCTAAGGATTATCCACAGTGTTTTAGGCATTTTATTTTGAAAATTTGGGCTGAAAAGCCAATTTGTGCATTTTTGAACGTATCCGGTATAATATTCCGGATAAGAATATGCCTTATTGTATCCGGTCAACCTAACCGGATATACGCATATGCCTTTGTATCCGGAAATATATACCGGATATGATTAGAGCTGTTATTAACCGGCCTGAGTTGCCGGTTATTGCCGAAATGGCCCTTTTTGACTCATTTTTTTCACCAAATTTGATTTTTTTTCATTCCCAATTGATGTTCACCTTCATTTGACCTTCAAAACTTGCCCCAAATTGGGCTTGGACATCATATTTGCAAAATCCCCAAATTCATGAAAAGAACATGGTTTTACCTTGCCACCTTGTATTACCTTCATTTAATATGGTATTCACATTATACCTTGGCCTGTAAAACATGCAAACGGCCTTCCCACATTTACACCCAATTCCCCAAACGCAATTGTGTGCTTTTAGCCGAAAACGTGTTTCTCCACCTTCAAGCGCATGGTTTTTGGGTTTTGGCTTAATTGGCAACTTAGAACTCAAGTCTAGTGATGCCCGGAATCGAATCACAGATCCCATTGTCATCACATCATTGACTCAAATTCTAAGGTAAATGTTTTCACTTTCGCTTTCCGAAGTCACGACCTCGGTGCGCCAAGCTACACACATTCATGGTTCAACTTCCTAATAGGTAAAGGGTAGGCTGTGCAAATTGTTTCAAGTGCTCAAGTGCAATTTTAAATTGTGGTAACATTCACAACGTCCCAGCCCCTTGCCACTCTTTTTCGTAGCCATGCATTCAATTTCAAGCCAAGGTACAAATGACAAAGATAATGAAGCTAAATACAAGCAAGCAAGCACCAAAGTAACCAAATATGCACAAAAAATATTACATGCCCAAAAAGTGGTATACAAAACATGTTATTTGTACAAACAACCATTAAATCATGTAAGCATGCTTGAAACTCAAAAGCATTCCCTAAAATCTCAGATTTCATGCTCTTTTTCATGCTCAAAGTGTACCATTTCTACCCCAAATTGGAGCCTAAAATTTTGGCACTACTTGACATGGTTCAAAAGTGTTTCAATGAGGTAAAATATGCTTGAAATCTCCAGAAATATGCACTAAAATTTTCAGATTTCTTATGCTCAAAAGTGCATCACTTATACCCCAAATTAATGCCCAAACATTTACCAACTACTTGACATGGTATAAGGAGAGTTTTGAGGGTAAAAACATGCTTGAAAACCCATATGATGGCTACTGAATTTACCAATTTTTGCTCAATGTTTTCATGCTCAAATAATAGCACTAAGAACCTCCTAACACAAGGCAAGCAAAAAAACAAGTAGGCATGCACAACAAAGTAAGGCCCTAAACATGATCCTTAGCATATCCAAGCATGCACACATGCCTTTATCAATGTAAAATTTAAAAGCATCCCAATCAGATTTAGAATACACCAATATACACCAATAAAGTAAACAAAATAGCAAGCACTCAAAAGTAAAGAAAAAGCATGAATATACACAAATAGGCTTAAATCCACAAGTCCCCAGTGGAGTCGCCAGTTGTGAGACATGGGAAAAAATCACCGGAGTGATCATCCCTCCGTCGACACACGGGCTCAACGCAAAAGTGGGAGAGTCGCCACCATTCATGATTTTGGGGTGAGAATGGACACCAAAGAGTTCAAAATAAGCAAAAAGTGCAAAAAGAAGCATTCTAGGGTAAAAATAACCCTACTTGAAAATCAAATCCAGAGATGGGTAAGGGGATTAGATTATGAACAGGGGAAGGTGTTAGGCACCCCCATTCATCCACATGAAGTGGTTGCCAAGTGTATGTTCATGCTAAAAAGAAAATAAGAAGCTTGCTAAAAATCATGAAAAAACCTTAAAAAAGGAACAATGTATGATATTTTCACATGAAGATCTAAATGGATTTTAGATCCTCTCTTATGTTAATATCACTTTTGGAGTATTTCAAAAGATGGAAATCAAAGTAAAAGTGGCCAAAACCAAGTTGAGGCAAATCCGGGAATTTTGGTAAAAAGTAAGGTCCTTTGTCTTGAAATCATTCAAATACAATTTTAAATTAAATCAAACCAACTCTATTTGAAAGATTATGATAAATAAGGAACTCATGCAAAATCTCAAGTTAATCCGATAAAAATCCTAGGAGTTATGCTCCTTTGAAGTTGCTGCTGGGGATTTTTAAAATGGTAAGTGGGCAACTTTGAAAAATTATCTAGAAAAATCCACTACATAAAAGTCCACGAAATATGGTGTGATTGAAGTTTGTATGGCCATCTTTCCATAGAAACTAGCCTCATACAAAAATCCCTTCGGATGTGCCTTGGGTGGTCTCCCGAACAGGCCCCGAAGATCACAGATTTACCCAGAAAAATGCAAATGAGCAGCTCTGAGTAAATCGGCTACCAATAATTCAAATGGAATCCAAAAATTATGAAACCAACTGGATTTGAAAATAGACTCATAAAGGAGTGCATAGAAACAAAAATCATTCGAATCGGACTTAAAACGAACACATGGCGGTCCGTCGAAGTGACAAGTTCTGTACTTGAACCTGAACTGTCCACTTAACTTCGACAGAGAGGTGTCAAAAATCCGTTAGATGGAAATTCATGAAATTTGGTGGACATAAACTAGACAGCCTCACCTTTCCCATGGTTCTAGAATCGTCCCAAAATTCATCCGGATGATGAAGTTACGGACGTCCGAAGTAAGGGTACAGGTGCTGTCAAGCTAAGCCACTTTTGAAGAAAACCAAATCCGAAAATTGATAAAATGTGTGTGATCTGTGTGAGATGAATCCAAAACCTTTGAAAAACATTTAAAAACACTCCAGAATTTGATTGAGGCCATTTATTGGAGATTTATCACAATGAATGTAATAAATCCCCAAATGTGAGCCTATTCACCAAAAAAATGTAATATGTGTGCAAAAGTGAAAAACCAAGCAAGATCCATACACATGCATATAGATTCAACAAAATAGGTTCTAGCATAGCCTACGGTTCCGTTCCATTATCGTTTCCCTCTGTTCTCTTTAAGATAATCAAGGGTACTTTGAATATGGAACGGTTTACAATCAATCAAAAAGGCCTTATGCTACATGGGTTCTAGCACTAGGGTCAATCCCCAGTCTCGTTTCTCCTAGATCCGCCTTCACGTTTTACGGCTAGGGGAGTCTTGAGATACTTTGAGCCGGGGAAGGATTTCCACACATACAAACAAGGCTTTACACTACAGAAAGGTAGAAGAAGAGATCTAGATCTAGGAATGTAAAGACAGAAAATAAAAAGAAGAGTTGAGGCTTACCTGAATTCTGGAGGCGATTCCACAGCGGTTTTCTTCTTCTCTTGGAGTTCTTCTTTGCGAGAATTCAAAACAAGAGTTGTGTGTCATTTGCTCAAGGAGGAGGCTCCTATTTATAGGCAAGGGCTAAGGTCATTGGTAGACACAACTTAATGTCTAGAACCCCTCCAACCTAAACCCTAAGGTTATTTCCGAGATTTCCCCTCATTTAATGAGGGACATGATGGTAAAAGTGAAAAGCTCTCGGAAAACCCTAATTTTGAGCAAACTTAAGGTATCCGGTATATCAGGCCGGATAACAAAGGGTCTTAAGGTATCCGGTACATGGTACCGGATACGCTAAGGCTCACATGTATCCGGTATAAGTATCCGGATACGGGAAGGAGTACTTGTATCCGGATTGAGTATCCGGATACAGGTAAAAGTTTATTTTCTTCAAATTCTGTGCTGGCTTTCCAGGAGATAATGATTTTTGATGATTGTTTGTGCAATTTGGGGTGTCTACAGGTGCGCTGAGCTCAACGCGAGCTCGGGGCATACCCCTACGAAACCCGATATTCTGGTTTTCTGCTCACACTCCATTTCTGACTTGTTTTTTAAGCTCTGCAACCCCTCCCGGGTGTTCCCCAGACTCCCAAGAGACCTTTAACATGCATTCAAATTAATCTAAGCTACTTTAGTACACAAGATCCCTTTACGAAAAATACAAACCCGACTGTTATCAAACATGACAGCTATAGACATCTGGTTATGGGGTGCTGGGAGCATGCTTATAGTGACACAAGGAGCATATAGCAGGTGGCAGGGGGTAGGGGAGCATGTTAGCAAGTCCAGCAACATAAAATAAAAAAACAACATACAGACATTACATACATGCACTTTCATCCACACGACTGGACCTCCAAGTATGCACACTAACCTCCAAAGAAGGGAAGGAGGAGGGGGGTTTACAGGGATACATTAGATGAGATGAATGAGGGGCCGGTTCTTCATAGGAGTGCCAGGTACCTCATGAGCACATGGTGGAGCAATAAACCCTCATCTTCTTAAAGGGGTCATGCATGGGTCTCCCTTACCCTTGGAGACCTCATGTCACCCGAAATGGAGGAGCAAAAAAAATGCATGACAAGAAAAAAAAAACAGTAGCGATAACATGCTTAAATGACTCCCATTTTTATTTATGTAAACGAGTGAGAAGCAATACCTGAGGTTCCCACGCTCTTGTGCAAGGCGGCGACTTCTCCTTGAGGTAGCACGAGCACTGGAGCTCTCCTCTCTTGCACCTCCAACAGCAACCGGCCTCCGTTTGGTTGTGTGGGGATGAAGAAGAAGCAAGAACAGGGAGTGTAGGATCAAGGTGGGGGGTGGGGGGGGGGGGGGGCTTGGGGAGGCCGAAGCCACTGAGACAAGTAGGGTTTGGGTGGGGAAGAAGCTTTGGCACGGCACCTGGAGCCAACCAAAATTCCCAACCAAAAACCTTCGAACAAAAAAACTCTCCAACACTTAGATTTCTTTTTAACCAAAAAAAACCTTCGAACCCTTTGCGCGAAATCTCGCGCGGTTTATAGACCAGGAAAAAGGGGATCCGCTCACCTAAAAAGGGGATCCGCTCAGCTTGCACTGAGCGCATACCCGCCTACCACGTTTGCGGGAGCGGCAAAATGATGAAAAATCATTTAATTCCGCCGCTCGCTGATCAAAAATCAGACTTTTTTAGATTTAGTCCCTGGTTATTTTTGGTTTAATCCGATATTCCGAGATTTTTACAGATTTAGTCCCTGGGATATTTCGTACATTTGGATATTTACGGATTTGATCCCCGAGATACTTTCCTGCGCAACTTGCCACGTGTGCAGCTTTTTGCCACGTGCGCAGTTTGCCGGTTTTGCTGCTCGGGAATTTAGTCAGCTCATATTTTCCTCATCCGGGCTCCGATCTGGGCAAACTTAGTTGCGTTAGAATCGTATCGGAGCCCTCTATCCCATGACCTAGGGGTAGGCGTCTGGATCAGATTTAGCAGAAAGTCAATTTTTGGCTCCGTTCAAGTTTGACCACCCGCAGAACCTTCATCCAGACTCTGATTCCTGCGAACTCAGTTGCGTTGGAACCGTGTCGAGATTCTCTATCCAATGACCTAGGGGTAGGCATCTGGATCGGATTTTAGCAGAAAGTCAACTTTTGGCTCTGCTCAAGTTTGACCGCCCGCAGAACCTTCATCCGGACCCCAATTCCTGCAAACTCGGTTGCTTTGGAACCGTGTCAAGATTCTCTATCCAATGGTATAGGGGTAGGCCTCTGGATCGGATTTTAGTAGAAAGTCAACTTTTGGCTCGGCTCAAGTTTGACCGCCCGCAGAACCTTCATCCGGACCTCGATTCCTGCAAACTCAGTTGCGTTGGAACCGTGTCAAGATTCTCTATCCAATGGTATAAAGCAAGGTGGCCAAATTTTACTTGATCAAAAAGTCAACTTTTGCCCCCCTTAGGGTTTGACTTTCTGTCCAAGGTTTGCATTTCTAGTTTTTCTGGGAGCGCAAAAATGAGGTGCTTACACCAACAATTACAATTCCAAACAAATTGCTCTGGGAATTCATGATATAAGAACTTTCTAGCGCTCGCATCATACTCATTTCTTTTGAAGAATTCTGTCAGTTTTGTAAATGTAGAAGACTCATCATCTAAAACTTCAGATAGATCTTTCTGATACCAATAACGAATGAGTTGTTTATTTGGCAAATGTATTGGTAACAAATATATTGAAGGGTACATCTCATTCAAGTTAAACTCAAAAATACGCCACATTGCTTCTGGTGGAGACACCCATCAAGCATCCTGAAATGTTTTTATTTCATCAACAATATCATTGTGTTGTGGCCCAACATAAACAGACACTCTGTTATGCCCTTTGTAGATGTACTTATATAAGTACTTAGCAGCAGAAATTAATCCACAAAATTCCACATTGATATGACAATCATTACGCTTTAACAAATACTCATTGTAAGGCACAACCCAACGATTATCAAGGAAACTGCCATGCACCTTCACTTGCTTCCCATCATTTGTTCTTTGATAGATAGGATATGCATTCTCAACATTAACTGTAAATGCTGAATATGCTTTTGGGTAATGGAATTTACATCGGCCATTCACCATGCAAGAATTATTTTTCTTGAAGTTCCCACAAGGTCCATGCATCATATGTTTTAAAACATATGCATAAAGGATAGGGTCAGCATTCTCATCTGGTATTTCTGCACGAACAAAATGATCAATGCTAGTAGGGTCTTTTATTTTGTCTTCAAGATGTAATATAATAAGGAAATGTGCATGCGGTAATCCTCTCTTTTGAAACTCAATAACATAAACCCTTGCAACAACATGACCAAAAAATCCTTTTCTAAAGATCAAATCCTTCAAGTCATCTAACTTGCCCTTAAAAACACGAGTAATTAAGTCTGGACGATTAAAGCTTCTTTCAAATGATTTTAGCTGCGATGTTATTTCCTTCCATTCTGGATTGCAAGTCATAGTTAGAAATATGTCTGGCCATCCAAAACGATGTACTAAAGCCATAGCATCCAAATATCATCGTTTCATATCCCTTGGCCCACCAACAAATGAAGCCGGCAAAACTATTCGTTGGCCAACTTTACACCCACGTTGTTCACCATCAGCAACGGAATCAACAATCCCTTGGTATAACTCAGCACGAATCCCATCCTGATGCTGATAAAAATAATCCAACCTATTTGATTCAATCTTAATATAGGTGTCAACCACAAATTGTTGAAATAACCGACCACCATACAACAAGATCGATTGCAAATTCTCCCTAACTTGGAAACGGTAACAATAATATTGTCTACAAGAAATAAAACTCGTGCCACCTTCATCATGTCCTGCCCAACATATACAAGCAAAACTTATTATTTATATATATTAAATTAATGCATATTAAAATAAGGGACTAATATAATTTCATTATAAATTATATACATACCTACTCCAAGTTTACTTATAGTTCCTTTAGCAACAGCATCAAGGATGTCAACTCGATTAAGCAAGGAACTATCCCTTACATCATCAACCGCCATAGTTGTGGACTTTGGAATACATGAATGCCAACCAGATTCACCATAAGGAAAAAGCAGTGGGTATTGCAAAGGATCATAGCAACCATAATAAGGTTTAACTGTTAATATAGAGTTGCATTTGCTATGAACAACAATATCTCTTGTATATCTACTTTCAACATTGTTGCCTTCAACCCAAATTGCTGCAACTTGACTTGCTGAAGGAGCATTGTATACCCTTTGATCCATGCCATAGTTAGTTTTAATAACAATAGCATGTTCTTCCAAAGAAATATAACTCCGTAAACCACATAAGAACACATCATAAGGATTGTTTCTTAGTATCCCAATTATTTTTGCAATTGTTGTTGGACGAAGATCAGGTGCATATTCCAACCTATTCGATATCTCATTATCAATATCATAAAAATACAACTGCATGAACCTTGCTTTTCTTCCATCAGGAATCAACTGAGGCAAATAATGATACAGTTGTCCTTGTACTCTAAATGTATATACACCCGTAGTCATATTAACTAACTCTTTATCTACTCTAGCACCCATCGAAGTAAATGCAAATATAGAATTTTATCCTCGAATATACCTTCTAAAGTCATCAGACTCATCATTGTCACTCATGTACAATTCATACAAGGCATTAGGTGGTGGAGTATGAGAAAGAGTTACCGCTGCTCTGTAACAACAGAATGTCGGAACCTCTTTGGAAAATCTTATTGCATTACAAGATTCACAAGTCTTCCCCATTTTCAAGACAAACAAATCAGGATTTACAAGTTCTTGGCTAAACTTCCGCATATGATACCTCTCTCTTCGTTTTGTTAAAATCGTATTTTTCTTCTCAATGCTAAGCTCATTATACCGTTGCCTTTTCCGATATTGACGATACAAAACTGTGGAGAATGATTAACAAAGGCAAACACAATATAAGCAACCAAATGCAACTTCAAATGCTCCAAACTTAAGTAAACAACTTTTGAATTCATAAAATGTATGCACATGTCTACATTTTTCTGTTGCTTATGTCCATCTTCAATTACTTTATATCTAATTTAATAAGAAATATTAATAGTCATATTAAGTGGTATCGGCATAAAAAACAAGTTGGATCACATTTGCTTTGAACATGTTGTTAACTATACAATTTTAAGAACACTAATCCAACTAAAAAATTTAATATGCAATCTTTTTAATTAAAAGAAAACATTTAATAGATTTTACAAATATTTTACCATTTAATAATATTAAAAATATTTATAATTAAATCTATTCATTTAATAACGATAATTAAATCTATTCAATTTAATAGATTTTGCATTTAATAATAATAAAATAAAATTAATTGTCAAAACAAGTAAAACAAATCTTGGACCACAAAAAATCATAGATTTGTAAACAATAAAGATTACATGCATAATTCAATTAATATAACAATTCTCAATAAATAAACACAAAATTAACAACACAAAATTCAATTAATATAACAGTTCTCAATAAATAAACACAAAATATGACAAGAAATAGAAAAGGAGACCTAACCTTCTACAAAAGTTGGAAATTTTCACATAATAAAATTACATTGTTTTATACTACCACTAAGAAATTGGTAAATAAACACAAAATTCAAATCGATAATTACCTCTTTCTTCTACATCTTTGCCTTTTGATAGCTGTCCACTATCTTGTCTTGGTTACTTGTAGCATCATGAATTATAGCCTTTTCAGATCCATTTTCCATAGCATCTAAATATACAAAAAACATAGATAAAGTACAAAGTTATACAAAGAAAAAAAAAGTTAGAAAATTAAAGAAATATTGACATAAACAGAAAAAAAAAACTACAAACTTCAAAGAAGTATAGAAGACAATAATAAATCTGCAAACACAAAAGTCAATACCAAAACAATGTAACTAATAAATCTGGAAACACAAAAAATGGATAACCATTTTTGAAACATCAAGATTAAGTACCAAAGTAAAATACAACATATGGTTTAGGACAGATGTCAAGCAATTCAAAATTAGTATCATACCCTAGACATGAATGAAAGGCTATAATTTGAAAAAAAAATACATCTATAAGTGACCGTTCAGTTAATAAGCAAGAAGCTTGATAATTACTTAAGGAATTATAATCAAATTGCCAAGATTTTTTTCTAATTGTTTCTAAATCTTAAGAAAATAAATCTGTAAGTACTCTTCAGTTAAAGAGATGAAGAATTAGGAATAGATGAGTTTGGATTAAAAAGAATCTTGTAAGGTAAGAAATTGACAAATAAATATACTACCACCAACAAATTCGCAAATTGTTTTATAGTACCACTAACAAATTGGCAACTAAACACTAAGATCGAATTGGTAATTACCTTTTTCTACATCTGCGCTATTCAATAGATGTCCGCTATTCTTGTCTTGGCTGCTTGTACCATCATCATCTACGACCTTCTTAAATGCATTCTTTATTGCATCTACATAAATAAAAAACATAGATAAAGTTTAAAGTTATACAAAGTAAAACACTAAGCAAGATATTTGTTACAATTACAAGACAAAAATGAACAAACACTATTTGACATCAAACCTCGCATTGTCCTCTCTTCTTTTTTGAAACCAATGAACTAAGCAAGAAATCTGTTACAAAGCATTAACATTTTATAATTAATGAACATTAGTGGATCGTAAAAAAAAAAAAAACTTAACATGAGACAAACAAAATAAACAAATATAAAACAATCATTGAATTTTAATAAATACCGTCACCATCATCATCAATAGTAATATCAACTGTGTTAGGTTGCACACCACTTTCTTGTTCTGCCATATCCCAAATTTCGTAATCAACATAGAAAAGCGAATACATTAGACACAATTAAGAATATATAAATACACCCCTAAGAACATAATAAGAAGTAAGTATAGAGCTTGTAAAAAGTAAGTTAACCAAAAACTATCAGCAAATAAAACTACAACAGTGAATATGTAATCGAAGATGAAAATTGTATAAACATAGGCAAGAATTTATTTATATAGAATGAAAAGAGCAATTGGATAGCTAGAATTGTTCACAAAGATCAAATGATTGACACCAAGGAATGCCCTCTTACATTTAAAATAATTTCCTTCCTCTTATAGCATTTCTTGCAGACACTCTTTTATATTGGCTGAATATAAATATACTCTATGGAACAGTTAATGGCAATATAAACAGACAAGATACCCCCATATGCAATGGGGCTTTTCCCCGACCATTAGTGTTAAGGAGGTGGTTTCAGGGGACAGATAGGCTAGGATGATTTGAACCAGGTGCTAACATATTTTCAGGCAGTTGTCCAAGTGGAAAGGTGCAAATTTAGAATATTAGTCTAGAATATGGGAGAACACAGATGAACTAATTTATTTCAGTGGTATATTTTTTAGGTTACTTAATATAATTTGCATGTAAACAAGTAATACCTCTAAGCAGAATAACCGTGTAAAAATGGTAAAACAAGAAACTTGATGAAGTTGCCTAAAGCTTGAACTGAGACCTAATAGCTATAATTGTCTGTGCTTGTACATCACCTTTTATTTATTTTCTTTTGGTATGGATATGTTAAAAAAGGAATTGTAATGAGTCCTCAAAAGTTTTTTAATATTTATTTCAGCTCTCAAATAAATGCTCTTTAAGAGTTGTTTTAGTGTTTCAATCCAAACACATGTAATTATTCGAGTTAATTTCATATCACTGATGCAAAACTCATAAGAAATTCTTTATGTCCACCAAGTATGAATCTGCTTAGAGAATGCACTAAAAACATAATAAGAATTAAGTATAAATACACCCCTAAAATATACAAACCAAACACATAATAAAACTACAGCAAATAGTAAGTTAACCAAAAACTATCAGCAAATAAAACTACAACAGTGAATATGTAATCTTTTGGTTATTTCTATTAAACATATATCTTCGTATAAGTCAAAAACAGATTTTGAAGAAGATATAAATACACCCCTAAAAACATAATAAGAATGAAGTATAGAGCTTGTAAACAATAAGTTAACCAAAAACTATCAGCAAATAAAACTACAACAGTGAATATGTAATCTTTTGGTTATTTCTATTAAACATATATCTTCCTATATGTTTGCATAGATTCCAAAAACATAACTTTCTTAAATTTCTTTTGCATCTTTGTGTAATAGTTCAGAATGAATTTATCCGTATACTTATAGATGTATTTAGAATGAATTTATTTTTCTTGTATATAACAGTTTTGTAATTTTCTTTTAAAATTTCTAATTAGTAGATTTTATAAGGGAAGGAGAAGAAACATTAAAATGAAAATTTGAAAGTATACGGTGTTCTATTATTCTATTTATTTTGTGCAGCTTATCTATATTTAGAAGTGAATAGAAGCAGTTCTTATAATGCATGAAATTCAAAAAAATTAATTTTGTGTGAGTGATGTCACCAGTGTGCAAGACTGTGTTTCTATTGAGAAGAAATTCAATAACTTAAAGTTCTACTTCTAAAAAAGTTTTGACCTCTTACCATTCATAAATCAGATGAAGAGAGGTTTGTACTGAACCAATACTGAGTCCCAAGAAGAGAGGTTTCATTGGAAACCCCTCATCTTGGTTGAACTCAGGAAAGTCCGGCTGAGACCAATACAACTCAGACTGTGTTTCTTCTTCCCCTCATCTTGGTTGAACTAGGAGCATGGACATAGGTGATATCAATTTGTTACTGCCCGAGACCTTTCAGATAATAGAAAGTGACAAAAATAAAAACCAGGAAAAAAAAATAAAAGAAGAACAAGAAGAAATAGAATGAAGCAGAAAGGAAAAAAATTAGAACGGAAGAAGAAGATGAAGCGATGGAGTGCCTGATGACTCCAGCCTAGGGGATTTATTGTATTAAAAAAAACAGGTATGAACAGAGGAAGAAGAAGACGCAGGTACTAAACTGTGTCCCCATGAATAGGCAGCGCAAACATGAAATCTGGTTCTTCTCCACAAACGTTTCTCTCATTATTCTTGGTTTTGCCTTTTCTTTTCTTCTTTCTTCTTCTTTTCTCATCCTTTCCTTATTTTTCCCTTTTCAAAACTTTCTGGGCTCATTGGGTCGTCTCAAACCAACTCGACCAATACTACCATACTACCCGAGTCTACTCAGTATCTGCCCTGGCTGATACTGAGTTCTTTTTAACTTTGCTCACACCCCCACATCTTAATACATGTCATTTGGAGAAAAAGTGGCCTTAGTCATTCATGTAAAAAGTGGCCTTAATACATGAAAATCATATCTACTTTATAGCTATCCTATTCATTTAGATTCTGATGATGATTTTCATTCTTAGATTCTTTTTTCATGTCTTTCCAGGTTGGAAAATATAGCATATTAGGTTTTTTTTGGAAGATCTTTCTATGTCAATAGCACTAATGGAAGTTGATGGATCTACTATGCCACTAATTGAGGTTGCCAGATCTATCATACCACTTTGGAGGTTGCTGAATCTAGTATGCATACAGAACTGGATGTCTTAAGACATTGTACGTGATTCAAGGCATCAAAAGGTGATTCTTAATGATAGATTCAAAATTATTTGAGTTCAGCCTATAGAAAGAGGATCAGGATACATTCATTAACACCATTTAGAGACACAGGGGCTTTATCAGCTCATCAAACTTTTGAAAGAGGAAATTTCCTCGTTCATTAGATGTATTGGCACAGTGCAAATCTAGTATGCCCACAGAAGATAAATTCAATAGAGCACATAGACAAGCCATCTTTTAACAGTTTTGCCTCCTGCATTGCTATCCTGTGTCAGTTTCAGGTTTGTGAGTTTGTCGTGATTCAACTTGCAGTGGTAACGGCTTTTTTACTCTTATTTCAATTGATCTAATTAATTATTTTTTAAGGTCACTCGCAGGTTGAGCTCTTAATCCCACAATTGCAATTTCTTGATGATGAAGGAGCCCAAGGTGAGCTCTGGGAACTATCAAGGATTTTCTTGGACACTCTTATAGAAGAAACAGGATGTCAGGTTAGGTGGAAGTATTGGTTTAAGTTCTATCTATTAGTGCCTTGGATTTATTTGTGTGCTTTTTCTCTGTTTTTTGGCTTTTGGTGATTCACTTTTTAAATAAACTTATATTGACTAAGAAGTAGGCACATGACATCTTTTCATGCATAGGCAAGCTATTGATGATTATTTTTATTGGTTCTGTTTCCGAACGTCAATAGCTATGTTCTAACTTGTGTGCTTCCATACCAGAGAGTAAGAACCATATTTCCTGATGCTGGTGCTGCAGCACTTCTGAAATATAGGTGGAAGGATGCAGCTTTTGGATTTTCCAGGTTATCTTCACTTTTTAGATGAAAGTTTATATCAGAAAATATATTGGATGATGGGTTCTGCTTAGGCTCCAGCTGTGTGATTTATTTAGCATTTCTATTTTTGGTTATAGGCTTTTCTCTTTTTCCTTCTTTGTAGTTATGTTTTGCACTGTGATAGATAAAGTTTATTTATAATAAGTGCATGACTGAGAGACAGACAATTGTTATTTGGCACCCTTTTTGAATCTAATATTGCTTCTTCTTCTTCAGTATTTATTTATTTCATACTTTTATGCATATGTAGTCTGCAAGAAAATAATTATATTGACAACTCAGAAATTCATCTTTCCAAATAGTTTCTTCATTGATTCTGTTTGCTGTAGACTTTAGTTTTTGTGGTTCTAGAAGCTAAGCCCATTGTCAAATAAGTCGTTAGGGATTCTGCAAGTAAAGCCTATTATGATACTACTTGTGAACGCCAATATTGTCAGGATGGGTTTTGGTGCTTATTCATTAAAACAAACATTGATGATCTAGCTTTGTTAACAAAGACCTAGCAACCTTACCAGCATCTCATTAGCTATTACATTGTTGAACTTCATTTTCCCTCTATATATGGGCTTTAGTTTAATACCCTCTACCACGGTCTCTTGAAATTTTATCTCCAATTCTTGATAGCTTTATTAGCATGCTAATTGGGCTTAAAATTAACCAATCATATTAGACAATGGAATGAACTGATGTTTTGGTTACATAGGCAGTCCTATCTTTCCTTTACATGGGTCTTCATTGTAAAAGATACAAAAGGACAGCTGAAAGGATCTGAATACAAAATAAATGGGAAAACTCTTTCTAGAATTTAAAGGTGGGATCAAGCAAGATGATAACCTTTTATTTTCACACTTGCTGTTATTTTTTTTAATCATCTCTCATTATAGGTAAATTCAAATTTCAGTTTTAGATTCTCTTTCAATTTTATAATGTTTATTTTTCTTTTGGGCAGTTATATTATCATACTGTTCTATATATTTCTTTATTTGTTTATGTATTCATATGTTAAGGCATTCACATAAGGCTTACATCTCACACCTTGAGGCATACGGTGTTACATGCTCTTATGCTTATTTGTTTTTTTATTAAATAAGGCATCAAGTCACAAAACTCTACAGATAATCAGTAGAATTTCTCTAGTTGAAAATATGATGTTAAGAGTTACAAAGGGAACTCCGGAGCCAAAGATTAGAACAAGAAATATGCAATGCAAGAACATGTTTGTTGGGAAATTGGATCTTAATTTTCATGATAGTCAAGGTATGGAATATAATATAGAGCAAAACTTACATATTTCTTGGAGCAATTACATCTTGACTTTCATGTATTACTACTGTTGAGGTTTATGCACTTAATCACTGTAATCATGAATCTAAAATTGCATTTACTTATATGGACATGAGAAATTGCACTTTTTAAACATTAGCTCTTTATATCTATGCCAAAATTAAAAGCAAATTCTTAGAGATAGACTCAATGGTGTTCGAGTTTAATCCCTAGAAAAAGGAGCAGGAAACATTCTTTAATACCTTTAAAGGACATAAACACTTTTGAAGCTCAAACTTTTGAAAGTAGAAATTATCTAGTTCATTAAATGCATTAACAGTGTAGAAATCTGTGACAAAAAAGGTTGCCCTCAGGTTGAAAGATTTTATGGCCATTTCTTATTGCTGGAAGTTGCACAAAAAAGAGGGGATGAGAAGGTGAATGGATGGTAATTCCCTTTTAATACATTTTAGTGGCATCTAGGGACTCAAACCAGACATTGAGTCAAGGGAGACCATCTGTTTGATTGATGAAAGACGTCTAGCAGGGTATTGCGAAGAGGTTACAATTGAAATTTTGAAATGTGAAGCATAACCAATGAGTTCTAATTAGGTCCTCCAAATTTATGCTTCTAATAGGGTTGAAATTGATATCTTTCCAAGAAGGGTGGAATGCAATGCAAAATCTTTTGCTTAAGGAAGTCATACGGCGAGACTTTCTCTCATCCCTCTTCATCTTTGGCATTATAGAACCTTCAGATCCATCAAAGAGGCTTATGTAGTTATGAGTAGGGGTGACAAATGCAGACTCCAATGACCTGGCATAATCAGAGGGTAGGAGCAGTTTCTTGCTAATTATATAATGCAATAACCAAATGCCTTATCCTAGCTAGTTGGGGTTAGCCATATATTTGTGATGGTGCAGACATTGAAGCAATAATAGCACAGAGGACAGACTTTTGCAAGAGATTTGGACCCTGAATAAATCATCCTGGAAGGATATGCTTTTCATCTGATTACTAAAGTTGAAAAAACTAATTTAAATTTTGCTTCTTTTAGCCCTGTGATTGAAGATATATGGTGCCTGCTGACTCATTGTAGACTTTCTTTTCTTGATTTTTCCTATTTCATTGGAGATGTGTAATTGTCATTTTTAATCATTCTTAACATTCTCTGCCTGGTTTTGGCATTGCAGGTTGTATTCCCAAGTTTTGGTGAGAGATATATCCCAACTGCTCTATTCCGTTCCATTTATGAGGAAGTCCAGAAGATGGAAGAAATATAGTAGCATTTGATATGATTTAACACTTGCAGACCAGGGATTCTTCTTTCACTACCATCAACAATTAACAGACTACCCCAGAATGGTCAGAGTGCAAAGCAATGATACAGAGTTAACAGAGTGGTCAAAAGAAATCCAGAAAGATGCGAGAAAATTAATTAATCAAACACAAAATTCAAGCATCAAATAAGGATTATAACAGAGTTATCTTACCTGAAGACAAAGGTTTTATTGGTCGACAGTGATGCTGAAGCAGTGTGACCGACGATCAAAGGATTCCGAGAAGTGAAGATTGTTTGCTACTTGCAAACAATTGATGGGGAGAGAGTGCGAGAGGGGGGATTTGCGACAGTGTGAGGAGAGCGCGATTGAAAGAGGGGACACGAGTTGTTGCTGATTGAGAGAGGACGCTAGTGGTTGCCGATACCAGTTACTCTCCGATCTCTTGTCCTCTCTTTCATAACGGAAGATGAACGAAGACCTAATGAAAGAAGGTGAGCAGCTCTCCATCCGCCAGTTACGGAAGGGGTAATAATCTGAACGACGATTCAAGAAGAAGAAGAAGAAGAATGGCTTTGTTCTTTGTTCCCCAGTGAACGTTTTGCAAAGAACAATAATGACGGTGTAAAGAACAAAAATGGTTAAAGGTCTTTTTTTTTTCCTTAGGAGCAGTGGACGCTTGGTGAGGAATAGTGAACGTTTGCTTTTTCTCGTGACGAATAAGGAACGTTTTCTGGTGAGCAATCAATCCATTTTCTCGTGAGCAATCAATCTATTTTAGCAATCAATCCATTTTCTCGTGAGCAATCAATCTATTTTTTTAAATATTTTTTTTAAAGCAAAAACTCCCCTAATTAGGGACGACAAAAAAAAACCCAATCCATTTTTATAAGTAGTAGGATAGGATAAGATAGAGGAGAAGATTAGTGTCATATGGAATAGAAACGGTTAGGGCTACAATGATCTTTTTGATAAATTTACAAAGTTTTGCTCCCCCGGGGACCAGCTGTTTTATTAATGTTAGGGTTAAAATTGGAAAGTCATATAAATTAAAAGCCAATGGCTCGGCTTGCCAGGCCTACAGTTGGGTCAACTTGGGATGTCGAAACGTGCCCAACTGTCGTTGGGATGCCAAGCAACTCGGACCATGCATAAACGGGCCAACTGGGAAGGCCAGCCTAGCATGCCAAGTTAAAACATGGGCTACCCACCCCGCTTGACAACCCAACAAATTGTCTCTGGAAAGTAAGTAGAATAATTTATATAAAACTCAAATAATAAAATTTAAAAAATCTAATAAAAATAAAGAGGGAAAACTAAATTTAATAGATTTTGTTTAAAAATTAAAAGAAAAAAAAAGGACTATTTGTGCACCGGAGGTGTAACCCCACAAAAAGGAAAAAGCAATTGAAATCCTGTGCGTGTGCTTACTGCTTACTTGTCTCTTTAGAGAACTTTCCAGAGACCTGAAGGTCGCTTCCAAACTACAGTAACAGATTCTTACAAAACTTTTTGAGTAATTCGAGTTCAAACGTAAACAAGAACATGAGTTGACGAGAAGAACAGAAAGACCATGGAGGCCGGCGTTGAAGCTCTTGTCCTGTTGACAAATAGAAAGCTTTGGAGGTTTTGCTTCAAAGGGTTTGAGAGTTTCTTTGTTGGTTCTCATCAATGGCTTTTGCACCAGTTTTTCTACTTTCTTTCTCTCTTCTTTTAAATGTCGGTTCCAAGCAAGAAGATCGGTCCATTCGACCAAAATACACTTTCTGTTCCCGCCCATCACGTCTTCCACAAAATATTAATTTTCTTTTCATTAAACAAAACATTTTCTGTGACGCGTCCGGCTGCCCTTCAGTGCTCCGTCGGGCCGTCACACCCACTTGGTTGCATGTGATTGGCTAAGTTTCCTTGATTCCTTCCCGTACCCAACTTGACCTCCCTATAAATAAGTGAAGCTTGTACTTAAATCATGAAGCATTGAAGAGTAAGAGCTTGAACAAGATGAAGAACACAACCTTGCTTTTCTCTTCTCTCTTGATCTTCCTTCTCCCCATCATAAGTGTTTTCTTGGGAAAATTCTCTGTTGCACAAAACGATACTATCCCGATTAACATTGGTGTAGTTCTTGATTTTGATAAATGGGTTAGTAAGATGGGGTTGAGTTGCATCTCCATGGCACTCTCGGACTTTTATGAAAACCACGGATACTATAAAACCCGGCTAGTTCTCCACACCAGAGACTCGAAGGAAGACTTCGTCGGAGCGGCATCAGCTGGTAATTGCTTTTGCTACTACTTCTTTCCTTTCTAATGGTATTTCTATATATTCTCATCTTCTACATTTATCTTTAAGAAACTGATGACAGAAATTTAGAGGGTGTTTGGTAACGTGTTGAGAAACCGTTTTTCGGTTTTTAAACACAGAAAACCAAAAACATGTTTGGTATTCTTCGTTTTCAAATTGTTTTTAAAAAAAACGATTCAAAATCATCCCCGTTTTTAAAAACTGAAAATGTGGGTTTTTGAAAACACAAAACCGTTTTTATTTTTCGTCGGAGCGGCATCAGCTCGCTAGAACTGGAAGGCTGGGACAGAGTGAGGAGAGGGAGAGCGCAGGGTTCAGTTGAATAGGGATGGCGACGGTTCGGTTTTGAGAAAAGTAAAACCCAACCGAAACCGACTCGATGAGTGGCTTACCCATTAAAGACAATCCAAAACCACGGCCTTTTTTCTTTTTAAGTTCTTAGCTAAATAATACAATTTTTTGCCACACCACTACCAAACAGTAATGGTTACCAAACAGGTTTTTTGTCACCTGTTTTCAAAATCCTAAAAAAACAACAATGGTTACCAAACGGGTTTCCTGTCACTTGTTTTCAAAAACTCAAAAACAGTTGAAACAGTTTTTAGTTTTCAAACTGTTTTTAAAAAAAACGTTACCAAACGGCCTCTTAGTTTCTCGCGTATTTTTTTAACCATTCTTCTTCTGCTTATTTGAAGCCTTCCGTGCTTGTGAGAACATCCATTTTAGGAGCTTTTATCCATAAGTTTTTTTATGCGTTTAAAACACAAAGGACTGACATTATGATGTACTTCAATCTTGATGGTTTCTAACAGTCGGTGGGGAGTACAGATGGAATTATGTGGAGTAATGGTCAATGTGAATGCAAGCAAGGGGAACTCACTCTTCCGCGAGAGTGTTTGGCACCTTTCTAGTTTGCAATTCAAACTTTGATAAAGTATGATGTAGTCTAAGGGATCAAATTTCTTCTTATTGAAATATCATTGGATCAAGTGTATTAATCAAAGCAGATGTATTAATTAGACCAGTTATTTTAAATTTCTTCTAATTGAAAGGTCCCATCTATATATGATATATAGTTACCATATATACAAGATTATATATTTCTAATCATTTGAATTTAGTTCTCTTTTTCTCGTCTTTAGTCTTTCACCTTAGTCTTTGCTTTTATCTTGAAATACAGCTCTAGACCTTATAAATAATGTAGAAGTACAAGCTATCATAGGGCCCTCAACATCAACACAGGCAAACTTCCTTGCTCATCTAGGAGACAAAGCTCAAGTGCCCGTTTTGTCTTTCACAGCAACTAGCCCTTCTCTTTCTTTTGCCAAGACTCCATATTTCATCAGAGCCACCCAGAATGACTCATCCCAAGTGCAAGCAATCGGTGCTATTATCCAAAATTATGGATGGAGGGAAGCTATACCCATATATGAAGATACTGATTATGGAAATGGAATTATACCTTATCTTAATGATGCCTTGCAAGAAGTTGATGCTCACATTCCCTATAGGAGTGTTATTCCTGCTTCAGCTACTGATGATAGAATTGTTGAAGAGCTCTACAAGTTAATGACAATACAGACTAGAGTCTTCATATTGCACATGTCACGGTTCCTCGGTTTACGCTTGCTGTTGAAGGCGAAAGAAGTAGGGATGATGAACGAAAAGTATGTTTGGATCCTCACAAATGGATTAGCTAATCTCTTGAACTCCATGGATTCTTCTATTATTGAGTCAATGCAAGGTGCATTGGGTGTAAAGACTTATGTTCCATGGTCGAAAGAACTCAAAAATTTTACAGTTAGTTGGAGAAGAAATTTCCAACAAGAAAACCCTGATATACAAAGACCTGAAATGAATGTTTTTGGGTTGTGGGCTTATGATCTTACCACGGCATTAGCAATGGCAGCCGAGAAAGTTGGGAGTAAAAACTTTCACTTTCATACTGCAAATATTACTACAAACAACTCAAACCTCAATTCCATTGGTGTGTCTCAAATAGGTCCACAACTTCTGCAAGCAATATCAAGGACTGATATCAAAGGCCTAAGTGGAGTGTTCAACTTCCTTGATGGGCAACTACAATCATCAAGCTTCGAGATAGTCAATGTGATCGGCAATGGCGGAAGAGTGGTAGGATTTTGGGCACCAACAACAGGAATTACACAAGACTTGAATGTATCCACAGGTAATGATTATTCTACTTCAAAGGTGAATCTTCGCCCTATCATATGGCCAGGCGACTCCTTAACTGTGCCTAGAGGTTGGGTGATACCAACTAGTGGGAAAAAGTTGAGAATTGGGGTTCCAGTGAAGAAAGGTTTCAGTGAATTTCTAAATGTGGAGATAAATCCTCAGACCAATGCAATTTTTCAAGGATTTTGCATAGATGTATTCAAAGCTGTAGTGGAGGCATTACCATATGGCATACCCTATGAATTCATTCCCTTCCAGAAGGCCGATGGTGAAAGCACTGGGAGTTACAATGATTTGGTCTATCAAGTTTATCTTCAGGTCATTTTGATTTTATATTTTAGCTACTCTTTAAATGCATCCATCTTCTTTCTACAAAATTCATTAATCTTTCCTAAAATTTATTACAGAACTATGATGCTGTGGTGGGTGATACAACTATCATAGCCAACCGATCCCTGTATGTCGATTTCACTTTACCTTATGCAGAATCTGGTGTAGCATTACTTGTGCCGATTAAACATGGTGAAAACAAGAATGCTTGGATCTTCTTAAAGCCATTAACTACAGATCTTTGGATAACTAGTGTAGCTTTCTTCATCTTCATTGGCATTGTGATTTGGGTTCTTGAACATCGGATAAACGAGGAGTTTCGAGGCCCTCCATTGCATCAGCTTGGCACTATATTTTGGTTCTCCTTCTCAACACTCGTTTTCGCACATAGTAATTTCTCTTTCACATCTTTAAGTCCACAAAATAGAAGGTTAGGCTCCTTAGAGCTAGCGAGCTAACTTGTGTTATTAAATACATCTATGTATTTGTATGCAGGAGAGAAATTAGTAAGCAATTTGGCTAGGTTTGTAGTAATCATATGGGTTTTCATCGTTCTAATACTGACCTCAAGCTACACGGCAAACTTGACTTCGATGTTAACAATTCAACAACTCCAACCATCCATTACAAACATAAAAGAGCTTCTAAAGAACAATGAGAATGTTGGTTACCAGAAAGGCTCTTTTGTTGAGGGACTCTTAAAGGATATGAACTTTGATGATTCCCAGCTTAAGGTCTATAGCTCTCCAGAAGAATGCGATACACTTTTTTCTATGGGGAGTCAGAATGGTGGTATTGCTGCTGCATTTGACGAGATCCCTTACATCAGGCTTTTACTTGCAAAATACTGTGATAAATACACAATGGTGGAACCAACATACAAGACAGACGGATTCGGCTTTGTAAGTCCCTCTTTCCTCTTATAATTTACACACTCCTCTTCTATGTGTTTATATTTGTTTTTGAGTACTTGATAAAACCTTTTGGTATATATAGGTCTTCCCAAGAGGTTCTCCTCTAGTTTCAGATATTTCAAGGGCAGTCTTGAATGTAACAGAGGGAGAGAAGATGACAGAAATTGAGAAATCATGGTTTGGTCATGAAACCACCTGCCAAGGTCCTGACAATATGGTTTCTCCAACCAGCCTCACTCTTCATAGCTTCTGCGGTTTGTTCCTCATTGCCGGAGTTGCTTCATTTTCTGCTCTCATCATACATGCAACAATTTTTTTCTACAACCATCGACATATCTTCGTGCACAAAGAGATTTCTGTATGGAAAAGAACTGTGACAATGGCTAGACATTACAACCAAAGAGACCTCTCTTCTCATACTTTCAAGAAATCAGATTACGAGGACAACAGTAAACAGGAAGATGTGTGCGTAGATACTTTGACGTATACCAATTCCCCATCAAATCCCACAAGCATTTTGGTTACTCCTTCTAAATTGCGAGGAACGTCAGAGGCTAATATGACAAATCAGGAGATACTAATATCCCAAGAGATTGTACCCAGTATAGGGATCCAAAGTGTAAGCGAGGTGTAAGCAACTATATATAGAGAATGTGATGGAAGTAAATTACCCAGAGACAAAATTTACACTCCAATTAAAAAAGAAAAAAATCTTAACAAGAGTTTGGCAAATCAATGGAAGTAGCAAATCTTACAAATCCCTCCAGAATTTTTGCTTGTGCGGACGAACAAGATTTTGGCAAATCTTGATGGATCGAGGTGGAGATTTTCTTAGGTCTAATCATAGAAACCATGGAAATTACTGTGGATTCACCTAAACTGGGAAAAGTAGAATTATTCCTTACGCCCATCTCTTTTGACAAAAGGCCTTTAATGTCGTCGCATGCGAAGTAATCAAGTTAAAGGTATTAATTACTGTGGATTCACCTAAACTGGGAAAAGTTCTAGGGAGTGTGTGATGCACTGTTCAGAACCTTTGGAAGCATGTGTCCGGTTTCTGCATTGCTATACCAAAACAGAGCATTACAATTAGATTGTTGTTTGCTGAAATATGCTGAGTTTTTCTGATATTTAGCAACCATGGTAGCTCTCCTGTATATGAATACCTGTAAATTCTGGTCTCAGATTTTATTTTAATATTAATAGAAAGCTTACCTTTTTCCAAAAAAAAACAAGTTAAAGGTATTGAGTTTATTGGCTCACCACAGCTGCGCTGTATTGAATCTTTCAATGCTTCCTTTATCAGATCATAATATGATTACCATCTTTTATACAAAGATTCTTTGCGAGTTAATAAGGAAAGAAGATCACCATCCATATAACATCAAGTGACGTCAAAATATCTGGGCAAGGGCCTTCAATTTTTCCTACTTAAGTTGTTAATACTTGACCTGTAAGGACCCAAGTTAGGCTTCTGAATTTTACTAAGGTCTAGTTGTTGACCCAGTCTAGGTCATGTTTTTAAGGTTTCTTATGGTTTGATGTAGAATTTATTTATGTCTGCACACAAACCAGATCATGCCGTGTTTATAAAGAGAAAACACCAATTGTTTACCCTTTTTCTCAATCTCATGACTGACCCTTCCATCTTGCTTAGTTTCTTCTCGCCTCCCATCCCCCCATTTCACGCCATTAATCATTTTCCTTATTACATCCCTCTATTCTTTGCTCACTTGATTTCGATTTGCTGCAGTCAAAGATGACGAAGAAGGAATATTCAAAAGGTAAAGAAGAGAAACTCTAGAGAAGATTCATAGTGCAATGAGCTAAGTGGGTTTAATCTATTTTATATGGTTTTATGTACTGACTTGATGCAACGATAAACAGTAGCAGAACAAAGAAATCCAAGTAACAGAATCTCACTGAAACTTAGGGGGCGTTTGGTGGGCATTATAGAATCTAGATTCTACTAGAATCCGATTCCATAATCCAAAAGGTGTGTTTGGTTGGGATTTTGAGGCTGGATTCTACTATCCAGTTGTATAATCAAGTCCGTAATCAGTATCTCTTTTTTTGGTGATTATAGGGATTATGAGCGTTGGTGCTTATATTTCCAAAACCTGTGATTCTAGAGATTATGTATGACATATTATATAAAATATATTATAATAAATAATAACATTATAAATATTATAATATAATATATTCTGTTATATGTTATATAATTGATAATACAATATTAAATTATATTACATGTAATATAAATATTATTAATATAAATATCATTATTATAATAATATTATATATAATAATATATAATAAATTATAAATTTCAATATAATGTACATTATAAATAATAATTATTATTATAATATATTATTTTAATAACAACAAATTATAATATAACTTATATTACATTATAATAATATTACATTATTATTATAATAATATTATATTATTATAATAAACATATTATTATATCATAAAATATAATAATATTATAATATATTAAATTTATTATGTTATTATTATGATATTATAAACATAATATCATAATAAATTTAATATATTGTAATAAATTTAATATTATAATAAATATATTATATTTAATATAATAATATTTTATAAATTATAATATAACTTATATTAGAATTCATTTTATAATAAACATTTATTATACTATATTATTATTATAATAATATTATATTATTATATAATAATATTATATTATTATATAATAATCTGAAACATATTAATATATTATATATTTTAAACAAATTGATATATTAATATTAATAATATTATATTGTTACAATAAACATATTATATACATATATATTTAATATAATAATATTCAAATTTAATATAATATTAATATTAACATAATAATATATATTAATATATTTAACAAATTTAATATTACAATATATTATATATAATATACATAAAGTTTGAGTTATAATAAACATAAATTATATATTATAATAAGTTATAATATAAGTTATAATATAGTTTATATTATAATATACATAATATTATTATAATATTATATTCTAAATTATAATACTATTATAACTATTATATATATTATATAATATTTATAATATCATATAATATATAATATTATAATATAATTTATATCATTATAATATTATTAAAATAATAGTAGTGTTATTGTAGTACACAGTATAAATAATATTATTATATATTATTATTATCATATTATTATATTATTATAATATTATTATTATTATGTTATATATAAATTTATATATTATATAAAAATATACATGTCACGTAATAATATATATGTAAATACGATTTTAATTTTTCTATATATATATATATATATTATATTAGTTTTATGTAATTTTTAATTAAAAAACTCCAAATTTAATATCAATAATCGGTGGCAACCAAACAAGATTCCAAATTCTAATTTAAAAATCTGAGTTCACAATCCAATTCATCCAAATAGGATTTTGGTTTTCTAAAATCAAGGAAATATAATCTGGGTTATAGAATCTAGGATTAGAATCCTAACCCAGATTCTATAATGCCCACCAAACGCCACCTTAGAGAATTAAATTGGAACTCTCTTTCAATGTTGGAATCACTCCAAGAAAAACATTTCAAAAGACTATCATCTATTCATTTTCACTTGGCTTTATATAATAGCTAGACAACTACAAAAACGGAACTAAAAGATAAATGAGCAAAACAAAAGATAATTAAAACAAAACAGATCCTAAAGATAAGCAAAACAAAAGATAAAACTAAACTGGAACTAACTAACAAATAAAATGGGATTGGCTTTATTGTCCAGATTGACTTTATCCTGTAGTTTGTTTTCTTTGATTTGATCTTGCCACATCAGTTGCCACATTGATTGCTTTCCACTGTGTCTTTGAAGATGCCACTTGTCTACTCAACCACTTGTGTAACTGATAAAATATGATGCACTTCTAGAAGGATCTAAAAGATTCTCGAAGGTTCTAAAATATTCTAGAAAGTTCTAGAAGCATCTTAATGATATTAGAGAGAAGTCTAGAAGGATTAGTTCTAGAATGTTCTACACATGTAACATGTGATACAATCATGTAAATGATCTAGATAGATCATAAGATTTTGCTAGACTTGTCTAGAAAGAAGATTCTAGAAGAAATTAAGGAGGTGGAGTTCATGTATAAATACCCCATGGGGGCCTTATATGTAGTGAAGCCAAAGAGCTAACACATTCTAGTGTTTGGAGAGCAAGTGTTCCAATAAAAAGCCTTTCAACAAAAGTGTTCTCTTTCACTTTCTCATTCTAACCATCCTACAACCTTTTCATCCCATCCATCCTACAACCTTAAAATTACCTTCTAACCCACCATTCCTCTTGCCTATCCACCTCCATTTTCCAACAAGTGGTATTGGAGCTACTAGGTCGATTGTAGTTTGGGCGTTGGGCTCACTGACCTTTGTCAGACCTTCAAGCTAAGACATTTCTCTAACCATGGCAACCTTTGGATCAAGCCAAGTTAATGCCCCAATTTTTGGTGGAGAAGATTATGACTATTGGAGTATCATGTTGAAGACTTATTTCAAGTCTCAAAATTTATGGGAGATTGTTGAAAGAGGTTATACTATTCCTAGTGAAGGAACTCCTCTTTCTCAAGCCCAAAAGGACAAAGTGGCTGAGAATGCTCAGAAATATGCAAGTGCCTTATACATCCTCCAGCATGCGGTAGATAAAACAATTTTTCCAAGAATTATGAGAGCTACAACTTCAAAGAATGCATGGGATACATTACAGGAGGAGTTTCAAGGCAATGCAAAGGTACGCACTATCAAACTTCAATCTCTTAGAAGAGAACTGGAGAATATTAAGATGAAAGATTCTGAAGTAGCAAAAGATTATTGCTCGAGATTAATAGAGCTTGTGAATCAAATGAGAGCCTATGGTGAAGATATTTCTGATCAGAAAATAGTTCAGAAAATTTTAGTGAGTCTTACAGAAAAATATGATCCAGTAGTAGCGGCTATAGAAGAATCAAAATACATTTCAACTATGTCCATCATAGAATTAATGTGCTCTCTACAAGCACATGAGCAAAGATTGAATAGGCGTAATGAAAATTCATTAGAAAGCGCCTTTCAATCTAAGCTCAACATAAAGTCTCAAAGATCAAGAGATGTAGGAAGAAAATTCCCAGAAAATTCAAGAGGAAGAGAAAATTCTCAAAATAGAGATTATTCAAGAGGAAAAGACAAGAATGGAAAGTACTTGCCATGTAGAATATGCAAGAAGGCAAGCCATTTGGAGAAAGATTGTTGGCAACGTGGGAAGCCACAGTGCCAGAACTGCAAAAGGTTTGGACATTCTAAAAAAGATTGCCGCTATATAAAAGATCATCATGCTAATTTCTCCAAGGAAAAACAACAAGACAAGCATCTATTCTATGCTTGCCATGCTGCTTCAGAAGATAAGAAGGATACCTAGTATATTGACAGCAGTTGCAGCAACCACATGAGTGGTGATGAAAGTATCTTCTGTGACATTGACACATCAGTCAATTCACAAGTTCGAATGGGAAATGGGGCACTAGTAGAGACAAAAGGCAAAGGCACAATAGCAGTTGCTACAAATAAAGGAACGAGATATATCAAAGATGTCCTGCTAGTTCCCAGCTTGGAGCAAAATCTACTAAGTGTCAGCCAAATGATGCAACATGGCTATTCTTTACACTTTGAAGGAAATGACTGTATCATATATGATACAAGAAGCAAGAAAGAGATAGCTATAGTTAAGATGGGGAAGAACATAAGTTTTCCTATTCAGTGGCAGTATGCTAAAGAAGCTGCTATGAAAGCAGCTTGCCTAAAAAGTTCAGAGGAAAAGAATACACTTCAAAGGAATTTGATCAATTCTGAAAAGATGAAGGAGTAGAACATCAACTAACTATTGGCTATACTCCTCAACAAAATGGAATATCTGAAAGGAAGAATAGAACTGTCATGGAGATGGCAAGGACAATGTTGATGGAGAAAAACTTGCCTAAAAAGTTCTGGGCTGAGGCGGTTTACACAGCAGTTTACCTGCTAAATAGGTGTCCGACTAAGCAGTACAAGACAAAACTCCTATTGAAGCTTGGAGCAGACAAAAGCCTTCGGCTAAGCATCTTCGCATCTTTGGGAGTATATGCTATGTCCATATTCCAAAGGAGAAAAGGCACAAGTTAGAAGAGAAGACAGAGAAAGGCATCTTCTTGGGCTACAGTACAATATCAAAAGGCTATCGAGTATATAACTTACAGACAGAAAAGCTAATAATCAGTCGAGATGTAGAAGTCGATGAAAATGCTGCTTGGAACTGGGACACCAAAAAGATTGAGAAAAAAAGTTCTACTACATCTGAAGGTTATACAGTTCCAAGAAGAGAATCTATACAAGAAGCAAACAATGAGAGGGAAACATTTGAAGATCCAGAAGTCAAGGTAACTCCACCAAGATTCTCCTCATCAACAAAAGATGCGTCTTCACCAGAAGCACCAGCAAGAAAAACGCGTTCTTTGGCGAAGATATATGAAACATGCAACTTCTCAACCTTAGAACCTGAAAGCTTTGAAGTCGCATCAGAAAAGGAAGAATGGATGGAAGCTATGAAGCAGGAGATTAATATGATTGAGAAAAACAATACATGGACTTTGGTGGATCGACCCAAAGACAAAGACGTCATTGGAGTTAAGTGGGTCTACAGAACAAAACTAAATCCTGATGGCTCAATACAAAAACACAAAGCAAGAATTGTAGCTAAAGGCTACACACAGCAACCAGGGATCGATTACAATGAGACATTCGCCCCAGTTGCTCGACATGACACCATTAGAACTTTGGTGGCACTTGCAGCACAGAAGAAATGGAGCATACATCAGCTTGACGTCAAGTCAGCATTTCTAAATGGAGTTCTAGAAGAAGAAATTTATGTGGAGCAGCCACAAGGATTCATAGCAAAGGGAGAAGAAGAATAGGTTCTATGACTACATAAAGCCTTATATGGATTAAAACAAGCGCCACGGGCTTGGTATAGCAAGATTGATGAATACTTCATCAACCAGGGATTCAGGAGGAGCAAGAGTGAACCAACACTCTATGTTAAGTTCCAAGAGCAAGGTGGGATCCTTATCATCTCTCTTTATGTGGATGATCTAATCCTTACAGGAAATTACTTGCAGCAAATACAAGAGTTCAAAAAGGATATGATGAAGACATTTGAAATGAGCGACCTGGGATTGATGCATTATTTTCTTGGTATGGAGATAAGCCAAGAACAGGAAGGGATCTTCTTATCACAAAAGAGATATACAGAAGATCTACTAAGAAAGTTCAGAATGAGAGGGTGCAAGTCTGTTGCAATCCCACTGGTCACAAATGAGAAGCTTAGAAAAGAAGATGGATCGAAGGAGGCAGATGCATCGACATATAGAAGCTTAATTGGAAGTTTGCTGTATTTTACAGTAACTCGCCCAGACATAATGTATGCCACAAGTCTCTTATCAATATTTATGCAAACTCCAAGCCAGGTTCACTATGGAGCAGCAAAAAGATTACTTCGATATCTACAAGGAACGAAGGAATATGGTTTATGGTTCAAGCCTACATCTGACTCAAAACTGACAGGCTTTACAGACAGTGATTGGGCCGGATCGGTGGATGATATGAAGAGCACTTCTTGATATGCATTCACGCTTGGTTCAGGAATCTTCAGTTGGGCTTCAAAGAAGCAAGACTTAGTTGCACAGTCATCAGCTGAAGCTGAATATATAGCAGCAGCTGGATCAGCATCTCAAGCTATATGGTTACGAAGAATTCTTACAGATATGGGAGAACAACAAGAAGAACCTACAGAGATCTATTGCGATAACAAGTCAGAAATAGCAATGGCAAAAAATCCAGTCTATCATAGTCGAACAAAACACATTGCCATAAAGTATCACTTTCTAAGAGAAGTTGAAGCCAAGAAAGAAATTGAGCTCAAATACTGCAAGTCAGAGGAATAGCTAGCTGACATATTCACGAAGGCTTTGCCAAGAGAAAGATTTCAGTTACTACGAAGCTTGATTGGCGTCTCGTAGAAGTGCATCAAGGAGGAGTGATAAAATATGATGCACTTCTAGAAGGATCTAAAAGATTCTCGAAGGTTCTAAAATGTTCTAGAAAGTTCTAGAAGCATCTTGATGATATTAGAGAGAAGTCTAGAAGGATGAGTTCTAGAATGTTCTACACATGTAACATGTGATACAATCATGTAAATGATCTAGGTAGATCATAAGATTTTGCTAGACTTATCTAGAAAGAAGATTCTAGAAGAAATTAAAGAGTTGGAGTTCATGTATAAATACCCCAAGGGGGCCTTATATGTAGTGAAGCCAAAGAGCTAACACATTCTAGTGTTTGGAGAGCAAGTGCTCCAATAAAAAGCCTTTCAACAAAAGTGTTCTCTTTCACTTCTCATTCCAACCATCCTACAACCTTTTCATCCCATCCATCCTACAACCTTAAAATTACCTTCTAACCCACCATTCCTCTTGCCTATCCACCTCCATTTTCCAACAGTAACCCATGCCTATATCAATTGCCGCCCTCCTTAAGAACTTGCCCCTGGCAAGTTTTGTTGTTGATAGGTACGGAGTAGATTAGGAGCAAAGCATCAAATTTCTTCAGATTGGAGCCATACAGCTTCAAATGGGGGTTTATTTGCCCAACGACCCAAAAACTTAGTGTAGCCTCCCCTGTGTGTGGATACAAATTGGCTGTCTACTATGGCGTATATTCGAGTGGGAATGGATGGAACATCTGGAATGCGGACTGGTGATTCCAATGGCTGATTGGTGTCATCTATCCCACCATGATAAGCTGTCAAGTCTTCAATGTTGAATACTGGACTGATGTGGAAATCAATTGGGAGATGGATGACATATGCATTGGGTCCAAGCACCTTCAAAACTTGGAAGGGGCCTGCTCGGCGAGCATGTAGCTTAGTGAAGCTACCAGGAGGGTAGTATTCAGGACGAAGACGAACCAAGACTTGATCACCAACTGCAAAGTGTTTTTCTTTCCTTCAAAGATTCGCATGCTGGGCATATTGCTCTGTTTGGGTTGCAATGCGTCTGTGAATGTCCTCATGAAGTGTTGTCATATGCTGGGTGAAGTCAAGGCCTGCTTCACTAACTCGTTGGGGCAATGGTAGTGGGCTGATATCTAATGGAGTTCTAGGACTTACTGTCACGCCCTAAATCCTCACTTCACGACTTACATAGCATGAGTGGGACCGAGCATGACCCTGCTCGTAAGCGGATACCACAGCACAATTATCAAACAATAAAAGTCTCTATTTCATATTAAAAGTCTCCAGAGTTCAACGGAAATAAATAACATCTCAACATCCCAGAGCCAATTTAAACCAATAACAAAATAAACCATCCGGTTCAAACATATCCAAATTACATGTTCCATAAAAACACGCAAGTCCTATGATTAATAAAAGTCTAGTTCAAGAGGACCACACAACACTATCATTTCCTTCCGTTCCTCTTCTCTTGATCATTTCCTGCGAAGATATAAGGGGTGAGTTTCAACGAAACCCAGTAAGTGAGGTTAATATACCTCACATGAAGTTATGTACAATATCTTTCTATATTAATACAACATCAGTTACGTATAGTAATTAGTAGTTAATTTACATTTTTCCTAGGTTTCATTCATATGGGTAGTGTACCATATAATTATAGTATAATTAATAAGGGAACATGCATTTCTATTAAATAAAACAACATTGCCATTAAATAAGCTACAACTAAAAATATAAAGCAATGCCACAATAATAATGTTAAACAGTTTAATAAGAAAATGTGAAATTAAAATATTGAATCCAATTAATTCAAACCACATAACCGAAATCACACTCCCAGGAGTATAAAATCCTCCTGGGTACTCATACTAGTGCTATGCACTAGGAGTACTCAACCAATCAACCTCTCAGTAGGCGTCCCGTACTGGGTACTCAACTAGGTGTATCCCTAGGAGTACAAAATCCCGGAGATAATCCCACCAGGTACTTAACTAATGCTTAGCCAAACATTAGAAGTACTCGCATCCGAACTCCTGGTGGTTTCTCACACCGGTACTCAACTAGTGAATTCCTACCACTAGGAGTACACAACATCATTGTGAGACACGGGAAAAAATCACCGGAATGACCATCCCTCCGTCAACACACGGGGCTCAATGTAAAAATTGGGAGAGTCGCCACCATCCATTTGTTTAGGGTGTGAATGGACACCAAAAGAATTAAAAACAAGCAAAAATAGTCAAAAAGTGCTAAAAGGCAAATTCTAGAGTAAAAATAACCCTACTTGAAAATCAAATCCAGAGATGGCTAAGGGGATTAGATTATGAACGGGGGAAGGTGTTAGGCACCCCCATTCATCCACACGAAGTGGTTGCCAAGTGTTTGTTCATGCTAAAAGAAAATAGAAAGCTTGCTAAAAAATCATGAAAACCTTGAAAAAGGACAAATATATGATATCTTCACATGAAAATCCAAATGAATTCCAGATCTTCTTTTATGTTAATATCACTTCTGGAATATCACAAAAAGATGGAAATCACAGCAAAAGTTGCACAAAACCAAGTTGAGGCAAATCCGGGAATTTTGGTAAAAAGTAAGGCCATTTCTCTTGAAATTAATCAAATCCAATTTTAAATTAAATCAAACCAAATCCATTTAAAAGATTAGGGTAAACAATAGTCTCATGCAAAATTTCAATTAATTCCGGTTGAAATCCTAAGAGTTATGGCTTTTTTAAAGTTGCTGCCGGAGAAAATCAAAAGTAGCAAGTAGGCAACTTTGGAAAATCACCTAGAAAAAGCTACTTCATAGAAATCTGTGAAATTTGGTGTCAATGAAGTCTGTATGGCCATCTTTCAAAAGAAACTAGCCTCATACAAAAACTCATTCGGATGTGCCTTGGGTGGTCTCCCGAACAGGCCCCGAAGATCACAAATTTACCCAGAAAAGTACTGATGAACAGTTCTGAGTAAATCCGCTACCAATAATTCAAATGGAGTCAAAAAATTATGAAACCAATTGGATTTCAAAATAGACTCATAAAGGAGTGCCCAGAAACAAAAATCATTTGAATCGGACTTAAAACGAACACATGGCGCTCCGTCGAAGTGACAAGTTCCGTATTTAAACCTGAACTGTCCAATCAACTTCGACAGAGAGGTGTCAAAAAATCTGCTTGATAGAAATTAATGAAATTTGGTGGACATAAACTAGACAGCCTCACCTTTCCCATGGTTCTAGAATCACTCCAAAATTCATCCGGACGATGAAGTTATAAGAGTCCGAAGTAAGGGTACAGGTGCTGTCAAGTTAGGCCCTTTTTGAACAAAACCAATGTAAAACTGTGACAAAGTGTGTGTGATTCATGCAAGATGAATCCAAAACCTTTAAAAATCACTTTAAAACATTCCAGAATTGATTGAGGCCATTTATTTGAGATTTATCACAATGAATGTAATAAATCCCCAAATGTGAGCCTATCCCGCCAAAATAGTGCTATGTATGCGCAAGTGTGAAAAACCATACAAGATCAATAGAACAACATAGCATGCATACATATTCATCAAAATAAGCTTCTAAAACAACCTAGGGTTCCATTCCATTATCGTTTCCCTTTGTTCTCTCTCCCCGTTAAACACGGTTCTTCAAGATAATCAAGGGTACTTTGAATATGAAACGGTTTACAATCAATCAAAAGGCTTATGCAAATAGGGTTCTAGTACTAGGGTCAATCCCCAGTCTCGTTTCTCCTAGATCCCGCCTCCACGTTTTACGGCTAGGGGGGAGTCTCGAGATACTTTGAGCCGGGGAAGGATTTTCACACACAAAGAAGGCTTTATTCTACAGAAAGGTAGAAGAAGAGATCTAGATCTAGGAATGTAAAAACAGAAAATAAAAGAAAAGTTTGAGGCTTACCTGGGTTCTGGATGCGATCCCGCAGCGGTTTCCCTCTTCTCTTGGAGCTCTTCTTGGCAAGAATTCAAGGCAAGAGTTAATGGCCATTTGCTTGAGGAGGAGCCTCCTATTTATAGGCAAAGGCTAGGGTTAGGGCTGGTGAGAATGGTAGACACAACATAATGTCTATAGCCCACCAACCTTAACCCTAAGGCAATTTCCGAGATTTCCCCTCATTTAATAAAGGACATGATGGTAAAAGTGAAAAGCTCTCGGAAAACCCTAATTTTGAGCAAAACTTATATATCCGGCATATCAGGCCGGATGCACAAGTGCCTTAATGTATCCGGCCTATTATACCGGATACACTGAGGTCTGCTTGTATCCGGCATGTTCCATCGGATACAAAGAAGGACACTTGTATCCGGCCTGAGTTGCCGGATACAAGGAAAAAACTCATTTTCTCAAATTTTTGTGCTAGCTTCAAAGGAGACAAGGATTGTTTATGATTATTGATCATTTTGACAGTGCAATTTGGGGTGTCTACAATCATCCCAGTGGATTTCTCACACTGGGTACTCAACTAGCATGCAAACTAGGAGTACCATCATCATTATCATCTCCCAGCGAATGTTACACACTGTGTACTCAACTAGTATGTATAACTAGGAGTACAATCACATAACTCGAAATCCTAATAATTTATAATAAGGCAATATATATAGCCATGCTCACAAAAGAGTCTATACATTATGTTCAGCATATTTACAACATTTCCCAACAAGTGTCATGTATAACTACAATGCCCCTTTGTGTAGCCATCATCTTGCCATCATCCAAACAAAGGGATGGTGATGAGCAAAGTCAATGAACAGTGAAGACCTATGGGGCTAGAGTGTTGCTAGAGTGCAACCCTATGGGGCTTGATTTATGCTAAAGCTTTGTACGATGAGGTCATCCTCCACTAAAGGAGGAGGACTTCATCCGTTCTCTTCTTTTATTGTTACTATTCATGAGCATCATTCATTTATTGCTCACTATTCATGAGCATCATTCACTTGCTTTTACTGTTCTCGGTCCATGAGCTTCTATTGTTTCATGAGAAATGAATAAACATGAATAGGAAAACCAAATACAAGGGCCGATTGTGTACACATGAAAAAGGGGTTTCATGGGTTTTCCAACATACTTAAATAAGACAAGTCAACCCATCTGATACAAGAGAAAAGAGGATAATGAGAGCACCATTAAAATTCAATAAACATGTACGAATAGACCCATTTCAAAATCAAAACAACTTTGAAATAGTTTAATGAACAATAGACTAGCCACGTTTATTCAACAGTAGTTTATTGAACACTAGTTTATTCAACACAAAACAACCCAGCCACGTTTCGTTGGTTTTCTTTCTTTTTCCCTTTTCATTATTATCATTATATATATATATATATATATATATATATATATATTTTTTTTTTTTTTTTTCTTTTTCTTTTTTTCTTTTTTTCTTTTTTTTTTTTTTTTTTTTGTTGAACCCAATGAAACCGTATTGACGTATTCAAACCAAAATACTTAATTAAAGAGGAGGAGCATAACAACCCACAAAATTAAACATGTTTGAGTTCCTTCTTGACAAGAGCAGATTTATAATAACCTATATAAATCATCCAATTAGAAACAAAACATAATGCACAAGGTCGTGAGAAATCTATTAAACCTACTTACTTGTATTAAGAGCACCAAGTTTGAAATCTATCTTCAAGATCCTTTTTTCCCAAAATGATGAATACTAGGGTTTAAGGGAGGGAAAAGGTGATAATGGAAAAAGGGTGAAATGGGAGAGAGGGAAAGGAGAGGGGCGTGAGGTGAGGGAGAGAGTTTGAAAAAAGGTTTTAGCAAAAGGTGAGGTGACGGCTAGGGTTTTTAAATGGCATGATTGTGTGTGTGTGTGCAGGTAGGGAGTTGTGTGTTTAGCACCAAGCAAAATCCAATATGAAAGACTTTGACCGGTCAATTATTTGACTCGGTCAAAACTCATAAAGCATTTTTTTTAGGTCATTACACTTACTCCATAAACTAATTGGAATGGTGTCATTCCAGTAGTTCAATTTACTGAGTTATTGAAGGCAAACTCAGCATGAGGCAAGATGAGATCCCAACTGGAAGTATGGTCGTTGATAAGGCACTGAAGGAGGTTGCCCAAGCTCCTGTTAGTTGCTTCTGTTTGCCCGTCGGTTTCTGGGTGAAAAGCACTCGAGAAAGAGAGCTTAGTACCCAGTTTTGCCCACAATGTTTTCCAAAAATAGCTTACGAACTTGACGTCCCAATCCAGCACAATAGATTCTGGAAGACCATGAAGCAGGGTGATTTCTTGGAGGAACAACCCTGCAATATTGGAAGCATCGTATGTCTTTTGGTAGGGAATAAAATGTGCCATTTTAGAAAATCGATCTACAACCACCATCACAGAAGCATTGCCCCGCAATGTTCGAGGTAGACCCAAGAAGAAGTCCATGCTCAGATCAACCCATGGTCGATGAGGTACTGGTAATGGCGTATAAAGACCAGTGTTTTGTTTGGGTCCCTTATTGACTTGACAGATTCGGCAATGGGCAACAACAATGTGGACGCCATGGCAAGTTTGATGCCAGTAGAAATGATCAACAACAAGAGAGAGAGTTTTGTTGTTGCCGAAATGCCCTGCAATACCTCCACTATGAAGCTCATTAATAATGAATTCTCTTAGAGACCCAACTGGAACGCGCACTCTGGCATATTTTAAAAGAAATCCTTCATTGATATTGAACCCAGGGACTGTCACGGGTGGGTTTTGGGAGAGAGAAATCCGCACAGAGTGGAAATCAGGATCACTTGCATATTGCTCCTTCATTGCTTCAAAACTAGTAGCATTGATATGAAAAATTGTTAGGATGTGTGACATCCTACTAAGTGCATCTACTACCTTGTTCTCTATCCCAGCTTTATGTCTGATTGTAAAATCAAACTGTTGTAGGAAATCGAACCGTCGGGCATGTCATGCATTCAACCTGTTCTATGAATTAAGTTGTTTTAAAGAATCATGGTCAGTGAATAAGATGAACTCACGATGTATAAGGTAAGGTCTCCGATGTTTCAAAGTCTAAATAAATGCATAGAATTCCATATCGTACGCTGAATACCGCTTCCGAGTCTCATTAAGCTTCTCACTGAAAAAGGCTATTGGGTGCCCTTCCTACCTCAGAACTCCTCCAATTCCCACATGAGAAGCATCACATGCCACTTCGAACACCTTTGAGAAGTCAGGAAGTCGGAGTACAGGAGCAGTGGACATACGTTGCTTTATTTCTGCAAAGGCCTTGGCTGCAACAGGAGTCCATGAGAAAGCTTTGGCCTTTAGATACTCAGTAATAGGTGCCATGATAGTGCTGAATTGCTTGATAAATCGCCGATAGAAAGTGGCCAGCCTATGGAAACTTCAGACATTGAAGAATGATTGTGGTTCGGGCCATTCGATGATTGCTTGCACCTTTGACAGATCAACCTCCACCCCTTTATGTGAAACAATAAATCCCAAAAATATTGCTTTGTTCTGAAGGAAGGAACACTTACTTTTGTTGATGAAAAGTTGTTCCTTCTGCAAGATTTGAAGCACTTGCCGTAGATGGTCCAAGTGGTCTGTAATTGAACGGCTATAAATCAGGATATCATCAAAATAGACAACAACAAACTTACCCATGAGTGGTTTTAAGGCCTGCGTCATGATACACATAAATGTACTTGGTGCATTGGTTAAACCGAAGGGCATTGCAAGCCATTCATACAAACCCTCCTTGGTTTTAAAGGCCGTTTTCCATTCATCTCCAAGTCTCAGACGTATTTGAAGATAGCCACTGTGGAGGTCAGTCTTGGAGAACACAACCTCTCCTCCTAACTAATCAAGCATATCATCAAGGCAAGGTATGGGAAACTGATATTTCATTGTAATTTTATTGACAGCTCTACTGTCTATACACATCCTCCAGCTTCCATCTTTTTTTGGTGTGAGTAATGTAGGGACTGCGCAAGGGCTTAGACTTTTTCGTATAAAGCCCCTATCGAGCAACTCCTGAACTTGACGTTGTAACTCTGCATGTTTAGTGGGACTCATATGGTAATGGGGAAGATTGGGGAGTGTGGAACCAGGCACCAAATCATTGGCGTGTTGGACATCCCGCATAGGTGGAAGCTGCCGCGGCAATTCGTCTGGCATAAGGTTGCTGAATTCTTGGAGAAGGTTGGTGAGAACAGCTAGTATTTTCCCACACAACCCCTTGGTGAATCTACCCAATAACAGAAAAATAAGGGGCTCTGTTTCAACCACTTTGCTGAATTCTCAGAGAGTGAGTAAGGGACTAGACTCCTCCTGGTTTTCAAATTCGGTAATCAGTAATGGTTCTAGCACTAACTTCTTATTCAGGAAATTTAAAGAATAGGTATTGTTGAACCCATCGTAGGTGACTCACCTGTCATATAACCATGGGCGTCCCAAGAGAAGATGACAAACACTCATAGGGATCACATCACACCAGACCTCATCAATGAAATTTTTGCCCAAAGAGAATTGAATCAGGCAGCGGCATCTGACAGGAATAGAAGTTGTGTTGTTAATCCAACTAATTCTATATGGAGTAGGGTGTACCTCTTGTCGAAGTCCCAAACACTCTACAGCTTGTTTAGAGATGACATTCATACCACTTCCGTTATCTATAATAACATTCAAAGCTTTCCCACTATGCTCAACCTTGGTATGGAAGATGTTGGTCCGTTTCCATTCATGGTCTGTCTTGTTGGTTTTGTGTTGTTGGCCAGCCAAGACTCACTTGATGACACAGATGGGAAGGTCCATAGCGATTAGTCTCTCTTCTTCAGGTTCACCCTCCTGCGAACTCTCATTCTCGTGGTTTCCTTTGGCCATGTCTTCTTCCTGTCCTCACATAAGTTCCTTCTCACAAATATATGCAACACGTTGATCTCGAGTAGGGCATACAATGGCAAAGTGACCGAAGCCTTTGCATTTGTAACATTGGGGCCCTGCACCAAATGCTTTTGCTTTCCCTTACTATTTCCTTTAGAATCATCTGCAGCTTGTTTCTGGTTGGACGTAACAATAGAGCGGTTGGTCCCTCCTTCTGTAGGTTGGAAATGTCGAGTGCTCCCCAAAATTGATTGTTTCTCGAACTACAAATCCAATTGATAGGCTTCCTCCACGCTATATACCCGTGCCGCGAGCATCTCTTTTCGGATTTCAAGTTTAAGGCCTCCCAAGTAACGAGCCAAAGCTTGACTCCCTGTTTCGGTCGTTTTGCTTCATACCGTTAATTCATGAAATTTTTCGATATATTGATCAACAGTGGATTTGGGGCCTTGTTTCCATTGCAGCATATCCTCATAAATCAACTGCTCATAGTTGATTGGGAGATACTTCATTTCCAGGCGATCCCTCATCTCTTCCCAATCTGTAATTGCTGGTTGCCATGTTCGTCGAAGCTGCTCCTCAACATTGCTCCACCACGCTCGAGCTGCTCCTTTCAGTTTCATCTTAACAAATCTGACCTTGCAATTTTCTGTTACAGAAAACCAATCAAAGTAGTCTTCAAGGGCAATGAGCCAATCATGAAAGGCATCAGGATCAAGCTTCCCAAAAAAGTCTGGTACTTCAACTTTCATTCTTTTTGTCAGCTCATCCAAGGGTTCCTTTCTGGTTTGAAATTCCGCTGGACCTCGAGGTTGTCTGTCTCTATCAGGAAAATTCCTCGATTCCTTACGTCATGCTTCGCCCAGCTGCACTTCTCCTTCCCCATCAATTTCTCCTAAAACTTCTCGCCTCCAAATTCCTCTCCATTCACCTCGCATTCCCTAAAGTCTTCACGGTCCATTCATTCCTCCATAAAATCAAGTCGTCCCATGATGCCATCTAGTACTTGGGATAGTTGGTCGATGTGATGTTGTGGGGCTTATGGTATTTGAGTGTGGTTGATGTTTGGGTTGGTAGGCTCAGGGTTATAGGAAGTTTGCTCCATAGAATTGTAAGACCGGCCACTACAAGTTTCGGGCATGGAGATGAAGTGCACAACCAAATAGAGCTCTGATACCAAAATGATGCAACGATAAATAGTAGCAGAACAAAGAAATCCAAGTAACAAAATCTCACTGAAACTTAGAGAATTAAATTGGAACTCTCTTCCAATGTTGGAATCACTCCAAGAAAAACAGTTGATTTTGGGTTTCAAAAGACTATCCTCTATTCATTTTCACTTGGCTTTATATAATAGCTAGACAACTACAAAAACGGAACTAAACGATAAATGAGCAAAACAAAAGATAATTAAAACAAAACAGATCCTAAAGATAAGAAAACAAAAGATAAAACTAAACTGGAACTAACTAACAAATAAAATGGGATTGGCTTTATTGGCCAGATTGACTTTATCCTGTAGTTTGTTTTCTTTGATTTGATCTTGCCACATCAGTTGCCACATTGATTGCTTGCCACTGTGTCTTTGAAGATGCCACTTGTCTACTCAACCACCTGTGTAACCCATGCCTACATCATGATTTCTCTCTATTTGTGTACCTATTATCTTCTACTCTATGCTATTGGGTAATTGGATGAGTGTGTTACTAAATTTATACCAATCGCATGGAAGAAACATTATGTTTTGGTTTTTTTTTTTTTTACTTATGTTGGTTGTTAAACTTGGGATCAAGCTATAGTGATAAAGAAAGTGATCTTTCTTTTAGGTTTGTATGTATACGTGATGATCTAGAATTCATCAAATATTTTATTTACTTTCATCCTGAAAAATTTCATGAATGGACTCATTTAGACTTTTATGGATTATAAAATTATTTTTTGTGTTGATATAGTTGAAACATGACGCAAGGAAGGTAGAAAGAAAATATCAGATATTGTTCTAATAGACGAATTGGTCTAGATATCGTTCTAGAAGACGAAAAAATTCAAGAACACAATAATTTCTAAGCTTCAAATAAAGTTCTTTTTGCCAAAACGAAATTCCTAAAAGCCTTTATATAGGCATTACAAGAAAACACTAAAATTATAAAACCCTAAAATTAGAAAACCCGAAAATTACTAAAAATAGAAAAAAAAACAAATTTTACTAAAAATAGTAAAATTCGAGAATGACTCAAAACGGACTTTACTTAACTCTAAACGGAAGCAATCAATAATTTCCTAAAATAACAAATTGGCCTATTTAAAGGTCTAAACGATGGAATTTGGATAAAATCTCGAGACCTCGTGTACTGCCACGAGTCCGACTTTTTGGACGTTTCCAATCAGACTACCAATTTTCAGCCAATTCTAACAACATGACTAAAAATTTCCAAAATACCCCTGAATCGGAAAACAATGTTTAATGACCACAGAAGCCTCAGAACTTGTCCTACATCAGTTGTCATGACCCCATACATTTTTTTTTTATGAATGTCTTGTGCTTATGCAAAATAAAATTGTTATATATATTTGAATTGATTGTACATACAAATTTGTAATTTAAATTTTGGGTATTGGGTTGTATGCATCATATATGGGGTTTATGGTGTTCATTGTGGATAATTTTCTTACTTTTAATGTATTAGAGTATAGATAATGAATTTAGGATGTTTTCAGATTCTTATAAGGAGACTTGTGATGAATGCTACGGCTTCCCATACACCATTTAATCTGAGTTTTATTTTGTTAAGTCTTGTATCATGTTCATGAGGCTTATTTGTTAAAGAACATTATGTTATTTTAACGTAGCTTGACTTATGTAAGATTTAAGAATGGGATACCATGTAAAGGAGTAGTACTTGGGTTTTTACCAAGGAATGATTATGTTTGTGTAATGATAATGATTATATTTTAGTAATGAAATCGGATTATTTCTTGAAACACAAATATGTTACATAGAGTGTGAAATGTAAGTTCTATTTTTATAATATATAATGATGGACTCCAAGATCACAAGGATGGTCTTATTAATGAAACTACCTTAAATGGATTGGCATGCTTTAGCATTATGGGTATACCTAACCTGAGATTAATCCGCTGGATGATTAACAGACCCATTGGAGGTGGTTGAATCTTTACCTAATCCATGGTGTTTTGGGATAGGGTAAGCTTAATGCTTTTCCCTATGCGTCTAGTTCCCTACAAGGTATTCACAACTGCTCCAAAGGTTGGAGTCCATGGAGTTTGAGTCCCCTAAAATGAAAGAATTGGGGACCAAAGAGCCTCGTGGGTTACAATAACCTAAACCAAGAGTACTCGTGGGTATGCGGGAAAGTCTGATCCCTACTAATCACTAAAGTAGGATCCAAAGACGTTTGATCTTAGCCATAAGTTGGATCACTCTAGCGGCATGCTTGACTATAAGACTGTCTAGATTTGATAGGGGAACCAGATCTTGTTAATTAGTGTGATTGGTGAAATTGATGGTTAGTAGGATTGATATGATTGATATAACTAGTGTAAGTGCTAAGATGTCTTAATTGGTAATATTAGAAATAATGATGTGATGACAAAATGACCCAATTCTCATAAACTTGTATGTGATTTTATTTCCAAGTTGGGTTCTATTGCTTGATTTATTTTTAATAACTGATTAGTTTATTGTTTAGTGATGTTACACTGTAATTCTGTTTTAAATTGTTTCTATTATGTTATTCTTGATAGATTGCATGCACCCTTAAGATTAGGCTATTATAGATTTATAAGATCATTTATGAATGGAACCTTAGGTAAAACATAGAATAAATATTTCTATTAATATATATTTATTGGATGTATTTATATAAGGTAGAAGAGATTTTGTTCATGTAACCATATGGGGTGTATTAGTTTCACATACTGAGTTGTGAAACTCACCCCTTACCATTTCACAGGAAATAATCAAAACCAAGGAAACAAAAGAAAGCGAGACATGAAAATATTTATGATAGTGGGTCTATATACATAGAGAACTACTTGTAGTGTGATGTTAGTTTCTTTAATATGGTTGTGTAAACCATGACATTAGATAATGGTTTATATATGTTGCTTTATCTTTTAGATCTGGGTTTATGTAAATATTAAAATTTTAATATCCATTGTACTCTGGATTTGGACTCTTATATATAAATGTGATCTTTATGTTGGAATGTGTGTATCTAGTTTCCACTTACAAGCAAGGTCATCTTCGGACCTACATTGTCATACACAATGAATGGATTTTCGGGGCGTGACATGAACCATGTTGTTTCCGGATAGCAGAACCAACTCTCCAAGTTCTCTCTCTTTAATCTGTCCAAAACCTCTTAAGTCCATCATAAACACCAGATTCAATGAACCAGAAAGTGCTCGATAGTGTGCAAATCGTGGCAGATTGACTCCAGTGATGGTAGAAGCATGTGTGCTTAAATGATTACTTGAAAGTGGAACTAAGAGTACCAAGAGTTGGGCTAATGAGGTGGTGCTTACTGAAGAATTAGAAGATTTCAAAATTGATATTACTTACCAAAGAACAAAAGAAATTGATATTAGATGTTTCCTTTCCCTTTTTCCTTTTAAATTGCAAATGCAAACCTACAAACAGAAAATATATATATGCTACTCCAGTTGGAGTTGCTGGTAAAAGCTTCGATTTACTATTTTCCTTCCATTAATTAAGTTTTGCATCAGACGTTAATTGGACTGTAATAGTCACATTGATCAGCCTTTTGGAGTTCATGTCTTCTCTACTGCACTAACCTACCCTCCACCAATTTTGAAAGAAGCTGTTTAGACCCTATAAACACCTAGAAGGGGGGTTGAATAGGTGTATTCGCGAAATTTTAGTTTTCAACCAAACGCCGAAACAAAAACTAGATAAATGCTAGCTGTTAACAAAATTAATTGCAGATAATTGAAAGCATAATGTTAAGTATGTTGGCATTTGATGATGTGGCATTTGTTGATGATGTGGCATTTGAGGTTACGTGTAATTTTCAGGTTGTTATTTTCTGAATAGATATTTTGATGTGGAATTTTTAAACGGGTAGGTTGTTAGTTTCTCATTAGATATTGGTTAACATGATTTGAATTTATCTCTTTGAGATTTGAATTAATCCTTATCTCTAAGCTTAACAGAGATTTAATTTAAATCTGATCTCTTAGATCTGATATGCATCTCTTAGATCTGATATGTATTAAGAGATTATCTTTTCAGATAGAAAATTTTCGACTCTGGAAAATCAGTTAAGATATTCTCTGAACTGTTGAAACAAAATTTCTTATATGTTGTAACAGTGTTACAATAATTAACAAATCTGTTGAGTATTTTTTCAGGAGATAAATACTGATGATAAGTTGATAGAGAATCAACTCCTTGGGCGTTAAAAGTTCATATTTATCAGAATCATTTAAGTCTCATTCTTCGGAAGAAGACAATTGCATATTGAAGAGAGTTCAATCACACATGCATAAATCGAAGGGGAGCCTTGCTGCACTCAGTAGATTGAAGGGAGCTCAATCTAGTTTAAAGTCAAGGGGAGCTCGCTGAACAAGATCCTAAAGAAGATTCTACACATTAGCGACAAATTCAAGAGGGAGTCTTTTACTTGTGTAAGACCACATTGGTGTATGTAATCGTTTTTTATCTTTAATGGATTGTTCATCATCTAGATGTGGTCCCGAGGATTAGGTTAATACCGAACCTCATTAAAAATCTTCCTGTGTTCATGTGTTCTTATTCTTAGAATAACTTAGTTTGACACTAACAGATCTAACACAAACACGGTAATTTTGTTAACGAAAGGAAAAACTCTTGAAGAACTCTTCAAGGTAAAAGCCCTCCGAGCTATAGGCACCACCCAAAACATCCACCATAAAAAGGAAGAACTTACAACCAGTGGTTCAAACTAGACAAGAACTCTTGTTGACTCTGACACTCTAGACAACACTGAAGAACCTCTTCAGATCAGCAACCTTCAGCAACTCCAGAACTTCTGGATCCTTTCTTGTGGAGACAAACGAACAAACTTTGTTCAGTAGCTGGAACTCCAACAAAGTAACCACCAACAGAACTCTGAAGGATTTCTCAGGTTACAATCAAGAGGACTAACAATGGTTCACGATCTGCCCAATATCCACATACGAAAGACTCTTCTTCTTCAAAAACTAATGTCCTAACAATCTCTCTCAATCTCTATGGATCTCTAGAATTTTTTCTCCCTTTATTAATTTCTTTTCAAAAATAGATAAGAAGGATATCCCTTAAAGGAGAAAAATAGGATCTAACCTATTTGATTTTGAATTGACATTATTAACCTTGTTTCATTCATAGATAATGCCAACATAAATAATATAAAACTAACAAATTATTATTATTAAAGGATAAATGGGGGGAAAGGGTGTAGAATTGGTTTCAGCACTTAAGACTAACCCTTGTATACAAGGGGGTTTGATCTCAAGGCCTCGACCTGTAAACCACATGGGAGTAACCCGCAAGATCATTAGGCTACCACTTCCAAGGTTTTCTTGTTAGCTTTCAAACTCTTTTTGTTTTTTCCCTCTATTTTTTTTTTTTTTTTTTTTTTTTGGATAGTTACAATTTATCCCATTGAGTTTTCTAATAATCCCTCTGTCTCCTCTCTGAGATTTTAAAATATTAGTTTACTTCAAGGTTTTATGTTTGATCGTTAGAATAATAACTAAGAAATGTTAATTGACAAATTTACCTCTCTATTTAAATTTAATTGTAAAAAGATTTATTTAAGACTTGAGTAACAAAAATGTCCTTGGGAGTGTAAAATTGTCATTTGTCTGACATATATTTTCTTTTTTTCAACCCCATTAGCACTGTTAGAAAGGTAACAGTCAAAACATAATTATTGGGTTTGTTAGAAAGATAACAAACCCAATAATTACGTTTTCTTTTTTTGCAACCCAATAGCACTAACAGTCAAAACATAATTATTGGATTTATTAGGAAGGTAACAAACCCAAATAATTATGTTTTCTTTTTTTCAACCCCATTAGCATTGTTAGAAAGGTAGCAGTCAAAACATAGTTATTGGGTTTGTTAGAAAGGTAACAAACCCAATAATTATGTTTTCTTTTTTTTTGCAACCCCATTAGCAATGTTGGAAGGGATTTTCATTGAAAGTGTGCCGTGCAACACAAAATGAAAGATGAGTGGTTGAAATTGAAAGGCAGTGAGCAAAGACAATATTTTTTTGTAATTTTAAGGTGGGCAGTTGCACATTGTAACCTCTATGTAGCTCCACAATGACTTTCTATAAAGAGAATCTTTTCACGCATAATTCAAATATCTAAGAGAATCTTATTTCTTCTGAACATGCAGAAGTTTGAGCCGGAGCATTTTTTTCATACACTTTAAAATGACTACAATACCCCTTCTTTTGAGGAAAATAAAATTAGCCAATTGTGATCATTTGATTTGAAGTTAGAACTTCAAGTTTTGGAATCAAGAATAGATTTTAAAAGTGTTAAGCATCATATTCGAGATTCGACCAAAATAAACTATTATAGCTAAGGGATGATATCACCTACAATAATTACCTGTATTGCTTACGGTTGTTGTTGGCGTGAAATGCTGTCATGTGGAGAATCTTACGGCTATTATTTTTTCAAGTGGGCTCCACATAAAACATTTACAACACATGACAACATTAATTAATGCAGGTAATAATCATTCCGATGTGCTAAAAAGTTAATTAGAAATGTATATAAGTAGTCCTAACCCTTCTCATTCTAAACCACTCCAGTCCTCTCTTATCTTTTACGTTATAATGCATTTAAGCTCTCAATTTTCTAGCTTATCAACTATAATTTTTCTTTTTATTAAATTTCTAAGCATCAAAGTTGAGAAGAACAATACTAAATGTTGGAAGTGAGTATTGTTACATGGCATCAACCACATGTGGACTTGTTTGGCTTAAACTGCTACATGATCTAAGCCGTCTCTCATCCTCAACCAATGCTTCTCCATTATGACAATCAAGCTTACCTTTATATTGTACATAATCTAGTTTTTCACCAACAAAGAAACATATTGAGATTAACTGCAACTAAGTTCATGAAAAACTCCACGTCCATGCTCACCTTATCTCTACTACGACCTCAAATCTTTTAGGAAACACTTTTACCGAAACCGTTAGCCATGAAATAGTCATGAAACTTCTTATCATTTTTCATTTAAAAGTAGGCATTACAAATTTGTAAGAAAGTTGGGGAATATGGACCTCCATGCATCAGCTTAAACGGTAGTATTACAAGAGATCTGCAGCTGTGGGCCATGAGCCAGACTTCCATATTTAGAGGCCACCTTACGTATAGCTCTCCTTGGACCGATCTCGAATTTAGGAGAGTGAGCAACTCTTGTTTTCCCCTGGGAGGTCCTATTAGTATTGAGTTTCAAAACACCATCAAGAGGCTTTAACCATCTCATGAATCTGGCTTGCTCGGGGGTAGGCTTGGTGGATCTAACCTACATAATTTGAAATGCCAACGAACTTAATCCAATACATATCACCTTTCTTCGCATAAAGCTCAGACATCTCTCTGGCCCATTAATTTGTGTGACCTCAGATTAAAAGATTCATATTTTTCTGAACCAGTTGGGAGACTTAATGAGAAATAACTCTTCTTATTTCTGTAAATCATGCCTTTAGCTGAGATCATGCAGAACTCCTCTAAAGATTACACGACGATTCAGGACGGGACGATTTAAAATTTAACAGATGAGAGCCTGGACCCAAATTTACTTTTAAGCATAATGGTTTCTGGTGCAAGGGCTTTGCTCTGATCTCTAAGTAAACGTGACAATAATACAAGCATCAGAATCCCCATAGCAAAACGCTTTCATTTCAACCATGCACCCTTTTACGTCACTGACGCAACGGCTTTACTCCCAATACATTCACCAATGACTTGTGTTTTCATTAACGTATTTGCTAAATGACATTTTCTTATTCAAAATTTTCTCTGTATGCTGATCACCGCTTTTCTTTAATTTCTTTGGCTGTGGAGCTTCAATGCCAGTGTCAGATACTCCAGACTTATCACCACATTTGCTTCACTTAGATGTGTTTTAGACTCTGACAGAATGCAGGAGATTGCTGGAAATGATGCATTTTCTACACCTCAAAACTGTTTAGATTGCAAGAAACAATGTGGCACCCAATCATTTTCATATCACATGAAAGAGAAAAGGACAGCATCCCAAACTACATTACACACAATTTCAAGGTCCAAAAACAGCCAAATGGATCTCCTTTCTAATATCACTTAGAGATATACAGCACCAAATTTGCTGGAAAAATGTGAATTTGTTAACTTCTAGAGTTTTTAAACCATCCATTCAGTTTCCCCTCAGCATCACTCAAAGATTCAGATACTTGTACACAATATTTTGAAGAAAAAAAAAAGGAAGAAGAAGAAGAAGAATTCATTAGCTTCAAACCAACTCTAAAACGCAGCAAAATGAAATTAGATCCTGAGCCTAAAATAAAAGCAATGCTTAACAAGCTAATATTAAGACCTTTCCAAATCCAAAATAACTAAAAAAACTACCCATCCACCCATTATCAACACACAAATTCTCTACCAAAGATGAAGAAGGTCATCTACATGTCAGGCATTGGTAGAACATCCCCATGCCTGAACTATTCACAATTGATTAAAAGTTCGAACAAATTAAGGGATACCAAGCATTAACTTGGACAAGTAGCCTGCTATGAATTCTCTGCCCTAGACACATTACCAGTTACCAGAGAAGAAAAAATAACTCAGTATGACCAGGATCAGTTAAAGCTCAATGCAGTTGTATTGAAATTATTCAACCTAAAAAAATACATAATTTCTCCAACAGAAAAGAGAACACATATATATATATATATAGCATTAGAGGAATACATCTTTTAGAAGGCCTCCCCACTGGGGAAACCAATTTCAGTGATAATTGGAGACCTATGAAAGAATAACTGAAGATAACCATTAACAGGTACAGTTAACCTTTCGGCCTCAACAATCCTAGTAAGCAAAGAAACTACAGTATGCTCAATGTTCAGGAGAATTGCCTTCCAACCAAAAATTCAGATTCATAGTAATAAAGGAAAACCCAAGTTAGGCATTCAGCTTCACTAGAACAACAGAAATTAAAACAAATAGAATAAAGAAGAAAATGACTTAAAATATACTCTGCTAACTTACCTCCAACGCGCCAATGGGCATTCTTTAGTCAGAACCTAGAAAGTACTGAATCTCAGCATTAATCACAGCAATGCTCCTCTCAGAAGGAATGCTAGCCAGGTAACATAAATCTTTAAACTACATCATTGCCTGATCTGCTGAAAAAAATTAAATCTACACCAATATACACTCAGGAAGAAAAACATTTCATGACAATCATCCTTGATGCTTGTACACGTGAAACTGCACTTCTCATTCAAATACTTGATTGATGTTCTCAGGTCGCAATGCAAGTTTAATGAGATACAATCGCAGATAAACTCCTTGGAAACACATCCACGACCAAAGGAGTACAAGCTTCATTGGTTTTTATTGTTAAACGAGATGAGTACAACCGACCGTCTAAGGATGAATGATATAGGAGTTCACAGTTGGGTTATGACTTTGCTTTATCTGTCCCCAGACAATAATGGAGACACTTGTGTGAAGTCCTTTCCCTAGGAGAAACTACACATATAGGGAATGAAACCATGAAATAATAGTGAAACATGCTGAATCTCTTTAAGATCTATACTCACTACAAAATGGATTCTCACCCACAAAAACAAACTGTAACGTAAATCAATTTGATCAGAAATTGCAAGATTGGTATCTAGATTATTTTCAAAATTCTGCAGAACGTGTCATTGTCTTCCAAAAATATGTGATACATCACTCCAAAATATGTGATACAACACAGACATTTTTTATCTCACAAAACTTGTTCATTTTCTCTTTTGCTTCTTTTTTTTTTTTTTTTTTTTTTTTTTTCTCCTCTTCGTTTTAGTGATAACAGTTACCCTATTAGACAGAGTAGGAAAGTACAGAAAAACAAGAAGCAGAAAAAACAAAACAAAACAAACCAAAAAATAGGAATCTCCAGGACAGCAAAGCAGGTCTCTAGGTAAGCCAAAACCAGACACCTGATTTCCTAGAACTTATAGGTTCATTGGGAGCAAATGCAGATTTATCACTAGAAGATGCAATTATAAACTAAATGCATAACTGGCTTAATAAGACTGATAACGAAAATTTTCCGCTATTCATGGAGCAGTTAATTCTTCATGCTGCTAAGTGATATGGGATTCAGACTGGACCAATGAATATTATATCCAATAGACTTCCCTATTTTCTGGTGCAAACAATGGACCTTCCTTTACCCAGACACAAATCAATGTTGCAATACAGGGACAGGAACAAATAATGGCATCATTATCATTTACAAATGAGAATTTTCTCCAATGAGAGAACAGAAAGAATTCCTAGCTTATGACCAAGCATGCAACAACCTAAAGAAATGACATGTGGCACTAATATGGGAAAAGACAAACTAATAGGAAAAACAAAATTCTACTATTTATACAAGGATCAGAGTGCCATAACCACCATAACAGGAAAATATGAGACATGGCATGTTTTGCCAAGCTTATAAGTATGATAATTGGGTGGACTGAGGAAGCTACCATGATGCACTCTGCTGGGTTTTCTATTTTACAAGGGTATCTCGCACACTAGGAACTCCCATGAGATCTGGATGACGAAATTGATTGTGCCGAGACAGAAGCAGTTGGACTGTTGAGATCTCGATCTCCATTAATGGCTTTACCTTTGCCAGTCACCCTCTCAATAGCTTCTTGAGATATATCAGTAAACCAGTCATCTTCTGGTAGCACACTGCAGTAAAATTAGATTCTCAGAATTGATACAACCAGTGACATCAACAGGACATGCATGAACATACTGAACAAATTAAAGCTCAAATAAAAGCAATTATTAATCAATTATTCAAATAAAGTGATTAGTTATTAAAGGTATGAAGCAGATAACATATCCCCAGAAGCTTTTCTATTGCATAATATTAGCAAACCTGTATGGATCAATTCCAGTTGCAGAAAATGCAGCAATGGCTCTAGATATTATGTCATTAATAACTTGATTCAAATTACGAGATAAATAACGCCCTTGGGATGAAAAGTAGATGACAAATTTCATGTCAAGATAGAACTGCACAAGAATCAATGAAATAGATTAAAACAAGTTTCAACATCTAAAACATACAGGGTAATATGAAGTAACATACATAAAATTCATTATACCTGTTGAAGGCCAAGGGGACCCAAAGGCTTTGGTCCTTCCTCAATATCATCCCAAAAGCTCTGGTCATCCGAGAGCCACAAGATGACAGTTTCAGTAAGTCTCATCAATAGCATAGTAGCAAACCTTTCCCTGCCAACAAACATATCTGCAGCTATACTTGCCATCCTGTTTAGCTTTGCAAAGAGTTCCTAAACATGAATGGAGGAAAAAACAATACTTAAAATTAATTTTGCAGTAGAAAAGTGAACAATGAAGAGAGTGCAGAAGGAAACTCAATAAATAAATTAAAGCAAGAAGCTAATGCTGAAACATTATCATACGGTAGCAGAGAGATGGAAAACCAAAAAAAGAAAATTGCAATCCAATGGTTATCAAGGTTTTGCATTTGCTCTCCGTCCACGTACAGGTGCAAAGGTGGCTGCTGAGATTTCATAAGATCAAAAACAGATAAGCATAGATCAATCTGTTGAGGGCCACAATGAAATTTCATGCATATAGAATTTTACATTTGGATATACTTGATGATTGATGGATAGAAAATGCTTTCTTGCTAGGAAACAGAAAAAGAGTGTTTTTATGTTTATGTTTTCTCATTAAACACATCCCATTTCTCATGTGATGTTCTTTTTCAGTGTACTCTTACATTTTTTTGTTCAGTTTTAATATAGTTTCATTAATGATTAAAGAAAAAATAATTTTCATTCTCCTGCTTTAGCAAAAGAATTTCTGAATAACATCAGGTCCATTGTTGACACCATAAGATTCAAAAAACAAGGTGAGGGATGCTTAAGGAGCTATTAGGCAGCAGACAAAGATGCACAGACCATCATCCAAAGTGGAAAATCTACCAAGAATAGTGGCCAAAAACCGGATTGTACATTTCATAAGAAGCCATGATCCAATGTATCCTTCAATCGGCAGGATATTAAGCATCCAAGTTGTTGATTGCAATTGAAATGATCAAGCTAGCTAAGATTGATATAGAATTATATCAATTCCAAAGCAACACACGCACACGTGTGTATGTAGAGAGAAAGACACACACCCTACAAAAGATGAGGATCAGGAACACATTAAAAAAATTTGTGATCCACTTCATGTGACAAAATTCAGAGAAAAAACAAAAAAAAAAAAACACAAAACCGACAAAGACAGCCTTTTCTATAGCTCCTAGCCATTGATCTGAAAGTTTTTGTATAAATAGCCATGATCCAATGTTTACGTGCTTTAAATTTAGGTTGAAGAGCCAAAGTATAAAATACCAGAATTCAATGACCACCAATCGAATCTAAAACTATATCCTAAAGCACAAAAATTTGTCACATATATACTCCCCTCGCCTTGAAATTTACCACATATTTCTGTGCATATTGTTGTCAAAAATAATTAAAGTTTCCTTTAAATGGGAAAAAACCTTCTCCCCAATTGAATCTAAGACTATATCCTAAAGCTTGAATTAGAATTATTACCTGGAATATTGGAGATGGAACCCATTCAGGTTCCTCTACGCTTGCATCCATGTTTATATACAAGTCTGCACTAAGATGTGTATCACCATCTTCAGTGAAAATGAGATCAAGAGCATGCTGTCGACAGAAACTATCTCGTAATCTGTCTACAGACCGTTGGAGACGCCTCTTCCATTCTCTTTGCTCGGGATGTCGACCCTGCCTGTCAGAATTTCTTTTACGTAGATCATCCTTGAAAACAGGCTGATTCAGAGGGGATAGCTTCATTGCTGCTCGTGGCAACAGCTCATCTGCTAATAAAGACGCATTTGCTAGCAAAGAAATTTGCTGGGCTTCAGTCTCTGCCATCCTAACAATTTTATTTCCAGATCCTTCAAGGTTTCCTTCTTCATCCATTGAACCTGGTAATGCATTTATGAGCATGCTCACATATGAGTTAAACACCTGAAACAGACCTTCCAATGTGCGACCCCCCAACTGCATACTCAGGAGTGGTCCTACATCCTCAAAGAAATCCTGCAAGAGAAATTTGAACATAAGCAAATGAATCAAGAGCATAGTTTGCAAGCATGTGAGAAACAGGAAAAACTGTATTTGAACCTGCTGAGTTCCAAATAATATTGAAGCAGTCACAAGAACCTAAAGGTGCTTAGGCTTAAGATCACATACAGAAACACAAACAAATGAGTTTGAACACAGAATCTTGACTCACAAGTGCATGAAGATGTTTTACAAATCAGTCACAAAAGCGGGAAAAAAAAATTTTTTGAGGACCATTGTTAAACTGTAAAATCGATTACTTTAGATTAACTTCAACAAAATATAAAGAAGAAAATGGTAAAACTGCAGTTTCAGCAGAAATCCTAGATTTATCTTACTACGTGCAAATAAAATAGTAGCAAGTATCCATCTTGTGTTAGCAACTTCAGCTCATTACAAAATCTTCTGTGCAACTCAAAGCATTGAGAATATCTTTTGGCAACAAATTATGCCAAGATATAAAAGATACACTCATCAGTATCAAATATTGTTGGCAGTTTAATAAATTAAACCCATGACATATTTATTTAGCATTTATGTAAAAGAATATCTCCCACCTGGACCATTGAATTAAACCGGTGAGCACTGCTTGAAAGTTTATGGTGGAGTGTAGTTGGACCACCAAGAGTAGCACTTGATGACCTACCAGACTGACGTGTAACAGTTGAAGGATTTATGAGAACCCAATCATCAGCGGCAGCTAGTGCGGCTGTGCTCTCCTCAATTCGTTTCAAATTAGCTTCTAGGGCTTGTTCAACGCTAGGCCTAAAGAGTTTCAAAAGCAGTGGACAAAGTGCCAATCCACGAGCTTCCAACAATGAACAATGACCCAAAGCTATTTGAACACATTCTGCAGCAGCCCTTAGACCACCAGCAGCTGCTGATGAAGCTAGTGCATGTCTTTTTACTAGTAGTGCAAAGGACTCCGTCTGCTTTGTGGCCCACATCACAAGCTCAGATGCATATACTGGTTCCTTACCAAAGATAGCTAATGAATCACTAGCAGTCTGAGCTATGGCAGAGAACACCAACTGTGAGAGGGCAGCAGTATATGCCCCCCCATACGAGGTACTTGATGGCCTAAGGCTTTGCATGTTACAGTGAAACCGTTGGTAATGGGCATTAAGTAGCAAGCTATGAGCACGGGGACCATCTCCCAGTCTTTTTAGAGCTGAAACAGCGGCACGAAGCTCAACACCGCGGGTCGAAGGTTGGCATGCAGCTTCAGCAAGCTGATCAGCTAACTTTTGCTTGCGCTCAGTGATAACAGTCAGTAGTGACAAGAGTGCAGCTTGGTCCAGTGTTTTCTTCTCTGCCGCTTCTGCAGCAACCCTTTCACCTTCATCAAGGGCCAATAAAGCTTCATCCACTCTCCTTTCAGCTAACAAAACGTCCAGGAGATCTGGGAACTCTACTGACCATTTCTCTATGTCAGAAGATTCTCTATCATCGTAATTAGATATGCCACGCGCTGGAGAACCTTCAGCAATAGTGTTATGCAAGGAATCAATGTGAACTCCCTCTGCCAATCCATGAATTAAAGCTGCCTGAGTAGAGAGCAAATTTCTGATGGATAACAGCTCCCCTTCCAGATCCGATATCTCTTTTGATGTTCTAAGAATAAAGAATACATAATGCACAATAAATGTTCATAATTCAAAATTCTGTGTATCCATCAGTAACATAGGCAGAAAAAAATGAAAAAAAAAAGCCTTAAACAATATTTAAGTTACTAAATAATATTTAGTATGATTAAAACGAATTAAATGGCTCAAAGAAGAAAATACGTGACGCATGCAACAGAAAAAAGAAAAAGGTACTAAAAAAAAAAGAAGAGGTACAAAAGGCAGAAATGATAAACAGTTGTTCTGTTGTCCAGGTGACCCATTCTTTTACAAAGATAAGAAAAGAAATCATAACAGAAAAATAAAACAGTGAACAAAGGCAAAAGTGCATTAAACAATATTTAAGTTTCTCAATCCAGATAGTTTAGAGCTGTTAAAAAAAAGGAGGAAAAAACAAAGCAAAACCCTCTAGTAAAGCTTGCTACTAGTGGTCAAAGAGAAGTAAATGAAATAACACCACTAATTGGAAAAATAAAAATGAGAAAAGAGATATGCTGTTTATCAAAATAAAGATTCTTCTGCTTCCTCATGCCAACTAACAAAGGTGGCAAGAAAATTAAATGCACGGACCAAAAAGAAATGATAAAAGGAGGGAGGAAAAATTACAGTTCCCGTACTATTCATAAAATTTCAAGAAAAAATATCACGAAAATTGACAAAATATGTGTATCAGAAGAAATCACAATATGAATTTAAACTGTCGAAAATGGGTATAAAATGACATCCATGCAACCATGAAGAGTGATGCATACTCATAAAGATGCATTAATACCATCCACAATGCTCAAATTTCATGCCCTGAGTCTCACCTGTAATGCTTTCAGTCATGAATGCATTTAGAGTATTTTTCATCAAAAAAATTAACAAAATATCATTGACTTTAAGAACAGGAAAATTCACAATTCAAATATATTGCTATCCTATGAGATTGATTGGTTTGGAGCAAGGAAAAATCGAATGCCCTTGTCTTTGTCATTGACTTATACAACTTGAGGCACACAAAAAATGCATTAGCACATCAAGGACAGGCTCAAGAAAAATTCCTCAAGGCTTGAGTGTGAGATTCAGCCTCCGAGGTTATCCAACATGCCCATCTCATGCCAATTCTATGACGATCAAATTATCAAGGGTGAGACATACATGAAGTGCATGTCTCACATCTCAAATCCATCTTATTTCTAGATTTTGTGCCTCATACATCTATTCAAATTAGGTTCATGTTCGTAAAACTAGAAACAAATTTTGGTTTATTTTCATGAACAATAATGATAAAGGAGCTAATGCACTTAAGAGCACTGAAACAATTTTTTGGCTCCATTCAAGTGATCCCTGTAGGCATTATACAGACTTGATGACTAGTTCAGAACTTCTCATGAGTCCATGTCCTTTTATATATTAATAATTTATATTTTGTACAGCAACAACAAAATGTCTTGTCCCATCTAATTCAGGTTGACAAAAAAATTCCTACTCCACTGTTCCAAAATATCAAAAATCATATATTCAGTCAGAAAGTATATATTTAGATCCTTTCTGACCCACTCCCTCCAAGTCCTTTTCAGTCTTCTACTTGCCCGCTCAGATCATTCAATGTAAATACTCTCATCAAAGTCCTTTTCCATCTTAGGTGTACTCAGAGGTCGCAAATGTTTCAGAGCAGATTTCCACTGCAACATTTCTCCCATAAATTGGTCGCATCCAAAGAAACTCTTCAGTGCTACTATCTTCAGAATTGTGGCCTTTGTCATTCTTCTCATTCAATAACCTGCAGGGTCTTGCCATCATGGAAGTGCACTGCATATTAAGTTGACCATAAGGGGAGCCAAATTTCCTTTATCCACTTTTGTTACTGTCAATCATAAGGAATTTTCGTTCCGGATGGGTATAGGTTGAACCGTTTAATTATTCTTCCTCAAGTAGTATATAATCTTCTCTCTTCTTTCTCTTGTCAGCAGCGTATTAATGGGACAAGTCAGCTATTGCACAATAAAGGTATATTACTTTCTTTGTTTTGTGGAAATACTGTTCAACATGCATTCTTTTCCATTTTTCCTCAGCTCATGCTCCATTGAGTGTTTCTGTCAGTGCTAATCCTCTGTTGTTTGTTTGTGAAGAGAAAACTTTGAATTCACTCCATACAAATCTCAGAATAGGTTCCCTGAAAATGTGGGTGCTGTGAGGATGTATGATCCCTGTACCCTAAATATGGAATGCAAAGAATGGATGGGGATGGAAGATGTGGGAAATTGAAGTCTCTAGTATGACTGGTGATCCTATTGGCATTTCAGAAGACAATACAAAATTTTAGGAATGGTAGGGAAAGATTGGGAAATGGACAGCCTCACTTATCAATGGAATTAAGGAACCATTCCAAAACAGTGAGTCATCAACTGATCAATGAATATTTTAAGATGTAATATTAGAGATTTGGGAGGGTCTGATACGACAATAGCAGTAAAGGATTTATACCTAGAGTCAATCCTTGGTCGTTATATAATTCAAAAGACAAAGGAATTGATTTATCAATCAATCAATCAATAGCCAAATGCTTATTCCAACCACTTGGGATCGGCAATATGAATCCTATTCTTCCATTCCAGTCTATCAAAAACCATATCTTTAGTCAGAATATATATTTTTTTCTTTTGATGAATAATGGATATATATTTATATATATCAAAAACCATATCTTTATATATATATTAAGAAGATTGAATGCACAAAAGACTAAGAAAGACCATAAAACCCCTCACTATAGTATACTGTACCACCTCCACCCCCGAAACAGCCCACCAAAAAACCATCCCCCACCTGACTTCTGAAATCCGGTAGACAGTCACGGGAAAACTACCCAGCCATCTAAACCCCCCAGCCCCAGTCCAAAAAGCCTTCCTCCACAGCACCTCAAAAGAATTCAATTCTTGAAGATCCCATCTTAGCAAGCGATCTGCTTCTTCATTAGCATCCCTTAGAACGTGGCTGAACAAGACGTTCACCTCCCATGCCAAAGATCTTGCTCTCCTCTAAAATACAATACAGTAAAGGAGCATTGCAATTTAAATGCCGTAATGTTTCAAAATGAAAGCAACAGCGCTAAGAAGGTCAATAAGAGTGTGAAGAATTTTTCTCATCTCATTCAAGATCTTGAATCTGTGCATTACCCTTTCACTTGGCCCAACTTGCAAGAGAGTGCAATGTATAGTAAATAAGACAGGTGTCTCTGAGCCACATATTTGGATTCTCATTTTCCATTTATCACTGAGTTGACCCCATATAACACTAGCCTATCTTGGGATCTTCAAACATCAGCTATTATAGTTCATCCCTACTTATATTTAACAATATGTGGTTTACCCATGGAACATTCCAAGAAAATGTGCTGAAATTGTGCACAGAGAAAAATGGGGCAAAACATGAATGGCCAGAGCATAGGTTCGTGAACTTATTTAAGTTTTTGAAAGATAAGAACAAAGAGTAGGAAAGATAAACCTCTGGAATAACCTCCAGTCACAAAAAAAAACATCTTTTGGAGATGGTGGGTTGCAAATCTCAAGAATGGCCTATTTCTTACCTTGGTCTCCCTCTCACAGCAAATCCAACAAATGGAAGTTTTTGGGACCCGATTATTGAAAAGATGGATAAGAAGCTAGTTCTTCGGAAAAGAAATTATCTCTCTGAGTGGCCGAATCACCTTGATTAAGGCTTCTTTAGCAAAACCTCCGGTCCCTCTTTGTCCCTTTCTAGGGCTCCCAAAAAGGTCATTAGGTAACAAAATAACGGCATCGACTTTCTTTAGGAGCACAAAGAGACTAAGAAAGATTATTTAGTTCGTCAGAATAAAGTTTGCATTTGCAAAAGTTAAGGAGGTTTAGGGTTAGGGAACATTCACTTCAAGAACTCGTCCCTCTTAGGAAAGTGTTAATGGCGGATTAGGCAGGAACAAGATACTCTGACATTATATTATTGTGCATAAATATGTAATTCACTCTTTTCTAAGCCTTATATATAATATACCGATCAAAAAAGCTTTATATATAATATTCTTCATTAGTTTATCAAAAAAATATGGAATTCACAGAAATGGACAAGATATAAATCCCAAGGCCAGAATACATTGTGCTAACCCTTGAAGTGCAATTACAAATATTGCCCTCCTCTTCCAACCTTTAGTTAATCTTAAGATCCATGCCGGCAGTTTTCTAATTTTGTTGGGGTGGGGGGATTCTACCCTCTCCCACTGATACCCCTGATTGTTCCATGTTAGACTACTCTTAGATCCTATGGCTTTGAATATTCTCTCTTGAAATTCCACAGGTTTTACTTGGAACCTCAAGTTTCATCACGATCATCATCCAGCAGAAATTATATAGTTGGGTTGGGTCCAAATCGTCTGCCGCCAGGTTGCTGCGGCAGACCATGCAGCCACCATTGGATGCTGCCACATGTAGCATCCAATGGCAGCTGCTCAATTCAATGTCAAATGTCATCTCAATGACATTTCACATTAAAAAAATGTGAAAGAGCAGTTGCCGTTTTTTGAGTTTCTTTGCCTCCCCTCAAGAAGTACAATTCCCCACACACACCCAACCACACACACCCCTCCCTCCCTCCCTCCCTCCCTCCCTCTTCATGTTTCCCCAACCCCTCCTAAAGTTAAGCATTTCTTCAAACTGCAATTTACAATGGCAATCTCCAAAGGCAAAGAAAGTTTTTAACTATTTCAACGTATGTGTGCACATTGTGTCTCACGGATGGAGAATCCATGGATCATATTATGCTTCACTGTGAGAAGGCTAGATTCCTAAAGTTCTCCTTATTCGTTGTTATTGGGTTAAGCTGGGTTTTTCCAAGGATCTTGTTGATTTGGCACATCAGTGGCATTTTCCAACCCTGGGAAGGAAGGGGAAGTTGTTTTTCTATACAGCCCTTTTTTTTTTTGCTACCACATGGTAAATTCAGTTAGCTAGTAATCAATGCATTTTTAAAGAGTACAGAAATCTGTTCAGATCCATTTCTTATAATGATGTGCTTCACAATCAGTCAACTCTTGATTCTTGGATTAACTTTGTAACTCTTTAGTTTTTTCTAGTGATCTACAGTGTGATGTAGTATTGCTGTTTGTGTTTCTTTTCTTTTCTTTGCCCATATCTCATGAGCGTCTTGTAGCTATCCTTTTGGTATTCAATGAATTTCCTCATTTATCATCAGAAAAAAAATGCATCTTTTAGAGGAAATTTAAAGGTTATGTAAGGTTCTGCTAGAAACTAATCTAGCAATGAATGAAGGGAAACTTCAAAAGACCAAAAAGTTGACTTTGATCTCTTAAACAAGAGATAAAATTTAAGGAAAAAAAATCTAGAGACACATGAATTAAAAAACAAGATTGTAACACGAGTTTCTTTCACAAGGTGATTAATAGGGGGTCAAAAGCTAATATCATTTCTATTCTTGTGATTATGGGGTGACCACAAAGGATTCAATGAGTATAGTGAGTGCATTAAATTCTTATTACCAATCAAAAAATAAAAAATAGTGAGTGCACTAAAAAAAAGTACCAATCTAGCCTTCAAGTTTTTATACAACAAAATAGGAACTCCAATTCAATTTAAGTAACCTAAGAGGGAATTCAATGTCTTAAAAGCAAATGCCTTAGTTGAAATAACTATTTGTAGAAGAGGAGGTTGAAAGGGTAACTAATGAGGTGGCAGAGATAAAGTATCAAAACCAAAGGTGGGCAGAGATAAAATACCAAAACCAAAGGCAGGCAGAGATAAAGTACCAAAACCAAACAAATTCATGACAACATTTTTCTCAGTACTCTAGGGATGTGGTTAAGCTTGAACTAATGGGATATCTTTAAGGTATGTTGGTTAGGTGGAAATGACAAAGTAAAATGAAATTTTCCTTTCTTTCCATTATTTTTCCCGTCATTATAAGAGCAAAATTTTGAAGAACATTTAATGGTAAAAAGGCTCTTTTAGGGAAAAAAAATTTCTAATGGGCCTCCATTTTTCTCATGAACCAAACACACAAATTTTATTGGAATGTTAATTTTATTTTCCTTTCCTTTAGATTCCAGCAAACCAAACATAACCTTAAGGAATTTTTTCATAAAGGATGATCAATAAAATTTCAAATGAAATTTTTACGATTTTGAACCCATAGTAGAATCGTGCTAGATAAAGCAAAGACTTTAGACCCATAAGTCAATTACTAACTATTACAAAATCATTTCTAAGGTTTTGGCCTTGAGTTTCAAGGAGGCGATTCAGGACGTGGAGTCTAAGCATCAAATTGCCTTTATTTTTTACATCAAATTCTTCATAGTGCATTGATTATGAATGAGGTTGTTGAGGAAAGGGCTTGGAATGCAAATTGGGCAGGGAAAAGGCTTACACTATTATTTTTTACATCAAATTCTTCATAGTTCATTGATTATGAATGAGGTTGTTAAGGAAAGGGCTTGGAATGCAAATTGGGCAGGGAAAAGGCTCACACTAGAGTGGAATGATATTATTTAGATTTGATTCGAGAACAGTAGTTTGGAATCAAATGTAGGATAGATTGGTGTTTGCTCGAATAAAGGGATTGTGCTATTCCTACAGATCCCCAAAAAAAATTTTTTTGAGGGATTGGGCTTGATCTTAGGGTTCAAGGCTAGGAGGATCTAGTGTTTGTCTCAAACTGGCAAATTGTAATGACGCAAGCTTATTCTTGGGGCCAAATAGCCAAAGGAAGTACAAACTCACTGAATCAAAGTAATTTTGAGATGCCTTGAAACGCTACCAAGTAATCTTAATTTGTACAAAACCAATCTCACAAATATTCAACTAGAGTTATATGGGTCAACATCTTGAATTTTTCCTTGGATGTGGTGCTGCAAAGCTTCCTCTAAAGAATTTAGACCTTCCTCTAGATCAAATTACTCAATCACTCTTAGACTGTTTAAGAGAAATCAAAAATATATCTGCTTCCTAGAATGGTCGACTAAACCACTGAATCCAACATCAACACACATCATTCATCCACAGTCAACATTCTGTTTTAGGCATTTTAACCGATCAATACAACCTTTTAGAGGGACATTTGTTTCTTTAAAACTCACCTTGACTATTTAACTTTGCAAATCCAAGGATGCTCTCATTATTCCCAACAAGAATCTCCTTCAGGAAATAGGAGGACTTAGGAAGGAGCATCACTCGGTAAAATGAAAATGCAGTATGGAAGAGTGATGATATAAGGGACTTAAATCTAGTTAATATTTTGACTCAGAATTTATCACTACTCAACAAAATGCTACAGAATCTGGCAAAGAGGACATCCATGACAATAGGTCGGGCATAAACCACAATTCATGGATTTATAGCACCAGCTTTGGAAGGCCATTTCTGCGATTTCTCCCTTGTTATATTAGTCTACCCATTTCTATGCATGTAATGGTACTTGTGTACTTTCATGAAATAAATCATGGTAGGGAAATATACTTTTTTATTACACTTCCCTATGCTAGACAGATTTAGTTTCAAATATCCTTTCTTGACCCTCCTCTAAGTTCACCTGGAACATAGAATTCAGGAAGTATTGAAGATCAATTAAACTAAAGAACTCATGCCGCCTTCTTAAGCTCTTAAAGCATATTTTTATTGACCTGAGTACACTTGAATCTAGAACTTGGCCCAAAAACGCATAGAATTTTTTCACAAAATTCTTTTTATCACATACATAATAATAAATTCCCAATCCAGCCCCAAGTTCCTTTGCAAACTATGTAAATCATTTGTTCCTCTTAGATTTTGGGCTTTCACATGTATAACAGGTCTATAACTGGTCTAAAACCAAGACATTTAACCGAGACACAATGCTTGATTCTTTTACTAGATATCAAAAATTATTTGAATGTAATGTTAGTAGTACTACAAAACAAATACTTGATTAACTAAATGTTGCTTTCATCAAATAAAAAAATTAGCTTAATGTTGCACATGAATATACAAAGATAAAGGCATTGCTGTGTAATAGCTCAGAGAGAAGAAATAAGTGGCATGCACGAAAACCTACTGCAGTGAAGATAGATACTAAACTGCACTCACCGTATGAAGGCTGAATAGTTAGCATAAACACTTTTACGCATTTCCTCTGCAGATGCCTTCTTCAAATCCAGAAGATATGAGCATAGTTGCCTTATTTCCTGTAAGTGGATGAAGGGAAATGTTATTTCACAGATTCTATAACTTGAATCAGGAACAATTTAACATTCCGACTTGTGCAGGGTAAGATTATTGGAAAAGCAAAGGAATACTAACAGAAAAATTTTAATACTAAATATTCAAGATTCACAACAGCAATTATCAATGCACTGTCGTCGTAATTGCCATGAGCACATCACCAGTGAGATATAATAATAGCTTACTTGATGCAATTTCTAATGGAATATAATAAAATGTCTTCATTACAAATTTTACAATAGGATACAGCAGAAATAGGTCCTTCACAATGCAATTAGGGTTTAGATTAATTCTAACCTCAGTAGATAAACTAAGAGGCTAAACTTTTGGCAGGGATGATTGGTGGGCTGTGTCATAAATCCAGAACAGCTTGATATGACGGTTGATATCATATGAACACCCATAATCCACCAGTTGTTGATGCTATCCAACTTAAGTGAATTAGATAAAGAAGTGAAGGTCGTGCTATAGCAGAAGAGGGTAGAAAGATCAAAATGAACATCTTTATGCAAGGAAGAAAACGAGGAAAAAGTTTCGAATTTGAGGTACCGATTTTAACAAGGTTAGAAACAACTTCTGATATTAATATCAGAAGGGATTAAAACCGAATAATCATAAACAGCTCTATTTTCTCCTTGCTTTCCTTTTTAATACAACATAATGTATGATAAAACTTCATATATAATCCATACAGGCAAAACCACCATTATTCATTATTCAAATATTTTGTGGCAGCTGAATGTGTGAAAGTACATTAACATAATACTTTTTTTATGTAAATCACATAGATTATATTGATAATAATATGGAAAAGATAATACAAGGACTCATAGTAAAGACACTCAAAAAAAGAGACAACAGCAAGCCCAACAACTGATGACCAGACACACTATACCACAAACCAACTTCCTGAAAAAACTCCCCATGCCCTCATTGACTGAAAATGCATATAAGGAATGAGGTATTCTACTCATATGCACACCTAATAATCAATAAGGGCACACCTAAACTCATGATCATATCTAGTCTCCAAGATGCATGCCATGTTGTTTCCATGAATGGTTATATGATGCAGTCAGATTCTTCAAAAGGTATATGGACAGCATAATTTACCAATAAAAGCATCAGTAGTCAATATTTCGATACCTAGATCCAAGACAAAATCTCAGATCTTCGATCCAGAAACAAGTTCCCAATCTTATTTATTCTCAAAAACAGTCCAGACAAGAAACTGTTTTATGGAAAATGTTGCTTATGTATTAAGGCCAAGGGTAAACATAAACAGTCATTAAAATCTTAATTCATTCAAATCTTAATTCATTCAAATCTTAAGAGGACAGTCTTCTGAAGAAGCACTACTCAACTGAACGCTGGATCAAGAGTTAGTTGGTCAATTAGCAGCACAAAATTTCATAAGTAGACACATACATTTCATCCCCATGCTCATATTTCTGTATTATGGTAAGTGCAGTTGTCAGGGCTGTTTCAGTTGCTTCCACACAGTCATCTTGTTTGTGATAAAATTCTGATTACATTACGTGTAAATTGGTTGAGGAGGAAATTATTTCGAAAGAAAAAACAAGTTCTGTATAAAGTGCATATTGATCTCTATGCATGCCAAGCCAGGCTTTAAATTTTTTCTTTTGATCAAATGATGAATTGTGCCTTCTCTTGATAAAGAATAAAACTATTAAGAAAACCAAACATAAAAGACAACAACAGATTCCAAACAACAAACCAAATCCACTCCTCACATCAACATCAGAATCATATTCGGCCAAAGTTATCATCAAGCAGACACCAAAACTAAGTTTAAAGAATCAAAACAGTAACCGCATACCTTTTCGCTCAAGGATTGACATTTCAACTGTACAAACGAATCAGGATCGAAATGATCAGTCTTGAATACGTTCAGATTGTCCTCAAGCTGGACGCCATTCTCCAGGGCGTTCCCGTTCGCCACCGAAGCCCTCGATCGAGATGACTTCACCGATGCCATACTTCTTCCAGATCCTCAGTTCAATTCCAATTCGATCCGAGAGAAAACTCAACTACACATCTTAGGGTTCGATAAGAGCAAAAAGACACTATATTCTGCTGGCATGCCCACCCTGAACGCCCTGCTATATTCGAACATAATCAAAGCACCAGATCCCAGACCAGAACTAGGGCTTCAGATCCCCCAACAGTGAACAATAACCCGCCCATAAAGAGGTTCGAGATAAACGAAATCGAAGCCCCCCAAAGATTAGAAGAACAGGAAGCGAACATTAGACAGAAAGAGAGAGAGAGACTTACCTACGCAACCGTGTCCGTGGAGGAGAGAGAAAGAGAAAGTTCGCACGCCATTAAAGAAGTCTCTGTTTCTCTCTCTAAAGAAACCGTTTTGACTGATTGCTTTAAAGAGAGAGAAGTGAACAGTAACTGAGAAGAAAAGAGAAAAGAAACAAAGACCAGTGTCTGCCTCGCTCCCGACGAAGATAGCCAGAGCCGTCAAAGGTTTGAGGGCTCGAGGTTATAAATATGAGCTATTTTTATTGGAAAAGTGTCCTTATTTGTGTGGGAAGTTGTAAAAAGGGGGGTAAATGCAATTAATAAAGTGTAAAGTTGATATAAAAATTTTATGTTAGGTATCTTGGAGTAATTACTTTAAGTAATGTGATTGTGGCCGTTATTGGGGTCCAGGATGTGACTTGGTTCGGTTAAAACCAGGAACTGATAGACCCAACCGACTCTGGGTCAGTCCGGGTTGGGTTTCAAACCACATGGTTCAATTTTGGTTCAGAAATATATTACCCAAACTAATTTGGTTCGGTTTCGGGCTGGTGCCTAAATTAAACCAAACTATACATGAGATGTATTTGGTTCGGTTTTCAAGTTGAAGGACTGCTTCATAATTTGGTTTGGTTCAATTTTGAGCTCATAGTCGCAAACCCCGATTTAATTTTGGCTTGATGTCAACCCGGACAAAACCAAACCAAATTACACCCTTGCGGAGGGAGGGAAGTTTTTAATTTAGGAAGGAGGTCATGGTCTCACCTGGGTCAGATTGGTTGAGGTTCACTTAGACCTTTGTTTTGGCTTGTGGGTGAGTCTTTAATTAAAGGTAAAAATAGCAACTAAGAACAATAAACTAAAAAGCTAGTTCTTTAATTTGTAGAAAAGAAACATGGAATGGGAAGCAAACAAGTTCTATTTCCAAGTTTAGTGATGAGATGTGAATTAAAAACATTACAAAAAAAAAAAGAGACGTGAATTAAAAAACTCACAAAATAAAATATTACAAACATGAAATACAAATTAGAAAGATTCATATAACCGAGAGCATATCAGCTGGAGCCTAAGCTAGAATATCTACTGGTCCAATGGTGAGTGGGTTGTACACATTAGCGTCATTCACATATGTGGACGCCCCACTAACTCTTGGACCAACAAATCTTCCAGCAAGGGCCTCTAGCCGATTTCAAGTCCCCTATGGTTTAGTGTTTTTTTCTATTTAAGATTTAGGTTATTTAAAATTTGGGAGTGTTTAGGATTTAGGCTTTTTAAAAGATCACACCACCCGCTTTTATTGTAAGAATGATCTTATATTTTATATGCAACCAATAAAATCAAAACAAAGTTACCCATAAAGATAGGTAACTCACACATAAAAAGAGAACTCCAATTCTTTACATGTGCTAGAACTTACATGTGTGAGACCCCTCGGCACATCATAAATTAAAATTCTTATGCCAATAAGTTCTCACTTTTTTTCATCAAAGCCTAGTAAATTTCTCTTATTTTACTTGGTGGCAACAAAGTAAATATCAACAAGTGAGTAATTATGTATATAAAATATGTAAATAGTGAGATACGGGGACATTTCCTTTTTTATCATAAACAAGTTCATATTAATTTTAGAAACCTTCAAAAAATTTGTTTTTATAACCTTAATTAGGGATAACATATGTATGAATGATTTCATCTCCAAAGTTTAAAAAAAAATAGTTTTAAGATAAAATTTATCTGTAAATTATTTTATCAAATTATTTTCTTAATGTCTAAAAATCACTTATAATCCTACTTACTTTATTTAGAGGTCCAAATTTGAGCTTGGTTTATATTCTCTTTCTATCAATAAAATGTAGTCACTTTCATATGTACATATATATATCTTGGGAAATAATCCAACTCAATTTAATCTCTATTATATATAAAGCGAAGCGCCCCCTTGGGAAGCATGCTGAGAAAAATTTTCATCTTTCCACAATAGCCCTTACATATCTACTACCAATACTTACCAATAAAAGGGTATAATGGTAAAAAATGTCCCAAATCTCTCAAAACCTAACAAACCATTTTAAAACTGCTCCCTCCCTTTTTTACATGCGTGCAGTACTGCACGTGCCCCTTGCTAGTTTAATTAAAATTAATAGCATCAAATAAAATTAAACAAAAAAAAAGCCAGCATATTAATTCATAATCTTCCTTGTTGCAGTTTGTTAAATAGATAATTGGCATATTCAATATGGATCCCTCTAACTCAGAATCCTGGTTACTTTTCAAATATAAATTTTCTCCTTAAGTTGATTTATTTGTTAACTTTCTTAGGCTTTAGAAATCATTTTTTTTTTCTGAAAGCAATCTAAATTGGCATGTAATTCTACCACCAAATTCCAAACCATAATTAAGTATAAATCAAGTCGAACTGAGTGCGTGGTGCCTAAAACCTTCCTACAACTTAACAATATTAAAATAAACATTTTTTTTTTTGGAAGCTAAGTAAGATTGTATTCCAAAGAGTATAAGTGTATGTACAACTAGCCATATGACTTTCAAAAAACACATGCGCTAGGCATGTCCATAGCAAAACCTACACAAAAAGGCCAAAACAGAGCTCAATGAGATCACCTTAACACAGTGAGCATCTCTACAACTACCAAAATGTATCACAAGACATCAATCTATACAACTAGAGCAGTCAATAAGAAACCACTCATTTACATGAGTGAAAATGAGTGGTTTCTTCTTGACATTGTTATCATTAAAAATAAATTAATCAATGAGCCGAACAGGTTCTCAGGTTTCCAAGTTGGATTATGCTCTAGAGAATAGATAGTCAATTCTAAGTAAGACTGTTATTCCTTTTATGGTTATTCACAGTGACTAATAACCACGATCAAGATTTAAGTCATTACTTTCAAATTACAAGAAGTTGGTAAAAACCTATGGCTCCTTTGGTGTTGCTTTTCAAAAGCACTTTTTTTTCATTCAAAAGCAAAAAAAAAAAAAAAAAAACTTAATTGCAGCGAAAAAGCTTTTTTTTTCTTTTTTGTTTTTTGCTTTTCCCTAAAATATTATGAAAAAAAAATGTCATTTTTGTTTTTTGCCTTATTACTTTTTACAGCAATTTTTTGAAAGCAAATCCAAATGGACGCTTTATCTTTAATTTGATTCAATCATATGGATGGCATTGGATTACGATGATCACAAACAAATGAATTCCTAAAGATTAAAAAAAATTTGCATACAGGCACAAATTTAATTAAATGGATGGTTGAGATTGTTTATCATGTATGGAATCCAATTTCAATCGTGTGATTGAGATTGATCATATATTTAATTTGGATGGTATAGTTAATTATACATCAAAAGAATCTTTCATGATGCTGACCCATATGTGGGTGTCTGTGTCTATATCATTTGATTCCTTCTAATTTTAAAATTATTCAAAGTTGGATTATATTAGTTTTAGTAACATTTTTTATTCCTTCTAATTTTAAAATTATTCAAAGTTGGATTACATTAGCTTTAGTAACATTTGAATAGGACATGCTTATTCTAACAAAAAGAGACGTATGGGTGCATGTGAATATGCACGTATAAAAAAATTAGTTATGAGTAACTTAACACAAGGGAGATAATAGTATTTTAGGTTTTTTAATGGGCAATTGGCATTACAGAAAATTAGGCAGAATGGGTATTTACTTGGAGGAACGTTGAAGTTATTCAAAGAAATTTTTTTTTTTGAATTTTCAAGAGGGCAAAATGAAAAACCAAATGTCGAGCCAGAATCTCTTGACTTCCTTTTATATAATAGTACGGATTTTGGGCATAACCAATTTTGCAAAGGCTAATTAGTGGAAATATTGAACAAAAACGGTGACTTTTGATTGTAAAATCTATGGTAAAAAATTTGGCTTCTTGTTAGAAGAAGACAATGATGTGAATGATGATAGTTTTTAAAGAGGAATTATCAAGGTCCTACAACCACAAATGGCAATCACAGTATCCTAAGGGTTTGGAAATTTGATGGCCACTAAAATAAGACTCATTTGAGAACATTGAGGACAACGATTGCTTGAGACTTAATTTATTACTTTATTTTAGACATCCAAAGGTGATAAATACCTATTTTCATCATATCGTGTAATTGCAAGAATTGTCTGAGTTTTGAGCTTAGTTGAATCATTATCATCATCATTATCATAAGGCAGTTCCCACCAAAGAAGAGTCGGCAACACGAATCATTTCTCTCCATCCCACTCCATCAAAGTAGAGCTTAGTTGAATCAATTATAAAATTTTGCTCAATCACTTAGGATGGGAAGCTTCAATGATCTTCAAGAAGCATTTACATGCCTTTAAATTTTATTTTAATTACTTAACTAATCATGTTCAATCTCATTTTTTTATACGTCTTACACTTTTTTTTTTATTAAGCTATAATTAATTTTAAGTAAAACACAGTTAAAAAAAATTACTTATAATTTTAACTGATTTTTCTTTAACAAAGTTTCAGGCTTACTCTTTAGTTTGTCTCAACTATCATTTATATGTTTCAAGTTTCATTTACTCATACTACTAACTTAATCCTGTGTATTGGGGGTATGGTTAATAGCAAATAATTAAGAATACTGTTAAGGGGTAGTTCATAATATAATTTTAGGATGCCGGGCACTCGTGTAAATACACATAATGTATAGGAGACTATAACAATTAATATAGTTTTAAGGAAGGAAATGAAAAGTTTCCTTCTTTTATTTTTTTTAGTATTTTTACTCGTTTACTTTCCCATTTTTTTTAATGAATCAAACTGGTTCCTATCTGGAGACATCAGGGTTTAGTCATTATAAACCGTGTTGCCAACTTAGAGCGAGAGAGAGAGAGAGAGAGAGAGAGAATAAGCCGTTGAATTAGTATCTCACACCAGCTTGCAAGGGTCCCATACACCTTCGCAACTCTATCCAGCAAATCCAAAATCAATAAAATATGCTCTCTCTCTCTCTCTCTCTTTTATTACCAGCATACAAAGACATGCCAGCTTTGATATTGGCTTGGTGACATGAAGAAGATATAAGGGGGTGGACATGGAGGTTAGACCTAACCCAAAGTAGTTGAACAGCTTTGCAAGAGAAAGATTCTTAAAGCCAACTTCTTTACCACTTTGTGGTATCCTATAATTTTCATGTCCTCTCTGTATTTGGAGGCTGTTTGGAAAATTCTGCAGAAGCATCCTTAGCCATAGGTGTCCTAACACATGGGCTCTTGGATTGCCTTGTAGGGAACATGTCCTATCATGGAAAGAATGGAAGATATACTAATAAAAATTGGGGTCACCTAAGTGAAAGTCATGTGCAGCCTTTTTTTAATTTTATTTTTCCTGGTTGAACATGAACACCTTAGCAACAAAGGAAATCCAAGGCTAATGTGACAATTTATTAAATGACAGAGAATTTAAAGTCACATCAGTGAGAGCTATGTTTGTTAATGTTATGATAATCTTTTCTCAATTTCTTAAATGACTAAATCAGTACTGACCTTGGCATAAATTTGGGATTCTAGTTACTCACACTCAAGGTAAGAAGGGAAGTTTGGGTTTAATGCTACATAAATCCTAAGAAACTGAAAAAAAATCTTGCAACACAGCTTAGCAAATGTATCAAGCAGTTGATTTCAGAGTCAAAAAAGTGAATTAGGACAATAAGAACACAGAGAGGGCAATTAGGCAGTAAACAGGTTTGGCAAAATGGCTGGAAATTTACAGTAGGAAGAATGATAGAATGACACTCCTAAAGATCCTAAAGATATGTTGTGTGATGTCAGAAGGTAAGCCTTATGGTATTTTGTGTTTCATCAGACTGAATGAGATTGTTTATTTTGTTCACATTGATATGTCAACATCCAAAAGATGGGGAAACTCCAATTGGGATTTCAGTGAGAAGAAATGTGAAAGATAAACCTTGGTTTTGAAGAATCCTTTTTTCCATATGGGTTTGTCATAATAAACAACAACATTAGTGAATTCACTATCATTTTGAAAGGCAGGGGATTTGCATATACACTATTTCTTAGAACTTTAATTTAAATGATTATATATAGTATAGTTTGATTATAAAAAAGAAAAAGGAGTTGCTTTTAGTTAAAATTTTATTGAAAAATATCAAATTACACATTAAAAAATATTCTTCAAAATGAATATCATTAAAAAAGTTCTCAATAAATTTTCTTTTCCCCATAAAGTGATTTATTTTTTTCAAAGATGCTAACTTCTCCAAAAATCTAAAATTAGTTAAACATCTAAAGGGAAAAAAATTTGTTCTCATAAAAGAAAAAAACAGGAGGATTTTTATGGCAGTCCTATAAGTAGATATGAATTGGCTTCTTTTAGGGAATCACAAATGAATAAATCTAGAGTTGCAAGCCTAAAATTGCTTTTGACATAATAATACTTATCTTGCGGTAGGGCTATCATTTTTTTTAACCTAACTTATACTATTTTAAATTTGTTCTATAGATCAAGACAATTTCTGATTCCAACCTTGCTAGTAAACATATATAGAGAGCCCTAACAACATTATGAAACACAAAATTACTTTCTAGAAACATAATGAAACAACCGCTAAAACCATTAGAAAGTTACACACACACACAAACATATATACATATATATGTATGTATATGCGTATGTATGTATGTATGCATATATATATGAGTGAATGAAATACAGTTGCTGCAATTACTAGATGTTCAATGGTAGTTAAAAATGGGGAAACAAGATGGTTCCTCATTATTAAAAATCAGTTCTTTATTAGCATATAAATATAGTATTAAGTGGCATCTTGAAACTAGGATTTTCCATTTTTTTGTGACCATTATCAGTGTTATTAGTGGGAAAAGAAAGGGAAATCCTCAGGTACCTTCTTGTTGCATTTGTTAAGACACTGTATGCCAAACATCTTCAAAAATTAGGCAGACTCCAAAACAGAATTTCTCAGATGGAAGAAAAATCTTGAAAAGAAAAAGTGAAATCCAGCAGAATAAAGTAAATAAAATAAAGAATTATATATTGATTAGAAGTTAGAACTATCAAACAAGAGAGGCTGATGTCTGCAGAAACATGATACATTGATTACAAAACTTTCCTACATTGCATTTTCATTTTATACAAAAACAAATATACAGGGCTTATCAGGGTAAATATTGTTGTAGACATTGTTTCAACTTTTGAAAGGTGACAGGCTTTGATACAAATGAGTCCATACCATTTGCAAGGCACTCATCTGCGCTCTCTGTTAATGCATTTGCTGTCATCTGCACATGTAGAGACTTGTTACTCAGAACATAGATACATAAGTATCCCAAAATAAATTTGCAAGCTGAAAATTCAATCTAATATGTAATATAAGTGGCATTTTAGTTTGTCATACAGTAGTAATTTCATGATAAAATAATAAAAAAAAGCACATTGTTGAGGTGACCAAATTTGATTTCTAAAACAAATTGCAAAAGGAAAAAAGCATCTTAATGAGCTGAGGCCATCTATATCTGCCTATATTGAAGTTAATATCCACCTTGGCTATTCATTGAATAGAAACATAAGATCCAGCAGTATATAAGTAGGTTTTAATTATTATGGGGTTAATTGGTAATCACCAAGTGAGTAAATGTCTGCCAGTGATTGGAGCAGGTGTATAATTTCCGTTTAACATCTTTCTTGAAAAATAAACAAAAAGGAAAAATTACAAATCTCACCTATTTAAATGGTGGTAGTAGAGACGTTCTATAAGCCAACCCAGATATTTGGGTAAGGCATTTTGTTGACTAGTTGCTTTAAACTAGCCATTCTATTTGCAGCTTAATTACATCCAAAGTGCCAAAATCAACCCGTGAACAACATGCAAATTCTAAGTTATTTTGACTTTATTTCTTCATCAGGTTAAATTGACTTATCTATCAAACACATGGAAGTTCATCCAAATATTCAACAGCTTCACCCAGTTTCTTGTATTTTTCTGGAAGTTTGATTGACTATACCCACTGAGAAAATTTTCATTCAATATTTCTAGGATATCAAACTATGGGAGCTTGAACACACAACTCTCCAGTGGGCATAAACCTACTACCATTATACCAAAAGTTGTGGCACATCCTTGACATTTTATTATACTGAAAATCCTTATCAAACTATTCTTGTTAGGAGACTTCAGAGACACCAAGAAGGAAAATGCATGAGGCATGTGTGGTGGGCAGGATTTGTCATTGCTTCACTCACATGAAAATCACTTCTTTTGAAATGTGAACAACAGTCGGCATATTCATGCATTCATGTTCATTTCTTCAAGAGTATTTAACAGGTGTCCTGTTCAATTATGGTCTTACTTGACTACTTGGAAAAATAGATCACAAATAAGATAAAAGTCCGCCGGGTGCAATTAATAAATGGAGGTCAAAATCGAGAAAGTGGCTTCAGATGTAGTCAATTACAATAAAAGTAAATGCATTCTGTAAGTCAAGAAGATAATTTAATGCATCCTGTAAGTCAAGAAGATAATCTATTAGATGTGGAGCTGAGTGATTCTATTAAGAGGCATGGCTCCACAGGTCCTGAAATATTTGGATAGTGGGATTGTTCATAATTTCTATTCCAATATTGTCAATGCAAGAAAGGATGACCCATCGGAAAAAAAGGGTGAGAGTTACCAATCTCAACAAGGTTGAATGTTTTCAATGACTTTATGGAGCAGACCTCAAAGGAGTCAGTGCATTCTCTAAGCAGATTCATACTTGGTGGACATAAAGAATTTCTTATGAGTTTTGCACCAGTGATATGAAATTAACTCGAATAATTACAAGTGTTTGGATTGAAACACTAAAACAACTCTTAAAGAGCATTTATTTGAGAGCTTAAATAAATATTAAAAAAATTTTGAGGACTCATTACAATTCATTTTTAACATATCCATACCAAAAGAAAATAAATAAAAGGTGATGTACAAGCACAAACAATTATAGCTATTAGGTCTCACTTCAAGCTTTAGGCAACTTCATCAAGTTCCTTGTTTTACCATTTTTACACGGTTATTCTGCTTAGAGGTATTACTTGTTTACATGCAAATTATATTAAGTAACCTAAAATTATACCACTGAAATAAATTAGTTCATCTGTGTTCTCCTATATTCTAGACTAATATTCTTATCTTACGACAGTTTCGTAACTTCTCAACAAACCTGGCATTGAATGTGATGCATTACTGGATTTTATATGTTAAGTTCATTGTTGGGTTGGCTCTAAATTCCTGGATTGATGAATTAAAGTAATCAACATTACCAAAGGCTAGAAAGCTACCACAGATCCTTGGAGAGTCTAACACCTTCCGAGAAGATATAAAAATTACAGTAAATGGAAAAGAATTTATTTATATAGAATGAAAAGAGTAATTGGATAGCTAGAATTGTTCACAATGATCAAATGATTGACACCTAGGAATGCCCTCTTACATTTAAAATAATTTCCTTCCTCTTATAGCATATCTTGTGGACACTTTTTTATATTGGCTGAATATAAATATACTCTATGGAACAATTAATGGCAGTATAAACACAGACAAGATACCCCATATGCAAGGGGCTTTTCCCCAACCATTAGTGTTAAGGAGGTGGTTTCAGAGGACAGATAGGCTAGGATGATTTGAACCAGGTGCTCACATATTTTCAGGCAGTTGTCCAGGTGGAAAGGTGCAAATGTAGATATCTTTTCACCAGGTGCTATTCTAGTTTAGTAGTTATAATAGGAATTTAATCATGGTGTAGTAATCCATAATATGTGTATTAACACTTACGAGTAATGTATATAAGACCACAAATTAGTACATACTAGTATGATTTATAAGATGATAACTATATTAATTAATATTATTTTTTAAATATTATTATTAATTAGATTTATCAACACGTGTTTCACTGTTTACCACTAAAAAAATTAGCATGTAAAAATTACATTTTATTAGTTGTAAACATTAACAGTTTAGAACCCTTATCAAGGACTAGTATAGAAAAAAGAAAGAACAAAACAAGAAGGAAGAGGATTTGATAGACAAGGTACAACTCTCTTCTGCTCTCTGCTACGATCCAGAAGGCATAAAGTTTCTGATTTGAAATGTTCTATTACTCATGGAAATTTTTGTCAAGTTTGAAGTATTTGATACCAGAGCTTACTTCTGGTCTTGGGTCTAAAATGCAGATGCAGCTATGTGGAGCAAAGTGTGAGTTATTCCAATGGGAAAAAGGTTTACCTGCCACTAGAGCAAGAGTCAGTGAGGACATCAGCTGTGGAAGCAAGGTCATGTTGACATGGCCCAAATTTTGCCTAGGAATTTTGGCAACTATGTTTTACATAAATGCAAGGATGCTTTTCCACTTATTAATCAAAATACGTGGTATGAGTCACCTAATTCAAGTTTTCATACACCTTTTGCCATTTCATTCCCACCCTTGCAACCCTAAATCTTGTGCGCCTTCGATTAGAAAATCTCTTCAATCATAATTAGGGCTATAAGTACCGAATGACTGTAAAGGATGAAAATATCCTCTCTCATCTTGACATGCACAACAGACATGAAAAAGGAATCTAGAGTCTGAGAAGATAGAAGAACCATCTCTAAGATTTTGGAAGCAGATTGCCTAATTGAAAACTGACAGTATCTTCTGTATAACTTAAAATAATATGATGAAAGGTCTAGGAAATGGTTTTATTTTGTTAAATGGTTTGTTCAATTGATGAGATCAAATATTTGATCTGGAGCTCTCTTTCATGAGACCATCATGTTGTCTGTTCAAGCAACTTTCAGACTTAGCTAGAAGAGACAAAGGGACTTTCCTCCTATGCTTTTTTGCAACTTAAGCAATATAGAAACAATCATCATGCAATAAATATGCCAAGCACAGAAAATTGAAAGGTTCTCAAGAATTAGTTTTTAGGGCTAAGCACGGGTAAAATGCTTACTGCAATGATGGGAACCTGCTTTGTGGATGACAGCGAATCTCGAGCATTTGGTAACGTATCTGAAGAGGGCACAGGTAGCTTGATTCCGGCCTCTGCAGCAGCTTCCCAGTTGCCAGTCTCCTCGAAAGAACGAATCAATTTTGTTGCTTGAAGTCCATCCATTACGGGCATGCATACATCCTGCAATACGCAAAAACATAAATATATGAGAATGTTAGCTAATTTGGCTTTTAGATTTTAATAATTATAAAATTGGCTTTGTAGTCATCTTCATCATTGGAAAACAAGAAAAGAAACATAAGAGGTGTGTTATAAGCTTTCCAACACTTCTCTTGTTGAGCCATTCCAATTTCTTAAATGTCTATTTCACAGAGCATATTCCACCATTAGAGTGGGAAAGTTTTGAGGGAAATTCCAAAAATTTGCCATATGTCCATCAAACATTTGTACAAAACGAATTATTGGAATAAAGAAAATTTTACAGGAAATTTTGCAATACAAATAGAGATGGATTGAATTTAACCATCGACAGTGGATGAGGTCTATCATGTAGCATTGTAAATGATGACTCAAAGAAGGGGCAGGAGCTAAAGAAGTAATCGTAAATGCAGTCTTTATGTTCATTACTCCTCTACTTTGATGCAGTTGTGGTACAAGATTCTCCCAGGCAAAGGTTAATAGCTCCAATACCAATCATTATATAAAACCTGCCCTGACTTAAGGCAAGTGATGTAAGGAAATAAGCAGAGAAAACAAAGCAAATACACAGCAAACAACTACAAGAGGTTTTACATGGTTCAACCAAAATAAGGCTACATCCATGGGCAAAGACATTTCAGAACTTTCACCTTCAAGGAATTTACCATTTACCAGGGTAGAAGTGTTAAAGCAGACCCAAATACAATAAAGAGCGAGAACAGTCACCCAGTCAGACACATAAGAGCTACATCAGTGTTCTTAATAAGAATCTTATATTGCAACCTTTCCAAAAAACTCTTCCCAAGAACTATAAGCTAATCTCCAGGAGCAAATCCTTTTCCAAAGAGCAACCTAATTCACACAAAAGACACTCAACCATTTAGATACCTATGCAAATGAGAAAACATTACATCTCCAATGGATAACTCTCCCAAGGGGAATATATATGACAAGAACTATAGGTTTAGAATCCCTTATAGAATCCATCAAATTGTTTTCCCATTAGGAAACCAAAGATTGACTAGGAAAATGATGAATTTTCCTAACAGATAATTCTGACAACACCTAACAGATGTATTGCCAACTAACCCTGGTCATGGCATTGAAAGAAGTGAAGAATTTGAGCTTTTCATGCTGGAATTATCAGGAAGGTCCTTTCAACGATTACTTTTTTAATCTAATTGAAGATGGGACGAAAACAATTTAAGGTCTTCTGAGGGGGAGAAAGAGAATGAAGGAGAGGAGAGAGAGAGATCTTAAAGATCTAATGGTTGCCTAAGCAATCTCTAAGGCCACTACTTCAAAAGGTCAAGAACATCACAAATCAATGTCTTTGTCACAACTCCAAAACATAACTGCTTTTGGACCTTCCAAATTGAAACCCCTAAAAAGCAATACTTTCTCCTATTTCTTGCTATGATTCAATAGTTTTGAGAGTTTCTGTCCTGATTTTTAACACTGATGCTGAAATTTAGGTTTGTTGCGAGTCTGCCCTCCTGGCTACCAATTTTGGAGGACCTACATTGGGTCAATTTTTTTTTTTGGGTGTCATTTGTAGTTGTTACCAATCTAGGAGGACAAAGCAAGCTTGACATCTTAATTAAATGGACTGGCCAAATTTTGGAAGCACATTAACGTTTGCATAGCATATTGATTTGTGAATTTCAAATGACTACAGGCCTCCATGAGCTCAATGAGATATCAATTTTTCATGTAAATGGTAGTGTGCCTTTGTGAAAGTTGAATTGTCTTTTCAGACACGCAACTATGAGAGATATCCTGAATAATCAGACACTAGGACTGGTGACTATTATATTTGATCATGCATTGTTCTTCAGAGTTAAGACACTTTATATTGTCCATTTTTTATGTGTTTTTTGTTGGTGATATATTAACTTATGTGATATTTTTGGGCTCATTAATATTTTTGGAGCAGTTTTGGCTGAACCTTTTAAGATTGCACATGAAAAAACATTCTCATGGATTCTTCGAAAAACTAACATTCTAAATGCCAAAAGCAAAAAATTAGCAAAGAGCCCAATATAGGCACATAAAAAAAAATGCTAAATGCTTCTCACAAAGCACCCTCAAAACCTAGATTCTAATGAGGAATGCCTAAAAAAATATTTTTCGTCAGGATGAGAATCCTAAAACAAAATCCCTAAGAATGAGTCCAAAATAACTTATGAAAACCCAAATGTCTCATAAGGATTCTGTTCAAGCCCCAAAACTTTCAACTTTTAAATTTAACAGAAATCTCAGATCTTTTTCCTTTGTTCATCTTCCACAAAGATGGTAATGAACTCTTTGACTTAAGCTTGTTAGTCCTCCTTGGATGTTGGTTGTGTATTATTGCTCCTTAATCAATAATCATACCTTTTTGTGACTCCTTAACAACATAGATTCCTGGGTAGGTGAAATCCTTTTGTTACAATCCCAAATGTAACACCTTTTTTCTCCTTTGTAGAATTTATACAAATAAAAAGATCTACCATTTGATTAATAATCCTTTTCCAATTTAGGTGCACTTAGAATATGAATCTTATTCTATCATTATCTCTACTAAAAACGTCTTAACTTTTAACATCATTTCCCAGCAATGACATTTCTATTAACCATTTTTTTTCACTATTTTAAGACCTTAAACGTCCGCTGGGTCACATTTGCATTATCAACAGCTTCTGGTCCTTTTTACAACAAAAAATATTCACTCATTGTGCAATTAAAAATTAAGCAATTGAAATGATGTATAAATAAGTGAAAACATGGCAACTGAACTAAGAAAACATAGGTTAATCATACCTTACTAATAACAAATGATATATTGAACCCAAGAGACAGAAAACCTACTTTATGTAATATGTTGATTGCTGTTGTTGAAAAGCAAAAGAGAAAAAAAGAAGTAATAAATTGAGGAGCATCATAGAATAATCCATGTAGTGCTAATCTGATGCTTGGCAGACATGGATAGTTCTCCCATTTAGAAGAGTCCATGTAATTATGATGCATATCTACAGATAAAGAGATCAACTCCATTGACAACCATAGCCTAATGAGAAACTCATAGTCTTAGACAAATTATCATAAGATGCTCAACACTTTTTCTAGTTCTTAAGTTATCAACTTTATCTATAATGTTGAGGCAATTAGGTGACGGTACTCGATCACTTGTAAGCAACCGCATTTTTTCTTCTTGCTTGCCTACACTATATATTACTTTTAAAGATTCAAAATTCCATTTTCAAAGTGACTTTTGGTCCAGAAAATGTGAACGGTGTAAAAAAGTTAATAGAATTTGGAAATACAAAACACTATTATTTAGACTCAAAGTAAAAAATAAAATATACCACTTTCATGCTATAAAACAGTCAGGAAATGGAAGTGTATACATTAGTTTGTTTATAGTGGACGCACTTTTCATTGTCTTTGCCTATGGACTTAGCCATGTTTTGGGTGGACCACATAAATCCTTACATTGTGGTTTGGCTATTTTATGTTTTCTATTATTTTACATATGTATAGTGGGGTAGTATGAAGAATCTAAGCAAAGAAATATTGGTGTGACATTATATCAATCACAGTTTGTGAAGATCTTTTGGGATGGATCGTGTTGATTTATGCAGCAGATGTTCCATAATTCATGTAAAAATATATATAAGCACACAAAATCTGAGTTGGTATGAGAAACCTATAAACACAAGAAGGAAGAAGACAATTGACTGACATTGGAATCCAGAATTACTTGCTTAAGATAATCAAGAATGTCAAAGCATTGAAGAAAAGAAAACAATGACAAGCGATTGCAAAAAGTAAAAAAAAAAAGTGCAAGAAGAATAATGTGATTGGGTTTAATATTCCTACCCAAGCATGCTACAATTCATTGGATGCTCTAAAAGGTAATGACTAATGGTTTTTAACCTTGATGAGTTCCAAAGAGTATTACATAGGATAAGTCCATAACTTAATTTTATAGAGTTCCAATGTTTCAGAAAGGGAATTTTGGAGAAGCTTTCAATATTGTTTTATGGAATACCTGTGCAAGTCCATGGAGTTCAAAAATTGTACCAAAAGGGGTCATATTCCTATACATAGCCAATGGTAATTCAAAATTTTTACTAAATTTATCATGCCATGGATGCTTATGTTTGTAGATCTCAGGAATTCAAAGTTGGAGTTTGGAAAGTTCATTGTGCTCACTTATTATTTAAATGTTGTCTTTTCTATATTTTAAAATATGGTATGATTTGTGAAAAAAGATTATAAATCCATAACTTCCTTTTTCTAAGGCTGTCTATTAAATTAAACTAAAGAAGTATCTGAAATTCCAGCAACTAGGATCGGCTTTTATATTAAGTAGAAACTTCAGAAGCATTTAAAAGGCTTTATTGAATATCGAATTTGACACTGGAAAGCTAGTATTGGGAGCTATTGCCAGCCCAGCAACATGTGTACCACTTTGCGTTTGAGGTTGACAAGAGAGAATAACAAACAATTATGGGATTGTGTAAACCATGCATGTGTCAAAGATCCAACTTCCCATTCTGAATTCAACAAAGAAAAGATTGGTAGAAAACCTAATTATTTCAATCAGTAATATTCAAGCTACAGTAAATAATTTTCACAATGTTGAATTACTAAACAATGACAAAATAATGAGCTTCATGTAGTGATGTAAAGCATAACGAAACCTCTTAGATTATGTCAATCTTAGATTATATATATCTATGAATATGTGTGTGTGTGTGTGTGTGTGTATAAATGCAGACACACACACACACACATGTCATCTAGCATTGGATATATAAGCTAAAGTTATTGGGTTCAGTAGATTACCATAAGAATGAGATCATATTTATGGGAATAAACTGCTTGCACAGCTTCTACTCCATTATTCACAACATCAATGTTATGGCCTAATTGCTTCATCATTGACTGAGTCACCATTATGTTAATCTTGTTATCTTCTACAAGAAGGATTTTTGGTTTTGAGATGGATTTGGATGCTTCAAGACTGATTCTAGGCATGTGCTCCAAGCTTCCATTAGATTTTTCATGGTCTTGCTTCTGAATTGTTTCTTGGAATTTGGTAGTATTGGCCATTTTATTCACTTGAAGATGTGCATTTGCATGATGGATGTAATCCATACCCGAGTTCTTGAATTGGTCATTTGTATCATCTTGACACCCTCTACCTGAATCAATAGCATTCTTTTTAATAGGGTCTAAATCCTTCCTTGATGAACTTTCAGTTTCAGAGAATATCTCAGTGGCATCAGCCACTGAACAGGCATCCTCAGGTGGAACTGTCTCTCTTGATGTGCAGCTATTGGAAGGGAATGAGTAGGAGTCCTCAGACAAACCATTCCTCCTATACCCAACATTGCTTGGTGGAAGTTTTTGTGTCCAACTAGATCCACTAGATGAAAATAAAGAGCCCAACATGCGTGGTTGAAAGAGAAAGTAGCCACTATTCATATCATCCATGTTCGCATCATTTACAGCTTCATTGCCCTTCATATCTGGGAATTCATCAGGATCATTTAGATGATCCCTTGTAGGGGAAACTTTATATGGAAGAACAAATGTAAATGTTGAACCACAATGTTCTTTGCTTGACACAGTAAGACGACCCCCCATTAACTCTACCTGTTGCAAATGCACAGAAATTGTTAGAAATGTATTAAAATACTTCAATATCATTAAGAATATTATGTTCTATTTCCCCACACACAATTATACATTATGATCTACAAAATGTGATCATATAGAATTATAATTCCATTTTCCTCCTTTTTCTTGTTCAGAAGTCATATTTACAATGCAGAACGACACAAAACATTCAGCAGCAATAGGGGACATGAATCCCCAAGGGTATTAATTAGGTTTTGAATTATATCTGCAAGAATATGTAATATCAATTTGACCATTCTATGTTTAATTAACCAACTACAAATAAATCTATATCATTTCAGTTAGTCAGCCGACACTGAACTCGTTCTTTCAATAATTGAATATATTATATATATTTATATTAAAATAATGAACTATTCTTCGTTTCCTTGATTTACATACAGATATACATGGCGGCTTCAATGGTCTTGGTTAGTATGGCTGGCCATAGCCATGATGATGTTGGTTGGCGATGCCAAAGTTCCAACATGGTTTAAAACTGACCCCCTTTTCTTTTCACCCACGTGATACTATGACCCAATCTTTTAATAAGCTGTTTACCAGCGAAGGAAGCCTTTCACCATTGTGTCCCAAAACACAACACAATTTAGTGATGCCTACTCTGTTTTTATAACCCACTGATTTCATAATCTAAAACGATCTGGTTGAGAAGCTGGCCAAAGATGGCATAGGGACAGAGGCATTCTTTATTTAAGTACCCATAGAGAATATATTTTGGGACGAGGGAGGGTAATTGGTGCATGTGGATTTGTTCAAGGGTTTTTGAGATCATTGGTGCGTGCAGGATTGTTGAGTATTGTACATGCATAGCCCAGTTAGTGATTTTTGTTCACCCTCTCACTATCTAGATTAGGCAAGATGTATTCCATTGCATACTTGCCCTCATACATACACATGCACTCATGCTTACACACACACGTGCACGTGCACGTGCACACGCACACACACATGTATATATGTATATCATCTTGTCATTATATGTTTAAAAAAGAAAGGAAAAGGAAAATTACTTTCCCATAAGGGGAATCCCCACGAAGACAGGAATGTTCTTCTGAGTTCCCATTTGGTAGCTAACCTGCCTCGTTTGAAATTACACAATATTATGACTAAGTGGGCATTACAGAAAGTAATCGAAAATATACTAGGGTATAAAACAATAACACCAGAGGATGTGAAAAATCACAAATTTTCTATAGAAGACCCTAACCTGAGAGGATCCAGACTAATTTCTGTTCTCTCACTTTATTATTTTTAATGGTAACACATTTTGTAGCTATTAAGTTTATTGAAAGTCTTCTGCATGACCTACTATTTAATCAATAAATTTATTTGAGGTGCATTTCACTAACCAAGAACTGTGATCTCTGTAAAATACAATATGTAAGCACAATTAGAATATGTGAAGTATCAGATATGGAAACAAGAGTGTACCAGCTGCTTGCAAATTGCTAGGCCAAGTCCTGTTCCCCCATATTTTCGAGCATGATCTGCACTAACTTGCATGTACTTTTTGAACAGTGTAGGTAATGCATTTTCTGTTACATTAATGTAATTCGTATTCAGGAAACACATAAAAAGCAAGAAATTTCAACAAAATAATAAAAAAATAGAAAATTTAAAGAAAGAAAAATAAAAAACAATTCGAGAACAAAACTAGTTGGAAAATAGTCAACACAATTCAACATTAACAAATCAGCAGGTTGCAGAAGGATGATAAACAGCACAAATTACAAAATACCTGGTATTCCAATTCCTGTATCATATACATCACAGCATATCCACACTGTTGCTTCACAAGGGTGCCTCTCTTTATCTCCAGCTGCTGAGGCTTCCTTAACTGTTGCTCCACGTCCATCATTAGGTATGTGATTTTGGTCAAGATCCTTCCTTCTCTGACAAAGCGAACTTTTCTGGTTACATCTATTTTGAGATACTGAAGAGGAGTTCCCGTCTTTTGGTACATTTGCCAAAAGTGGAGACTGGTCAGTAGCTTGTTTCTGATGGCACCCTTCTCCTTGATCATAGGAAGGCTCTGGAACTACGTAAAGGTTTATCCCAACCTTCCCTTCATGTGTAAACTTGATGGCATTGCTGGTATAGAGAAGTAACTCATGAATTTGAACCTCACCAAAACAAGTGAAATAAGTTCCAGAGGAAGGAAAAAGAAAAAATCACATGTATTGTTATCAAATTATGTAATTTCCGTTAATGCTTTCTATGTTACAGGATAAATAAGGAATGGCATTTTTATCTCCCCTCAAGTGGTGGTGTTCATGGATGATATTGAAACTATAAATTGAATTCAATAATCTATAGGGAAGATTGTAATCTTTCTTCCAGACTCTTCTCTTTCAAATTTATATCGAATATTTTTATCTGGTAATAAAATAGCTATGGTGATCTATAAATTCTTCATTTGGTGAAGGAAAAGTAGAATTTCAAATGAGAGAAAGAACAAGAAGAGAAAGAAGAAAAATGAAATGAAAAAAGAAAAGACGAGCTTATCTCTTTTCTAGCCTCTACTCGATTAAAAGATTAAGTTTATATGTACTATGAGGTTCCCTTTCCAAACACAAAAAACATCAAAAAGGGCTAAGAACTATAACCTATCCCTGTGAGCTATCCACAAACAAAACCAAAAACTAACAATGCAAACCCATGTACAAGAGTAACAAAAACAAAAATCATCATGCTATACTGAACACATCCCAAAAAACTCATCTGAAACTGGAGTGATAATGCTGATAACATAACCAATGCCACTAGGGACAAATAGACCAACTTAAAGATCTTTGGTTTCAAATTCATTTTAAATCTATTCCTTCAGCAACTGAATTTCTGTCGCATGTTCACTCGTAATCATGATGTAACAAAAATTATGAAGGCTACTGTACTGCTCTGAGACTTTGAGTAGGCATAACAAATAACATGTTATCTGATTGACTTTATATACAACCGATATCTTTCATTGCAGTATTAGATCTATCAAATCATTCCCTTATGGATTGTTTTAACCTATCCCAGGTCTTTTTTTCTTAGCCTACAGACTTTCATTTTACAATTAGAGGGCCCAAATCCAAAGACAAATTTCATTTGTCCCCTCTTTTAGTTCATGAAGGCATTCTTAACATCTAACTAGCATAAAAGCTATGAAAGGTTTTGGTGCCATGAGATAATGCTAATGGAGTTTAATTGGCAACTGGAGTGAACATTTCTACGTAATTGACCTCTAGTTACAGCCTTTAGCATCCAACTCTGCCTTGTACCTTTCTACTGCCCTTAGTTTTATGCTTCATTACATACACCTATTTGCATCTTGGCTGTTGTTTCAACTAGGTAGGTCTGTTAATTGCCAAGTATCATTTTTCTCAAGTGATTTTATTCATTCAAACACAGCATTCCTCCAGCAAGGTTTAAAGATACCTCTGAAATACTAGAAGGTAAAGAAGTATAAGAAATAGAAGCACAAAGGAATAATAGAATATGCATGACAGCTCATAGGAAATGAGGTGAGATATGGACATTGGGTACAAGTATATATGACATTACTAATAGCAATGGAAAATTTTAAATAATTCACAACAAGAGATGAAGATTGGTTCTTGTGTAGACTTCTTTTAATCATGTCATTAGTCATCCTGATCTTATCCTCTTGTCCAATAATAACTAGAACAAAACAAAAACAAAAATAAAAATACATGGAGGAACCAGCATTAGAACTAATAGAAAACATAAAGAACATAAGACCTCTCTTTACCACTACTTTCCCTTGAGTAGAGGTCGTATGGGAAGCAAAATTGACAGCAAATTCTGCAAAACTAACTAGTAACATCCAAAAAAATGGCATTTTTGACTCCGGGTCATAACATTTACATCCTTTATGAGTATGAGAAAACAATAAACAAGGTATATATATTTAAAGGGTCCTCAATCAAGTTCAGTGCCCAAAAAAATAAAGAAAAATGACACTAAAGATGAACATACTGTAAACATCAAAATAAGTTGTTTCAAATGCACACCAAACCATTGTTTAGATCTAAATAAAGTGTATATTTCCTTTTTTTTTTTTTGGGGCATAATTACCCATTAGCATCTCATAAGATTATGTAAAGCACACAAAAATTTTTGAAAATAATGAGTTACTGCTCATGAGATACTGTTCACTATCAGAAAAATACTGTTCACATAATGCTCATGAAGAAGGGAAAATATACATTAAAAAGTGAATGTAGGATGCTCTGTACTCTGAGGCCAAGTAGAAAAGATTAAGAGTTTCAAATGAGAGAAAGAAGTAGTATAAGAGGAAACAGAGGAAAAAGGAAAAAGAGGATTTATATCTTCTCTAGGCCCCATTCTGTATTTATATAGGATTGCACTAACATGTCTAAAAAAAAGTTCTAGGTATACAATAACAACAACAATGACATAAATGATAAAAAATAAAATAAAAAAAAACAGCAATGACACAAATGCCCCTCTCAACAGAAAATACAAACCTTGTCTATGCTAGGTTTCTACATAACTGGATATGAGTTCAGAACACATCATCATTCATCATAAGTGGCAAATGATATATTCATCATGGAACAGCATTTTGAAGAATCCCAAGACTACCTATCTATGGGGAGCATTCCTATGAACAAGCTTCCCAAAAGAAATTTCACATATAGCAGAATCTACAGATGGATCTTGGACGTTTCTCATGCTCTCTGATGACTGTCTAAATTTCTAAAGTGTTAATACTGATAGATGTGGTGGACAGAATGTGAGTTCATCATGTCAACGAAATCAAAATTAAAAGTATACCTCAAAAACAAAAGTAAATGTATTTGTTCCTAAGGGTATAAACATACAGGTGAAATAAGAAAATTAAGGAAGAAGATCTATCGGGAAAGATCTATTCTTTCGCAAGAATTTGAAATTAATACAAACTTCAAAGTCCAAAAATTTTGTGATGATTCTGAAAACTCCAGAATTTTGATCGCAGAAAATAATAATCCAATGATATGACCTGAAGTATGGCTCAAACTATTTTTCCCTTGTTCAACACATGCTTTTTATCGCTTTTTATCTAACAGTGATGACAAGAGTCCATATGCATTTTAAATGTAACATATTCAGCATTGGAATTCCTTATTACTTGATTTGTTTAGACAGATCAGGAATCACAAACTTAGAGTGCATGATAAGCTGTCAGAGAATCAAATCTTTCCAGACAAAAAATTAATCAATATATAGAACTTAAGGATAACCATGCATTGCTTAGTTCTGAAACAGATTATCCAAATGATTCTGAACAAATTTCATTGAGGATTGCAATTTTGGATTTCACTGAAATTTCGTCAGCAAGATCCAGCGAAATTTCACAAATATTTCAGCAAAATAGGGAAAATTTCCCCAATGAGGGGAAATGTGTTTTTCTTGCAAAAATTTTTTTTTTGTTTAATACATTTATAATGCATACTTGGGTGTGAAACAAATCCAAAACATCTAAGAAACTAGAAAGAAATGTGATGTATAAGTCATTTAATGCATATTGTATATAGAAAATCAAGGGAAATGAGATAATATCATAATACTAATCAATTCAACATATACAAAATAGTTAAAGACTGAGTATACAATTACAATCATATATTTAGTACATTCATATGGATCAGTGGATGTATTTTTCTTGGATGTTTTGGGTTTGTTTCACACCCATGTATGCATTATAAATGTATTAAACTAAAAAAAAAAAAAAAAAAAATTTATTCCCCCATTTTCCCTCACTAGGGAAAATTTTCTAAATTTCACCGAAATTTTTACTAAATTTTTCCAGAAGTCGCAAAACGCAGGGAAATTGGGGAAATCTAGATTTCCCCAGTCATTTCGTGCCGCTACCTTGTTGAAATCAAAATTTCGTCACGAAATTGTGAAGTATAATTTATAATCCAATGAGTTGCCTTTCCTCAAAGAAACAAAATAAATAAATAAAGGGAAAAAATAAAAAATAAAAGAAACGAAAAGAACCTTCAGAATCAGCTCATGTGCAGAAACTGGTGCAATATGATTGTATTTCTTTGCAGGCATTGCAATACGCTAGGAGATCCAATGTAAACCTTTGAAACTAATACAATGCAAGCCAATAATACAATAACAAAAGACAACATGATTCTGGTTCAATCTGCTTTAAAGCCAGCGGACTGATTTAGGCTGCTGATTCCTTTACAAAAAAAAATGAAGAATAGAACAAAATATAACTGTACGCATTCTAGGTGACCTATTCCACTTACCATATAACGATATAGATAGTGGTAACTCTGAGATCAAAAGCCATCATTTTTCCATTTAAGTTAATTATAATATAATTTGCTTCTTATGAATCTCATGATAGATCTTTTTGTTGATGCAATCAAGTGAGAAAATGTTACATGCTTGTTTAAATATTAAACAGGAAAGCCATATGTGCATCCCATTATTTTTACATGCACTAGTACTTACATTCAATTAGGGAAAAAAACACTGGCAATAAAACTCAATGACATCAAACTATAAATGAAATAATGTAATAACATTCTACAATAAATTCTAACTTTAATCATCTTCAATCACCACTGGATGCTGGATGCTTTTAATGATCTAAATAGACACCTTGCCTAATAAAAGTTATACAAAAATAGTGGGCAAGATTTTATGTATGTCCCATAACCATGTTGTTGCTTGTTGAACATGGTAATGGGGTTAAATTGAAAGGCCTGAATATCATATTGCTTTTTGTTGAAAGGTTATAGAATAGTTAGGATTATATTATAATTAATCAAAAAGAAGAACCATGAGCAGCAGCACTTCATACCTGACCAAATTAGTAAGAATTTGCCGAATTCTTAGAACATCGCCGATAACCTAAATTGGGATATCACATAAAAAAATTAACAATTTGGAAAGCTAAAAGGAAAACTAAAAGGGTAAGTTTCTTGGTACTCAATAATTATTTCAACACAACACAAGCAGTTAAATATGATTGAAATTGTACAGATGACTATATCATGAACCTCTGCAGTTTGGAAAAATGAATTCTCTACTTAATAATATATGATAGTATACATAGTTTTAATGCACAAAGCAGCATGCTGAAAAGGATCAAAACCCATGACATAATTTTCTAGCGAAAGTGCTAGAAGCGTAAAACTTATGACTAACGTTGAGGTAAGTTTATCATATAATCGTTAATAAATTCGTAATGATATAAATATTTAAGGATTCAGATTGTAATTCTGGAATATTACAGACAAAGCCTCAAAAACCAATCCAAACATGTGATATATATTGGATTCTGTGACATCTAAAGGAAAATCCAATCATTAGATGCAAAGAACAAAGGAAGTCTTGGAGATCTTTAATTGTTTGCCGGTTGGTCCTTTCAGAAGAATAGGAAATATTCTGTGGACCTTCCTTGTGTGGTCTCTTGAGCTTATGGAAAAAAACAGAGCAGCTGAATATCTGACAACAAAGAAACATCATTGTATCATTTTGTAAAGACATGTTGTAATTGTTATTTCTTGAGCTAGTCTTTTGCCTGAGTCTATACGTTAAGTAGGGAGGACTAATCCATAGATGGAAAGCTTTGGCCTATGAGAAACCTTAGGATTGTATACACTTGTAATTGACTTTGCAGAATTCTTTTTCCCTTGTCTGTAAATTGGTTGCCCTAAACAAAATTCTGTTTTCTACGAAAAGGGTTTTATTGCATAAAATTTTTAACTTGAATTCCATTTTCATTTAGTAAGTGGATATATTTTCAGAGAACCTTTTTAAGATAATCCCGTAACCCAATACTATGTGACGCAAATATTATCCCTCAATATATTCATTATGAAAAAGCTTCAAACCCCTGGTCCACAATTCCCTCTATGGTTTGGAAGAGCCTTCAAATTCCCACACCAAATTTCTCAATTCCCTGGATCCCTTTTTGCTTCTTTGGCTTATTTGCTAATTGTCATAATATTAGAAATTGACAGCTGCTTGCCTTCTTTTCTCGGTTAGTGAATTGTATTACATCATAACATCAACCTTGCAAGATCACTATAATTTGTTTAGAAAAGTTTCATGTTCGACTTACTAGACAAGTGTCAACACATTTTAATGAGTTGGCCTCTATTTCCTCTTACTGGAAGGCAGACTGATATCTACAGTTCTATTATATATAGGATGTTCTACAGATAGATATTCAGCAAGTCCAAACACATGTGGTCACAACATACATGCCAAAAAGCATTAGACACAAGGTTGAATATGTGGAGAGTCTGAGACTTGCCTACTATCATTTCTTTTGGAATGTGCAAAGTGGCAAGTGTATTATATACCTTATAAAATTTGACCTACTACTACTACTAGTACTAATACACATAAATGGGGTATTATTTTTGAATTCCGATTTTGAAGGAAATTTTATACTTCTAAAATAAGGAAATTATGGAAGAAGTTCAAAAGAAATTTCACTGCTTTATTATAAAAGGGACCATAATCCAATGTAAGTCCCTAAAAAGTAGGATCCTAGGAGGAGTTAACTAACAAAAAACCTAAGTTTGAAATTTTCATATAAAGTGGTCGTGCTTAGATTCAAACCAGCATTTTTAGGTTGGCAGCTAAAAGTTTTTACGATCACACAAACTTCTGGTCCCGCTCACTTTTTTTTTTTTTTTTTAATGATACTTCTTATTAATACTTATAGGAAAAAGTTTGCAATAAGTAAATATCAATGTAAGGAAAATTTGGTGCCCTTCAAGAGAAAATGTCAGAACTAAATATTATTATTATATCTTTTATGCGCTGCTGGTCCCAAGCCCAGATAAAGGAAGGTGGTTGCGTCAAGTTAGCAACCAGTTAAAAACTCTTGCTAAATATAAACATGATATAAATTTTGAATTAGAATCCCATTTACATGCTAGTTTGTCGCCCGTTTTAAGTGACGCACTACAACAAAGCCTAATTACAATGAGAAATGGGCAAGAGTTCAGGGTGTCCACCAAAAATGATGCACTGCAGCTCATCTGGTTATAGTGAGAAGTGAGCACGGATTCTCGTGTCAAGTTGGACGAACGTGAGTAAAGAAGCTAGTCCAAGAGAGTAGGATTTGCTTAGGTACTTGGAATATAAGAACTTTAACAGGGAATAAACTAGAGCTAGTAGTCTATGAAGAGGAGGGTAAAAATAATGTGTTTAAAAGAAACTAAATAAAAAAGGGTTAAGGTTGAAGAGGTTAATGAGTATAAACTTTGGTATACAAGGAAAGGTAATGATAATAACGGGGCAGGAACAATGGTAGATAAAAATATGAAATACAATGTTGTTAGCGTGAGGAGAATTATTGATAGAGTAATCTTGCTTAGGTTAGTCATAGGTCAAGAATTTGTAAACATTATTAGCACCTATGCACCTCAAGTAGGTTTAGATGAAAGTATTAAAAGTCTTTTTTGGGAAGAAATGGATGGTTGATACAAGGCATATCTAAAAGTGAAAGGATATTTATAAGAGGGGATTTAAATGGTCATGTAGAAGATGAAAGTGATGGTTATAATAGAATTCATAGAGGAAGAGGCTTTGGTCAAAGGAATGAGATGGGAAGATCAATCCTTGAGTTCACAATGGCCTATGAACTTGCTTCAGCGAATATATTTTTCCAAAAGAGAATTTAACATTTGGTGACTTTAAGAGTGGATTAAATTGGAGTCAAATTGACTTTTTTTCTTCTTAGAAGGACTGAACTAGCTACTTGCAAAGATCGCAAGGTTATTCCGGATGAGAGTTTAGCTTCACAACATAGGTTAATGGTGATGGAAAGTTGTCTTAAAAAGTGGGAGAAAAACAAATACACTAAATTATACCCAAAAATAAAATGGTGGAAGTTAAAAGGAGAGAATTTGGTAAAATTTAAGAATAAGTTAATAAAAGGGGCAAGTTGGGACCTTATGGGTGATCCGCCTAGAATGTGGAATGAAATGGACAATTGCATCACAAGATTTGGTAAAGAAGTATTTGGAGAATTGCAAGCAGTATTCTAGCTCATAGGGAAACTTAGTGGTGGAGTGATGTAGTCCAAGAAGCTATCAAAGTGAAAAGACATTATTTTAAAATTTGGCTAAAGATTAAAACCTAGGAAAACTCATAAAGATATAAAATTATTAAAAAAGAAACCAAGAAGAAAATTAATGAAGCTAAAAGCCATGCCTATGACAACATATATGATAAGTTAGGTACTAAAGAAGGTAAATACTTTATTTATAAATTGGCAAGATTTAGGGAAAGGAAAAAGAGAGACTTAAATCACGTTAGATGTATTAAAAGCGAAAATTCAAGAGTTATGAAAAAAGATGACGAGATTAAAGAAAGTTGGAAAGAATATTTTATAAGATTATTAAATGGGGACGGTACACAAAGATTTAGATTCTGTATAGATGATAGCAATAATGGAACTAGAGAATAAACCTATATTCATAGTGTTCAAGTTATAGAAGTTAAAGATACTCCGGTCAAAATGAGAATAGGAAAAGCCTTGGGCCCAGATGGCATCCCTGTAGAGGTGTGGAAGTGCGTGAGAGATATTGGTGTATTTTAGTTGACCAAATTATTTAATGAAATTTTAAGGACGAGGAAAACGCAAAATGCTTTGAGGATTAGTATAATAATACCAATACATAAGAATAATGAAGATGTACATGAGTGTGCAAATTACCATGGCATTAAAGTTATGAGTCATACTATGAAATTGTGGGAAAGAGTGATTGAACATAGATTAAGGCTAATAACTAGAGTGATTAAAAACCAATTTGGATTTATGCCTGAAAGATCCACTACCGTAGCTATATTTTTACTTAGACAGTTAATAGAAAAGTCTAGAGAAAAAAAAAAGATTTGCATATAATTTTTATTGGTTTAGAAAAAGCATATGATAGAGTTCCAAAAGAATTAATTCGGTGTACTTTGTATAGAAAATGTGTACCAATAAAATATATTGATGTGATGAAGGATATGTATGAGGGAGCCTTAACTGAAGTGAAAAATTATTGGCAGCGAGACAACTTATTTCTCAATTAAGATAGGTTTGCATCAAGGGTCAGCTATTAGCCCTTATCTTTTCACTTTAGTTATGGATGAGTTGACGAGTAATATTCAAGATGAGGTGCCTTGGTCTATGTTATTTATAGATGATGTATTGTTGGTGGGTCACATTATAGAAAAATTAAATATTAAGCGAGAATTGTGGAGATACAACTTAGAATCAATGAGTTTTAAAATAAGCCGTGTGAAGAATGAATATATGAAATGCCATTTTAATATAAATAGCAATATAACTAATGAAACTATTAGAATTTATAATCAGGATATCCCTTTAAGTAATAAGTTCAAATATCTTGAATTAATGATACAAAAAGATGTAGAAATTGATGAAGATGTTACACATAGAATTAGAGCTGGTTGGCTTAAGTGGATGGGTGCTTTTAGGGTTTTTTGTGATAAGCGCATTCATATTAAATTAAAAGATAAGTTTTATAAGACAGCAATTAGACTAGCTATGTTATATGGTGAAGAATGTTGGGTGGCAAAGAATTAATATGTTCAGAAGATGAGTGTTACCGAGATAAGAATGCTAAGATGGACTTGTGGGAAAACTAAGAAAGACAAAATAAGAAACAAAGACATTCGAAAGTGGTTAGGGATAAAATAGAGGAGAGTATGTTAAGATGGTTCTGTCCTTTAAATCAGATACTTAGAGATGCACCTGTACGACGGTGTGATTGTACGCATATTGAAGGGTCCAAGCAAGTAAATGGAAAACCTAAAAATACATGGATGGCATATATAAAACAAGACTTACAAAAAACGTAGATTAACTGAAGATATGATTTTTGATAGAGCGGGATGGAGAGATAAAAATTCGTGTTTCCTACCCACTTTGTTGGGAAATGGCTTATGATAATGATGATGATGATATGTGGATGCATATGTGTACATATATGTATGTATGCATGTATAATATACTAGATATGCACCATAGTTTGGACTCTAATGTGACTATTTTAACATATGACTCTTAGTTAGTAAGAACCATTTCACTCATGCATTTCTCCATGTAAAGCTTTAACACATATCAAGATTTGACTCAAACTGGTCATATAAGAAACATGTCTCCCATTATAAATTGTTCTTTCTTAAAATTACAATAGATACTAAAAAATTAGAAGTTTGATACCAGTTAAAGTTTTGCCTGAAATAACTTTACAATCTCTACAAGTACTAGTTCACTCTTTCTAAGAAGAAAAAAGTCAATTTGTCTCAAAATCCACTCTTACATGTCACAAACTGTTTATCTATATTTTGGAAAAAAGTATTGCTAAAGCAAGGTCATAAGGCACCGCAACTTCAAGGATTGATTCTCCAATCTCATTCCTTTGACAAAAGCCTTTTCTTCCACGAATTCTATTTATAACCATCACTTTCATCTCCTACATGACCATTTAAGTCCCTTCATATAAATATCTTTTTACTTTCAGATATTCTTTGTATCTATCCATCCATTTCTTCTCAAAAATGTTTTTTAATGATTTCATCTAAACCAACTTGAGGTGCATAGGTGCTAATAATTTTTAAAACTTCTTGACCTCTGACTAATTTAATCAATATTATTCTATCGCTAATTCTCCTATTAATAACAACATTATTTTTTATATTTTTTATACCGTTATTCCTATCCCATTTCTATTATTACATTTTCTGTGTACCAAAGTTTATACTCACTAACCTCCTTAGCTTTATCCCTTTTCTACATAGTTTCTTGTAAAAGCATTACATTTTTCCGCCTTCTCTTCATAATATCTACTAACTCTAGTTTTATCCCTACTAAAAATCTTATATTACAAGTACCTAAGCGAACCCTGCCCTCTTGGACTAGCTTCTTTACTCGTGTTCATCAAACTTCATGCAAGAATCCTTGCTTACTTCTCAATGTAACTAGGCAGCACTGTAGTGTATCGTGTACAGATGACACCCTAGCCCCCTTTCTCATTTCTTACTACAACCAAGCTCCATTGCAATGTGTTGTTTCTGGATGACACCTTAGCATGTCTACGTGATTCTAATGCAAGATTCATATTCAGATTTAAGTATAGCACTTAAATTATATAATCATTTAGGTTTTCATATAGTCACAAATATTACTAGACATAAATCTTTGATGCTCAACTTATATAATTTATGAGCATTTCACATTGACATCTAATTTGGGACCCTAATTTAGCAAGCATACACTGAACAAGGTTTTATGTTCTGGTTTTACCTAACATTTTGATAGGTAAACCTAGTAAAATTGCGCTGGTATGCCATAAAAATTTTGTTAGTATGATGGGAAATTTGGCCATATTTGGAAATTTTGTGGAAATTTAGTCAAATTCTTGGAATCTTCAAATAAAACTGATGGGATAATATACATACATACATACATACATCCATATACATATATGTTAGAGATAGTAAGAGAAGAGAAACTAAAACATTGCAATATTTTTTATACTTTATTCAAGGTAGGAAACCTCTATATATAGAGGAGAATACAAGGAAGTATGTTTCCAATTACAGATAGAATTTAATCCCTTAAAATCAGGAACAAAATTCCTCTAAATTAGGAACAAACTAAATAGGAAAACATAAAGTTAGGAACCCATTGATAGCCTTAAATTACTGCCAGCTTGCTCCCTATTATTACATTTGTTGACAATATATATATATATATCAGTGTTTACACTTTCGAAATTTCGCTTTTTTCGAGGTAGTGGTGCGTTTCAAAGGAGGCAAACCACCGATTTGTATTTTTGTCGATTTTTGGCGGCATGTCGGCGAAACGGGGTGACGTGCCTAGCGAAATAGGCCAAAACAAGGGAGGGAAACGAAAATTTCTTCAATTTTCATTGGCGATTTTTGGTGGCGTGCCGACGAAATTCCCCAAAATCAAAACATCACAGTTTTTGTCATTTTTTACTTTTCCAACGTTTCGGTTGCAGTGGGCGGCATTGAAACGATAAACCTTGATATATATATATAATTATCAATCGATCAACACCAAACGCCTTATTTCATCTTGTTAGGATCAACAATATGAATCCCATTTCTCCATCCTAATCTCTAAAAGAGCATAATGCCAATCAAACTATGGGCATACATATCGATTTTAAAGGATTCCATCTGTGTTCCTTTTTGTCTTCCTCTTGCTTTCTTAGATTGCCTCCATGGGTCTTTGATTTTATATTCCTAAACCATCTTAACTTTCCTTCATTCATGTTGTAACTTATTTGGACAACTCCTAACCACTCTCTAATATATTCATTCTTTATCATATCTTTTCTATTCTTCCCACACATCTACATTTTAGCAACATTCGTCCTATGTCTATGTTAATTTTTGGTTGTCTAACATTCTAATTCATATACAAATGTAGGCCCAATGGCTATCTTATAAAATTTTCCTTTTAGTTTAAATGTGAGATGTCATCCATAAGAATCCAATACACCTCCCCACTAAAGCCATCCAGCCCTAATTTTGTGCACAACATCCATATCCTTGTGAATAATTAATCCAAGATAACAAAATTGATTACTTATGGAATCTCATGATTCGCAATGCTTACAATTTCATCACCACTATCACTATTTGTATCAAAGTGCCACTTCATGTACTTGTGCCTAGATCAACTCATTCTGAAACCTTTTGATTCTAAGGTATCTCTCCTTAACTCCAATTTTGCAATTACTCACTCCTTAGATTGATGCCACACAAAACTATATTATCTGCAAATAACATACACCAAGGCACCTCTTCTTGGATATGGCTATTTAATTTATCCACAATTAAAGTAAAAAAGATAAAGGTTCATATTGACCCTTGGTGTAAACTTATTGTTACTAGAAACTCATTTGTCTTACTACCCACTGCTCTCACTCTTGTTAGTACCCTTCATAAATGCTTTCACTAACTTCAATAAACCTTGTTGGACTACATTTTTCTCCACAACCCACCAAACTAACTCCCTTGGGACTCTATCATATGCCTTTTTTAGGTTAACAAAAACCAAAACCATGCAAAGGTCTATCTTCTTCTCTCTAAACTTCACTAATTGTTTAAAGCAAGAAGATTACCTAGATGATACACCTCCCTGGCATAAAGCCAGGGAGATGGAAGACTGAATAGGGGACTGTAATACATAGTCCACCATCAATTGCTAATTTTATCTCTCAGTTAGTCCTATTTATTAGATTCTACAACCATGGCAGTAAAATTTCCTACCAACAAGCAGCACCTTGGTCCGTATGTTCCCATATATTAAAGTGCAGAACACCACCCATTTCTATTCTACACTGCATCAATGTTGTTCTATGAAATTCATGTAGAACTTTGACATATTTTAGTTTTATAATGTTTTTTGGATATCCAACTTCTAAGGAAACAACTATTAAATCTTGCAATCATGCAATCAGATCACCCTAATGATTTTCTTACGAGGATTTTTCTGGCAAAACTACCCTCATATGGTCAATACTTGAAAAAGAGCAAGACCAATAGCCTCGCGAATAGCTGATCACAAAGAATCATCAAGAATATATCAGAATATAACAAGAAGTGGAAAAAGTAAGAAAAGTGCATGTAATTCATGCCGTACATATAAATAATGAGTAATTAATTGCACCAAACTGTGGAAGCTCTCACCTCCACAGGAACATCATCTGCTACATGCCCTTCCAAGGTTAGTATCTTTTGCAATGATGCTGCAGCAGTCTGGAGTACATGTTTTACTACCTCTCTTGGCCGAAATTTTGTAGCTTCTAGTTTCATAACTCCTAAAGAAACAAAGACAGGAAACTATAAAACAACTAGTCGAAGCAATATCTATAGATTCATGAGAAGTCTGGTCAGCCAGAAAGTGATCCAGTTTACTTTATCTGCAGGTTAAAAGGAATCTTTAGAATCTGTAAGTATCAGGCAGAAATTGAAAAAGGTCATGACTCAAAATTAGTATATCTAGATGGCTGCCTTTAACAGTGGTAGAATCAATAAAATTATCGTCACCTAAAAAGCTACTAGTGTTTTTCTGATGATATAAAAAAGAAGAAAATACTAAATGAAATAACAACAAAAAGTAAATTATACTGAAAACTTCCAAGTCATTAAAATTTAAAAGTGACATTTATTTTCAAGTAACTTACAACTTCCTGTACATTCCCAAAAAGGAAGAAAAATTTAAAACTTCCTTTTCCTTGTGGCAGTTTCTTTCTCCGCTAAAAAATCTTGAGATACTAGTGATTTCATGACTTTCTAGCTCCTTTTCACATATCAATTTGATAAAAATAGCAATTGAGAAATTCTTAACGAATTATCCAGTTGAATTCAAACAAGATGTGAAAGAACATTGTTTTAAGACGTGCCTTATATATTTGTTTCCAATTTCTCTCCCTCTTCTCTCCCTCTCTCTCTCTCTCTCTCTCTCTCTCTCTCTCTCTCTCTCTCTCTCTCTCTCTCTCTCTCCTCTCCCTCTCCCTCGCCCTCTCCCTCTCCCTCTCCCTCTCCCTCTCCCTCTCGCTCCTCAGTTACAAGTTACAACGATAAAAATAGGATTTCATATTAGAATTTGTTCCATTTTGTTTATGTAATGTGATTTTTTTTATGCATAAACGAAGGTTATACATAAAATCATGTTATCATTTTCCTCTAGTGTTAAAGAATCCATTTTTTACAGAATTAAGAATGATAACTTACTCATGAGAAGTTAAGAGACAAATTCCATACCTGACTCAACCTTGGAAAGGTCAAGGATGTCATTGATCAATTGCAGGACCAGGTCCCCTGAAGATATCATGACATCCAATAGCTGTCCTTGCTCCTTGTCAAGTTTTGTGGTGGAAAGAATCTCAGCCATACTTACAACACCACTGAGAGGAGATCTTATCTCATGAGACATAGTTGCTAGCATTTGTTTTGCTCGCATTGTTTCCTCTGCAGGATTACAACCATACCAAGTGCATATGGTTCTACATTAACAACAAAATCAAATACAAGCAAACACTGAAACTTCTGAGATTTCATCAAGTAGAGAAACCTGTTATATGAATTGTTTTATTTAGTTCCGTTTCCTTCGCTTTTTGGACAGCGATTTCCTCTCGTAGCTTTGCCATTTTTTCTCTTTTTATCACCTGTAGTGATAAGGAAAATAATACAGCATTTATTTAGCCATGTGAAAGATAAGCCTGAATGGCATTGATAAGGAAAAATAAAATAAATGGAAGAAGAAAGAAAAATAAAAAGAAGTTACACAAAGATCAAAAAGCATGACGTAAAACAAGAAGTCACTTGTTCTGTTAAACAGGTTTCACCCAACCGTTTTATTGAGAAGTGTTTTTATATGCTTTAATTCATTTCATTTTAGTTACAAATATGTAATGATACAAGGTACTAGTTACCTACTAGTGTGTTTGTTGGGTGTAAAACCTTAGTTATCTTCCAGTAAAATTAAAAGTAAAAAAGCAATACCATGAAGGGTATTGCATATTAGAAATGTACAATACCTGGTCAGTAACATCCATTCCCATATAATTCACACCAATAGTATCTCCTGCTTTGCTAAAAACTGGTTCCACGTATATCAAAAATGTCTTTGATCCAAACAATTCTGTCTCGAACGTAATCTCCCGCTTTGCAGGTAATCCTCGTTCCAGGACTTCTCTCTTGAAGTCCTGAGATTCCTTTACACCAGAACCACTAAATATCTCCACATCCGTTTTCCCTATAATGTCCTGAAAAATCAATAAAGGAAAATGCCATACCATCCATCACAAGAAATTAAACTGTATGATTCATATTCAAGCAAGAGTTTTGTGCCCAAAGAAAAAGAGAAAGGCCTCCATTTCCATGGAAAACACAATAAAAATAACATATATGACAGAAGAAAATCAAATCATAAAGGAACCATGTTTAAGCTTGAACATTTTGAGCTTTATAACAGCAGTTGCCAATCAATTACCTCCTCGTGCAAACTTGGGAAATGGTTATATATGAAACGATACCGCAACTCGTTGTCCTGAATCCAAAATTATAAGCAAATCAATCCATTATTACTGCTAAGATTTTACGCAAAAAAAAACCATAATTAGGAGAAAATTGAACATTTTGGCCACATACATCATTAAACCAGGACCGAAAAGGACTTCAGTATGAAGTTAGACCAGAGTATCACAAGGAAAAGGTTTCCTATATCAATATGGAAATGAATGGGATGGAAATTCATCAGTCCATAACTTCAAGTTCAAGTCCATTAAGTATCACAATCATGTAAGATGCATGTTACTAAAAGCATGAATAAACTGAGAGATTTTTCTTTGAAAACCGTGTATAAAATTAAGACAAAAAATCTTTCTTATCTGCCTCAATAACTCGTGAGACATGGATTTATCTGCCACATAAATCAGTGATGTGGTCAATACAGAACATCCACTTAACTGAGCGCTAGGACCAATATAAGCCTCTTAATACTTCTGTAATAGATCCCGTTAAATGCAAAATCAGTAGGTCAATTTTTCAATATTTTTAAAGTTCTGCCTAAGAAAAATGTTGGATTCCCCCTTTTGCAACATGGAAAACAGCTTTGAGGCCGAAACTAGTGAAGTCGAATGGACTGAACGTAATCCGTACAAATGGGGTTCTCCAAATAAACTGCCACAAGCAAAATATACATCTCATCATGTAGGTATGTTGTGCAGCTTGTGCTTCACCTAACAACCTGACCTTGTTAAATTAATATAACCTAAGTCTTGAAATTTTTCAGCAGAGGAGTTAGAGAATGCAAAATATAGAGGGCTGAAATATGCAGCAAATGCAAGTGAGATAGAATAAAGTGCTGGAAATATCAACTCTCAAGTAAAATAGTCCATCAGAAACAAAAAACCATTAGATGAATATGGCATCATTGGCATGCCTCAAAAGCACCCTTTGCAGTACTCTTAGATTAGCCTGTAGATCAATTTTTCAGACGCCGCTGCATATCATTTTTCTGCAAGATGCTTAAATTTTGTTACGATCATAATAAAAATCTCTCTATATGTAACAAAGGGATTCCTTAAGTAGCACCTGCTGTGTAACTTTGTTATGCTGTAAGGATTTATTCTATGTCGATGAAGTAGTTTACTTTAGTCTACTTAAAGTTTAAAACCGCTATAACAATTATTTAAGGCTTAGAAACCAATTTAGAGTTTTTATTAAGAGAAAAACTTCATGAGAGGGTTTTTGAACCTAGGGTATATCGTGGGACCCACTGGAAAGTGTTAACAAGAGAACTGAGTAAGCTCCTTATGATGGTCCTCATCAAGTCTAAGGATGAAACCATTATGGAGTCGGGCTAAGCTGGTAGGTCATTGGGCAAGCTTGTTGTGGCCAGGCCATGAATTCTGTAGCACAATACAAGCTCCTTGTGATGTTTTCTATCTTTGTTCTAATCAGCAGATTGTATAGCTACAGGGAGGAAACCTTCAGGTACTGATGGGAGGCAATTTTCATTAAGGGCTAACGTCAGACAAATTTTTGTCATGAGTTCTGTAAAACTAACATTCCAGATTTTTTAACATATGAATGAAATGACAGGAAGTGTAATATACAATCTATCACAAGGAAAACAATCTGACTTCTAAACGACAAGTGGGAATTTCTAATATTCACTTGTAATGTTTAGGTTTTTTATTAGCAACTACGTAATATGCATATATCCTTTCTCAAGTGAGGCTCCTCAGTATCCACCATCCAGGAATTTAACTTTCATCTAAGTTGTTAGTGGTCAGTGCCTTATCTCCCACACCACCCGTGGGCTTCTCTCACTGATTTTGGGAAACCGTAACGAACCAATCTATTTTACTATGATTTAAGAATCTGAATTGGATTTAAGAACCATGTGACGTAACAAAAAAGAGCAAAAAAGCAGTGCTGGTTTCCTTCTATGTACCTCCACAGAATAGTCATCCCGAATAGTCATCCCGATGAGATCAAAAGTGAATATTTAAACAGAAGAAGTGGAGGTAGAGCATTAATTTGACAGAACAAGAGAAACTTATGGAAAACAGAGAACTAAAGTAACAGCAAAAACTTCCCTAAATGATCACTTAGAAACAGTGAGAACGGGATAATTTGGCTAATATCACTAACCACGTCAGAGTTGATTAAGAATGAGATGTCCTTTAACAGCTATGTTATGAGCAGAGTCACAACTCAGAAGTGGTATAGAAAAATAGAATTCATTGTTTATAAAACTTTCTACCCCTAACTTGTATTTTATTACCTAAACAAAACCTTCCAACTTACATGAAAAATTTAAAGCATATCATAACAAAACTGTCTCTTGTTTTAATGACTTTTTTTAGGTTTATTCCTATTATACTTTTATTTACACATATAGCATGGATAGCATGGACTTTACAATACAAATTCTACTCTAGTCTTGTTAATATTCCTACTTTATAACATATTTTCATTTTGGTGGTGACAGTGTTAGCATACATGGACAATTAAGCTTTATTTTGTGATGGGAATGCCCAGATTACTAATAAGAAATTAGAAAATTTTGGCTTAGTCACACCATGATGGCAGGAAACTTCAATATTACATGCATATTTCTGAAGTTGTTCATGTTGTCCCATAAAAAGTTCAACATTCCCAAACAAAAATCATGAACTCACTCAAGAAAATAGTAATACAGAAATGAAACCTTCATATCATCCATTCAGAGATATAAGATGTACACCCAATATGAAATTGACATTAGCATTGCTTAATTTGAAGAGTTGGATTGAATCGTTAAGAACTATGTTTCTTCTTGATAATTTATTGTTCCTTACCTCTTTTCTTTTCTTTTTATTTTCTATGCCAAGTGGCCTTCAGCCTAACTCGGAAGACAAAGTGAGGGACACAACAAATCCATAGTGCAAAAATAACCATTGAATGCACGTCAAGAGGAGGAATGGCTTTTCCTCTTCAATAAAGTATAAACTTTATAGAAACAATAGCTTTTCCACTTCTTAATAAATCATTGCTAGGATATTCTTCGGAAAAGCCACACTATTTTCAATAGATCTAACATCAAGTCATTAGAAACAGGGAAAAGAAAACATTGTAAATTCAAAATACAGCAAGTCAATTGTTATACTCATTACTCACTACCAACCCAATCAATCAATAAAAAATAAACAAAGTAATCCTTCAAAATTGCATCATAACTTGCACAAAAATGCAATTACCTGATGGCCGATCACAACTGGTGCATTCTGGAGTACAAAATGTAAGAAATTATCTGCTCTTTTCAATATCTGAGACAATTCTTCCACTGGTGACGACTGCCTTTCAATATTTCTTATGCTCTCCTGCAACTTCTCCACAAGCACCTGTTCTCTCTGGACACTTGCCTCCAACATTATCTCAAGTTGCATGGCCTGCTGCTTCCAGTACTTGACGGTGTCATACTCAGCATCTATTTCCAGTCTTTTATTTTTAATAACAACATCTTTTCTCCTTTGAGGTACAGTTTCCCATATATCATAATCATCATCAAGTATCGAAATTGGCCGCTTGTCCCCATCATATTTTTCCTCAAATCGATGTGCCTCCAGAATCTCCAAGTGCTTTAGTTCCACTTCTTGCCTTTGTTTGCTTAGGATGTCAAGCTCTTCGTTGAGAAGCCGAACAGCATTAGCCTGTTTGTATCCCCAATGTTTTACAAGGTATGCCAACTGAGAGGAACCCTTCTCACTATAATTGGTTAACTCCAAAAGACGCTTGAAATCAACAATAGAAGGGTCATCTATGATTGTAACCTCCTCCAGCATATCTTGATCCCCTACAGGTTTTTCCACATTGAATTTCTTTCCAACTTCACCTTCAAGATCTTCAGGCCACATGGAAGAGAGGACTTCTATGTCCATTTCTTCAAGATGATCGTTCTCCATCTCACAAACCATTAGATCAGTCACGTATCACATCAAATTCTTTAATTTACAACAGAAACTTGAGAATGAAAAAGCTACAGAGCTTGTTCATGTAGCATTTTCGCCAAGGATGAAAATATTTTCACTTTGCCAGATGAAGGAACACGAGTATGCTTTGAGATAATCTGAATGTATTGAAAGTTTCTAGTCTTTTTCATAATGAGAAAGCTTGGATCAGCTAAGAAACTGAACAAAACATACAAACTGTGATCAGGAATGCTCCATGCATTATAGCTAAGAAATTGTTTTCTTCAGCAAAAACAACATGATATTTTCAAGTTTTCCATAGCAGACAGAATGGCAAAGAAGTTGAAGAATTTACTCCGACACATAAAAAGAAACTACAGCTAACTACAAATAGCTATAATCAGACTTTAATTCAAAATTAAAAGAGAATGACTTATGGCCTTTCAAAAACCATGCCAACAAGTAGGGGAAACTATAGAAAAAGAAAAAACTGAAGCAGGACCGATCCCATGAAAATTTGTTGCTATCAAGCCCATGAGCAGAATGGCAAATCACCTTCTTGCTTATAGAAATCCAATGATAGAAACTTAAAACTGTCTTAATTGGTTTCTCCTCCCAACAAAAATCCAAGTACCATGATAAAGAATTAACTTCCACAAGAGGGGACGACAAACCCATCAACTGATCAGTTTTCTGCAAACCATTACATCCCTAAGCATGAAATGTACAAGACAAGAAATTCTATGGCACTACGCAAAGATTGAAGATTCAGTTAAAAAGTACGTAGCCTAATTAACATTACTTCAAACTCCATGCCTAAAGTTAAAAGGAACCATGGGAAAAGCATTACTTATCATCAAAAGAGAGTAAAATTTAAGTAAACAACGATTTCACGAGTTCAGAAAAGCATAACAGACTGTACCATGACAAATCATCCTTAATTGTCAAACCCCCTGTCCAAATCTGAATGAAAAAAGAGGGGCAGCCACAAATTTCATTGTCAAGGCAGAATCAAAGGCAAAAAGGCGCTGCTATCGTAAAATCCATACACCAGACGAAGATTATTTGAATTGTTTCATACAGTCAGTGACTACAACTATGCAATCCTACACTGAAACCAGCTAATTGGATCCTTTTGGTTTATCCAAAATCCCAAACTTTTCAATATCTAAATCATTTGCATGATAGATTGATTAAACATAAATTAACAAGGCTGACAGTGAAATTGAAGACCTGGAATATTCGTATAAACTAATCTAAACCAGTAACGGAATCGCACTATATTGTAATATCAGTTTCGAATCTTCGAATTCCTAAACGAAAACTAAACTCTTGCCACTGCTAGAAATACGTTAGCAAATAGTTACCAAGGTCGACTGTTTTTCAAAAAACCAAATCCGGTCTGAATTCGAGCCATTTAAAAAGGGATTCACCATGAATCCACCAAACTCTCAGAATCAATTTAAGAACTGAAATTTGCAGCCGAAACAAGCAGTACATTGCCCGAATTAAATCGAATCAACGTGCTTGATTAAATTACAGGAACAATTCAATTTGTAAACGAAGAAAAATACCTGGATAGCAATCAGAGAAGATTCAAACATCTTCAAAGCATACATTCTGATCCATACCAAATGAAACCACTAAGAATCAACTCCCACTCAAACTCAATCATAACAATTCAACTTAAGATCAGTCGATTTCCCTTTCTCTGCCTCTCCCTTGATCTCAAATGCGAAAACAGAAATCTCTTGAATCAAGCAGTCAAACCCAGAGCCTTCGATGGTGGAGAAGAAAAGGCCAAGCACCTCAAAAATTAAAGAATTCAAAAAACAACTTCTACAGACTCTCACCCCACATAGAACTTAGAGAGAGAGAGAGACAGCATGTGAAGCAAAGGAATAAGAAATGTGCGGAGAGCTCAAGACTCCATGTGCGTTGGAGGTCAAAATATTTCAGAAATGTGGGCTTTTAGAGGACTTGTTTACTTCTCTTTTGTTTTAGTTCTGTTTCTGACAAACCCTTTCACTCTCACTCAGTTTTGTTTCCCCTCAGTCTGGGTTTTTTTTGTTTGGAGGAATCTATCAATCAGGACGAGAAGACGACCTTTAAAGAGAGAGAGAGAGAGAGAGAGAGAGAGAGAGAGGACACCAACAACAGACAGAGAACCAGAGAGAGAGAGAAGACAGAGAGAATTTCTATTCTTTTAAATTAAAGCTTGGTGACGTGTTTCGCGCTATGTCCAAATAACGTGCAACAAGAAAGAGTTAATCTGACACTAAACCTTAAAATAACAGCCATTACTTAGATAATAAACTGTTTGACCATGAGAAGAGCAGAGAGGGGCTCCTTGGTCTTTTGATTTACTACTACCCTGGTTAGGTTGCTAAATGCTAATGAATAATTAGGAATGTGAGTTAAGGTAAGACCTTTTTTGATAATTTGCTTAACATAGTTTTGATTGAATTGATTTGATCTAGATTAATGCGGATAAGATGAATTAATTTACGGGGGATCCCCGTTTCGATCAAGTTTGATTAGATTATTGTATCTTATTACATTATTAAGCAAATTTTTGGTGGTGAGTAGTGTTTAACTAGGTAGTGATAATCATCTTCATTTTAAGATCAGATGCTAATTATAAGAAAATTTTTTAAATTTTTTTTAAGAAGGGGTTTCTAGAATTTACTTAAGTATTTTCCTAAACATGTTTAGAAATATGGTAATGGGGTGGTTAGGTGTTGGATGAACATAAGGTATCTGAACAGTATTGATTGGAGAGAGAGAGAGAGAGAGATGGTGCAAGATGACTGGTTGTATTTATTTCAATAAAGGAACATGTATACAACTAAACAACCAGCCATATTCTTTTTCATATATATAAATTATGGTGTAATTATGAAATCTTATTAAAGGTCACCAACATAACTGTCTGAAAGTTGGACAAGTCTATGATTTCTAAATTGCAATTTGCCATGTGATCATATGCTGACTTGGCATGCCACATGTCATGAAAATAGAAATGACATCTGGTTACTTCTAATATCAAAATGCCTATGTTGTGCATGACAGGTAATATAGGTTTATCATATATCATGAAAGTTTAAAGAGTATGATTGGAACCATAAGCCTAGTTGAAAATGAAAGCTTCCTTTTACAAATCATTCTTTAATTAATTCATATCTTTTTCTTTTTCTTTTTCTTTTTATTTTCTTTTCAGTTTTGTTTATCAAATGATTCTTCCTCTCTAATAAAAGGCAAAGGAAAAGAAATTAAAATATATATATATTTAAGTAGAAAGGATAAAAGAAAGACAAGATAAGAAACATGTGACATCAGTGGGTCATTACTAGGAAAAGATTAAAAAATAGAAAAAAAAACCCTCTTTCTAGTTGCTTTGGAATAATTAATTAGAGAATTATGTTCAAGAAATGTGAGGTTTTGCCTCTGATGGAAACATGTTATTGGGTGGTGGTCCCACTTATGGGGTTAAATCAAATACATATGGGGCAAAAGAAAATTCAGTTAAGTCATTATCCAACTACCAATATGTGCTTTAATACTATATTAAACAAAAAAATATTTGTAAATATAATGAAAGCCATTATGTACATGTGAATAATCAAGTATCACATAAACAAAATTCTATCTTATAATACTATAAATAATGTGAATAAAATTGTCAAATCATGACATTAGATCAACTACCAACTTGTTTACATGCTTATCTATATTGTGTTTATTAAGCCAAAAGTTGTTGTAAAAATTTAAGATGTGGAAATTGTGGTATGTCATGATCAACCACAGGCTTAAATGAATATTGTTATAGGGAAAATTATACCTGCAAATTAATTGTACAATATGTTCTATGCTTATATATATATGTGTGCCCGAAAGCATGCATAATACAAAATTAATTTCAAATATAAAAAGGGATAGATTTAAGCTCAATTCAATGAGATCTAAACAAAATTAACATTATATATATATTCATTGAAAAGAAAAAAAAAACTGATGGTGATTGTGTGCACCCTCCTTTGGGTCAAATTGCAGTGGTATGGGGTCTAACTAGAGTAGATTGGGCACCCCCTATTATGTTTTAGTGTAGGTGGTTTCTCAATTTAAATTAGTGAATTTGGGTAAACAACCCAGTTATTATTACATAAGCAAAAGCATGCAAGGAATTTGTGCCTCTGGTTTGATCTCGATTTTTGTGTAAAATTAGGGTGCTTACTATGATTATTACAAAAAACTATTGAGTAGGGAATTAAATGCAGAAGGCGGATTGTACAACTCCTATCTACAATTTTATTTACGGCTTAATTTGAAGTAGTGCCATTCAATGTGGGTCCTACACAAAAAAAAAAAACCTAAAAAAAACGGATGAATCCTAGGGGAACGACATCCTATATATGCTGCAAATAATATTGTAGATAGAAGCTGCACAGTCAACCATTTGAATTAAAATGGTGATCAAATTAATAAGAGGAGAAGAAAAAGAAGGGGAAAAGAAACCCAAAAAACAAGAAGCTAAGAAAAAGACCATGTGTTTAAGGTACAAATTCAAGACCTGCTATTCATTTTAATTATTTTTTTCACTTCTTTCTAAGTGAGATCTTTGTATTATTCATATTTTGTTCCCATTCATTATATTAAGCTAAGTTAAATTTCCAACTTCACATGCATTGAAGTATGCATCTTTTCCCAATAAATTTAATTAGAGAGAGAGAGAAAAGAAATAGTATTAGAAAATATAAACGGGACACAGACATTGGGATATGCAGCAGCCATGTTAAATCTCAGGAAATAAATTCTAATTAATTAATTACAAGTACTTCAAGTAAAAGCAACTTAGAAAAAGGTGGAGAGAAGTGGAGGGGAGGGAGTGGAATGGATCTCAATCCACTTAGACAAATTCCTTAATATGCGGATTAATATATTGATTATGAACTTTGTTTAAGCAAATGCAGTCCCTTTCATTCATAATGTGAGAGCTTGAGAGGAGGTTTCCTAGCTTGGGTTAAGGAACAGACAATAAAAATATTAATTAAAGGGCTTGAGAGGAGGCTTCCAGAGCTTGGGTTTAATGACCAGTCATAACTATTAGTTAAAGGGTTAATGATTCATAGAGCTCTAGCTTATCTCCTTCTTACTTTAAGTAAACAAGTGAGTGATTTATGTGGCCAAATGACAACAAATATTCAAAATTATTTGGAATATATAAATAACTGTTAAAAGATATTCTCTAGAAAGACGATGTGATACTATAATCTCTCATTGTGTTGTGACAAGGAGCTAATTAACAACTTTGTCCATTTTAAATACCATGTTGTCAATAGATGTGTTTTTCTCTTGCCACCTTATCGATCAAACCTCTAGAAAGGGCAAACTGTTATATACAACAAACCTCAAGGTAGTAAACTGGTATTTTTAAAACCTCAAGAGGGAAAGTAGATTGTTTGAAACCACAAGGGGTAAACTCTAATCATCCCTATAATAATTTGGGCTTGTTGCACCCATACCCTTACATTATAGTAAATTTACATCTATATCCTCATATTTATAGTATTTGTATTTATGTCCCTTCATTTAACATAATCATTATAAGTATACGCTCGGCGCTATAGTTAGTTAGCTTTTATTATTTATTTTTATTAAATAACTAGAGAAACCTTCTACAAAATAAAATAAAAAGAAATATCGCATTTACCCTCCCATATTATCTTATATTTGTATTTGTGTTTTTGTATTATTATATTTATTACATCTATATCTTAAGTCTTTGATATTAATTTGCTCAGTTAATAATTACTCATTTAAACTCAGCCAAATATATAGTCATTTTGCTACCCAAAAAAAAAAATAGTCATTTGGCTATCTAAATTTTTTTTTATTTTATAAAAGGTTATTTTAGTCATTTAACAAAGATAAACAATTAAATTTGATAGAATTTAATGTTAGACGTACAGCTGCAACGATTATACTAAATTGAAATATATAAAAATAAATACTAAAAATAAGAGAAATGGATAAAAATTTGTCATAACATTGGGGTACAGATGCCAAAAAAAAGCCCTAATAATTTAATATTAAAAATATTTTGTTTAGAACGAGGAGGTGAGTGCAGCAACTACCCTTGGTGCTTTTGCTCCTCCTTTTCCTTTTCAAGTCCTCATGGGGATTAGAGTGAGAAATACAGCAACGAAGACGGACGCATGGAATCCAGCAGATTAGACTTCATGTGTAGCGACGTGTAAAATGCAAACTAGGGAGAGCGAGGGCCCACCTTATTAGGCCTCATAGGGATTCCCTCATTTTAACATTTCTGATTTTAAGTAATCGTTGGGAAGTGAGGGGCACTGGGGCTGGTGGTTGTCCTTTTGGGGTCCTTTTGGTGTGGGGCCCATGTGTCTCGGGCCGAACGCCCTTTTCGACAGCTAATCCATTATCTTTTATCCCACAATCATTTAAAAAAAAAAAACCAAAACAAAATGGTTTTGATTTAATATGCAGTTTTTAGTTTTATACTTTGTTTTAATATAATTCTTAATGGGTGGGACTATTGGTGGGGACCACATCAACAGGTCAACGAGTGGGGAGTTTGGAAGATACGGGTCAGCTTGACTTGGTGACTCGCCTACCTTAGGAGTTTACATGTTAGACGCAATTATTTGTGTGTAGGGTGCTGTAGTGCTTCAGATCTGGGTCTACCCCTATCACGGCACCAACTCGTATCCGAGTCCTACTTATGGGCCCAAAAGAACCTGATAAACACCATTAACGTGAGCAATTACAGTATAATCATCAGAGTGCATAAGATAAACAAGCATGGAATTAAAATTTTCCATATAATAAAAGATTATCTGTGTAATAACTCCAAAATATAATATCTGTGTATACAAAAAGACAATTAAGATCTTTCCATCACTATCTTTCACGTGAGCATTCATATACAAAGATGATAATCTAAAGTTAACTTCAAGTCTACAAATCCCAAAAGAATAATTACATCCATTTTATAGGTTCAAAAAGCTAAATACAATAACACAAAGCAAACCCTGCTAAGGGTAGTAGAAGCCCTCGGGTCTGCGCTCAAGCTCATCCTCAATATTTGCCCCAGTACATGGCTCACCAAGCAGATCTGAAAACAAATTCGGTAAAACAAAACGCATGAGACTTAAAGTCCCAGTAAGTAGCAAACCTACATGAACAGAAGCAGTTTATGCAATTCATATAACATCATGAATAAAAGCAGTTTATGCAATTTATATTCTCAAGTCAAAGCATCTAAATAGTATAACACATGAAATTAGCCCGATAGACCCAATCATTTACTACAAGTATATCTTGATAGAATTCATAATGTAAAACAAACCTTTTGCATCGGTTACTAGAACCAATGCCTCATTCCGCAAACCAAGAGAGCATACTTAATGCACAAACCAAGCCAACACTAACACACAGACTAGACTCAATGTACACTAAGATCAACGTTCACTTAGACGACTCACAATTCAAAACAAACCAATCAAATCAATGAGTAAAACCAGTGCTTAAACCAAAGTCAAGTGAGATCTACATCGTCACTGGCATTTAACAAAAAGGGCAAGTGAGATCTACACCATCACTGCCAAGTGGGACTACTCAATCACTGTCAGTAATCACTTCACATCCGAATCCAAATCAAAGTAAAATACATACACCATCAAGTTCACAAAATACATCCAAATCCAGGTTGTGTTGCCCGGTCAACCACATAAGAGATCTCAACCGTATATTTAATAAGCCCACATCAGGCAAACCAATAGCAATAAATTCCACAATTTACATATTTGATGGGTGAGACAGTCTTAGGATCCCCAATGGGGTCACCATACAAAAAATCAATGGATTCCGAGACAAAAAGTTTCAGACCTCAAAAATATTCTAAATCTGGTTAAAAATGTTGACTTTTGGGTATATAATTTTTCTAGACAAATCCACGAGGAGTTTCGGGCTCAATTTCTAGTTGTAGTCTAATGAAGGGTAAACAACTTTTCTGGAATTTTATGGGCTTCTGAATCACTCATTTGATATCAAACTCAAAAAGTGGTCTTTGATAAAAATAAGGAAAACTGGAAATTTAGGCATGAACAGGAAATTTAACTTTTTATTGGTTGGGAATTGGGCCTTGGGAGTATTTTTATTGGTTCCAAATGGGGGGTAAAACCTTATTTACATGTAAAGACTTAAGTAAATTGAGCAATAAATACACAGGACATTTACTTAAATGACTTTCATGTAATAAGGAGGCTGTGCAGGAGGCTTGGGTTATTTAGGAAAGGGTTGCAGAAGAAAAGTGTGAAGAATAGTCAAAAAGGCAAAAACAAGGTCCACGATTAGACCCTGGATTAATCGCCCAGGGGTGATTGGTCTTGACGTTCGGGCGTTAAGGCCAACGTGCGCGCGCCCAGGCTTAACACAGGACCAACGTGCGCGCGCCCAAGTCAACGTTCGCGAGACTAATCGCGAGACTAATCCTGACCTTAACAGAAACTTATTTTCTGGGGTTTTGGCTTAGGATTAATCGCCCATTTTTAGGATTGATCGCCAGCTCGGGTTCTTACAAATTTTTGGCTTTTTTCCAACACCAAATCCATACAAACCACATCCAACCTTTCTAATACCAAATAGGATGATTATAAAGCATCCCAACATGCTAAAAAACACCTCCTAACACAGGAATCCATCCCAAATCCTCATGAACATAAATTCAACATATAAAACATCATTCAAGATACCAAACTCAAACCCTAACCAGAAATATAATCAATAGAGGTTGCAAATCCATGGCAATCAATAGAAAAATACACAACATTGTTATACAACCCAAACCCTACAAATTTTTGAAGCAAAAACCCCATATGTAAGTGATTTTCCAATTTATCCAAACCCTAGGAGAGAGAAATACGAAAATCTATCGCAAATCAATAGAAAACTAAACAAGATAGTTAGATAAACCAAACCCTACGAATTTTGGAGGCAAAACTCAACAAGCAAAAGATTTTCCAGTTTAATCAAACCCTAGGAGAGAGAAATACGAAAATCCAACAAATTCATTTTAGTTTGAAGGGTTTGCTACTTACTTGATTAACGGAGAAGCTCACTTCTCTTTAATCTCTCCTCTTCTTCAAGCCTTCAAGCAAGCTCTCACAAGTTCTTCTCTTGCTCTATACGTCCAAGCCAAGGACATGAGGGTTCTCAAAGACACTAGATATTTAGTTAGGGCATTCTTTTATATGCCCAACTTTTGTTTATCAAAGTTGCCCCTCAACAAGCCTTTTATTCTCACTAAACCCTTGGGTGTACCTAAGGGTTATCAAAGGGGTACTTGAGTGTTATAAGGAGGGGTATCTTAGTGTTAGGTAGTGGGTACCTTAGTGTTATTTGAGGGGTATCATGGTGTTTCAAGGGAGTTTACCTTAGTTATTTCAAGGGGCATACTTTAGGTATGCTTGGAGGGTGCACCTTAGTAATATAAGAGGAGATACCTTAGTTATAGAAGGGGGTACCTTACTTATATAAGGGGGTGTACCTTAGGTAAAATAGTGGGGGTACCTTACTTATATAAGGGGGTGTACCTTAAGTAAAACAGTGGGGGTACCTTAGGTAAAATAAAGGAGTACCTTAGGCAAACACATGAGAGTACTTTAGTTATACAAGAGAGGGTACTTTAGTTATATAGGGGAGTACTTTAGTTATACAAATGGGGTATCTTAGCTATATAAGGGGGGTACTTTAGTTATACAAAGGGGGTACTTTAGGTATTTAAGTGGGGTACTTTAGGCAATACAAAGGGGTACCTTAGGCAATACAAGGGGGTACCTTAAGTATAATTAGGGGGTACTTTATGCATACATGTGGGGTACCTTAGGCAATATAAGGGGGTACCTTGGGTATACTTAAGAATTACTTTAGGTATCCTTAGAAGATACTTTAGGTACCCTTGAGAGGTACCTCAGGTATTTGCATGGGATACTTTAGATACACTTAACTATAATTTTTCAGAATTTGATTTCTAATTCACTAGAACTAATTGGAAAGTACCTTAGACAATTGTAATTAAAACATAGCACTAATTAAACTTACCTTAATAACTTCAATAAAGTTCAATTTGATTTCCCTAAATCCTTAGGTATAATCCACATTTTCCTCACTTTTATAACACAATTGCTTAATTAGTCTAATAATCCCAATTTAGATAATTAAGCTTAATAATTAAGATATAATCCGGGTCGGGGTTCTACAGGTGCACTATGATTTAGCTAAATACTCAAGATGAAAGCAATTTGACTAACAACTACCCAAAAAAAAGGGCAATGGCTTTTACTTTTTAAATAAAAGGACAAAGTGTTTTTTCTGGGTAGAAAGCTAGGTTAAGCAATTTCATTAAGAAAGTTCCAAAATACATATGTGGTGATTACATCCATCCTAGAAAACAGAGAACAACCAAAAACAAAAGAGATGCAAAGATACATAGCATCAAGATCCCAACAACCTACAATAGCTAGACGAACAAGGCGAAGGCAAGCGGACTAAACCACGCCAACCAACAAAAAACTATTGGAAATGCCTACCAAAGGGTCCGCAACAAGATAGATTTAAAAGCCCCAAAGGTGAGGATTGTGAGATGTGAGAAACATCCGACTGGAAAAGGGGTCTTCACCGGTACACCGGCACAATCCCATAGAAAAAGCTGCTGCAGATTGAAATAGAACCAAACACCATGAACAAAATAAACCAGTACTATCAAAAGAGACAAAAGATGCCCGCCATAAACATAAAATTGAACATCATCAGCCTTGGAGGCTCGATAGCTGATCATTCGGTATGGGCTGGTACGAAAAGTGGAGGGCAGAAATATCATCAGAAACTGTAACCGCAAAAAGACATTGCGACTTGAACCTGGCAAAGAGTAGGAATGGAGGTGGAGGAAGGGAGAAAGAAATGGGTTGGCCTGTAGTCTAGGTGGGGGGATTGTGGTTTTTGTAGTAAAACACCAACTCAACAAAGAGCACTGGGTGGCCCACCAAGAGACCATTACCCTCTCTATTTATCATGTTTGGTGTTGTTCCCACACAAATCCAGCCACACCTCCAAATGAGAAGAGGCAGCCACCACTCCTTACCATCATCTTCTTCCTCTGCATCACCATCATCCATGGTTTGCAGCAACCCTGAAGCACAACCCAATCAAAACAAATGATAGAGTACCTCTAGGTTTTGCATGAACCCTCTAAAAGGCAATCAACCGCACGAACCCTCTTCCAAGAAAAATAAGAACGAAACCCTAGCTTTCACGACAACGGAACCCCACCTTTTGCGAGAATGAATCCTTGCACGGCTTCAGCCAAACCCTCGCTAGAACGATCCCTCTACTGTGCAAGATTTTTTGGGAATGAAATCCTCGCGAGAACGAACCCTTCGGCCAAACCCTCGCGCATTCGAGAAGCTCATTATAGGGCAAAGTACTTAAAATAGCTTACATATATACAATTGATGACATCTATTTTACTTTTCTAATGCATTGGTTTATGCTGTTGGAGTGAAATGCTAGTGTCATTCAAGTGGACTTCATGTGAAACATTTATAATAGGGAAAAGATATCAACTGACACATGACAGCATCTCACTCTAACAACAGAAACCAATGCATCACAAAAGTGTAGCATATGACATTCCAACAAAAAAGCCCTTTTCTATAAAGCATAAAATCCTTTGTTTGGGTGCCGTTAAGTGGATTTGAGGTCTTGTTTGCAAGGACAGTGTTTTCACTTGGGGGTGGGCTCCCAAGAGATGGAGGATGGTTTTGTGGTGATTTACGGGTAAGAATCCCTACTTGTATCAAAATAGGGTTTGTCAAATATATCCATTTCCATTCAATAAAACTCGTAAATTAACCTATGCAGTTGATGTCTTTAATGGGTAGTTTTTATTTGGACAATGGAGTCTTTTAGGCTATGTTTCGAACCTAGAATTGGGGAGAGAAACAAAAAACCTAACAATGAGATGAGAAATAGAAATAAAAGGAAATCTATACTATCTATAATGAGAATAGGCCCCTTGGGAAGCATGCCAACAACTATGCACAACTTTTCCAGAAACCCCTTATCATTAGTTGTTAAAGCATAACTAATATAGGGTTAAAATAGTCAAAACTTTGCCTATTCCTTTAAAATCTAAGTAGTTGCAAAACTGTTCTCTCCCTCTATGTGTAGTACTACATGTGCACCTTGTTAGTATAGTTTAATAAGATAGTGGATAGGGGTGGTGGTGAGTGTTAGTAGGGGTGGTGATAGGGTGGTGGCATGACGGCGATGGTGGTAGTGTTGGTCGTAGTGATGTGGGGTTGTGCAGTGAGGGTGGTGGGATAGTGGTGATGGTGGGGTTGTGGTGGTGGGTGGTGGCAGAGGGGTGATGGTGGTGGAGTGGTAAGGGGTGGTTGTGGTAAGGTGGTGGTGGAGCAGGTGGGTTGTGTTAGTAGTGGTGGGTGATAATAGACTTTCTCTTCTTTTCTTTTAAAATCTCTACCTTTTAGGAGAAAAACTTCTTTACCTTCAAAGAGAAGGGAAGATAAAAATTTTGACAATTAAATTTTGTCTACAAATAAGTTCCCATCATTTGAACCAAACAAGAGAATTAAATTTCAACATTTCCTTTTTCTTCTCCGGACTTCCAAATAGAGCCTAAAAAGAGGTAGAATTCTAGAGAATATTCTCCAAGGTTCACTTAAATAATAGTATAGATAGATTAAGGCTAATTATAAACATACGTGCATACAACTTAGTGTGCATGTGTGTGTATGCACGCATATCTATGTATGCATGTATAGTCACACATGTGCCAAGAGTTGCTAATGTGTATATATGCAACATGCGCATGTGCATAACACACACGCATAGCTCGGTCTAGTTCTCATGCATGGTAAAAGCCTAACTTATTATTAAAGAAAAACTAGCCAAGTACACATGCAGTATTGTACATACAAAGAAAGAGGGTAGAAGTGGAGGAAACGTTGTAGATTATTAAATTTTTAAAAAATTAAAGCAATTTTGACTATTGTGCCCTTTTATTAATGAATCTTCACAATGACGTGTAAGTGCTGTTTTGGAAAATTACACATTTTGGTTGGCGCGATTACCAAGGAGGCGCCTCTTGTTATATATAGTATAGATATTTTCTGATTACTTGGCCATTTTTGGTTTTTTAACAAATTATTTTCTCTACTAGCTATTTTATAACACTTAGTCTTTGTTTGCAAAGCTTGTTCTAACAAAGGTTATATAACAAGATAACCCTTTAACATAATTTAAGATGATTCATAAAACCATAATCATTAGAATAATTATCTCAATAGGTTTGAACACTACTATATCCTTTTTAAATTTTTGCAAGAAATTATTATCCCTAATAATATAAATTAAAATCCTATTATTGGATTATCTTTCTTTTATGTTTGAGTGCCAAGTATTTGATGGCTTTAATCTGCATAAAATGAGATTGGTTACATCATCTCCACCTTAATTATCTTAATTCTTACTGTGTACTAGTTGCCTTTAAATAATACATCTTAACCAACTTTTCAAGTTTCAACCTGCTTTCTCCAACCTTGTTATGCTCAAAACCTTGTATGCGTTATGTCATGACCTAGCCTACAATCTAACTTAGTTGCCCTTCAATGATTAAGAACAAAACGCATTAAAGTCGCTATCAAACAGTAATTTATCCATCTTCATGCATGGAAATCATCTTATCCATATAAAAAAACAAACAAAAGGCAAAGATTTGGTTTTATGTACAAAAAGGCTACAAGTCTAGATTTAGGTGAAAAAGTGAAACCCCTAAACTGCGGAACAAAAGCAGTAGAAAATCCTTCTCTCTTTCTTTCAGCCTAAGAGAAGAGTGAATAGGGGAAGGTTAGTGGTAATTGTGGGGTCTTTACTTGGTTGCGCTTCCCAGGTGCATAGTTGTAGTGGTGAGTAGTGACAAGTACCAAGCTGTGTGTGGCTTGTGCACAATAAGGGTAGTGGGCAACACCACTCCGGGTTTTCTTGCTTCCTCACTTTTCCTGAAAAAAAGCCATTTTGAGTGATTGAAAAAGCTGTAGATTTCCATGATTGATGCTTTTCATTAGCTCCGTCTTTTTGGTTCATCTTTAGTTCATCAGGTTCGGATCAATAGTCTTTTGTACAGTTCCAAACCCATTTCAAACTTTGCAGTTTCTTCTTCTGGTTTATACTAATGAAATTAATCAGGATTTAACTATTATATTATTTTTCGAATAATTGGAAACATGATTAACTAATAGGTACATATAGGTATAACTTGTGACTAGTTATCAAGGGGTGTTAAAGTTTCTAAACGTTTTTAAAGGGAATTCAAAGGAAAACAAACTTCTGTGTTAGAATCTTTCTCTTTGCTTTATTTATACTATTATAAAGAGAACTCTCAAGATTCTCGACTGTGATTTGCTATCCTAATTGCCCCACTTTTTATTCTATTCATGTTTATCTCTCGGTTAATCACTTACACATATATAACTACCTCCTCTTATCCAAAATGTCTTTCATTTTTATATTTCCACTTACTTTTATCTCTTTACACATACAATTGCCTACTATTGCTACGCAAATAGTGCATGCCTTTCCCCTAGTAGCAATATAGATGTGATCTATGCAAATTGAGTTAGATATTGACACATAGAGCATCGGATGGCTAGTATTTTTGCAACAAAAAAAAACTTCCTTATATTTATAACAAGCAGAAATTGTAACCATCAGATGCTCTACGTGGTAGCATTTGACTCAATCTACACGGATTACTATATAGAGGCTAACACTGCATACGATCATCCCATAGGTTCATGCTTCCACCCTTATAATTATCAGATGTTCATTGCTTTCTATTCGCACCCTATTAAGAAGCAAAAAGATTTATAGAAATTACTGATCAGATGTTGCTTTTGCGTTATAAGTTTTTTTACTTTCAAAAGCCAACAGAAAAAAAAAAGGACTTATATGAAACAAAACCAAATGGAGCCGAATTCTTCAGGCTTAGAAAATAACTGCGAAAAAACTCCAAACAATTCAGGTTTGGTGTATTTAAGTTTTTTTACTCCTTTTTTTGACTTCGTAGGATGCATCTTAGCTCATTCTTGAAATGGGATCTCACAGCAATTTATGTAAATAACTTAATTTCTCTTTGATTGTAATTATAAAAATTCCGTGCTTACAATTTATTTTACGAGAATTGATCATTTTAGATGATGACAACCCTCACTAGCTACTATCAATTGGATAGGAGGGAAAATAATAGCAAGAATAAATGAAGAACATAGAAATTATGTCTCTGTTGGCTTATTCTTTCTTTCTAAATTAGTCATTGGCCTTCCCTGTAAATCAACCATTGTCTCGGATACGGCCATTTAAATTGCTATTGTTAGTATCTTAAAATCTAATCAAATCTCTTCATAGCAATAATTGAATGAAAATTGTATACATATATTTTTAGGTTCTATTCATAGAGAAAAAGTTAGATACAAACAACACAGGCTTATAACTATTACTGAAGAAAACAGACTGAATGGGAATAGAGCTGACAAGCAAAGGGGGGATATTTCATGTTAGCAGAGAACTTCCCTTTTAGTCAGTCCTGACCATCTCCATAGGTCATGGGCTATGACATTTGAGGTTCCTGGACAAGTGATATAAATAAAAATGGAAAATTAGGTAGGAAGGGTACCTAAGCATCTTAAAGATCATAGTCCTTCATGTGAGTTATGTTGGCAAAATTTAGTTTCCTTGTGCCCTAAAGCATCACTCCACCAAATATTGCGATACAATGCATTTGGGGTTCTCTTATGCTTGCTTGGATTTGGATAACAGCAAACAAGACATCGTAAGGTGGGTATAGCGAAAGCAACGTATTTAATCAAAATTTCCTTCACAGGTCGAGATAATAAATCAAATGCCCCATTTTGTTATCTTCTCTTGGACCCCATTCACTTGCTCGTAATAGAAGGAAAACCCACCCAAAAAATAGAAGGAAGAAGAAGAAATTGATGCTTTTTGGTGGTTGGAAAGCCAAAAAAACGAAACTACCTTTTAATTTGTGATGCCATGACTCTGTAAAGGTGAAACGTTGGAAGACCGGATGTAAAGAAAAGTGTAGAACAGGGTTTAAGCCCGCATGGGGCAAGTTATACAAGCTGTGTTTGGTAAAGAAAATAAATGAGTTTTGGATTTGGTTGATCCGAAGCAATTGAGGTTGGGTTTGTATTATCGCCCACACTAACCGAAAACAACCTTACGCTGTCAATTGAAGCTTCTAAGAATGCCACCAGGGGTCAAAACCTCTTCTACCATTTAAACCCATTAACGAAGCATAGTATACCAGAAAAAGGAAGATAAATCTTTTACTATGTTACATTGCATGCAAAACCCCCTTTGATCCTCCACAAATCACTAATCCAATCACAAGAATGCTCCCTTCATACAGCAGTTCCAATACCCACTAAATCAAGGGCTAGGAGAATTAATTACAAGCACTTGTATGGTCATATATGATTTACATGAATTCCGTATGGTCATATATGATTTACATGAATTCCAAATCAAGCATACCTTGAACGAGACTCCAGGTATCCCAAGTTTTGAAGTAGAAGCAGTATCAGTCCCCATTTATCACAAGTGATTGAAATGGCACCCGCTTTATCTCCACAAATGTAGAGTACTCTTTGTTCATCGGCTGTTTCCATGGCTCTCCATCCATTTGCATGAATGCTTGTTTCCACTCTCCGCCTCTAATTTCCAGTCTAATTGCGGCAGCCTGAAAAGATACCAATGTATTTGTTTTAAAGTTTACATCAAATAAATGAAAATGGATTCCTCCATTGGAAAAACCAAAGAATTGGTAATCTTTACATCAATAGCTTATGCAGAAAATGCAAAGCATTCTTATAGTCCTGAAATGAATGCTTTCAATTAAAAGCTATTATTTCTAAAGCACTGCAAAGCTTTGATAAGGGAACATTTACTTTTAACTTTCCAGACTAGTCCATTAGATTCTTTAACTAAAAACAACAGGTGTGCCTCCAGACCCATGCATGTTGAAACAGGAGAAAAGAGACTAGAGAAACAAGAAGCCTCTCAACTTGGAAATTGGAAATATGGAGAAGTTTTGACAGGTAATAGATGGTCTCATGTCAAAGCTTGATTCCTAAATTTGCTTTGAATCCATTTGGTGAACGTTCTCAAAACAGGCTATCTAGAGAATGATGACTCACTCTTCACTAAATATGCCACATATTTGTACAAACTGAAATTTGAATTCCCATTTGTGAATGTTTTGAAAAACAATGTTCCTGGTACCCATATAGAGACTCATGCTTCTCCATTCACAAGAGACTGAATTACTGATAGATTAAAAATCAAACAGTTATCCCCACAAGGATGATGAAAATGAGATAGTATTAAATATCAAAGATCCATATTTCAAGGTTTTGTCCTGCATTAACTTGAAACACTTAAAAATGCTATTGTGAATCCATCAGGCCTGGGGCCTTGTCCCCTTCCAATTCCCATACCGCCGCCTTGATCTCCTCTTATACAAACGTTATGTCAACCCATACCTTCACTGATTCATCTAACTTAGCTTGAACTCTATCCTTCAATTGAAAGAGAAACTCTTGTTCATATTTATATAACTGAGAAAAAGACTGAATCAAACATTGACCTATCTCCTCCACATCCTCCGCCAACATTCAACTTCTATTCTTGAGATTGTGCTCTTACTTCACCCATTTGCAAACCTAAGTAAATAAGCCATGCTCTCGTCACCCTCTTTCAACCAAGATACTCTAGATTTCTGCCTCCAATGAGTCTCGTTTTTTTTAGAATCCTTTTCAAGGATTCTTTAAGCCCACTTGGAAACTTCCTTTATCCCATCTTGCCACCACCATTTCACCAACTCTTGGAAATATGGGTTTCCTAACCACATGGTTTCAAATCAAAAATGGCGAGGACCTCCCATCTAGACTCATTGGACAATAACAGTGGATATTGATCAGAAATAAGTCTAGGCAAAAGGTATTGGACTGAAGAGAAGTGGGCATCCCATGACCCTAAGGCAAGACACCAATCCAATCTAGAGCACGAGGGTGGGTCCTGAAAATTGGCCCATGTGAACGAGTCCCCTTGCAAAGGATAATCTATTAGTTCGAACAGTTGGATCCAGTTATAAAATTCCCTCATACTCGTTACCCTGGCCCGAACGTTGTTGGACTCGTGTGTATCTGTACATATGAAAATCTCCCACAACCAACCACAGAAGGTTATTCCCCAAGGCCACACTGCTAAGGTTATGCTACAACTGATCTCTTCCCCTGTCCCGACATGGACTGTACACAGCCATCAATGACCACATAAAACCGTCTAGAATGGATACAAGCTTCACTGACACAGAGAACACCCCCAACCTGCAAGTCCGCACACACAAGGACAAAGAGTCCCTCATTACTGCAACGCATCCAGATTGAACAGACAAAGGAAAGCCCACTCAATCCCCCCGACACCCCCACAATCATCTGATCACATTTAATTTTCACTAATTCGAGCTTGGATTTCACTAACACAACTATATCGGGCCACCAACTACCACACAGATCCCTGACCGCATGTTTCTTGTCCCTGCCCCTTAATCCTCTGACATTCCAGCAAAGCACCTTCATGGAACCACTTCATCCCCTCTCCTACCCTATTCCTATAAAAGTTTAATGCTACAGCCACCGGAATAAGCTCACCTTTAGAGTTTGGAGCAGCCAGCTGAAAAACGGAAAAGCAAGCTAGCGCTCAACTAAAAATCTGTTGCTTGCCGTCTACTTTGCAAGCCTTCATTACCCCATTATGTAACCTTCTGTCATCCATCCACGAGCCTGTAAAAAGAGAGAAAGAGGTGGAAAGAACCATGCCTTTTGTCTTAGAAAAGCCTCCTCATCAACTCTGTCTTTCTAACCCACCTCACCAATAGGAAGCATTGGCCCTGTGGAGTTTTTTATGAACTGGCTTTTCTTACCTCCCTTTCCACTCTCTTGTGGCTCTCTAGGAGGGCAAATCATCGAATCAAATTGGTTGCTGGCTCCAAAGCCTCCTCAATGATAGACTCTAGGAAAAAATGAACCCTCTCCCATACATTCATGCCTACTTCTTCCTCATCCTGCAATCCCTCACCTCCCTCCCTGACTACTCTACTTCCACTGGCAGATGCAACTTCCCACTGCTCATCTAACCCAGCCTCATCATTTGGCAAATCAGCACTTACAGGTGCTGGAGCCCCAACGAACATAGAATCAGGTAAGAAGGAGAAAAGACAATCTTCAACATAAGGGTCATCCTCAGAGGATATACCCAAATCCAGCCGATGAGTGGTAGACACTGGAGAAGAACTGGGTGATGACAATTCAGCATGCTCCTCAATGTTACCATCCAAAAATTCAGGCATTTTGCTCAGGCCAAACTCCCATGGACCACAACTGATCTTTGACAGAAGAGAGAAATCAGCCTCCTCACCCCTCTTTTCTCAAGCATTTAGAATACACCTTTTGTATGTGTGGTGATGGGGAGCAGAAAACCACAAACCCTCTTAAGTCTCGATTGCCTTCTTGACAGGTAACACCATAGTCCCCTCCTTTTCGACACAATCCTATTGCACCACCACCAGCTTCAGCTTTGTCCCCCTTATCCAATCTTGGTTCATGACACCTATAGCATAGTCACTCACCTGGCTTGCCTCAGCCCTCAAACCTTGCTTTCAGGATAGCAATGGAGATGAAGAAGGAGGGGATAACGAAAAACTTCTGATCAAATGCTCGTGGCAATGATGGCAGCCCCTTTTCAAAGAAATGCAACATGACTGCTTCAATCCACTCTTCAACCTGATTTCTCCATACCATTTCTACACTGATCAATTCATTAGCCTCAAGGGACGACTCCACATCCATCTCCGACCTTACTTCCCCTTACTTTCCCCTTGATTTTCTGCTACTTGATTACAAACAGTAGCCTGGCCCTCCTTACCCCGGCTATTAATCACAGGGTACCGACAAGGCTCGCTCTGGACCAATGAGCTCCCAAACCTAGAATGAAGGCCCATGAGAACCTCGAGAGAAGGCCTCACCTCATTCAGGCTCTTACTCTTTGAGGCCTTATCTTCCAACTTTGAGCCATAGCCATATTTCTAGGACCTGGATCGAGCTCTTCCCTCGAGCTCGAACATATCACATCCTGCCAAACTGAAACCGGCCTCATAAAATCAAAATTTAAACCAACGTCCATGCACTACCATTCTACACCACCAGTCATCTTCTACTCTACACCTGCCCCTAACAGAGCCTCCCTGAAGGTCCTACTGCCACCATTAGAGAGATTAGCAAAGCCTGACACAACCATCACCGGCGGCTTGCCTTTTGATAAATAGTTCACCACAGTTTCCATCAACACCTCATATACTAACTAGCCATCCCAAACTTCAACTAATTGGGAATTCCCTTCTGCAACTCTTCCTTCACCTTGATAATGAAGCTGTCTGCATAATCATCAATAGAATGAAAAGACATCATTTCCAAAAATCCACCACATGCCTTGCAATAGATTTCAATGTAGACATTGACCACAAGTGGATTGGAAAGCCCATAAAAGCCACCCAGGTGCTGCTGGCACAACCTTTGCCATCCCCAAAAGCTAGCCCAGCAACCCACTCAGAAAAAACTATTTGAGCAACGTTGACCACTGATATCTTCCTTTCCACCAACTGGCAAGCCACCATTTCAGAGTCAGAGCAAAACAATGCCACCTATGGAGATCTTGGAATAAAAGAGGACTTGGTTTCAGCCCCTGCGCCCTCCCCATATGCCTGAAAACACCTTTGTCCAATCAGAAATCAGTGCCGAAGATTTACACAACAGAGGGAATTTCATATATCATGCTCTAACTTCGACCCTTGGATAATCAAAAGAGCGGGGAGCAGACCCCATAAAAGAGGGGGCACATCGGGTCTTCTTAGCTTCTTTCTTGTCCTTTTATGTATGCCTTTAATGAATCTTATAACTGCTATGTCAATTTTTCCTCCTTTAATGAATCTTATAACTGCTATGTCAATCCTCCCCCTCCCCCCCCCCCCCCCCCCCCCCCCCCCCCCCCCCCCCCCCACACATAAGTTTCATCACCTTCTCTGCCACATTATAATCATCATAACCATTTATCATCCTACACATCCAGTCTTTCCCCAATCACTTCCTGTCTTAACTCACCTACTAAACTCTAAAAGCTTCACCATCCATAACAATTTCCTCCTTTGAAGTCCCAAAATGCTCCTCTATGGCTTTTCAAGAGAAGATCTCGTGCCAACTATTATTTACTTTTGGGAGCAACTTGTAGAAAGCAAATGGAAAAGGAGATCTAATTTACTAGCCAATCTTTGGCTGTCAATTGTAGCCATAATGAAAATAAGTGCAGTTTTAAGAAGTTTTGACAAAATGAGCATCAAACTTAACATTCTCTATATAAATGACTACCCCACAAAGACAAAAGCTGATTAGGAAACATACTTGTGGATTATATTGACTTCTAAAACCCCATTGCTGAGACAAGCTACTTCATTACAACAAGTAGATTTTCCATTTTAAAGTTAAGCAAGTGAACTCACACTCAAATTAATACTTTGCACCTGTCAGTAGCACATCCTAATAGTAATTTCAAGAAAATATAAGCATAACAAAGCTCCCAAGTATTTCTGATTTTCAGAATTGTTGTGGGTGCAGCTCTATGTTGGCAAAAGCTAAATCAATTTGTCATAATCAGGTTGAAAGCGACATTGCTCAATTTCTGATTTTATGTATTTATTTATCCATCTTGTGAATTGACATTCTTGGAGTTCTGTTCACTCATTCAGTGAATGACTACCACTAGATAGCCCTTGTTTGCAGGAACAGTCATTTCTCAGAACTTTTCTTCTTGGAGGTGTATCTTTTTCAACTATTCATTGAAACAAGTTTTCTTATAATTAGAAGTTATTTGGACCCACATTATTAGAAAAAAAAAAAATGGATTTTGAATTCATAATGGAGATGCCAAATGAGTAAATGTTTACATTAAAGGGAATCTCAGGTCTCATGTAAACACCAAGAGTGATGATCCACTTAGTTGCAACATGGATACATTATCAAAGAAATTAATCCACAATCAAATGACACAATTTACTAATCCATGGCAGTTCCCTATTTTTATGTTCACATAGCATATATACAACATTAATTACTGGCAAAAAGTCATCAGATAATGATCTAGGATAGTTCAAGCAAGAAGTCGACACAATTGTAGTACCTGGGCAATGTGTTTGGCAGAAATGAGTTCAACCATCACAAAAGATGCATGCCATCCTTGCTTTAGGCCAAAAATTTCAAGAAGACCATCATCAGCATGGGCCTCAACAAAGCCTCTCTGAAAATCAAGCAAGATGATTAGCAAGGGCAACAATAGGCCTCTCTCTTGCAGGCACCAAATTTCAGTTATTCAAAATTCAAACATACTCCTATGCATATAAAACCAAAAAATCATATAATAAATATACAATTTTTTAAGGACAGCACTTATTTCCCTTTCTCATAAAGACAAAAAATTTCCTAAGCATCGCACACACACATATATATACATACATATACACATGCCAATTTCTAAAGGACATAAACAAGGGTTGGAGCCTTCCACAGGGGAGTCTGTTTCCGCATGTGCTTCTTACATCATGCAATAAATGTTATGGGATAGTCAATTTCAATTCCTCTTGGAAGGAAGGAGTCGCTCTGATCTGGGAAAAGTTAAGTGAGAGAATTTCTAAATTCATACGATAAGGAAGATTCCTATATGTCATAACCACGAGGAACGAATAGTAGCCTACAATATAAGCTATTAAAGTTGGTAGGTTAGGAGAAGACATAAATCTTCATATGTAAAGAAGATTTCAATATTTTGTTATTAAATATTCACTAGTTCAAAATTGGTAGGTTAGGAGAAGATAAGCTATTAGAGTGGTCTAGTTTACCTATATTTGTTAGATAGAAAGGCAATATTTTTTATTTCATGAAAAGATATGCAAAGTTTTGTGTAATATAAGCATCCCTTCAGAATATTCCAATATAATGCACTGTAGTTGATGAGAGTTTAGATAGAATAATATTGGTCTAGACTCTCCAGTTTATGGCTGAATCTTTAAAACAAAGTTTCAAAAAAATAGTTAAGCTTCAGAATGCCATGTAGTATAAATTGAAAGGAAAAAAAGAAGAAAAGATAATGATCCATGAAAGATCTTTACTTGAACAGATTTGATCTACATAAACAGGGACATTCTTAATTCATGCTTACATGAAAAAGAATCGCATAAATACAAAAGCTGGATATTCTTAATTCATGCTTACATGAAAAAAGAAACACATAAATACAAAAAGCGAGAGAGAGAGAGAGAGATTACACAACTGTATTTGAACATTTAACATTCACAGACAAATGCCAAACCAATCCGATTCCAATGGTTACCAAGTTGGATTTTGGATACAATCAAGCTAGGCACATTGTAATATGCGACCACAAATCCCAATTCGGTATCAAAACAGATTTCTATCCAACAATATTTTTGGCCCATCAACAAGAATAATCAAGTCATCACACACCTTGGTGAACCACCGAACAAATGTCAACGCAAGTAAATTGTAGTTGTCACATATAAGCACATATAAATACAAAAAGCGAGAGAGAGAGAGAGATTACACAGCTGTATTTGAACATTTAACATTCACAGACAAATGCCAAACCAATCCGATTCCAATGGTTACCAAGTTTGATTTTGGATACAATCAAGCTTGGCACATTATAATATGCGACTACACAAATCCCAATTCGGTATCAAAACAGATTTCTATCCAACAATATTTTTGGCCCATCAACAAGAATAATCAAGTCATCACACACCTTGGTGAACCACCAAACAAATGTCAACACAAGTAAATTGTAGTTGTAACATATAAGCATTTTTATTCTTGTCTCAAGAAGGTGTCATTGATTTGCTAGGTCGAAGCCAGTATTTTCTTGTTTCTCCCCCCCCCCCCCCCCCCCAAATGCTAGAGTTGCAAAGAAAATTATAATCCACAAAATAGAATTTGCTGACCACACTGATGATTTTTTTGTTTGGTACCAACAAAGCTTTGGCCACCAAGGTTCTTGCTAGCACCTATGCAACATAACACATGCATTGACAAAAATTAACTGTTTCTCAATTAGGTCTCACCAAGTGGCTAGATCCAGATGATTTTTTTTCCCAATTCCGTATTTGTGAAGAAAAACATAATCCACAAAATAGAATTAGCGCACTGATTCTTTGTCTAAAACCACCAAAGCCTTGGCCAGCATGGATCTTGCCAGAAAATATGCAAAACTACACATGCACCACACAAAATTTACCCATTCTCACCACACATATTTGATTTCCTATTTATTTTCTTTTCTTTATTTCTTTTTTTCCTTGTTACTGTTTTGTTTATGTTAGTAATTGTACATATATTTCATCTTTTATGTATGTAAATAAGTATAAATATGAGAAAAGATATGGAGCAAGAGAGAGATGCTTTACTTGATTCGATATAAATTATTAAACTAGAGATAATTCTACTTTAAATTCATATTAGAACTTAATAAGTATGACAGCTAGTTAAAACAATTCATTCCTGGAAAAAATTACCATCCATTTCTTCCTTTTTTGAAAAGTAACGAATTTATTAGGTTAGGGAATGAAAATCATACAAAGTACTGAGATGAAAAATTGCAGTCCATGAAATAACAATTTATAAGTTATTCATGCCTACTCAGTACTCTTTATGAAAAGATTTTTTTCTTCCATTTTCCAAGAAAATCAAAGAATTCAAAACAGTTTCATCTACATGCATTCTAAATTATAAACTTGACTAAAAAGCTTAAATGCATAGAGTTTTGGAATTTGACAGACTTACTTTCAGCTGAAGAAAATGAAATTCAGTCCAAATTATCTACCAGGGACCTTCATTCAATTTCGATACTAATATGCTTTGTTTTTGCTTAGTTATGCTTTAGTTCCTTGATGCAAAATTGGCAAAAGTAGCAGCTATAATTTTATGGAAATAAAAAATGAAGTGCAATTAGTCCTGATTTCAAGCTTTTGAACTGCAACAGGGTGGATGTTCTTGAGAAACTTATGTTTATATAAATGCTGAATTCTTCTCAATATATTCAGGCAAAATAAATAATTCTCAAATAATAAACAGGATACAATATATCCTGCCTCTGACATTAATAACATCTTCAATCCAATAAAGCAAAAAAATGGAATATGTCCACAGAATCTAGTAAAAAAATTTTTTTTTTTAAGTGCACCATCCAGCTTTCCAGTTTAACATGGTTGAACAGAAGATTTAATAGCCTAATCATGCAAAGCAGATTAAGATTTAACCAAAGTAGAAAAATGGTTATGGCAATGCAACTGTCTTCACGACTCAAAATGTTTGTAACACTCAACATCACAAGGTAACATGAAGTAGTACCTCCAGAGCGACATTAAAAAAGAAATTAAAAATGAAATTAAGTCAAGCAAGAGCTCATGTAGACATATAAACATACCTTTTCCATATACTCTGGTTTTAGATTACCCCAGGGATTCCTTCCACTTCCATAGTTATGAAGATTTAAAGCAACGATTGACCGAACACTGAAAATCAAAAACTTCATCAGCTCCCAAGTAAGAATTTTTTCTTTTTTTATGAATAATGAAGATTTCATTAGATCAAAAGGAGAGAGAGGGGCACCCACCCCACAAGGAGTGGGATCACCCCAAAATACATGATGAAACCACAAAATAACCAAAAAATAGCTCCCAAGTAAGAATTCCTCAAAAGTTTCAAACAACATTTTGAAATCAAAAGAATTTAGATTTAAAATGTATCTCTTACAAAATGTGAACACTTAAAAATGTTAACAGGTTACGAAAAATTTAAATTTGAGCAGTTAAAAACATTAACAGGTTATAAAATGTTTTAAAATTTGATCAGTTAAAAATTTTAACAGGTATGAAAAACTAGTGCATGAATTTGCTAGAAAATAAATTATGTTCTATGGAGAAGAACAAAAGAAATTATTCACACAAATATCCTGAGAAAACCTTTCATTTGTCTATGGGTCCAACAGTGTAGCAAAAGCAGATAGGCAAGATTTCACTAAGGTGATTGGATTCATTGGAAGACCTATGAATTTAACAAGTGGAAGGTGTAGCAGGAGGAAATTAATGGATTAATCACTAAGAGGCCCAGATAACTTTGTCATGTATCAAAGAACTTCTTTAAATGTCACTTCAAGAAAGATTCTTTTCTTTCTTACCCAGACCTGGGAGATTTTTATGGGGCTATAAGAACAGGCACTTTCAAGATCCAGATCATACAACTAGAAAATTTTATCAGAAATGGGAAATGAAAGCAGGGTAAAGCATCTTACAAATTGATAAATAGGCAAGAAGAGGAGAACATTGTTGACCTTTTGAACTTACGCTGAGAGTATTGCATTGTGTTGGGCTTTTCTAGCTTAATTTTTAGTAAAAAGTCATAACATCTCAAGGGAAAAATCAAAGAACAGAACAAGATGGTTTGGAAGCATGGACAGTAAAAAAATAAAATTCTTTGTCTTAGCAGCATTTGATGAAAGAGAATAGCAAGATTGGACTACTGAGAATGACAAGATCAGAAGAAATTGGTTGATCACAGAAATTTATCTCCTTGGCTTAAATAGGTGTAATAATAATAAAATTTTTCAGAAATCTAGTAAGGTGAGTCACAGATTAAATCACATGGTGGTACTAGAAGTGGGTGGGACAGCCATATCGGTGGAAGAAATCAACAACCAAGTCATCAAGTTATACCCAGATTTATATTCAAAGGCAATATAGTTTCATGTTAGATGGATTGGAATTTGAGATGCTTGAATGGTTATTTAACCCTTACAAACTGGCTGGAGATTCATTTTAGGAGACTGAAGTACTAGCACGCCAAGCAAAACTAAGGGGTAGATGGAGCACCAGGTCCAAATAGTGCATTTCTGCAGCTTGGCTCTCAGTGAATGTTAATAGGCCAAACCACAATTATTTAAAAACATTTCATGAAGCTAAAGCAAGGCAACATGCAGTCACCTTTTTTTTAATTTTTTTTTTCTCAAAGTTGCATGTTGAAAAGAGAATAGATGTGAGTTTGTCTAGTTTTTGAGTTCGGAGTAGTTCGGGGTGGGTGGGTACAAATTGCAGATGATACCATAATTCATTCTATTCCATCCCATGACTAATTGAAACTGAGTTGTCTGCTAGGCTAGGTTTCAGGATTATGAACGGATCTATGAAAAAGCAAGCTATTCCAAGTAGGTCATAGGTTATTTGGTTAAATTTTCAAGTAATCTGGGTTGTAGATGCACTTTCCCATCCATGTATTTGGGCTCTATGTCAAGGAGTTTCCTTTAAGATGGGATTTACTTCAAAAAGGTTGATGGAGAATTTCAAAGAAAGCTAGAATCTAGGAGGAAAAAAAAAAGAGAAAAGGAGATAAATGACACTCAACTATAGTGCCCTACCAAATATCCCCACAACTTAACTACATGTTTTTACCATTCCAGTGTCTGTTGCAGAGACATTTTAAAAAATAAGAGAATTTCCTTGGCATGGCATAGAGGCACTTTCAAATACCATTTAATGGAACATAATAAAGTTTGCAGAACCAAATGAGGAAGAAGGCTTGGGTCTAGGATCTTTAACACAAAGCAGAAGTCGTGATGCAGGTTTTGTGAAGGATTCTACAGCATAAAGTTATTGTAACCTAATAAAGTCAAGCAGGAAAGAGCACTGGTCACTTGTGTATCTCGTTCTCATAGGAAACGTCATTGGAAGGGGATTATGAACATTCAGGAATCATTTTCTCCTCAATTCAAATTTAAGGCAGGAGATGGAATCTCTATTTCTTTTCAGTCAGCTTGGTGGAGGTGGAGAGAGACTGCTCTGCTCCATATTTGCTAGAAACTATTCATTTGCAATCAGGAAGCACCTGGTGATACGAAAATGGATTTATTCAACCATGCTTTGAACAACACCCCATCAACGTGAACTTGATCACTTTCACACTTTTTAACACAATTTATATGGCCATTGGCCAAATATCAGGGTAATAACATCAGCAGATGATAGTAGACAGATGATCCATCACAGATATTGTGAAAGCATTCTATAAGAAACTGGTCAGTATGTCAGATCCATCATTTCCAGCTGATATTGTTTAGGATCAAGGATTCCTTCTGAGATGTTATTATTTTGGATTAATTGCAGCCTTTGTTAAAGAGAGTGAAAAGCCAAATTTGCAGAAACTAGGCCATTCCTTACAGATGCATAATTTTTTCCCCTTTTTAGATCAAGAGACAGAGACATTCGAAAATGGCTAAGCATTGCATGCATTAAGGATAAAATGGAGGAGAGTAGGTTGAGGTGGTCTAGACATATAAAGCGGAGACCTAGAGATGTAACTGTAAGAAGGTGAAAAAGAATGCATACTGCCTAAGAAACCAAGAAGAAGACCTAAAAAGGCATGGATGGAGCTAATAGAATAAGACTTACAAAAACGTAAAGAAACAGAAGATATGATTTTTGACAAAATGGGATGGAGAGACAAGATTCATGTCGTCAACCCCACTTTGGTAGGAACTGGATTTTGATGATAATGATGATGAGTTGATGAAATTTCATTAAAGATAGAAAAAATGTACAAGAAGAAAACAACAGACAGAGAAAAGGAACATATAGACGCATCATTGCGGTTGTAATATTATATCAGTTATTTATATCATTTTAGATTTTGCATTTGCTTGTACCATCTGAGGCTCCTTATCATTATAAGTGCCTAGGAGGATCAAATGCTAAGTATCATGTTTGAAATAGGGCAGATCTAGGAATGTTGATGCATTCTCAATGATCCCATTTGTAAACTATAGCATTTGGAAGGAAAGGAGTGAAATAATATATCAAGTCAAATTTGGCAATGAATGGCAGGTGGAGATGAGTAGCCTCCTCGATCCAATTTCCATTATAACTGCTGTTATAAGAAATGTGGCCATTGGCCATTATAATAAGAGCCAAATAAAAAGTTCTACAGATATCATTTATGTTAATAGATGATCATTTACCTATCAAATACAAGTATGCAAAGGCCAAGGCAAAGGCATAGTCATAGTGGCCACAGTGATTATAAATAAAGGTCATAACAATGGGTTTCACTAACAACGGGCTTGCATCAGTTCTCAGTTGTTTCCCAGTTACCCTACATGCCCTGAAAATCATACTCTACAAAAGATACATGATAGCATGTTATGCAGAGACAGTCGCAATGGTCAAAAGAATTAAAGGAGTGAAAGCAAAGCTGAAATTATGGAGGTATATGTATGCCTGATGGCTCAGAGATCCCTCATGCATCCATTTCCACTTTGTTAGCTCGATATTCCATGCTTGGTGGCTAGAAAGGAACTGTGATTTACTGTCCTGTGGAGGGGAGTTCGGTAAGAGGGATGGGTTCACACTTACCATGGGATGTTGGGTAGTTCTGGTGGAGGGTGGTCATCCTTGGCACATTATTGAACGTCTTGTTTCGTAATGAGCCAAGATTCATTGTGGATATGAGCATTGATAGAGGGTGTTAATCATTTCTTGGGGGGCTTTTTGTGGTTGATGTATAGGAGGTTTTTGGTCATGTTGACATCCGCACGGATTTGTGTGCGTTGTACAGTTCTCTTTCTTTACTCACATATATATATATATATATATATATATATATATATATATATATATATATATATATACATTACTAATAAAAAAAAACTTGCAAATAAATTTAAATTCATTAGACAACAGACAGACAAAAAAATAAAGAACCAAAAACTGCCCCATCGAGCAAACATTAGGCAATCAAGAAGTAAAATATTGGAGGAATGCACCCAAGATAAGTACAATATAATTGATCACAGGGTAGAAAGATAATAGAAAAGAAAAAACACAGCTGAGACAGTATATTAAAAAAACTGATAAGAGATAAAATAAAGGATGACTTGTTTATAAAATTTAGGCAGTATGTATGGCGACGCCAATGATGTTTCCATTTAAGAGTGAACTTGGTTGAATGGAAAAGGCTAAAGAGGATGCGGGAGGAAATTTCCTTCAACAAAATTTTTTTTTTCCTGTTGAAAAGCTAATATTTAGGAAAAGTAACTATTACAATGATGAGATGATGTTACAATACAAATTCATGGATATTTTAGGCTACAATATAAACAAATGACAAGAATTAACCACAAATTCAAAATAAAATATTGGCATAAACAAAAATGTGCGTCTCTCCACACACATGCAGATATGCACGCCCATGCGCATACACATTTTTATCCACCCCAAACCCTGCTTCAGCAGGACCTATACATACATGAATTACTCAACCATACCTTGAAGGAACTCGAATCTGCTCCCATTCTGAGCAATTTGCCCTTTTAATATGCATTCTTAGGATGTTCTTGAGCCCCCTACAAGCATTAACTTTTCAAAATTATATCAAAATAGATTAAGCCTGCCAATCAGGATAAACCATTATCCCAGGCAGCAAAATACAGTAGCTAACTAGTTAATGATGCACATGGAATTTTCAGAAATAATTGCACACAAGTATTTGCTAACAGCTTAGACTGAAAAAGGTTAGAAAAAGGTATCTTACTTACATAAGTAACACAAGAAGGCACAACTATATCTAAGCCACAATGCTAAAGTTCTTGTAAGTATAGCTATAATTTCTATTGACAAAATAGATTTCCATAAATTGTTATTGCAAGTCAATGAGTTGCTTCCTATTTTGATGTGTCATTTCAAGTATTGATGATACTTAAATATTTATGTAATGTATTGAACTTCGATAAGTACAGATTTATGCTGAAACTTCAAATACGAATTGTGTCATACACCTAAAAACGAAGACACACATAAGTGCAATAGTGTTATATTGCCATCAAGATACACCACATTCTTCTCTTTTATAATCTATAAATATAATAAAATTTTGGGCAAAAAATAGAGGAAAAAATCCCTAAGTATACACAGGAACTTGTGGAAGAGCAGACCAATTAATGAGAAGAGGAAGATTGAAGAAACTTCAGAATCATTCAATCTAGGTTGTGAAAGATAAATAGTAGAAGGCCAAGGCAGTGTGGAAATGAAGCCCTAGGATAACTTCCTATATGCATTATCCAAAAAAAATAAGAAGCCCAAAGGTCATATGTCTACAAGATACAAAATGGATAGACAGGCAGAAGGGATGGATGAGTTGTTGAGTCATTACTGACTAAACTGTAACATCACAATTTTTCTGTTGTCTTGCTTGTTTCGCTGGTTTGCATGTTTTCTTTTTCTTATTTTCTGCAATTATTTTGTATTATTCAGATATTTATGAATGTTTCCTTAATTTTCAGTCAATTAATTTTCTTATGTTGTGTTAAATTATATTTTATCGTGTAATTGTTCATCTGGAGTGTGATTGATATATAATTGCATGAATTTTGTTTTGGTGCACTAACCTTGGTTAATGGGCAGCTTGAGTTTATGCCTTATTTTATTATGATAAATATTATATTATATTGATTGAGTACCTAATGTATGGTATTTGCAATCATATTGTTGCCTGTGTCATGCGATAGTAGGTTATAAGTGTTCCAGATTCAGTCTAGCTAGTCGAGGTCTTGTCTAGATGCCCTGATTTGCATTCAGTCAGTGTTTGGCGCTGTTCCTAGTTAATTAAAGTACCTTGGGAAGCATGACACCAGGGAATAAGAGGTTAGTATACTGCCAAGTTGTTGTTCTTGGTCTCCACATTTGCCTAGTAAAACGCACTACAATCCTTTTCCAAACATGTGGTGCCATGTGATTGGCACCAAGATAGTTGAAGGATCATTTGTTGATGTTGCTATGCAGCTTAGTTGGTGATGTGCTTGGTGTTGCATGGATCATGATTCATGACTAGAGGGGGGACCCACCAATAATGCATGGCATGTTATGTGTTTTGCTTTGGGGTGGGTCATGTGACACTGGGCCCCACTCCATTTACCTTAGGGGGTGAGGTGCCATTGGGTTGTTACCTTTGCTGTTCTTAGCTTGCCAAGTAGCAGCCATGATTTCCAAATGGCATTGCATGGATGCCAATTGGCAGCCATGTTGGATGGAGCTGTTAAGCTTGTTTCATTATGCTTTACTGTTGTATATGTTATTCTAGGCTTTTACTTAAGTTGATTAGTGTCTGGGCATGTATTTCTGGAGATGATCAGAAGAGAGTCTAGCCTTTGATCTGCAGAGCTAAGTGCTGTGTCATCCTCCTCTCATTTTGATTTCTTCTACTTCTTGCTTGTGAGCTCCAGCCTTCAAGAGATTCTGAAGGAGGGCTGTTAGAAGTTATGTTTTTGAGCCTAAGAGTTTTTGGAGCCTCTGGAACAGCTCCAGCAGGTTTATTTTGTGGGTTCAGTCCAGTTGAGGTATCTATACACATATTTCCTACGTGCAAAATTTCAAGTTTTATCTTACTTATCTTTTATGCATGGAATTGATTTTGATTTTTGTGTGGAATTATATGCCTTTGTTTTCAGTGGGAAAGTACAGAGATTCATATGCTGATTCCTCGTTTTTGGTATATATATGTACATTTAATTTCGAACAAAGATGGCTATGCTTCGGATTTGAAGTTTTCCTTGATTGTTTGCACTCAGCATGCTTTATTGGCATATTAGGATGTTAGAAACTTGAATTTATCAAATTAAGCATGTTAGATAGTTTAGGAATCTTTGGCTTGCATTTCTCAAAATGCAGTTCTGCAATTTGCAGGACTGAGTCTCTGGAAATTACGCCATCATACAAGACCTTACAATATCCGTAATCACTGGAGGAAAATAGGAGCTACTTGGACTAAAATGACAGACCAGTTGTATCGAATGTCAAAACAGTGAACAGGAAGTTTTGAAGAAATTATGAAAGCTTCTTTTTAACAAATGGATTATATCTAATATTCATATGGATTAACACTTGATATGATGGTAAAAAGCCTAAGGTTGCTAGCAACTTTGAATAAAAATTCTAAAGTTTAGGTATGTTACTATCCTGCCCCTCCTGGGACACCACCTCAACAGAACCTAGACTTGGTGATGGTCCTTAAGGTCCTCGCACATACATATGAGCAACATCCACATCTGTATACAATGTTATGAATTCCTTATCACTACCGAAGGAGAAGAATTATATATATAGTCATTTTCAATGTTCTCAAAATAAAAAATAAACCATTGCACAAGGCAAGAATCACTAGACTTGTAAAATAATATTATTCTAGCAGATAAAAAGCTTATTCCAGGAGATTAAATGAAGCATTAAATGATCTGATAACAAAATCTCAGATATAAAAATATTAAACGCGCATATATGGATCTATGACTAACAAAAGTACCATTTGAAGATTTGAATTTATTTATAGACAATAAAGATTTCCTATTGAATATATGATGCCACAATAATTTCTTATCGAGTACAAGAAGCAATAACAGAAAATCATATCTGCTTTATCAGGATATCTGGCTAACCTTACACTTGGATCACTAATGCAGGGGGTGCAGAACCACCCCTGAGTGCAACCATATCCGGAGTAGATCAACTGTAATAAAAGAAAGCATTGAAAATTTTTATATCTAAATAATTATATATCCTTGAATATGAAATGATAACAAGTGATATCTAGGAAATGAAAGGTCATATCACATCACGCACACACACATACACTAGATTTGGGTTCCTAGGGAGGAGGTGTCTAAGAGATTGGGGCAATTTTTAGGGAATACATTATAAAGTTCACTCAAGGGACAGGATAAGATTATAAGAAAATATTCTGTATACCGCAGTCATTTGCCTCAATAAAGGTAGCATGAAACTTTGCTTTCAAAAAAACTCATTGGATAGGGAGTTAGATTTGATAGCTTTATGTTCCCTTATCCAATATGTGGTGGTGGGTAACAGGGTTCCAATGTCAGAAGGGTCTTTTAGGGAGAAGAATGGGGTATTTTTTGTGGTATCTTTCTTCGTGAACTTATTCCTAGGAGTTCAAATTTGAGCCTTCAAAATTTATGTGGAAGGCTCCTGTTCATTCTAAAGTCACTTTTCCTTGTTCCCTGCTACTGTAAATAAAATCTTCATATTTGGAGATTATCATAGATTCTTCTCATTGGTGCATCATATTCAAAGCCGATGACAAATCAATAAACAAAATCTTGATTGTGAATCATAAGCAGATTATCAGCGATTCTTCTCATTGGTGCATCATATGCGAAGCAGATGAGAAATCAATTTCATATCTTTTGTTTCACTTATTAGTGTCATATGACTCATATCTTTGATCATTATTCATTTTTAAGTTTCATATTTGGCGGGCATTGGCAAGCAATTAAGAGGATGTTTTTTGTTGTTAGATATGGGGAAGGCCAAAGGAATAAAGCTTTGAATGGGGTATGCACCATGCAATAACACGTTGGACTCTTTGGAAAAAGAAACAGGCAGATCATTTAGAAGTGAAGTATACAATCTGTATTCCCAAAAGGGTAACAGCTAGGTTTTTCCTAATGCAGTAGTGGATCTAGGCTTCAAGGGTTTTACATGATGACCTTGTAAAGGAGAGGGATGAACTTTGGGTATATGATTTGTCATATTAATTAGGTTCTGTGTCATGTGTCATTTACAAGAGATACTCCAAAAGTAGGCCAATGAAACGATTTGACTAAAAAGTTATAACTCCCATGTGATTGTATTACAACCTTAATTTAAATCAATTAATTACTGATAAGCATTATTGGGATTTAATTAGGAATTTGGGTAGGTACTCTCTCTTTTTTCTTTTTGTATTCTTTAATCTTCACATAAACCCTCCACATGCTTGATTATAATAAGTCAAGGATTTCAGTAGACAGATGCTTTCCACTAACATAACAGGTAATAAAATATTAGTTTTTATCACAGGTATTCACGAGAAAGATAATTAATAGGTAAAAAGAAGTTTATTAAGATAAAGATAGTACATAAAAGAGGTGAAAACGAACTGTGTAACCTCCCGGATATCTTCTTAGGACACGTGATCCTAGAATACTCCTCGAGTACATATCTTCTTAGAGCTCAAACATATAGAAACAAGTCACATTTTAAGAACTCCTAACAGAGATACATCTGAGACACTAGGCGTAACTGAAGTCTAGCTAAATAGTAAACTCAAGACTGCCTTGTGCAGATATTCTGCAGGTTTCTCTTCACCCCTAAAAATCCTACGGTTCCTTTCCTCCATATCACCCACAATATTGCTGCCAGACAAGCATTCCATATCAGGTTCCTCCTGCCCTTATTTTCTCTCCACCCCCATCCACTTAAAGATTGCTGAACTGTAGCCAGCTGAACCCACATAACCTCCCATTTTTGGATGATTGAATTCCAAATCGTTGTAGCCATTTTACAATGCAAAAGTGATTAACTGATTCCTCACATTCCCAACACATCGAGCATCTATTGGGCACCGACCAGCCTCTATTCTTCAAATTGTCAATAGTTAGGATTTTATCGAGAGCTGCTACCCATATAAAATCAAATGATCAATATAAGGACCCTCTACGTTTAAAGCTGAAAGACCTGCAGAGATAGCTGTGCCATGCCCTCACCTCCTCTCCTTGCCACATCATTCACCAATAAGATGACCCTTTCCACACTAAGTAACAACATATTGATGGAAATTATAAAAATAAAAAATAAAAACCTAAGGTACAGTCATGCCATTTGAAGGTGGGATCTAAAATTAATCCACTTGAGCTTTCCATAGGATTCTGCCTCTTCTCTAGTCAGCCACTTTATAAGGAGATACGAAAGTTGTTATCTGCCTTCACAGAAATACGTCAGACAAGTTGATCTGGAGATGGGCTGCCAACCAAGTAAAAGCCTTAGTCCTAGGATAGGGTATCATCATCCTAAAAATGTTCATGTGTGAAAACAGGATCAGCAACTGGTTTAAAGGACTTGCAAGAGAACAAGTCAATAAAGTCAGGTAATCAAATCCTAGTCTAAAGAGAGATTAGTATATATCTTCAAAAGAATTATCAAGCCTCAATTTCAGCTCAAATAAAGTTTCAAGATGCAAAACAGATATTGAATTTATAAGCTTTACCTAGATGGAGAACAGTGAGCTACTTCAGCAATTCAAAATTCTTTACCATCATACAGCCAAAAATAATAATACTAATACTAATTAGGCAGGAAAAAGGTTAACAAAATCCCCATCTGGGATTACTCCAAAATTGAATTTTCAGGCTGTGAACCAGCATAACTTTAATATGTTGACAAAAAGAAGGATATTGGTGACAAGTTTAAACACTTAAAATTATAACTTCAAGGACCATGTTGGAATCTCAAGCATCGCTATTGCCTCCATATTTACTAACAACAATGACCACCAAATAAAGCTTTTGAAGCAAATTATAAATGTTCATTTGTACCTGCAAAGAGTATGGCTTCTTGGGTGGAAGAAGGTGATGCGATGGCTCAACTTGAGAACCGAAAAAGCAATTCTTAAAGCTCTCCTGGAGCTAAGCTAAGCCATGTTCATACTTCACTCCTTGTCCGTTAGAAATGTAAAAACGAATAACATTTCCACTCAAAGAATAAAGAGACCAGCGGATTTCACAAGATTAGGTGGAGTTCTTATTCAAACAAAATTCCTTCTTGTAATAGAGTTACGGATATGCCTTTGAGTCTTGGGAGAGTGAGGGATGCACCTAAATTGGTTTCTACAATCTCCTTCCTCAAACTTTCTGACATTGGTGAGAATAGACATGCTACTGATTTCTTTGAGAGGCAAGAGACTAAGGAGTTGGAGAACAGCGATAAGTCTCTGTGCCTAATACTTCTAGAAAGCTAGCAGATGGTAAATCTTCTTTTACTATTCAACGCCTTTCAGAATATGGGGCAAGGCTAGCACTTTGAAAAAGCTAAGGGCAAGAGGATGGTATCTAGGAAGTATGGTAAGTCTAAGGGGAGCCAAATGGTGGTCAAAGCAATCAGAAGGATGGTTTGGATCCTTTCTTTTTTTCTTTTTTCTTTTTTGGCCTTCTTGATGGGACATTTACCTTAAAATGTTAGGGATCTATGATATCCCAGGCTCACCATGTCAGTGTCGATGTCATTTTGCTAAGGGCTTGTTGTGCCATTTCACTGGAATTTATGATATCCAAGGCTCACCATGTCAGTTTCGCCAGCACGTCACTGCATTCTTTTTGCAACCACATCCAAAATTTCCTAAAATTCTAAAAAATAAAAGAAAAAGAAGTTTATAATTTATAAATTTCTTTTCTCTACTCCAATCACCGTTGAACAAGGAACTAAAAAAACTGCAAGCCCACCAGAACGAAGAGGATAGAGGCTTCAAGTACACAACCATCTCCCTCCCCCCCCCCCCCCCCCTCTCTCTCTCTCTCTCTCTCTCTCTCTCTCTCTTATGTCTTTTCTATTTCTCTACTGTTTCTGCACGTGAGACAATGTTGCCCCTTCTCTAATTCCCATCCTCTCTCTCTCCCCCCACCCCCTCTCATCTCATCTCTCCTGTTATCAGTTTTTTTTCCTGCTGCTTCAGCATCATACGCTGTGCATCTCAATGGCATGTCATACAAAACATGATGAAATTGATGGCACATAATGGGTGTTGTCGATATCTCCTCCTTTTTGAGCCGCATGAAGCAATATGCTGCTGATACCGCTCAAAGCAATGGCGGTTTTTCCAACCCAACGAACTGAACCGACAAAATTTCACCAAAATTGGATTCCCTGATGATATCCATCCCATAAGATCCATTATTTGTATGTTGCTGGAGGATACTAAACTGACAATGGCAGCTTTCTAGAAAAGTAAGCCAAAGGTGGAAGGTTGATTGAGTTAAGGGAATGCGAAGGTCATTCCATGCTAATTGACTCTTCCTTTTTCAGTGATCTTGAAGGTTGAGATGGGCAGTTTTCTCTTTCTTTGTTTTTCAAATGACACTTAGATGACCTTTTTTGGATTATTTATTGTGTATTGGCGAATGAAAAGCCACCTTTGCGAGTATTTGTACGATAGGCTTGACTCTTATCACCAGAAGGTGGCTGGTCCCTTGGGCCATTGATAGAGATAACAACATGATTAGGTTCCTTTGAAAAATAAGGATGAATGAGTAACAAAATATTTCCTTAAGGATTTACATGTTCTCCAAATTCATTTGTGAGATGAATCTTATAAGTCTTCAGGTTGATGGAGCCAGACTGACTAGGTCATACGGTCTGGATTTAATGCACATTTAACTACTTTCTCATTTCAGCCAGTTCAAAGGCCAGGTGATCAGATTTCACTCGCCAAGATTAGTGCAACCATATTTCAGATCACAAACTATTAGTAACTCAAACCTTTCTTTTTACCCCGTGCTGAAAAGTCCTTTAAAGTCTGAAAATGAGTGGTTACTTGACCTCAATTTAAGGAGTTTTTGGACTGTTTGTGTGATTTTATTTAATTTCTATATTCATGCATAATTCTCAGTGACCATAAATTTCATCCTTGACTGGAGCATTTAAGTTTTATCTATTGTTTGAGATCCTAAAAGTATGTTTACTTCAGATAATGGGGGTCATGAAAAAGTGCCATGTGCAAAGCCCACGCAAAGTCATTCCAAAACCATTTGTCCATGAAGATTTAGTGGCATCAATTGGTCTCTTTTATTTTCCAGTTCAGACTACCAGTTTACCAAATAGATTTCCTTGTCTCTAGGTTCTTGTTGGCACTCCAACCAAGGTCTTATTCTTCAAATGACATTATCATTCGCTATCATTTGGTTATTCAAAGGGATTTAAATAAGAGGAAATTTGACAAAAGATTCGCTCATACATCTGCACATGCCCAATGGAGAAGGCATCTTTTCCTACCAAAAACTTATTATGGTAGATTTGATTGATTTTTTACTGATTGGTACGAATAATTTAGGCAAAGGAAGATTCATTTAGGCCTTTGGCTCCTGGTATATAATCATTTGTTTCTTCACTATATTCTTGCATTAATTTCTAAATTCGTTTTGAATCTTTAAACATACTCTAGCGGTAGCCTCAATAACTGATGGAACAAAAGAAAGTCAACAGGATGCATTGGCCATGTTAATGGCATTGCCAATGATAATTTGTTAATTTGTTCAAACAGAAGTTCCTAGCAAATGCAACGGGAATGGTTCAAACCAACATGATCGAGATGATAAAGAAGGATAAAATTTGATTAAGATATGGCATTTGATAGGCCAGAAAGGTGGAACAAAGTCCTTTACACCAACTCTAACTAGTTTAAAAAGTTAGTATTTAGGTCCTTTTCAACAAAAAGTTATAAATCATATTTAAAAAAAAAAGCCCAAAACCTAGCCTATTGTAAAATAAGGGCTGTGGTATGAACCGACCTCCACTCTTTCGAAGCATGACCCCATGAACCTAGCTCCTTCCTTGAGAATCCTGCTGGCTTAATTAGCCAAAAAAGAAAAGAAAATCGGAGAGGTTAGCAAGCACTACTCTGCCAAGGCCCTCCATGTCTTTACCATCCATTTAGCCACCTCAGTGGTGGGTAAGAATCCTCGGGTTGGTTACCCTCTAGCTCATCCAAGAACGTCTCCAGTAGACTGTTACAATGTCTCTGCAATGACTTCCATTATTCCTTGTAATACCCTTGTCATATATTGATCCAAGAAAACTAGAAGGGAAGCTCCCTCTTAGCGCCTTTGACAGAACTAGCCTTCAGCTTCCTATGGAGCTCAGAAATCTGGATAACTGAACAAAACATGGCTGATCATTATCCTATAACAATGGTACTAGCACCGACTATTACAGTGCACTTTAATACCAGCTTCATATATGTTACCCTTTGACATTATGGCTGATGACGCACAGAATTGCTTTGCTACTCATTAAACCATGAAAAACTCCACCGCAACTTGCAAATGAATTGCTACCATATGTGGACCTATGTTAAGCTCCAAGTTATCTGACTGATGAACATCATGCTGGGCTCACCTCCTTCTGGGACAAAATTTTATTTTTTTTCCTTCCTTTCTGCCAGACTTAAGGAGGCACAATGCACAACTAGGACATATGTATGCATGGAACGATTGTTCATGCCTTTTCAGGCCCCATGTGGGAACGAGACTCAACAAGCGGAGAACTTCTTATATATGTGACAGGACAGGACTCTTGCAAGCTAAGGCTTTGGGCTGCTATAATCTTTAGGTGGAATGAGACAGATTGACCATCATTCAACTATCCAAAATCCAGCATTGCTCCTGGTCGGTTCACCATTTAGTTAACAAAGATAGATCTCTTGTTCTTCAATTGAACACACTGTTCAACCAAGTGCCAAGATCAGCTAATGAAATGGCAAATCATCTGGCCAAGAGAGGAGCTGTTAGAGAGGATATGTTTGAGTGCATAGCCCCACATGAGATGCAGGAAGGAGTTAGTTGAAGGACCTTTACCTAGAGTAGGAGGACGCATTCTTGATGTATATGATTTCAATACGATCTCTTCCTCAATGAGAGTATTACATGGATCTAAACCAGTTTTTTATTTATTTATAATTTTCAGCACTTATAAAATAAATAAATAAATAAATAACTAAGTGATAGGCTAAGGTCCAATGATGTATTACGGTGGTTTTAAGCTTCAAATACTAAACCTACTAGGATCCTCATGATCAAGAATTCTCATCTTATTAGGATTGTCCAAATTTAGCCTATAAATACACCTGTGACCCCATGTATCCAGCAAATTCAGTAAGAGACTAATGGAAAGCTCTCCCAAATCCTCCTCTTCTGAAAAACCCTATTCAAGCCAAAGAGAAAAGGAGGAAGTGGGTCACATTTTTTCACTCAAAAAAAAAAAAATACTTAATCAAAGTGGCTGGAGATATTTATGATTTAATTAGTATTCTAAATCATGACTTTGCTAATGCATCAGTTATCAGCTGATTCAGCTTATAAAGAAAGAAGTTTTTTTTTTTTAACTGAAGAGAATCATTTTTTTAGCATCATTTTGCTCCCTCCATCCCCAGAAATTCGTTTAAATATATAATTAATAAATTACTAAAGAAAAATGCCCTGAACGAGTAAAAGAAACAAGGTAACTAATTAAATGCCCAGCACAAATGAAGAAAAAGACTAACTAATCACCATAACAGCAAGACTCAGAGAGGACAAAATTTCAAACCTATAAAGTCTGAGCTTATCGCATGAAGCAACACATGATATTAAATTAATTAAAACAGTTTAAATTTATGAAAACAGGCTCATGACATTCTAACAAAAAAATTAAATTAATTAAAACAGTTTAAATATATGAAGGAACATTCAGCAAGACCTTATTCGCAATAGGACCGTGTGCAAGGTATGGCTTTTCATCACGTAAATGGTGGAACCCATAAGCAACTTGAGCATCCATTCCTGTACAACAAATTTAAATATAAGAAACTGGACCAAAGGTCATAATAGATAAAGCTCAGCATATAAGATATCAATACCCATGGAATTGCAACAGCAGAATATAGATTATCACAAGTAAAGAGCTATAAGAGTCTAAAGTAGAAACAACCACAGGCACAAACACTGAGAGGGAAAACATGAGTAATGCAGTGTATTATTTTCAATGACAAGACAATCATTAAAGCATATAGCTAGCAGCAATCCAGATACAGTTTCAGTTGGTTACCGGTACCAAGGGCTGAATATTCATGCCAGCCGCACGAGAACGATAGAAACTAGAACAACTTATTCGAGAACATTTTCTTTAAGGATTTCACGTCAGAGGCCTAATAAAGAGTAGGTGAAGTACAATATGGGTCAGGATCTAGGTAGTGGACAATAATTTGAAATGGCATTAACATATGTTGCCAAACAGGTTTCAAGTACTCTATTTCAAATAAATGTTAGGTTTGCTTGAAAAGAAAATAATTAAATGTTAGGTTTGCATGAAATTTACTCTTGATACACTAGAATTTTCTATTTTTCTTATTCTTTTTTCCCTCTTCACAGGTTCCAGGCAATATAAGAATTTTGGAAGAGGTAAAAAGAACTTTTATGAACTCATCAACCACTTGATAGGAGATGCTAAACTTCATACGAAAGAATATGAGAAATTTTTTCCCTTTTTTTTATATGGGGAACATTTGTAATATTTGAGCTTGATTTGGGGCCTTACCTCATTCCTTTATGGATCTTTCCCATAGGTGGGATGGCTATGTACTCAACATCCCACATTCCTTCAAATTTTATGGTCCATTTTTCCCTTTTGTGGTACTAGCTTTAAAGAAGTTTAGGACACTGGATCGGGCTTGGATTGAAATCATTTGATCCTTGCAGTTTAGTCCATCCGGTAGTCTTTAGGAGGGTTTTCTTTATGGTTTTTACGCTAACTGTGCGCGCAACCTTCCCTCATTTGTATACTCTTGTTACAAAATAAAATTTTGTTTGCTGGTCGCCGAAAAGAAAACAAAATCAAAAGATAATAAAAATAGAGAAAATTAATTTTTAGTGGTACTTTATCGAAGTATTTAAGATTCAGTCGGCAAAGTTTGCATTTTTATGTTTCAAAGCACCTTTATCAAAATATTTAACTTTTAGTGGTATTTCACTATTATGAATAAATTCTTCCAAAAATACCCTTATACAACTCTCTCCCAGGACTTGTACAAGCCATCTTAGACTTGTACAAGCAATAAAATGACTTGTACAAGTCAATAAAAGGACTTGTACCTTAAGTGAGTGACTTGTACAAGTCATTTGTATGAGTGATGTAAGGGTATTATTGGAAGGAGGGAGGCTGTAACAGTAAATTACCACTGAATCTTAAATATTTTGATAAAGGTGCTCTGAAACATAAAAGTGCAAACTTTGCCGACTGAATCTTAAATACTTTGATAAAGTACCACTAAAAATTAATTTTCCCATAAAAATAGCAAGCATCAATGTGCAATTTTTATAAAAAAAAAAAGAAAAGCAAGTATTTCACCAACCAAAATATGCTTTTAAGATTCCTTCTTGTTACTAATTAGCCTGTTGGCCTTTGGAAGGCCGGGTAATACTTGGGAACCTAGACTTTTTATTTTTCTTCTTCAGGAGATTGTGGGAGGAATAAGATAGGAAAATCCTTATTGGTAAAGAAAAGAAGGTTTTATCTTCAAAGGAAACTGGGCCCATTATTATCAGATTGGTTATCTCACGTTATTATTCTCAAGGGTGTGTTTGTAAATAAGATCTTACTACAGAAGGAATTATTTTTTCATTAACAGACTATAGTTTGGTGAGATTTCCTGTATAATCCTTTCCAAGGGATTTCTCATCCCCTTGGTTTGTTTTATTAATGACAAGTCGTTTCTTCTCAAAGGGACAAGAAGGGAAGACTTAAGATAGGTCTAGATGGGAATTGATGATCAATCAATTTTGATATAAAGATTTATGTTTTTTTTTTTTTTTGGTTTAACTCTTTACCATTTTGCACCAACTGATAATCTACAAACAACTCATTAAAGTTTAAAGCTAGAATCAATCAACAACAATGCTGTGCTGGAGGGATTGATAAAAGGGTGGCCCAATTACTCTATTCTTGTTAACACTTAAAGGATGTGTTAGAGACCCATCTTCCATGGCCTTGAAACAGAAAGATTTTATTTCATTTCATTTCATTCCATGCTTGTAGGATGCACTTAATTGTTTCCTCCACATGCATGAGAATTTGGGGCTGACTACGGGGTTTTGACGAGAATGAGAGGAAGAAGAGTGAAGAAGAATGGGGGAGATGATTATTTCTCTAGTTCTGATTTAGGTCAAATGTTTTTCCGATGCTTCAAGATGACCAGGCTGCCACACAATCAGCCTGAACCCACTCATAAACCAACCTGATCACTGTTTAAGTGTGTTCAGAGTCTTCAGACCAGTCTAAGGGCACTAAAATTTACATAATGCTGATCTGAGCCCCACCAAACCTACTTGAAAATAAGGTAGGTTCAGACAGCTTAACAGGTTGGTTCAGATTTTTCCAACACCTGACCAGTTTGTGGCATGATCAACCTGACCTCACCCATATAGACCAACCTATCACTATTTGAGTTGGTTCAGGTCAGCATAAGACATTAACATTTGCACTATGCTAACCTCAAAAACCAAACCTGCTTGAAGATAAGGCAGGTTCAGACAGGTTGGGTCACATTCTGCCACTCCGTGCCAATTATTTGGGTTATGTGGGTTCAGGATCCTATAATGGAAAGGATGGAAAGAAAGATAATAAAATAAAACAGGGAAACTATAATTAAGGAAAGGTGACATTAATCAGTAGTTTACCATCTAGACTCCCACTGACCTTATTAAGACCATTGCCATTACCATCTCCAGTGATGAACAGATATTTTTATTTTTTATTTTTTTGGCTGAATAATGAGGAGCATATATATATATATATATATATATGGAAAAAGAAGTGCACAGTAAAGGCTCTGATCTGACCCCGAGCAAATAACAAAAATTACACCGACGTAGAAGCACTACAATGTCCACCACATGCCCCATCCCACAACAAAAGACTAAATGTACAATTTCAGAAAGACCATCTATTGTAGTAGAACAAGATGTTCCACTACAATTGAAGGCCGCCACTAGACAAAAAGATAGCCATCACACGTGACAACCTAAAATCCCAGCCATTACCCTAAGACCTAAGAAGAATTCGAGAAGCACCATGATTGCCATCCATTCACTAACTCTAACATTCCAGCCCCCTCAAAATCTGGAAGTACAGAGGCCCAAGATGCTGCGGATACTAGAATAGTATCAAACATATGATCCATCGGTCTCCTAACATCCTGAAATAACCTGGCATTTCTCTATAGCCAAATGTGTCACACCACCACATGAAAAAGAAGACTGTAAATGATGCATCCTTTCTTCCCCAAACCCCTAACTCGCTATTGTTCAAACCATGCTTTAAATGAATCCAACATCACCCAAGACGCTCCAATCAAGTGCAACATATACATCCATATTTCATATGCAAACTAGCACTGCACAAACAAATGATCAATGCTCTCTCCTGCTCTCATATACATAAAACATACATAAGGGCATAAGGACATCTACCATCTTCTTTTTTTTTTTTTTTTTTTTGATCAGTAAATGATAGATATATTATATAAATAGAAGCCGAAATAGCATACAAACACAGGAACACAAAAAGTGTACCAGAATCTATAGCCTACTAACACCTAAGAATAGAATCAAAGGCTAGGTCCCAAGAATACTCTTTCGTCAACCAATATATCCCTCACCCAGCTCATAAAAGTTATTACAAATCAAGAACTCCTCGATAGTTATATTAACTCCTGCTCCTTGACCACTCAACCAACTATGTATCAAAGTCAAAACGGCCCTCACTAGCGCATGAACATTTCTCTCCAAGTTTTTAAATATCCTCCTGTTCCTTTCGCCCCATATTACCCATGCTATTGCTGCAGGGGCCAGATTCCAACTGATTTCTCCACATGACTTCCCTTTTTTCCACCCCCAAGCTCCTAAAGCTGATTTAAAATCCTTCGGGTGGACCCAATCTACCTTCAGCCTTTGGAAGATAGATCCCCAGAGCCTTGAAGTGCCTTTATAGTGCAAAAGGAGGTGGAATACGTTTTCTTCTTCTTCTTTGCATATGCTGCATCTGTTGGCCATTTGCCATCCCCTACTCTTCCAGTGGTCCACTGTTAAAATCTTGTCTAGAGCTGCTGTCCACATAAAGAAGGCCACCTTCTTTGGAGGCAATTAGCCATATTAATCCTGTACAAGAGGGCAGTCCAAGGAAGGCCTTAACTTTAGGAGGAACCTTTGGCTTCCATAGCCTAGAGATAGAGAATGATGGATTAAGAATGGAGGGTTTATGACAAATCTTGAAAAGAAGGATTTGCAAGTAAATGAGCCAGAAGCAGATTGTCCGAAACTAATGGATCAAGATGCACATCTTTTAGGGTATGAAAAAGTGAGGCTAACTCCTCCATTTCAGTTGGACGAGGATCTCTCCTGAAAAGTAGGTTCCATAAAATACCAGATACCCGTGGAGAGAGAATGTCAGCTACATGAGCATCAGGATAGAGAACCAAAAAATACAAATGAGGAAACAGACTAGACAATACTGACACACGTCACACACCCCACCACAAATCATGCCAAAACAGAATATGAAGACCTAAAACCAATGCACAATTTTATATGGGGATAGAAAGCAAGGGTCTGACTCATGATGGCTTTCCAAGGGCAATTTCCTGAAGGTTGGGCCCTCAAATTAATCGATCATCCATTATCATCTCTACAATATTTGCTTGTGATCACTTGATGCCATAAACTTTCCTTTTTAATGCTAAAAATGCTAAAGCGCCACAACCATTTGGCAAGAAAAGAGGAGTTACGAAGAGCGATGTTGCCCAACCAGCGATGAACAAATTGGTAAGGTTGCAAACGAATTTTTGTTAGAAAGGATGAATGGGTCATTCAAACATCATTTATTGAGATGGAATTATGTATGCAAGGTAAATGAACTCTAAGGGCTACACATAACACTTTCCATAAAGTTCAATACAACTCTCCTTGGCAAATGGCTACAGAGATGAGGGTTGGAGCATGAAAGCTAGTGGACAATAATTATAGATGCTAAGTATGAACAAGGAGATGGAACAGCTGAGTATAAGAATTATATGGAGTCAGATATCAATTTCAAAAATATATAATTACTTGTCTAAATTTATTTTATATGAAACTAGTCATAGAACCAAAGGTACACTTCTAGGATGATATGTGGTGCAAGGTTGGAAATATCGGATTTCGCCAATCATGCCTTGAGAAGTTTCTGGGTCATGCCGAGAAATCTAGGAAAAAACATTTCCCCCAATTTCCCCATCCTAGAGAAATATGGGAAAATTTCTCTAGATTATGCCAACATGCCACCAGATTTCGCCAGCATGCCGTCACATTTCCCTAAATTTCGCCAATTTGAGGAAATCTGGGGAAGAAATTCCCAGATTTCGCCAACATGCTGCCAAATGTTGCCTACATGTAGCTAAATTTCACGGTATGCTAGGGAAAAGCGAAAATGGTCTGTACCCCCAAGTTTCGTACAACCAAACCAAAAAAAAAAGATTGTAAATCATGATGTGGTGTAATGAAAATAAGCCCCCATAAATTTTGAATCCAACTCTTTATAATATTTGTCAACAAATCAAGATTTTTTCAAGGCATTTTTTAGTCTACCATAAGTACTATCGTTTTCAGGCATCAATAAAGGAATCATGTAGTGATCTGAATCTTCAGGATGTACTATCATGCAGAGATTTTAAAGACTTGTAGTTGTTTTATTTTTTTCCTTTTTGCTGTATGCTTTTGGTGTACATGTCTTTTCCCCCTTTTCTTTTTAATAAAATTTCTCTTATTACCAATAAAAAAAATATTGCTGCCAACAAGAATGTATGAGACAGACATTCATTACAAAGAAAGCAAAGCAACAGTTGTGGGAAAGTATTCATGCCATCCAATCAATGTTAGAAGCTTGAGACGACATTGACAGGAACTTATTAAGGTGGCTTAAATAAAATTAAAAAAAGAAAAACTAATTGTTTTTTGTAAGATCTTTCAATCAAATGGTATATAATGGTCAACCAATTTCCGACGTACCAACTACTACCAAGTTCATTTTGAAGGTACCGCTCCTTCTAAGACTTCCCATTTTATATTGGAAGAGACTTGAATAATATCTTAATGGTTGATCATCAAATATCGATCAATGGGAGATTCCAAAAAGTGCATTTTTCTTAAAGGAGGCGTGGTTAATTGCTCACTTGCTCCAGAAAAAAAAATATATGAACACACTATTTATTTTTATTTTATTTTTTTTGCTGAATAATGAGTATATATATATATATGGTAAAAAGTGTACAATAGAAGCTCTAATTTGACCCCGAGCAAGTCACAAAAATACACCAATGTACAAACACTACAATGACCGCCACATACCCCATCCCACAAACAAAAGACTCAATGTACAATTTCAAAAAGACCATCTATTGTAGCAGAACAAGATGTTCCACTACGATTGATGGCTGCCACTAGACAAAAATAGCCTTCACCCGTGACTACCAAAAATTCCAACCATCACCCAAGATCCTAAGAAGAATTTGAAAGACACCATGATTGCCATCCATTCAGAATCTCTGATATTCTAACCCCTTGAAAATCTGGGAGTACAAAGACCCAGGATGCTGCAGATACTAGAATAGTATCAATCACATGATCCATCGATCTCCTAACATCCTGAAATATCCTGGCATTCCTTTCTAACCAAATGTGCCACACCACTGGACACAATATTTGTTTATCCATTCACATTTACCATTTCTTTAGCTTTTTTTTTAATTTATAACGCTAGTATCAATACCATTTTTTATTTCAACGATAAATGCCTAGACAGATAGAAAAATCATGGTATACACTTTCATGTACTAGCTAAAGCGTTAGGCATGTCTAGCAGAGATCATATTCTCTCAAGTATTGTAATAGGTAAACTTGAAAGGGAAAGAGACATCACTTTGAGCTTTGTTGGTTTACTACGTGATGACTTTCTTGAAAAACATAAAGACAAGGAACTCGATAGGGACGCAAAGAAAGCAAAGAGGGAAAGATATCCATATGGTCTCAGAATGAATCCCTAGAAAGGAGGTTACACGCATATAGATAGAGAAGATGGCCTCTTTTGTCTCAGTCTCGCTGAATGGGGCTTTCAAAGTCCTGGTATCTAATATTTATGTTTTATCAAATAACGATTCATCCACCCGATGTCTCCATTCTTCACTGTCCTGATACAGATCTTTGAAAAACTTCACTGCTCTTTCTCTGATGCCTCTATGATCATCAACAGTGTGTCCTTGATCAATTTACATGCATTTCTAGAACAATAAAGATCCTCCTCAAAAAATAGAAGGTAATGGTGGTGGTTGTGGTAGTTCACTTCATCTACAATGTCTTTTTAATTTGCAATGGACATAACCAATATTTCATTTGGAGACATGGGGAAATTTGGCACCAACAAAGAAAACAATGTACATCATAATATTTTCAACGTTCTTCCATTTTAGGGGGCTTTCATGGGGTGAGACTTGATGAATTTCTAGCAGACTATACAATTTGTTTACTAACCCTATTCCTTTTTTCTCCTGCATTCCTTAAGGTCAATTTCCTCCGCCAACCCCCATTTGGTGGGAATTGGCTTTTGATGATGTGACAATGATTTCTTAAGGCCATTAACCTATCAGAAAAATCCAATGTGAGCCTTTCATTTCATTTTCAAATAAGAGTGAGATATGGCAACATCATTCCTTCTTGGGAAGATATCTAGCATGTAGACATATCTCTTATGCTACATTCAGTTGATCATATTAAATTAGAAATCCACACAACATTTTCCATTAGAATATGGGCATTTGGATCATTGGAAATATTGAGCAACATTGAACTATCTCAAAAGTCTGCCTCTTCCAATAAAACCACTTAAAACTTATAGCTTTATAACAGTAGGGAATTAAAGCCGTGAGATTTCCTTCCCATCAATATTTAAAATGAAAAAAAAATGCACTTTTTAGGTGCATATTTGGTGATGAATGGGAATGAAACTTCATGGAATATTGCTTTCCAAACAGAACCGTAAGAGGGGTAAGTTGAACATGATGGTGCACTATTTTTTTTATTATCATCGGGTAGAAAGGCTTTATGGGGATAGGAATGCTTATCATTGGAAATTTCAAGCAGTAAATGTGGGCCGGTCTGCCCAAATCCCACCAACCAAAATAACGAATGCCAAATATACCATCCAGTTTGGGTTTGGGTTCAGTCCAGGCTTCACTTTAGACCTAAAGTTGAGCTCGGGATGGGTTCAGACTCAATTAATACAACCCAAAATAACCTAGCCTAAGATATATATATATATAAACAAGAAGATAATCTTCAAATTAAGTGCGGAGAAAATAATCTTTTTTCAGAAATTGTAAATGTAAGCAGAAATTGATACTCTGTTCAGAAATGAACTAAACCGCTTCCAGGATACTTTTTCAGGCACCTTCACCCTCGTGAAGTACAGACCTTGAAGGTTCTTTCACTCCAAAGAGGTACTTAAACACTTTCTCTTGTTCCAGTAGTGCTTATAAGGCGACCTTTGTTACGGTTTCAGGTTTCTTGCTGAGTACAGGCAGCAGAGCTTAAGCATATTCTAAGAGATGAGATAGAAGATTGGATGAAATGGAATGAAAAGGTTTTGGGTTTGGTTTACTAACAAGACTTTGGTCTTCTTGATCTTTGTTGTTTAAGACCTTGACAGAAGCTTTGGGTTTTTAGAAAGGATTGAAGGTTTGAAGTTTTAGGTGAAAAAAAAGAAGACTTGGAAATTGGGAGTCTTGGTCTTTGAAGGATTTGTCCAAGATGCTTTTGAAGGGAGGAATGAACCTTCTTTATAAAAGAGGCAAGGCTCCGGAATTGAAATAAAGATTTGAAGCCCAAATAGTGTCGGCCAATAATTGCTTGCTTTCACTATAACAGGGTCTAAGTGCACAATGTTCTTGACTTTGACTTTTATTATAGCAGCATCTAATGTGTACAGTATTCTTGACATTGATTGCATCATTGCTAACATAATTGCTGAGGTCATTGATTGCATCATTGATATTATCATCCTGAGAATTTTATAATTGAATTTCAAAATCCTCAGGGTCTTCAGGGTCATAATTGTTGACAGATTCTTCTTCGCCGTGTTTATCTGGATTCAATGCTTTAAGGGCAGCTCGCAGATATTTTTTATATTATTCTTTGTTCATTGATGATGCTAGTCCTGCTTGAATTTGTGATTTTGTCATCAAATGTTCTTGTTCTGTTGTTGTTTGTGCATGAGGTCAGACAGAGCCTAGATATTGAAAACTAAGAAATAATTAAAAAACTTAAAATCCTAACTCACTATCCTTGGGGAAGAAATGCCTCTGATACCATTATAACAATAGGTTTAACAGGAATAAAGACACAGACAAATATATTAAAACCAACATATAAGCAAAACATAAATATTGAAACAAAACATAATGAAGGCAAAGATTCTAATGAAACAAATCTATCACCAACATATTCACAAATGCAAGATCCACCAATAGATTCAAGTTGCTTAACAATAGAAAGAAAATTTGAAATCGACAAAGAATTTTTAAGAAAAGGCTTTCACTCTGATAAAACAAAACAAAAAGAGAACAATTCTTTCAAAATTATACAAAAGAACAAAGAGATAAAATTCAAATAAAATATTTTGAATTTCTTAATACCCTACAAGCAAATATGTATTCTTTGCATGGTTCGATTTCGATCTTTCAATTTTAGAAAAACCTACAATAGTCTGGAAATGTATAGATGGAAAAAATATTACTGGTGTACATCCTCCTCCAGAACAAATTAAGTTTAATATTAATAAAACTGAAATTGTAGCAACACCTTTCAAAGTTCAGAATAATGAAAAAGAACAAGTAACAAATAAAAACATGAATAAAATTATAGAGCAAAATAATTTTAGAAATAAATATTTACAAACAATAGGTCATCAAGTAGATAGGTTTGAAACAATTATTCAAAAACAAGATACAACCCCTCCAACTTCAAAAAACACTCCAATATTCAAACCCGTAGAAATTCCAAATAAATTATCAAAACAATTAAAAGACAAAAGTTTTGAACAAGAAATAGATAATAGGTTAGAAGAAATTTTAACAATTCCATATACACAAGAAACTCTAAAAACTCCACAACAATTAAAACTCAAAGAAAAAGATGTGATAACAATAGAAAAATCAGATGATGAAAACAAATTAGAGGTCAATAAAATGAAATGGAGAAATACAAGAAATTATTATCTAAGACCAAGTTTTCAAGATATGCAATTAGAAGAAAAGAATCAATTTACACAAGCTTCATTTAATCCAAATACCATTTATGAATGGAATATAGATGGAAAAACAGAATACTTAATTTTAGAAACACTTCAACACATGACAATGGTTAGTACTGCATACAAAATCAAATAAGAAAATGTTACAGAACAAGCAATTACTCAAACTTTGATCGCAGGATTTATAGGTCAATTAAAAAACCGGTGGGATAATTATTTAACGCACATAGAAAAAGAAAATATTCTAAATTCTGTCAAAATAAATGACAATGAGGAACCAATCAAAATTGAAGATCCAAAAGTCCCAAACCCAATAGAAACTCTTATTTATACAATTGCAAAAATGTATATAGGAGATCCATCAAAACTTAAAGATAATTCTTCCGAAATTTTTTTAAATCTTAGACGTAGAAAATTACAAGATTTTAGATGGTACAAGGATATGATTTTGTCAAAAGTTTTATTAAGAGAAGATTGTAGCCAAGCATTTTGGAAAGAGAAATTTTTATTTAGTTTACCCGAAGCCTTATTAGCAAAAATAAAATCAAAATTAACAGAATAATACAAAGGATCAATACTATACAACAAACTAACATACGGAGATTTAATATCAACAATTAATTCTGAAGCTTTATCAATATGCACTAAAATACATTTAAAGAAAAAGCTTGAAAAAGATAATTTAACAACTAGGAAAGAATTATGAAGTTTTTGTGAGCAATTTGGGTTTGAAAAAAATTAAAACACCATCAAGAAAAGTTTATAAAACATATAAATCAAATAAAAGATATAAAAGGTATAACAATCAATCTAAAAATATAACAAAAGAAGACAAAGAATACAAACCAAGCACTTCAAAAAATCAAGGAACTTCAAAACCATTTAACAAATATAATAATCAAAAATTCAATAAAGATAAAGTATGTTACAAATGCGGAAGAGTATGACATTACTCTAATAAATGTAAATTAAAACAAAAAATAAATGAATTACATTTTTCAAAAGAATTAAAAGAACAATTACAGAATATTCTAATATTTCAAGAATCAGAAACAAAGGGAACTGAAGGTCAAAATAATGAGTCAGACAACGAAGACATATATCAAATACAAGATGATGAAATCAATTCAAAATCAGAAATCAAGTTTAGAAGAAGAATCAGAATCAGAAAATGAAGACAAACCAAAAGTATGTACAGGAAATTGTAATAACAAACTAAGTATTTGTATGCTAACAAAAGAACAATCTTTATTATTATATATAACAGATGAAATACAAAATACTGAACAAAAGAAAACAGTTTTACAAAAATTAAGACAATCATTTAACAAACCAAATACAAATAATTTAGAAAGACAGATTGCAAACAAAACAAAAAATCTATATAACTTTAAAGAATTAATGGGTAGATTTAAATCAAATTCAGCAGAAGAAATAACAGTTCAAGACTTAAAACATGAGATTAACCAAATAAAATCAGAATTAAGAAAACTAAAAAACATAACAGATAACTTACAAGCCCAATTGAATATAACAAATCATCTCACATAAAATACTCTTAGGAAAATAAACCTCAACATCTCAGGATATAGAAGATTCAAAAAATTCAAACTTAATAGAACATAATAAATTTCTAGAAATTATATCAAGAATCAATTATCGAAAATGGATAATTAAAATCAATTTAGTAATAAACAAAGAATATATAGTTTCCAAACAATAGCCTTGGTTGATAGTGGCGCTAATTTAAATTGTGTCCAAGAAGGCTTAATTCCATCTAAGTAATTTGAGAAAACAAAAGAAAATTTGCATATTGCAAGTGGTACTAGATTTCAAAAAAATTATAAATTATCACAAGTACATATATGCAATGAAAATGTATGCTTCAAAACACCATTCATTTTAGTTAAAGACTTAAGCAAACAAGTAATATTAGGAACTCCATTTTTAACTTTAATTCAACCGTTTACAGTTACAAATAATGGATTAGAGACAAATATAGAAGGACGACAAATTAGATTTGATTTTATTATACAACAAATCACCAAAGAAATAGATATTCTTACACAATTGTCAATATCGCATGAAGCAAATGTGATACAAAGAAAAGAAAAACAAATAATGTTCTTAAAAGAAGAAGTAGAACACAAAAACATAAAAAATCAATTGAACAATCAAAATTTGATTCAACAAATTGAAAACTTTAAACAAAAATTGGAAAAGGAAATTTGTTTAGATATACAAAATGCTTTTTGGCATAGAAAGAAACACACAATCAATTTACCTTATAAACCTGAATTTACTTAAGACAAAATACCAACTAAAGCTAGACCAATTCAAATGTCCCAAGATTTACTTCAATATTGTAAAAAAGAAATTCAACACTTATTAGAGAAAAAGATAATTAAACCAACTAAATCTCCTTGGAGTTGTTCGGCATTTTATGTAAACAAAAATTCAGAAATTGAAAGACGAACTCCAAGGTTAGTAATCAATTATAAAATATTAAATGATGCACTTCAATGGATAAAATATCCAATTCCAAACAAACAAGACTTATTACAAAGATTACACAATGCTAACATTTTTCAAAATTTAATATGAAATCTAGATTTTGGTAGATCCAGATTGCGGAGCAAGACAGATACAAGACAGCATTTACTGTTCCGTTCGGACATTATGAATGGAACGTAATGCATTTTGGTCTAAAGAATGCACCATCAGAATTTCAAAATATAATGAATGACATTTTTAATCCTTATGACGAATTTACAATTGTTTATATTGATGACGTTTTGGTCTTTTCATCTTCAATTTCACAACATTGGAAACATTTAAACCAATTTTATCAAATAATTGAACAAAATGGATTAGTAGTCTCAAAACCAAAGATTGTTTTGTTCCAAACAAAGATAAAATTTTTAGGTCACATAATTCATCAAGGAACAATTTTCGTCCAATTGAAAGATTACTTTCTTTTGGAGACATTCTCTGATGAAATAAAAAACAAAAAACAATTACAAAGATTTTTGGGAAGTCTTAATTATGTTACTAACTTCTATCCAAATCTTAGTAAATCTGTTCAATTACTTAGAAAAAGACTAAAGAAAAATCCAGGTCCTTGGACCTTGGAACCATGGAACTAAGTATCGTGCCGTATCGCGCGATACGTATCGAGTATCGTGCCGTTAGGCACGATACTCTAGTATGTTTCGCGATACAGCTCGTATCGAGCTGTATCGCGTCTGTATCGACTGTATCCAGTCCATACAGTCCCTTAAAACAGCCCTTTCACGTTAAAAAACGTGAAAACAGCCATTTACAAGAACTCAAATATCTCTTTCGTGCGAAATCCTTTCAAAAATTTGTCAAACCCCCTTGATTATATCCCATTTTCGACCTAAGTAGTGGTGTAAATTCTTCAAAACAGGTTTGAACAACGAATCAAACAACTAAAGTAAAATTCGTCAACATTTTTTAGAGGTATGTTAGGTTTTCGATTTTTTTCATTCTAAATCTTTATATTTGCATATTTAAGCATGATTTAACAATCTTTTGTATGAATCTATGGATTTCAAGTGAAATTCATAGATTGAAATTGTGTTTTTAGGTAAAAAAATCGAATTTTTTTGCAATATGGAAAAAAGTGACGAAAATTCCAATTTTTTTTGAAAAAAATTATACAAACCTTAACGGTTTGTGTTCAATTTTTTATATGAGATGCACATGGGGTTGATCTATCCTCCCTATGATTCTTACATTTTTTTCATGAATAAAATTATTTTTAATAATTGTTTTTGTTGAATATTAATTAAAAATATAGGAAAATAATATTATATTTTTATCAAATTTGATATTTTGGTTCTACTTTTTTTCCTAAGAGAGGTTGGTGATGCCATTTGCATGTTTCTTGATACAATTTCAATTATTTTGTAGATATGGCACCTAAAACGCAACAACGAAAAGGGCTAGACGTCGATTGGCAACACGGAAAGATGATTGGAGGCAATAGATTGCATACAAGATGCAATTATTGTCAGAAGGATCTTAGAAGGGGTGGAGTTACTAGATTGAAACATCATCTTGCTGGTGGGAATCCGAATGTAGAGAAGTGCTATTGTTGTCCTGTAAAAGTTTCCAGAGCTATGAGTGAGCATCTTAGAGCTGCAAGGAAGGAGGAGGAAATTACTATAGAGAGGGATGCTTTAAGAGATAGGTTAGCTGGGAGGGTAGCACGGATGGATAGGGGAAAGGGCATCTGTGTTGATGATGATTCTGATCGAGAAGATATAACACGAGAGGAAAGAGAAGATGTTGATGAAGCAATGAGAAGATCAATTGCAGACATTCATTACAGAGAGCAAGCAGGGAGACGGAGTGTAGATTCTGTAGATGTTGGTTGCACACCAGGTAGAGCTAGTTCTGGGGGGCGTCGTCATGGAGCTGGTTTGATGCGCAGTACAAGTGTTAGAGAAGCTTTTGACAAAATGGTTGGAAGGCCGAAGCAACTAAGAAAGAAGTCAAGGGGATCTACTATAGAGGAGATGGATCCTTCAATTTATCGAAATAGAGATGCAAAGCAAATTAGGTTGAAGGATTCTTGGCATCCAGGAAAATGGGCAAAGAATGTAAAGCAAGCCATTGGTAGGTGGTTTATTTACAGCAATATCGCACCAAATGCTGCAAATAACCCCTACTATCAGACGATGATTGATGAGATCGCTAGGGCTGGACCAGGGATTAAAGGTCCCACTCCATATGAGATCACAGGCCCTATACTGGATGCAGAAGTGGATGAGATACAGACTTACATAAAGTCGTTTATGAAGAAATGGGATACTTATGGTGTAACTTTGATGTGTGATGGTTGGACTGGGCCTACCAAGCTATCAACCATTAACTTTTTGGTCTACTGTGATGGAAGAGCAATTTTTCACAAGTCAATTAATGCTTCTGACAAAATCAAGGACCATCAGTATATGTTCAAATTGATGGATGATGTTGTAGAGGAGATTGGTGAGAAATACATTGTACAGATTGTTACTGACAACCAATCTTCATACAAGAAAGCAGGGGAGTTGTTGATGGAGAAAAGGAAACATCTGTACTGGACCCCCGTGTGCGGCACATTGTATTGATCTTATGCTCCATGATTTTGGTCAGAAGAAGAAGGTGAAAGGTGTGATTGAAAAAGCAAGGAGATTGACAAACTTTGTTTACAACCACAATTGGGTACTTAGCCTAATGAGAGAACACAACAAAGGGGAGCTGCTTAGGCCTGGTCTTACAAGATTTGCCACAAATTTCATTGCAATTAATAGTATTATGTCTGAAAAGGCTGGATTGAGAAGAATGTTTTTATCAGATAAGTGGCAATAATGTCGACAAAGACGGGATGTTGTTGGAAAAAAGGTTGAGGATATTGTTTTAAATAACACTTTTTCGAAGAATGGACGATTGGTAGCTGAAATACATGATCCTCTTGTGAAAGTGTTGAGAGTTATGGATGGAGAAAAGCAAGCCACAATAGGTTATCTATATGAAGCTATTAGAAGGTCTAAGCTTGCTATTGCCGAAGCTGCTCCTGATGATCAAGAGCTGTATTGTGCAATTATTGATAAAAGATGTAAGAAGCAGCTTATTCAGGACATCAACCGTGTAGGTAATATACGTAAATTTGTTTCCAATTGTCTACTTCCTATCTTGAATAAGTTACTAATTTTTTTTTTATTGAATTAGCATTTTACCTCCACCCGGCGTATCATTACACTGAAAATCTTGGGGACGATACGGAATTAGTGAGTTCATTCAGAAGGGTGATGTTGAGATTGGAAAGGGATCCAGAGCGTGCCAGTAAAGCACTTAGTGAGATGATTTAGGAATTAGGAATTTTAAGAATTATTTACTTATTATTTTTTGTAATGGACAATCACTAACAGTGTTTTTTTTTAATAGAAGAAAACATTTAGAGATGCTATGTATGGTTTTGGAGGAGATCCAGCCGCTATTAGGGCACGGAGTACATGTGAGCCAGGTAATAGAAATTAAACAATGAAAATACTTATTTTCATTGTTCAAGCAAATTGTATAATTTGCATGTGGGAGGGATTCATTTTTTTTTTTTTTTGTTATTTCTGCAGCTGAGTGGTGGTTCTTGTATGGAACCGATGCATCAAATTTTAGAAGAATTGCACTAAGACTTTTATCACAGACGGTTTCATCCAGTGGATGTGAAAGAAACTGGAGCACTTTTTCTCTCATCCACACTAAAGTGCGGAACCGTTTGAGTTATGCAAAGTTGGAGAAGCTGGTTTTTGTGCACTACAACATGAGGCTAAAGATACAACATATTCAAAAGCAAAGCAGAAGGGGGGAGGGCGAGTTTAGGCCGATTGACCTTGCACACATATTTGATGAAGATGCAGATAAGCTACTCACGGAATGGTTGGATAATACAGAGGAGGTAGTGCTCAATGAATTAGATGATGAAGGGAGGCCTACAAGACCAAGTAGCTATGTGGCAAACTTGGTCAACAGATTTAGTGATGATGAAGGAGGAGGAAATACTAGAGCTGCAGGGAGTAGTCGAGCTGGGGTGAGCAGCAGTAGTACTGGAGTGGGTCGTGATCCTCCTGATGATGGTGACGATGATGATGTTAGACGTCGTGAGAGTCCTTCATCACCACCAAGTCCACCACAAGGTGGTACTGGTAGTGGCTATGGTGGTGGTATTCACATTACAGAGGAGGCTGAGGAGCAGCAGCAGTAGTATGATCATGGTAGTGGTCATAGGGGACATCCTCCTTCCATTCATAATCTTTATCATCGGTAACGACGTGGAAGCCATCTAGCACCAGGATCAGAACACAATGATGTGATGATGCCACGTGGACATAATTTAGATGCCATTACACAAGGAATAAACTTGATTAATGTGGGTCTTTCAGGCATATTTGGAGCTGGACCAAATTTAGGGTCGAAGTCGTCGTCTTTTGGGCGTATCCAGGAGAGGTCATCTTCTTCGTATGATTATGGTTATGGCCAGGGAGGATCATCTTATCAGTCTAGTTATGGATATGGTTATGAGCATACAGGCTATGGATATGGCCAGGAGGGATCATCATCTTATGGGCAGCAGATGGATCAGTATGATCACCATGGTGGTAATGTTAGGGGTTACTATAGGTCTACTTCAGCACAGTATCAGCAATTTAGAAGGGAGTATGAAGCATGGTATCGAAATTATATGGATTGGGCTTCTTATTGTCAGCATGTTCAGCACACGCATAACGTGCCATTGGCCGATTATGAAGAAGCTGAAGATGAACCTGCACGTCACTCCTTCTGGCATTGAAGAAGATATTAGGGACCATGAGGTAGCTTTGTATGTTTGGATTTTGAAACCACCTATTTTTATGTAATGGATTATGGAGAATGTTGTGTTATGAATCATGATAGTAATTTATTATTGATTTTGATGTTTTAAGTGTTAATAACTTAGTATGTTACTTATATTACTTGAATGAATTTTCTAACCTTATTTATTGGTTTATTTAACCTTTTATAGCTTTTATTATAATTTTCATTCATTTTCGCGTGTGCCTATTTGCTTCTAAAATGCATAGATATTATTTGTATAGCCCTATAATGCTAGAAACATGTTTATTTAACATATTTTTAACTTATCTTTCTATCTAGATAGGTTTTAATCTATGTATCCACCCGTATCCACCATTTTAGTGCGTATCCGTGCGTATCCTCGATACGTTTCCATTTTTGGATCGTCCGATACAGCACGTCGATACGATACTTTGAACCATGCTTGGAACATACAGTAATTATACAAAAAATAAACAAAATGTTAAGTAACTGCCATGCTTAACATTACCTAATCCAAATGCATTAAAGATTGTAGAAACACATGCTTCAGAAAATGGATATGGTGGCATTTTCAAACAAAAAATAAATAATAAGAATTAGTTAAATTCACAAGTGGAACTTGGAATTCAACACAACAAAATTTTTCAACAATTAAAAAGGAGATTTTATCAATTGTTTTATGCATTTCAAAGTTTCAATCTGATTTATTAAATCAAAAGTTTTTACTTCGAGTTGATTGTAAGGCTGCCAAAAGCGTTTTACAAAAACATGTCAAGAATTTAGCATCAAAATAAATTTTTGCTCAATGGCAAGCAATTCCAAGTATTTTTTATTTTGATATAGAATATATTAAATGAGAGCAAAATTCAATCCCAAGTTTCCTAACTCGTGAATTTTTACAGGGCCAACATGCCGAGACAATTGCCTACAACCTGGCCCAAACTCAGGCCTCAAACCCAACAAGCTCAATCCACACAATCATCAATGCCCAATCAAATCCAATACACCACACCACAATCATATGCCCAATCACCAAGTCAAACCCAACCAATTAGCCAATCCTCTCAAAAATCTTGGTATGATCAAGTCAAAGAAGAAGAAAAATTGCAAATTGAGCTGCTTAAAATTCAACAAGCTCAGGAATTATCCCTCATGTCACAATCTTTCAAAGAGGTTGTCAAGAAGAAATCCAAAAACAAAGGGGTTGCAGAACCTTCTAAAACTACTCAAATTGTGGAGACCTCTTCTGGTCATGCACCTTTACAATCAGCCAAAATAATTTCAAAAACCCCTTCAAGTTATTTACTGAAATCAAATGTTTTACCAATTTTCACAATTGAAAAAGAGTTTTTTCACAATGATCCCAATCAAATTGCAAAAAACTACTTTCAACATCAAAATGAATTTCCAAATGGTTTTTCAAACAAAAACCAACAATTTTATGAATTTATCCTAGTTGACACCAAATCAGTTCTTCTTAAACATTACAATTCTCTAGGACCAAATTCATACATTACCCATTCAACATGTCAAATCCTTCAAGTCCATAACCTTACCACATGGGGTTGTCATCCAAGTTATCCAAAAAGATTTTCACAAAACTTTGATCATTAATTTTACAATTATTGGGATTATTGCAAACCTGGTACAAGTACAATACATTTTTCCTTAGACCAACAACCCATTCCTAGTTATTTTATTTCAAACAACAATTTGTTGAGTCAATTCTTGCATGGTTCTTATAATGGTGGATTTACTTCGGACCAATTGCCGAGAACCTTCCTTCTTTAGTTGAACCTGGTTTTACTCTGTTCATGAACCAATACAAAACCCCAAAGCCATATCTTCAAAGTTTTCCAGCACTGTTTCAATTTTATATTACCTTCAAGTTAGCATGGATTCTGAGCTGTTACTACACAACAATTCAAAATGGATCAAGATTATTTTTAAAACTGGCAAGACAATTTAGAACAAAATGGTTGGACAAATTTAATACCTCAAATGCCTCTTTTGAACAAGTAAAGCAATAGCTTCATGGACAAACAACAAAATAGTTACCAGGACCAGAACAAGGACAATATTTTATGACAAAATAACAAATTCAAGCAGGACTGGCATCATCAATGAACAAAGAATAATATAAAAAATATCTGCAAGCTGCCCTTGAAGCATTGAATCAAGATAAACACGACCCAGAAGAATCTGTCAACAATTATGACCCTGAAGGCGCTGAGGATTTTGAAATTCAATTATAAAATTCTCTGGATGACAATATCAATGACATCATCAATGATGCAATCAATGACTTCAGCAATTATGTCAGAAATGATGCAATCAAAATCAAGAATACTGTACACATTAGATGCTGCTACAGTAAAAGTCAAAGTCAAGAACACTATACACTTAGACCCTGTTACAATGAAAGCAAGCAATTATTGACCGACATTATTTGGACTTCAAATCTTTATTTCAATTCCGAAGCCTTGCCTCTTCTATAAAGAAGGCTCATTCCTCCCTTCAAAAGCATCTTGGACAAATCCTTCAAAGACCAAGACTCCTAATTTCCAAGTCTTCTTCCTCTTTCACCTAAAACTTCAAACCTTCAATCCTTTCTAAAAACCCAAAGCTTCAGTCAAGGTTCTAAACAACCAAGATCAAGAAGACCAAAGTCTTGTTAGTAAATAGTATACCAAACCCAAAACCTTTTCATTCCATTTCATCCAATATTCTATCTCATCTCTTAGAATATGATCAAGCTTTCTTGTAATTTCAATTTAAGTTTGTATATCCAAATTTATGTTCAATCTATGTTGTAATACTATACTTTTATTCAATCAATATTAATCATCAATTTCTTTTATCAATTCACACCTTCAAGCACACACATAACAGTCCTTGTGGTTGGCTCTACGGCTGAGAACCATAGGATTTGTTCAAAATTTATGGTTGGCTCTACCGTTTATAATTTTTAGTTTTGCTGAACAATTCATGGTCGGCTTTGCCACCTGTACTCTGCAAGAAACCTGAAACCGTAACAAGGGTCGCCTTATAAGCACTACCGGAACAGGAAAAAGGGTTTAAGTACCTCTTCGGAGTTAAAGAACCTCAAGGTCTGTACTTCACGAGGGTGAAGGTGCCTAAAACAGTATCCTGGAAGCGGTTTAGTTCATTTCTGAACAGAGTATCAATTTCTTTCAGTTTCTGCTTACATTTACAATTTCTGAAAAAAGATTATTTTCTCTGCACTTAATTTGAAGATCCTATTTATAATGGTGTATATATATACATACATAGGACATGGGCCATTTATGATTTTAATATAATCACTCATTTCAAATATTTCTTAATGACAAAACCCCAACGAAAGAGTTTTGTTATTCTTTCTTTGGAAAGTAATCAAAGAGTAAATTTCATCTTTCACATCGCTCTTCATTCTTCAATTCTTCTGATTTCAATGCTCAAGCCTCAAGCCTCAAGCACTTGCCAGCCGATAACTTGCCGCTCAATACAAATCCCAAAGACCTAAAAGGTACTATCCTATATTTAATACAATGAATCAAACATTTTTCTTTACTCTTTTTCTGACTTCCTAAGCACACATTTAATTTTGGCCAGGATGGAATTGAAAAATAGAGTTTGGGTTGGGTTCGGGCTCAATGTGTGTGAGTTTAGGGTGGTCCAAGCTGAGTTTGAGCCAGCAAAGTTTAAGCTGAGCTGAGCCTGAACTTTTCAAAACCTGAGACAACACACCCTACTTATAACCCTAGTTGGAAACTGCATTTCATCTCTTTGCTAGCTTGAAATACATGAGAACCTTCTTGATTTCATCAAGCAAAAGAACCGGATGCAAGGAGCATATTTTGCCTGTTTCTATGTTGTCCAGTGCCTAGAAAGGAAATAAATGAAAGAATCTTCAATACGAACTACAGATCCTAGGAGGTAATCTCTTTCTTTCTCTATACTACCCCCTTCATGTATAATGGGCTTTTCCTCCCCAGTCTTTTGTTTATTTTTCAATAAAAAATCAACATTTATTAACAAATAACTGTGTTTCATGGCATGCATCTGATGAAATGTTGAGTGACGGCACAAGTTCAAATTGACAGACAACAAATTTGCAGCACTAGTGATTATACTTCTAGATCATTTTCCTCTTTCTTTCAGGAGTGATTCAAATATAACAATCTCAAATTTTGATTTCAAAGGAAAGTTTGCAGGTTTAGCAAAAAGAAATTTTGTACAGTTCCCTAAAAAATTACAAAAAGAAAAATTTCAAGATGAGGAAAATATTGATACAGAGAAATTTTGGGTAGACATAAAAAATGAAAATGCCAGGAAAAATTTTCATCTTCTGAGAAATTTAATACCATGAAATATAGAGCATTATTATATGTTAAATAAAACACACGGACATACCTATGCTATAATAGTTATAAAACACGCCTTCGAAGCAAGTTGCCTTTTCAGGCAACTCCCCCTCAACCTCTAGATCCTGCACAAATAAAATATAGCAGTAAAAAAATAGAAAAATAAAAAGCCAATCATAACACATAATTAAGAGTGAAAAAGCTCCAATTAACAATCACAATACTAGAGAGAGTAAAATATCTGTATAGATATTGGCTCAAGTTTGTTAAAAAAAGAAATTAATTACATGATCAAAATGAGAAAGGGAAGGAGAGAACAGAGCAACCAAGGAGTAAATCATCATGCCTGCTATGACGTACAGAACAGAATTTTAGGTAACAAAGAAGCCACACTTTCCTAGACTGGCATGTGGTGATAGATAGCTACGTTTCCATTTTAAGAGTTACATGAATATTATTGAACTCGTCAGATAAAGCTCCTATAAAAATAAAAAAAGAAGAAAAATCAGAAGCCCTAGCTTCCTAACCTTTTCTCCCTGAAAAATACACCGATTTCTAGTCAATCAAACAGTCCATACGGTTGAGAAATAAAATAATTCATGCGGTTGTAAAGAAAGCTGCATGACACATTAATTCCATTTTCTTCTTAGTGAAAGAAATCACCAATGCTTTACACGATCAGAAAGGTTCTTAGGAAGACCAAATAAAGCATGCAAACTCACAATTTACAAAATATATATCCACCAACTCCCCATTCATAATACGTAACAAACACATTCAGGGGAATAGCAAGTAAATTCCTATGCCTCTAGAGATTGTCAAGAGTGTTGATGCTATTCCATAGAACAGACCCAAAGAAACGCTCTAACCTTGGAGGAGCCAGGGCTTTCTAGAGAAAGAAGGGGGAATAAGGAGGCTTCAGTGAGCTGGGGGACAAACACATATGTGAAAATAAAGACTTAGAGGAGAAAAGAGTCAAAAGACCATTCGAGGAAGGAAACCAAGTGCAAACGTCTGAGAGGGAAGGCTCCAGTAGAATAGCATGGAGCTCCTCCAACAGACTTCCCAGCTCATCTAGCTCTATCAACCTATGTCTCTACGAAATTTAAGGTTCCAATTAAGACTCAAAGAGGACCATGTGAGGATTTCAAAACTACCCAACTCTCCATCTCCTCAACCCTCTGTCTTCTCAGCGAGATGGAGGGGCCTTTCCCATAGATCGCTCGCCTCTAACTTCGTATCAAGACCTCGTCCAACTGATGGAGTCATCGATGGAGAATCTCAAGAAGACTTTGATGGAGCAGATTAGCCAGCTTGCTGACTCATCTTTGAAGTCAACAGTTGAGATCCAAGGTGCTGGGCCTCCTTCTCATGAGGCAGCGGCTGATCATTCCAGACATGTGGAAGTGCTTGATGCAGAGAAGTTTTGTTTGGAGAGTCCTCCTCGAAATGCTGTACCTGTTATCCCCTTGGAAGGGTGTTCCAATCTTCTTGTGACAAGGCAGGTCCCAGTTGCTATCGAGTCACCTAGCAGATCGTGTGCATTGGTTGCTGCATGCGATCCCTCTTGTTCTCGATGGGGGGGATCATGTAGATGGAGATGACTCCCGTCTTAAAGAGGTTAGTGAGGACAAAGGTTCATCATGGGTATTGAGCAATATTATGGAATTCAGCAAGGCACTCGGAGTGTCATTTGAAGGTTTTGAATCTGAATCTAAGGCGCCTTTCACGGCTATTGAATCGGAGAGACATAAGGGAAAAGGATCAAAGAAGAAAGTGGAGAGGGAATTGAATAAACTTTCATTATTGAGAAAGGTGATTCAAGAGGGAAGGTTTTAGCTTTAGCTGGAAAGAGTAGTGCAAGTTAGGGGGAAGCAGTTTTGTCATGATCTACAAAATTTTGTCCTGGAATGTAAGAGGGCTAAATGCCCAAGACAAGAAAGATGGAGTAAAGGTTAGCCTTCGACAATGTGATCCGAAGTGATCATTCTTCAAGAATCGAAACTAAGCATGGTGGACAGCAAACTGAAGGAAAAAATTTGGAGTGTCAAGGAGGTATATTGGCTAGATATTCCGGCCCAAGGGCCTTCCAGAAGCATCATTTTGGCATGGAAGTGTACTAAGCTGCTTAAAGTTCAGGCTTGGTTGGGTCAATTCACTGCCTCTGTGTTGTTAAAGGAGGAACCAGGAAGTGATTTGCTTCTTATTTCTGGAGTTTATGATCCCAATGACCATTCGTTATCTTGTAAAATATGGGAAGAATTAGAAGAAGCAAGAGGTTTGGGCGGCATACCGTGGTGTGTTGGTGGAGATTTTAACATCACTCGCTCCCCTTCAAAAAGACTTGGTTGGAGATATACATCTCCAGCAATGAATGAGTTTTCAGATTTTATTGATCAAAACTCCCTTTTGGATGTTCCACTTAAAGGTTCAAAGTATACCTGGTCAAGAAATTTGCAAGTATCGTCTCTTTCTAAATTAGATTGTTTCTTGGTGTCTTTGAAGTGGGAAGAGAAATTTCCCAAATTTTCTGCATATGTGGCCTAGATCCCTTTCAGATCACTCTCCAATTGTGCTATCTAATGAGAATAGCTTTCAGAAGGCTTATCCATTCAGGTTTGAGAATATGTGGCTTGAAGAGGGGTCCTTTGTGGGGGCTGTCAAGAGTTTGGTGGGAGGAGCTGAATTTTCATGGTTTGCGTTCATTTGTGTTTTCAAGGAAGTTAAAAGCTTTGAAGTTGAAGATTAAAGAGTGGAATACATCCCTATTCAGGCGAGTAGACAAGAAGCTGGAAGACATTAATGTAGAATTAAAGAAGCTGGAGAAGCAGGAGAAGCGGGAGAAGCAGGGGTGTTTATCCTTTGCAGATTGGTTTATAAAGGAAAGGCTGAAAGGTGAATATAGGAAGTTGACTAAGGCCTTGGAAATCAGCTGGAGGCAAAAGTCAAGGCCCTTTGGCTCAAATTGGGGCATAGGAATTCTCGTTTCTTCCATAAGGAAGCTGTAGCAAGGGGAAGGAGAAACCACATAGACCATCTAGAAGTGGATGGTGAGTTAATTGTTGAGAAAGATGAGATTGAAAAGGCAACTGTGGAGCTCTACAGTGAACTATTGAAAGAAAAGGCAAGTGTTAGACCCACTTTGGATGGCCTCGTCTTTGATATGTTATCAGATGAGGAGAGGGATAGTCTAGAAGGCCAAGTCTCAGAAGAAGAAATTATGGCCACATTGAGGACTTTGGAGGGGGATAAAGCACCAGGGCCTGATGGCTACACAATTGCTTTTTATAAGAAATGTTGGCCCATTATCAGGAACAAGGATCAACTTTTCAGTGCCGCCTGGCGGCAACAGTTTGCCGGCGAAAAGGGCCGAAAAGGCTTTCTTAGCGAAATCGGCTAGCGTGCCGACGAAATGCCATTTTTTGCAGAAAAAAACATAAATAAGTTAAAAATATATATAATAAACATGATTCTAATCATTCTATACAATTTATATGAGAAAAATAGATAGAATAAGGAAGTATTTTATCTAATTTATGAATAAATACAAGCACATGAACATAAACAATTACAAGGCTACAACTACAAGCACATTAGACCAATTTTGTGAAATTAGCGAAATTCTGGCGAAATTGACGAAATTAGCGAAATTGGTGGCACCCCAGCGAAACGCTGGGGATACCATTTCGAAGTCATTTTTCGTGCCGCTAAAGGCACGAAAAGCGAAATAATGTCAAAACTTGATCGGGAAGGATTTTTTAAAGGCAACCCAAGAGTTCCTGGAATCAGAGCATTTTGAGAAAAGCCTAAATGCAACTTTCATTGCTCTCATCCCCAAGAAGGAAGGGGCGGTATCCTTAAGGGACTATCTCCCAATTAGTCTAGTAAGCAGCTTTTACAAAATTATTGCAAAGTTGTTGGCTAACCAGCTTCAGAAAGTTCTCCCAACAGTTATATCACCGTTCCAAAAAATGCTTTTGCGGGTGGAAGGCAAATCCTGGATGCTATACTAATTGCTAGTGAATGTTTGGATTCTATTCAGAGAAACAAAGAGGAGAAAATAATGTGTAAGTTGGATATCGGGAAGGCCTATGACCATGTCAACTGGAAATTTTTGTGCTATCTTCTCCGACGTGTGGGATTTGGGGTCCGGTGGTGTAGGTGGATTTTTTCTGTATTTCCTCAGCATCTTTTTCCATCCTTGTGAATGGTGCAGCAGCGGGTTTTTTTTGTTCTTCGAGGGATTTGAGGCAAGGTGACCCACTATCTCCTTTGCTCTTTATCATTGTAATGGAGGCTTTCAGTCGGATGGTGGATAGAGTGGCTTCCATGGGCTTAGTGGACGGAATATCTTTTGGTCGTAAGTGCTTATCTATCTCCCATCTTCTATTTGCAGATGAAGCCATGCTGTTTTGTAATGCACAACCTACTCAAATTCTTTGCTTAAGGTCTCTTCTCAAGTGTTTTGATCCGGTTTCCGGGTTGATGGTGAATTTGCATAAAAGTGAGATATTTAATGTGGGAGGTTCGGTGAGAGTGGTTGGCTTACGCAGTTTATTTGGGTGCCGTTCCCATAGGGTCCACATTTAAAGCTAAAGTGATTTTTTTTTTTTTGATCAGTAAAAAGATGGAAATGATATAAATGAAGGAAAAAACAGACATGGTACACAAAGAGTGTACCCACACCTAGGAACAAAAGTAGTCAATACAAGGCTCAAGGACTAGAACCGAGGGACAACGAACAACGACCCAATCATCCCCCTCCCAGATCATAGAAGTTGTTACATAACAGAAAATCCTCAATAGGTATATTAGATCCCCCTACTTGCCCAGTCAACCAGCTGTGCATCAAGCTTAAAACAGCCCTCTCAAGCTAGTTGGCATCATGAAAAGGTAATTTTTATCCAAAGGCGGTAAGATGACTCTAATAAAAAGTTCTCTCAGTTGCATCCCTACATATCTCCTATCCTCCATGCTTGCCCCGATCTCAGTGGTGGAGAGGATGGAAAAAATTCAGCGTAGTTTTTTTATGGAAAGGATGGGATGAAGCCCATTAAGTACCCCCAAGTATGTTGGAAAGATGTATGTAGAGGGAAGGATCAAGGTGGCCCGGGAATCAAGAATCTTCGAGCATTCAACCACTCTCTCTTAGCTAAATGGTCTTGGAGATTTGGGCAGGAAGTATCAAGTCTTTGGAGGAATTTAATTGTAATCAAGTGTGGCTATGATCTTAGAAGTTGGGTTCTGACCCCCTTCAATGGCCATATGGGATGTCGTCTATGGAGGCCTATCACCAAGTTTGCCCGTTTGATTATTCCTCATTTGAGATTCTTTGTGGGCAAGGGGGATCATATAAAATTTTGGGATGAAGTGTGGTGTGAGGATGGTTCCTTCCAGTGTTTTCAGTTTCGGCGGCACGCCCCGAAAAATCGATTTTTTTCAAGTATCAATGCGTTTCGAGTCTTTCGACACAAAAAAAAAATCGCTTATTTAAAAATCAACTGACTTTTTGCGGTGTGCCAAGCGAAACAGGCAATAAAGAGAAAAAAATTTATTTTTTTAAATTTTCATTAGCGATTTTTTGCGACATGCCGGCGAAATTTCGACAGAATAAAAAAAAATCAATTTTTTTTCCCAGTTTTTTGCCTTTTTTTATTTTTCCGGCTTTTCGTCGGCACACCGCCAACGTGCCGATTTTTTCAAGGATCGACACGCCCATCGGCACCGAAACTCAAAACCTTGGTTCCTCAATGTCAAATTTCTGGATATTTATAGTATTTCAGCAAGGCCTCAAGCTCTAGTCTTGGAGGTGTATCACCAAGATACTGGAGGAGGAAGTTTGAATCTGAACTTTAGGCGACATCTATTCGATTGGGAGGTGGATTCGTTATCTAATCTGCTTTCATCCCTTCATGACCAGCAACCTTCTTCGGATTGGGACAAAATGAAGTGGAGTGCCAATGAAGCTGGGGATTTCTCTGTGAGAAGCATGTATAACCAGGTATGAAAGAATGCCGATATCTTTGCCTTGTCAAGCATGGTGTGGCAACCGTCTCTTCCCACAAAGATTGGGTTTTTTCTGTAGACAGCAGTTTTGGGGAAAATTTTAATAGTGGATAATCTCAGAAGATGAGGCTGGCAGATGCCTAATAAGTGTGTGATGTGTAAATCCCAAGAGGAATCAGTAAATCATCTCCTACTGCATTGTAAGGTGTCAAATGCAATTTGGGAGGTATTTCTATTGAGGTTTGAGAAAAGCTGGGTGCAGCCTTCTGATTTGACTCAGGTTCTTTTATCTTGGAGTTGGTGTAAAGGATCGTCTAGGGTGGAGGTTTTATGGAATCTAACTCCGGCGGCCATTCTTTGGACTGTATGGAAGGAGAGAAACCGTAGAGTTTTGATGATGCATCAAGATCAATCTCGGCACTTATTCATTCTTCTCTTTGTCATCTCCTCTCTTGGGCATCGAGTTCTAATTCTTGTAGAGGGTTGGATATTGAGGTTTTTCTTTCTTGTGAAAACTTCTCACTTATGTAAAGGGTGACTTTATCTCAAGCCCCGGCACACTTATCGTGTACTAGTTGGGCTGCTTTCTATATTTTAATATATTTTCTCTATTATTACCGATCAAAAGAAAAAAAAAAAAAGACAGGAGAGGAGTCAGAAGGGCAGATATTGCTGTCCAAGGACTATCACATTCTGATCAAACAATAAATTTAGGATCTCAGTCATTTTTTTGTATGTCGTATTTAATGGAAATAACTGTGGCCACAAAGTCCCTTTCTCTTCTCCAAACTGCTACAACCATTTCTCCAATAGGGCTGAAAACTTAATATATATATTCCCCAATCCCAATCTAATGCTAGTGCAAACCTTATTCCACAAAGCCAAATGATCCTTTCAAATGACCTTACTATCCTTTTGGGGCCTAAAGAAGAACAAGAAATATACTGGAAGGTTCGGTGAGAAGCCTTGATAAGGGAAATTCTCCTTCCAAAGGACAAATAAATGGTTAACTTCTTGGCTGTTTTCTCTAAAACTAGGTCCCACAAGCTACTCTTATTCAGTCTTGCACCCAAGTTTAACCCAAGGTAATTAATAAGCCATTCTTGAGACCTACATCCCAACATCTGAGAACACGCTTCCATCATATCCTTTGGCCTACCAAGGGCGATACCAGTTTGACTCGGCCAATACAGGTAGTATCAGCCAAATAGGGCCGAGATAACCCAATCACCTAAATAGGTTTAAAAGAAAAGAAAAGAAAAAAAAAAAGGAGAAGAAGACGAGAAGAGGAGGACAAGAAGGGAAAATTAGGAGGAGAAGAAAGCTGGTAACGTGATGAACCCCAGCCCATGCCTTTCTGCCACTTATTTTTCTTCTTCTACCTGTTCATATGTTTCTGCTTTTATTTTTCTTACCATTTTATTTTTCTTACTGTTTTTTCTTTTTTCTTTTTTCTTTTTTTTTTCCATTTTTCTTCTTCTCCTTATAGTTCTTCATGATATTCTCTGTATTTCGTCTTTTTCAGTCTTTTATTCTTCTTCTTCGTCCTTTTTTTCTCCTTGCTTTGAAACCAGAAATCAGAAAAACCATATTTCTTTCATTTCTTTTTCTGTTTTCTTCTGGTTCTGTCATCTGAAAAATCTCAGGCATTATCGAGTTGTACTGCTCACGAATGAGTCAAAGCAGGTGGTACAAACTCGATACCCCCCAAGTTGTACCATTCTCTACGAAACTTGGTCGAGTTCAACCATTTATTGGAAACCATTCATCTCGGGACTTAGTATCATCTCTCAATAAGAGCTGATACATAGTTGACACACCCAATAAAACTTGGTATTGGGCAAGTTTTAAAACCATGCTCTCTACATGAATCCCCATCAGTCTGCCTTTCTCTATATTCATTCTAAGACCAAAACTCATTTCAAAACGTATAATTAAGGTATTTCATGCCTGTTTTGGTGCCATTTCACTGGAATTTTGTCCTCACACCACTCATGTCGCAGAACTTTTTGTGCCAACACATCAAGACATTTCAAAATAAAAAAAAAATTTTTGAAATTTAATTAAATTTTGTTTTTTATAACATTGAACACCCTTTCATCAATTCATAACTAAGTATTTTAGATTTTTAAATCTCTAATTAGAAGAAAGAGCCATGAAAAATGAAAAAAGAAATAACTTGTATAAAAGCAAAGTTGGAAATTTATAAAGTTTTAAACAAGGTTAATAAATGAAATTTAGTTTACTTAACACTAGCTTACTTAACAGTAGAAATTTTTCATTCTATAAGGGATGTAAATGTCACATTCAAAGAAACAATAGGAAGTTTATAACTTATAAATTTTTTTTAAAACTCAATATAAGACAAAGTAATTTTTATATTAATTCTTTCTTCTTCTAGAGGGTTTTGACTGAATGCAGAGCGAAGTAGGATTGCCAAGTACGTTTCACCCATCCCTCCCTTCCTCCCTCCCTCTCGACACGATCGGAAATTCTGATCATGCTGCTCGGAAACTGACCAAAATGGACAGAATTCGTCAATTTAATTTGATTTTTCACTGGCACGGGTGGTTTTTTTGCCCATTATAGCGATTTTGGGTGAGGGTTTTGACCCCCAATTGAATTCTTAGGGTTCCAGAACCAGCATGGGCGAAATTTCATTAGCATTGTGAACACAACATATAATGATACATTTAATCCAATAAACTTTATCTTTGGGCACTTCTACTAAAAAGAATTGTGACATCTGCAAATTGAAGTCGAGATACTGAACAACATCCTACAGCCCATTTGGAAATGTTTTAACTAAGCCTAAGCTCTCTCCTACATCCAAGAGTCGATTTAAAACATCAGTGACCAAAGTAAAGAGGAATGAGAAGAGAGGATTTCCTTGCCTAGAAGCTAAGAGGACGGAGAAAGGTTAACCACTCCATGACTAATTATGAATGAAAATGGCACATTATTTAAGACATGCTTTGATCTATTTACACCAAGTATCACCAAACCCTTTCCACCTCATTACCAAGTCTTGGAAAACCCACCACAATCCATTCTAAGCATTTTCAAGATCCAATTTACAAATGGGGCCCTCATTCCTATAGATGGATAACCAAGATCTCACACACCATCACGCCTCAACAAACGGTCTGTACCATTTATTTTCACAATCCATAACTTCAACAATAATGATTGTTTGGAGCTGTTTTGAAATAAGTATACATTTGAAGAAAATAATTAAAGAACATTACTTGTCAGGCTTATCACTTATCAGTATTAATCAGAATTCTCAATTGAAGAACTCTAATATATTTGTCAACATAATAGAAATCAAAAGGAACAAAATAAGTATTCCTTACCAAAACATATCAGAACAAGTATGTATTTTTTTTTCCCTGATTGAAGGATTTAATATTCAGACTCAGAAATTCAGAACATATAACACTCATATTAAACAGGCATATAGAACTCTCATCTAATCCATTATATAAGTACATACATACGTACATATAAATATAGATACACATGCACACAGACACACATGCATGCACGCGCACACATATAGACAGATATATAGAAACACTGCCACCGCTGTGCAAAAGAGGACAGCAATCACATATAAACCTAAAGTGAAAGACATATCCATAGTCTTCAATAATCAAAAGGATTATATATATTAAGCAAAAATATAGACACTTCAAAAGCTGGGACCAGCATGAAACAGCTCAAATCAAAACCTGATCAAGAGTACACTCCTCTGTGTGCTTCAGAGAATGGGGCAATTCCATTTTCTCTCCTCCTGGCATCGAGACCAAGACATGCCAACTGCACCAGCACAAAAATTTATTTAAAAAGCAATTAAAAGTAAAGGATGCAACATCTAAATAAAGTGAACTCGTAAACAAGATCCTCAAATGCAACTTATTTTTTAAATGAGAAAACTATGAAGACATAGAACTCCAGATGTTTCTAAAATATTGTGTTAAGAAAATAATTCAAGAATATGTGTAGCTAAATTTTAATGTAAAATAACTGCAAAACAAAAAACAAAAACCTTTCCTTTCTCATTTTGTCATATCCCTTTTCTTTAAACACATGAAATGTGCATGCTTCAGGACAAACCAGAGACTGATATCACTATTCATTTCATCATAAAATATTCCCTATGAAGAAGTTTTAAAGATGGGCATTCTTCAGTACGTCTAATTGTCACATGCAGATTGCAAAGACTTAAGAGATAGCCATAGCTGGCACGGTTAGGATACCTATGCTAATTTTGTCTGGTATAAAAATTCTTTCCTTCTTCATTGGAACGAGTATCTATAAGATACATGAAGTAGTTATATGCATTTACAAGATAGCGCCAACTAGAGCAAAAATAATGGGTGGTGAGACAAATGATTCTTTATTAATGGTAGGTCTACTATCTCTTGTCTTTAATTATTGATAGATTAAACACTCACGCTACACATAAGGTGCCTTGGTGCACGCAATTTGCAAACAACATATTTTTGGCAAACCAAGCTAAAGGCAAAATAAATACAAAATTAGAGTTATAGAGGGATACTTCTGGATTAAAATATTTCAAGACAAGTCAAACTAAAACCAAATATATGGAGTGTAAATTTATCACAAACAATATAATGAGTTACACCACAGTAAGAATTGAGAAACAAAAGATATTCTTAAAAGTAACTAAATTTGTTATATTGGATCAATTATTTAAAAATGGAGATATTGGTAAGGATTTTCTATAAAAAATTAGAGCTGGATGCGTTAAGTGGAGGGGAGCTTCTAGAGTGTCATTTGAATGGTATGTCCTAGTCCAATAGGAAAATTTTACAAGACAATCATTAGGCCTATTATGATGTATGGGTCAGAATTTTGGATAACAAAGAATCAATATATGAATATGATGAGTAATTTTGAGATACAAATGTTAAGATGGATGTGTAAGAAGTCTAGAAAAGATAAGAAATGGACATTTCCATGACCACGATAAGATAAAGAAAAGTATTAAAGATAGTTTAGACATGCAAAGCAAAAGACTTAGGGAGGTAACAGTGAGAAGGTGAGGAAATTCATTGGAAGATTTTATAGGGCAAAGGGAAGACCAAAAATGAATATGGACGGAATCAGACAGAAAGGATTTAGATATCCATAGTATATCTAAAGATACAGTTTTTGACAAATTCAGACGGAAGAGCAAGATTCATGTTGCCAACCACAACTACCTAGGATAAGGCATTTGCTGATCAGTCGATTGGATCTTTTTTCTGATTAGAAGATTTTGTTAAATAAATCAAGCTGATGTCAGAAACAATATAAGAGCAACCTTTCTACATGAACACATGTTATACAAGGCGTGCAATACATTTGATTTCAATGAGAAGATTAAAAAGGGTCTTATAATTGTCAACAAGACGCATTGACCACTAAGTTTGAAAAGAGAAGATTGTTCTAGCTCCATTGCTCAGTCCTTCAAAATGGACTACCCATGCTATTCTGAGTAGAAACATTCTTAGGAGACTAGGACAATTATTGGGCTGCCATCTTATTTTGAACAAGTGGCGAAGAAAATGATCTGTAGGCCAGGGCATACTGGTAGTGACATAACATGCACAACCATAAGGTTCACATTAGAATACAAAGCGAAAATAATTACAAGATGCACAGAACTCTTCACATTAAGATACAAAGTGAACATAATTTCAATGCACATATTCATTGGCTCAACTAGGTGCAATCAACCACATGACACCTTGCCAAGACTAGGGTTGCCCATAATGTATGTTTTTTTGAGTCCCCCAAACCAACACGCTTGTTTAAGAGCCTCCATCTCTCTCTCTCTCCCCCTCCCGCCGTCCCCCACCCTCCCTCCCCCACGCCCGCCCGCCAACCTCCCCTCCCTCCCTCCCTCCCTCCCATTCCAAAAATATCTAGAAACTCTCAGACATGTTCATTCCTCACTTGTCTTTTCTAGTCCCCCACATAACATATACCATCTTAGTATCCTCAACTTAGAAGCTCTCATCCCATTCATATGTTTCTTTTTTTTTTTTATAAGTAATAAAGCTTGTATTATAAATAAGAATAGAAATAAAGAGTTACAGGTACACAAACAATGTACCAAGACATCCCATCCTACTCTTAAATACCCTTTCTACAAATCGGCAAAACGAGTATAATTCAGAAAATCCTCTAACAGAATGTCTTTCATTGATGCTTGGTTGCCAATCCAACTGTCAATCAGTTTCAAGACCCTTCTTTCCAGGTAATACCAACTTCTTTCTGAGCCCTTAAAAATCCTGTGGTTTCTCTCTCCCCAAGTGACCCAAGCTATAGCTGCCAGAATTGAATTCCAAATCAGTTCACAACATGACTCATCCCATTCATATGTTGCTTCTTTATTACCTAACATTCTAATATAACTATAACAAGCCTAATGCATATCTTATATAATTTTCATTTAATTATATAAATTAAACACATCTATCACGTAAAACATTCCAGAAGCATATCTCCATTTAAATCATCTAAGTCTAGTTCCTCTCTTCTTTTTTTATAGGTAAATATAGAATTGTATAAAAGAGAATAGATTAGTACATGGTTGGGATGTACACGAAGAGTGTGTGTAACAACTACCTAACTCATGATACGGAGAGATAATCATCTAACCTAGGGTGCTACTCGGACCACCTCTGTTAAAGGTTGAAGAAGGAATTACAATTCAAAAGATCCTCTTGAGAATCTTTTGAGATGCTTGGAAGAAAGGAGACTCAACTAAATGTGAGACGCAAGACTGCTTGACACAATTTGACCACCGTCTTTACTTCTCCATTAAAAATCATACAGTTTCCTTAACCCCATAGCACCCACATGATTGCTGCTGGGCATGTATCCCATTACAAATTCCTTTTGCCCTAGATCTTTCTCCGCCCCTGACCAATTAGAGCTTGCTGAATAGTAGCTGGATGAGACTACATGACTCCGCACCTTAAAATATTGAGTTCCATAAGCTACGAGCCACTTTACAGTGTAACAGAATTTGATTGAAAAATTCCTCCATTTCCTAGCAAAGAGAACATCTATTGGGTATCGGCCCGCCTCTGTTCTTCAAGTGGTCAATCGTTAAAGATCTTGTTGAGTGCAGCTGCCCACATGAAGAAAGCCACCTTTGCTAGAATATGTCTGTGCCAAATTATGTTGGATTCTTTGAAACTGTATTCCAACTAAGCTGATGTGTCTGAAATATGTAGTAACAATAAACTGACTTGTATATCACCTATTTCAATCGTCAATATAAAATCATTTGCTCACTGATCAAAAAAAAATAACTTGTAAACTGACCTGTTCTGTTTCCTCTCCAATGCACCCCGTCCTCCCCCTTATGTCATTTAGTATCTTGTAACCAGTTTAAGAGTTTGTCTAGCTCATTCATTTCCCAATCTTGCAAATCTCTTAGAAGTTGAATGTTCTATTAAACTGCTTAGTCTCTCTGATTTAATATGTCGATTTTTGCTTTATTGAATCTGCTGATGTTGTAAATATCAGGTAACTTGCACTTTAAGATTCCCTCCCCACTTCAATCATCATCCAAAAGCTGATCCTTTGACCTGATCCTGCAATAAGTCTGATACCTTTTTCGAAGTGATTTAAATCCTTTAGAATAGTCCTCCAAAGACTTTTTCCAAGAGCTTGATTGGAACGTAATGGAAACCAGTTTTCAGGGTCACATCCATACTTATCTCTGATAATTGCCTTCCACAGGCTGTTGACTTCCACTCCGTACCGCCAAAACCACTTATGAAGCAAAGCTTTGTTAAAAGGAATCAGAGATCCGATGCCTAAACCGCCCTCTTCACTTTGTCTACACATGATTTCCCATTTCAATAAATGATATTTGTTCTCACCCTCCATACCTTCCCACAAGGATTCCCTTTTCAATGCTTCGATGCTCGCTGCTATGGAAGAAGGAATTCTCAACAGGGAGAGCAGATAGGAGGGAAAGTTGGACCAAAAAAATTTCAGTAAAGTGATTTTGCCTCCTCTTGATAGATACCTGCTTTTCCATGATGACAACCTTTTCTTCATGTGATCGACTAACGGTTCCCATTAAGATGACTTTTTGTAAGCGGCACCCACGGGATAACCTAGATAGGTGGTGGGTAGTCTGCTTGTTCTGCAACCCTTACCTAAACTTAACTACTTAATATCAACTTCTTGACCAAACCCAAATAATACTCTCGTAACCAGGTTTACTTTCAGCCCCAAGACAGCCTAAAAACATAGTAGAGTGGATCTTAAAATCAATAGTTGCTCTCGAGAAGAATCACAGAAGACTAATGTGTCATCTGTAAATAGAAGATGGGATATTTCCATCCCGCCTCATGAACAGCAGCACTAGTCAGCAGTTTATTCTCATTGGCTCTCAACATTAGACCGCTTAGAGCTTTCATGACTATGATGAAAAGAAATGGGGAGCGAGGGTCTCCATGACGCAAATAGGCACTCTAGAACGCAGAGATTAACTTAGGAATCACTTTGCTTAACCTAAGGGACATCAGTTGTGCAATGATTTCATACAAGCTACTTACTAGACTCATTGGCCTGAAATCACACAATCGAACTGCACCTTCCTTTTTGGGGATTAAGGAGACAAAGTTAGTGCTGATGCATTTCACGAAACACCCTTTGCAAAAAATTCATTTACTTCTTTGACCATATCTACTTTTGTAATAGTCCAACAATGCTTGTAGAAAGCTATGGAAAACCCATCCGGCCTGAAGGCCTTGTCACCATCCAAGGGATTCAAGACTTCCTTTACTTACTCTTTTGATACCACTCTTTCTAAACAGTCCCGGTCCTCTTTTGATAGCATGTTGAACTGTAAATCATCTAGCTTCGGGGGGAAGGGTTCTTCTTCTGTGAACAGCTTCAAGAAATGATAAGTTATTATGCTTGCTTTAGGCCCTTGATTTCTGCCTCGAGCTTATCTCTTGTAGTTTGGCCCAAAGTTCGAATTGAACTTTGATCTTCTCCCTTTTGATCCAGTCACTGTGATGGAGCTCATTGGAAGCTTCCTTTTTGTCCAATTGGTGAATATCCTCCAGCGCCTTAGCCATTGTAACATCTACATTTCACCGTTACAAGATTTGATTTTCTATTTAAATGCATCGAGTCTCTTGCAAAACTTATAAGTCAGGTTTCCGGAAAATATCTAACCCCTTCCACCACGTTTCTATCTTTGCTATGAACGAGTCTTCCTCTAGCCACATGTTCTTGAAACAAAATGGAGCTGATTTCTTGATTTCGTTTTCACAGCCTAGCATTAGCGGTAAGAGATATAAGGTTGGTCTTGGTAAGGCCATGAGCTTCATGATTGGAAGAAGATCCTCCCATTCCGTTGAAACCAAAAACCTATCTAATTTTGGGATTGGTTGTTTGACCAAGTGAAATTAGCTCCAATCAACAAAAGGATCTATGAGGAAGTTGTGATTGATTAACTCATTTTTAAGTCTAGTTCCATTTGCAACATCCTCATCAATATCCTCCTCATTATAGATAATTTTTTTCAATTATCCTCATCAATACCCTCCTCATTATAGATAAATTTTTTTGATTCACCTATATTATTCTCTATGTTAAAATTGCCATCCATAAACTAGGTCTTTATTTGTCTAATTTTAAAACTTTTCATTCCAAAGTATCCTTACACAACTCTAGTTTTATTCTCACTCCCTCTCTCGTTGTGTCCACCAAAACCACATAATCTACATATAGCATACATCAAGATACCTACTCAAGAGTATGAATAGCCAATTCATTTAGAATCAACGCTAAATATATTTTCATGGCTTGACGTAAACTTCTCATTATTGGAAAGGAACTCACCTAACTTGATACCCACTGCTCTTAACTTAGTTGCTGCTCTCTCAAGCATACCTTTAAAACTCAACATATCTAGTTAGTACTCTTTCCATGCTTAAAACCTACCAGATTAATTATCTAACTAAGAAATTTATCATACGAATTCTCTAAGATAAATAAAGTCATGTCAAGGTCTTTTATCTTCTCTCTTAACTTCCTCATTAATTATCTAAGTCAAAGATAGCCTCTATGATAAACCAATTTAGCATAGAGCCAAATTGATTTTCTGACACTTGAGTTATCCTCCCTTAATCTTTGTTACATCACTTTTTCCTTTAATTTTAAGGTGTGATTTATAAGCTTAATTCCATGATAATTAGTTCAATCACCAAAAGAAAATTTTCCTTTGTTCTTACATATAGGTAATATTGTGCTCTTCCTCCAAGAATTTTATCTTCTATAGTCCTCAAAAGTTGTACTCTCTCCAATGCACTTATATTCTTTAAATGGAATTCCATTTGGTCATAAAGCCTCTCCTATTTTCATTTTGACTAAATTTCAATTCATTTTGAATTACCTTGATCTTATGAACAAAGTAAGTTCTCCTGACTCCTCAATGATCAAATCTAGACTTGAATCAAAAATTCTCCCTATCTTCACCATTTAATAAATGTCGGAAATAATTTCCACATTACTTTAGTTCCATCATCCTTTAATATGACTAAAATCCTTGCTCTTAATGCATTTTACTTGATCTAAATATCTTTTCTTCCATTTCTACAAGCTAAGAAAGCTCTTATATGTATTTCTCCCCCTCTTTATTACCTAGTTGATTATGCAAGTTATCACGTGTTTGTTTTTTTAGCCTCACTTAATACCACTTTATTTTTCCTTAGAAATCTCCTTTTCATTTTAAAGTTCTATCAATAATTATTTCTTTGCAGAGTCCTAAAACTGTGCCTTTTGAATCAAGGTTTATTATTTCGATGCCATTGGACGTGCCCGGGCCATGAAGCGAAATTTCAGCAACATACAGCCAGCGTGCTGCCGAAACGCTGGAAAAATTGATAAACACAATAACTGGTTTTTTTAATTTTGGGGAAGTTTCATTCAAAATCAAGCAAATTCACCAATTTGAATGGATAAAAATATATATTTTTCCCAAAAAAAAATGTGCGTTCGGCCCCCTTGGTTTCACTCGGCACACTGCCTCATTTCACCGGCACACCGCTAAAAATACCAGAAATGCAAATCGAAGATTTTTTCGCTACAAAACATGCCACTGAGGGATCTTCTAGCAAAATTTCAGCGGCACACCGACAGAAAACACTGTTTTAAAAGTTTTCTTTCCAACACCAAATTTATTTTTGGTATCAAATTTTAACTCCTCTTTTCCTACTCTTTTAACACAATTGGCCATTTTACTCTACATCTAAAGATTGGTTTCAAAATTATATGGTCATCTTTCAATAATTTATCTTTGAAGCCCACTAATTTTTTGCACCCAAGATTCCACCATTTTATTTGTGAATCATTTTTAATATGCTTAATTCTCTTATAAAACCTACTACAAACAACGATAGCAATCAACCTATGTTGTAAAGTAATATTTTCTCCTAGTGTAACTTTTAGCTTCTACAAATTCAAACTCATTTCTCTTAATAAGAAAAATGTCAATTTGACTCCAACTTCTTCTATTCTTGAAGTTAGTTTACTAGATCTTTGAAACTCTTTTTGGAAAAGATATTTGCTAATACAAGATAATAAGCAACTAAAAAAGTATCAATATTTGCATATGATACACACCACTAGGCTCCAAGCTTTGATAACATGACAATTAATTACATGTTATCACTATGACTTGCACAATTATAATTCTTGTGGGACTTGAAATTTAAATTTTTCATGTGATTTTATAACATTCAGCTTCGGCAAATACCTTGGCAAGCATCGTAGTAGTTTTGCCATATTAAGATCAAGCACTTACTACTAGACCAATAACTTAAGTTATTGGTTAGAGCACAACTTTATTTCCTTATACTATAGCAGGATGCTGGACTTTAGCCCAACATCCCTAACAATCCCCCCAAGCACCTACGACAACAAGCCAACACCTGCCAACCCAAGACTTGGCCAAGGCTTGCTACAATAGCATGCCTTCTTAAAACACCCCTTGTGGGACTCAAACCTACAACTTTTCCAAGGTCCCTCCTTGCACCTGTGAACCGTAGGTGGAAGAAAACACCTACCACAAGCACAACATGCAATATTGGGGATTTAACCCTCCCTAACACCTGTGCACCATAGGCTAGGGACACACCTATACAAACGGCACAGCATGTTCTCTGGGGGACTTGAATGCGAGACCTGGGCTCCGATACCAATTGTTAGGATCAAGCGCTTACCACTAAACCAATAACTAAGTTATTGGTTAGAGCACAACTTTATTTCCTTATACTATAGCAAGATGCTGGACTTTGGCTCAACACCCCTAACATGCCATGATATCAAGTCTTCCTGAAACAACCGAAAAACATCACAGATAAATTCATCACCATCATAAGCCAGTTCCCACCGAAGTCAACGATACAAATCTCATCGCGCTATCAAAAATCATAACTTCAGTTAATTTATGTTTATGCAAGTCTTGCTTTATTAAATCCACCCATACCTTTCTAGTTCTTCCTCTTGATATGTTCCTACTATTAATACCATTTCTATAATTGTGGTTCATTAGATCTTCACTAATTTTGTGACCTTAAGACATTTGCTTTTTTACATACATGTGACTTAAAACATCACATATAAATTCAAAGTGTTAAAATTGTAATAGTAAGTTTCACCAAAAAAAGGTGCATCTAAGTGCATAACTTCAAATGCAGCATAACCTCAACCTTGGCCACTAAGACGGCTAAAATGGATGTTAAGCCCCTAATTGGATGACTTGGAAGGCTGATAGCCTGCGACAAAACCAGATCTAGCTTGCCCATATAAAGCCAAGCTAGGTTCATTTAAAAAGGGTATCACCATGACCCTTATATTTTCTGGCTCACTTCAGATAATTCTCTACAAAGAATATTCACAATAAAGAGCTTCCCACAGCATGAACCTAACATGATCAAGTGTGAGAAAAGAATGACTTTATCCCAAGTGTGATTACTTTGCAAGGTCCAAGTAATCCTTGGTGGCACCAATTATTGTATATTTATCTCCCAACCTGAACCTCAGCTATCGCCCACTTATAACGCTTTCTCAACCTCCTTCTTCCCAATCTCAAGTAACAATACAAAACTACTGTCATTACAGATTAGGCTAACATTGATCAATCACACCTAGTCAAAGTTACATTTGAAGTCCGTCAACAATTTTCAACACATAGATTCATAAATGAAAATGACAACTACACATTCCAAACTAAGAAAAATTTTTCCGCCATCTTATTCCTCAACCCGAAACACCATCCCCATGTATGATATATCATGATCTCCACTCTCACTTTAAGTATGAACATTTAAGACCTCGCCCATAATTATCCTATCTCCATTAGGAATTACTCAAATCAAACCATCATTTACTTCCTAAAATTTTTTTTCATATTTCATTTTAATCCTAATTGAGGTGCAAAGGAACTAATGATGTTCAGAATTTCTTATATTAAGATTAATTTAACTACCATTAACAGACCTTTAAGATCTTCTAACACCTTCTTATATTTCTTTCCACCATGTATGTTTGCGTCTAAAATGCATTGACTTCAATGGCTATTAATAATGTCCAGGTTTCAGGGAAAACCGATCATTGTTGGATAGTATAATAAGCTTCAAGGTACGTGGGTTATTAGGTACGCAAATTGAATAATCCATCATACAAGCGGATGCCATAAACTACAATCGAACTGCATTCTGACAGTAAAATAATGGTGAAAGCAGATCCAACAGTTGCATGCAAAAATTACATGCTTCGATCAGCAAATGAATCAAAGAAACAAAAGGTAGCAGGTGTCATTGAAAATGAAAGACACAATGTCACTACTAACAGATATTCACTGACATGTTAGAAGTTCCACAAGACCTCAGACAGATTTTTTTTTTTTTTCAAATTTAGATGTTTTTCTATATAAATCTGAGTGACATGGTGAACATAATGGGAAATAATAGTGTTCCCCATTGATGAACCTGTCTGCCTTGTTTTCAGCTAGTGTGCTTCACCTAGGAAAGTTTTACTTTTGCGTAAGGAGTATCATATCTGCGCAGTAGAGGATGAGCTCTATCAGCACACTCATCATACAGCACAGCCTTGTGTATTAGGTAAAACATGCCCTCACCAAAAACTGAAAGCAAGGAACTGTTATAGGCAAAACAAAAATAGAACTATCAATATTATCACGTCATGAAAACAAATACAAACATAATGCTTACCTGTCCAGACGGCAAATTGGACCTGAGATAGCTCTGTACAAAGATCTTTTGACAGATGATTTCCAAGCAAAAGGAAATGAACCACCCTAGACAAAACATTTCAGATCAAAAATTAAAAGTTAGGATAATAGTGATCAAACTCAAAGCTCATGCAGATAAGTCTTACCCAGCCAAAACTCCTGGCTAGGTCATTGCCCGTACCCAATGGAATAATTCCTGTTGGAGGAACTGGTTCTCGCCTCTGATTATACAGTTCCCCAAGACTTCCTAGCACCCAACCTACTGTACCATCACCACCTGCAACCTGTCCAAAAGAATCTCAATTTCTCAAGACAAACAGATGGTTTAAGAAGGGACATAGTAATTGCACATGCAACATGAAGAAAAAAAATTCTAATCTAAGAGTTCTTTCAGTGATCGTGTCATCATACAAATAACAAGAATTTGCACTTCACTGAGGGTGCAGCAAATAACAAATGCAACAGGAAGAAAAAAAAACAGCAATAATCAAAGAAAGTCAACATACCATAACCCTTAGCTTCTCACGAGTTTCTTTTGCACATTGGTCACCAAGACTGGCCAAATTCTCTAGACAAGCCAACCCATACCGGACAAATTCTGGGGGCTTCACAAGTGAAAGATCAAACACCTGAATCAGACAATAAAAGTAAAATCACTGTTGAAGGTAATTTTTAGATTAAACTAAGAAACAACATTGTAGATAAATGAAGAAAATATCCAACAATAACAAGCTTTCATATAACTAAATAACAATGACATGTTTTTCAAGTGGCACCGATCCATTTCATACGGATGTAAGAGGAAGGTGAGAGATGGCTAACAATGTCAACCTGTCACCTTGATTTCTTATAACTTGTAAATTAGGAAAATAGCCCCATCTAGAATGATATGAGAAGGAATTATCAGGATTTTTTAACAAAATCGGGTTGGTTAACACTTGCAAAGCTGTGCCAAACTTCATTAATAAGGTGGAGGGGAACATTCATCAAACTGAGCAGGAAGAGTACGAAGATCAAATATAAATAATTGGGGGGTATGGTTCCTGCTATTACCCCAATCCCCGTGTTATTGAAAGGCCTGCATGCAAACCAAGGTGGCAGCTTAAATGAAAAATAATCTCACAATTAAGTATAGTACATGATGTAAAATTAACAATTGCAAACAATTAAGAATTACTTACAAATTAACAATACAATTTTGCAGCTTTTATTGATTTATTACTTGCATACATAATCGATTTATTATATATAATTATAAAATTTTAGTACTTAATCAATATTGTACATATGTTCTTAGTTGTTGCGAACAATATTATTACGTAAAAGGACTCAGGTATGCTCACCAGGTTTGGTTGCCTAGTGAGACTTGACTTCTCCTTCCCTTAGAAGGAATTATTTGGTTGATCCAGATCATCCAATTGAAAAGGGACCCTTTGGATAGGCTAAATGGACAATAATTCAGCTCATATAAGTCTCACTAATATTTGTGTGGCAGATTTTGACATGTGTAGCAATAGCGGTAAAATCTTTAAAATCTTTTGTTAATTTCTCAAAAGGAATACCATATATTTATGAGATCCTTTTTTTGCCATGGGACATTACTTTGGGGACCAAAAGTTAGTATGTGAAGAGAGGTTGACTAGAAATTTGGATACACGGGGTTTGCCACGTATTTCACCTGCAAAGTCCATGTCTCGCCAAGTTTCATGGTTCAAAGCAACTCACCAAATAATCCTAACTTATGCTCTTATAGACACACACGCACATAAATGGCCACAACCAGGATACGTTCCACCAAAGCTGGATCATAGGAGCAGCAGACTAGGAACAAACCCAATCTTTGGCATTATTATGCGAAGTGGCCGTGCTTAGACTCAGCCCAGAATTGTTACACTACCAGCATGAGACCAATTGACAAATGTATAAAAATCATAAACGGAGAAATATACTCACCTATGCTGATTAACCAGTTAACTTGCATAAAAATGCCACCAAGTATTTATAAAGAACCCAAAGGTTAGCAAGAGATTTACTCTTAAGTGTAGGATAATTGCATAGAAAGTCATATCACGAAGTATTGCTCACCTCTGTTGACAAAAAAATAGGCAATGAAGAGTGAAGGCTACTAATGAAGTACATGGAGGAATATAAGACTCGCATATGAATGCCTTTATAATTACCAAAAAGATTCTACAAATAGGATACTACAAGAGTAAAATAAAAAATGATTGCTATAATCATGTAAGGATTAAGGAAATATCTCTACATCAAATTTATGCTAACAAGATTAATGCTCCACATTCTGATTTGAATTTGATGAAACCTCCATGGCCTTCCGCACTCTAGGGCATAGATGCCATTGGTCTGGTTAAGCTCAAACAACCTAATAATAGGATGAAATCAATTATTTCACCTAATGGGCAGAAAACCATATCTTATGCAAATGATCAAAGGTACATCTTTTGATATTTCTAAGGAAAAATATTATCTAAAAAATGAACAAAATATCTTTGGAAGCTCTCAACTCTGTGTAATTCAAGATCCAGAACCAAATTTGGAAAAAATGCCGCTGGGATGTCAATATAGAAAAAAGATGAGTTAAGTACTTCCAACCCAACAAAAGATGGAAATGGCTAATATTACCAAAGCATATAAAGATATGATTTTACAGACATGACACGATATGCAAGTTGGATACAAATCATGATGTTCATAACCTTCCGATTTTTCCATGAATATACATATATTGCCTACTTGACAATTGAAATATCTAGGAATTTCAAAACTAAAATCTAAATGATGTATGTGCCATGTGGAAATTTTGCTAACAAGATAATAACTCATCCCGTCCCAAAAGGAGGGAGGGGTGAAGGGAAATAAGACCTCTTTTGGTAAAGGAAGGGTGAAGCATCTCCAAACGTTTTTATAGATCTATAAAAAGGTAAATATAGAGCTCCTAGAGTATTAAACTCGTCTGCATTGAGTTACTACTTACTAATATCCCCTTGTTAACATATTATAACATGGCGCTTGAATTAAGTTATTTTTCACTAATATTCTCCTCATCTTTACGCTTCTCTTCCCTTCTCGACTTTGACCACCCTCTATTACAAGAAAAACATTTTTAATATCCTATTTGGCATCAAAGCATTCAGCAGTCGAGGTGAAGAAAGGAACTAAAGTCACCATCGCATAGAAGATCTCAAAATTCTGCTTGCTTACCTAAGAAAAGAAAAATGTCAACAGCCAACCGTCAAGTTTTTAGCCATTGTCTAGGAAGGCTATTGGCTGGATAGATCTTGATATCTGATGAAGTATATTATAACTCGAGTTCAGTCAAAGTTTTTTTTTTAATGGAAAAAAAGGTAGGCTAATCAAAATCAATACGCAATGTATAAATTGGATAAGAAAATGTTTGAATATTTGCCACTTCATTTTATAGGTTTGGAATCAGATCCTGCTTATATTTAGCATTTGCTAAGTCATGCCTAGTTCTTTGTTGAACCAACTCGTAATTACTAATAAATGTAAACAAAAAAGGTAAAGGAATGAGCTTCTGATGACTCTAGCCAATTTTTGAATTGATGGCCTCTATCCCAAATGGAGGTTCTGTGGTGAATACTATTTGTAGACGAAATCCTTGATGTCACAGAATGTTGCATACATGAATGTGGAGAGAAAGCCTTGGAATATAATGGTTAAAAAATGCACCTTATTCTTTGATTGTTGAAATCTTTAGAAAGAACAAGTATTTGACATGACAGTTCATACTTCTGGACACAAGAGATATCCTAAAACGACCAATTATGCTACTATAAATGGAATGATCTGAAAGAAATAGAGATATATAAGGAATCTGCAAGTGAGATCAAGTTTTTGGTGCTTAAAACGAATACATGCTTCTTAAATGTTACCCAACTGATATAATCAGATAAAATTGGAAAAGGAAACAGGAGAGGACAAAAAGACTAGTTACATGGTGCAATAGACAAAATATCTTGGGGTGACATATTTTACACGTGGTATAAGCTTTGGCAGACTCTATCTGTCCACATGAACTTCTACATAATCCAACTTGATGTAAAAAGTTTCAGCTCCAGCTATATCTACCATATATAGCAAAAAGGCACCCTGTAAATCTAACATCCTTTCAGGAATTCTGAAAATACTCAAGATTTGGCATCAATCCTGTCATACATGACAAGATCTGGTATACCAGTTTTTATGGGGCTTAAGCATGTGGAAGTATAATTCAAGCAGCCAGTCAAGAGGGTTCCCTGCTAGGTGGACAATCTTGATATGCCATTTCATCACTCTTTTGGGGCAGTAATATCCAATCATGTTATGGCCCTAGATCTGGTGGCACTATGGCATCAAGACAAGAATATGCAACAGAAAAGCAACCAATTAATAGTTGGCACCACAACCCCATTATGTTGAACAGAATACTATGATTATTATCATAATCCATCTTAATCATGGTTCAAGTTCCGGCCAAACCTCAACCTAGCTGGACCATTACGATAGCATGCACAGATGCCAAGAACTTAAACCATGAACTCAACTATTCAATCGATTCACAAGAACATCGAAGAAGAAAATGTAGACAACTTGTTCAGAGTCGAAAACAAACTTATGCCTCTAAGTTGCCAACTCACAAAGAAATCCGCCCGAGTAGAAACTCACTTGTTAATTTTTCAACTGCTTCTTGAGCAGTACTAAAACTCAAATTGCTACCAACGCATAAAATCCCCAAATAATTTTTATTCAACGTATACTGATCACAAACAGTTGATTCATGTGCTCAAGTACCATCCAAACCTCAAAACTTTAAAAAAAAAATTTTAAATTAAATTCCAAGTCCAACACACCGCTAACAGGCATTCATACGATTAAAACCAAGTTAATTAACTACTCAACCGCAAAGATTAAAAAGCATAAACCCAAACCTGTTCTTGGCCCATCAATTCCTGCAACCTCCCTTTAAGGACCGGACCGTGTCGCCCTCCGCTTCGAGAATTCACGAAAACAACCATTGGAGCCTCCGGAGCCGCAACACATTCGGATCGCGCGTGTCGCTCGCCAGCGTTCGGATCTTTTGACTGAATTGCATCACGCATTGCAAGGCAAAGATACTCAGGTAACGAAATCCTCCGCTTCAAATCTTCTTTATCAATCCGAAACCCGGCTAGCCCACAGCCCCTGAAAGTGTCGACCAGCGACGTTCGCCCGGCGATCAGAGTCGATTCGCCTCCGGCCGACGGTGACGACTCCATGCCCCCTCTCTCGAACCTCGCAGCCCGCTACGGTCGATCGGAGAGATTGAAAGCAACGAGAAATGCGAGAGAAAGAACAAGTAAGAATAAACGAAGACGGGAATCTCTTTCTTCTTTATTGTTATCTTAAAAAAAGGACAAAAGGAAAATGGATAGACAGCGGGGCACGGCCGCCGGCCTCCTTTTTAGGCCAGGTGAGCGAGACAAGCCTTTACACGGTAGTTTCGTTAAGAGAGGCGATGATTCTAAGTTTAATTTTTAATGGTACTTTATCAAACTATTTAAGATTTAGTTAATAAATTTTTAAGTTTTAATTTTTAATAGACCTTTATCAAACTAATTAATTTTTAATGTTATTTCACTATTACAAATCAACTATTCCAAAAATGCCCTTACGTCACTTATCCAAATGACTTGTACAAGTCACTTTATTGATTTGTACAAGTCTCCAAAGTAAATTTTATAAGGGTATTTTTGGAAGAATTTATCCGTTACAGTGAAATGACATTAAAAATTAATTATTTTAATAAAAGTGTATTAAAAATTAAAACTCAAAACTTTATTGACTAAATCTTAAATAGTTTGATAAAATACCATTAAAAATTAAATTTCCCTTCTAGAAATTTGAAGGATCACCCACCGCATGACACTAAAATATCCACCAATCTGTCTTGAGCAATCCAATTCAATGAAATCATCATTGCATGCATTATCTGGTGCATAACTTAAGGTGGTTAAGAATTTTTCTTTTTTTTTTATCTTTTCTTTTTATGAAAGACTAAACTTGAGCACTTTCGTTAACAAAAACCATAATTACATATTTACCCACCACCGGTCCGAAGGTACAAAAATCTCATACAACCAACTAGAAACTTATGAACAGATTCACCAAATTTATGATCAAATCTATTATGATTCGGTATAGATAGGTCAAATCTGTGGTTGAAACTAATTAAACTAGTTGAAAACCAGCGATAGAATCTGACAGAGGATTTGCTCTAAGGTGGATTAAAGAATTTATTCATAATAAAAGGGAAGGATAACATTAACATTGACCACGAGATGAAAAGTGGATGAGGAATCCGTAAATCGAACCTCTTCCACCGAAAGAAACGTAAGATAGTTAGGATGGAAAGTGTTCCTAATACAGGAAGTGTAATTAATGTCTCTCCAGACAACGAAATCTGGTGAGACAGAACAAAGAACCCTAACCTGTCGCCCAACCGACCGAATTTTCAACACGGTATAAGCAAGAAAATTTGTCAGCAGCTAACGGTCAAAACGGGCGGCGTTTGTCAACAGAGGACTGGCATTCGACTGACTTCGGTCTGATACGTATCTCATTAAGAATAAGAACCGGTTCATTCCGTTATGGGCCCCACAAGCATGACTCAACAGTCCACTTGTTATGGGCCCCACAAGCTCTTTGGTTTATTATTCGTAGTCGAGATTTTTGACCCTACTCAATTGAGAATTCTTAATTGGCTAATATAGCCCCGGGCTATCATTTTTTCAGTTTCCAAAAATATCCTGCAACAATTTTGGTATCCCTTACATGTCCAAACATTTTATTTACCAGTTCAAATCTTACCAAACAACTCAATCTAATAACCCCGTCTTAACTCTTAAGTAATATCATTTTTTCACTTTCCAAAAATATCCTTCAACAATTTTGGTATCCCTTACATGTCCAAAAATTTTATTTACCGATTCAAATATTACCAGACAACTCAATCTAATAACCCCACCTGTAACTGTGACATTAGGTTTAGATATTAAAGACCACATGGTTGGTTGGGGGGTGGGCGTCCATCAAGTTCAGACCACTTCACTGTCTTTGTGGGGCCACTTTCAGAGACTAATGAATCATATGTATACATTTTCCAGTTGGCCAGATGGTTGAGTTGCTTGCTAATCAACAACGACGTCCACTCACTAGTGGGACGTCCAAGTTACCTTCTCAGGATTCCATCACCACAAGAGATGCCCAAGAATCTGATCCACCAACCTTTCTTTTCCCAGTCCACACCAAGTTGAGCTGGGAATCTGATTTCCGATTTCGCTAACATGGGTCATCTGTATGCTTGTAGACTGTAAGTTCATTAACAAGCTTGTAGAGGCTGTTATTGAAGCAAAGTTCAGAAATTGTTCTCAGCTAGAATCATTGCAAAGTCAAGTATCCAAGCTAGCCTTATAGCAATGTTTAATATTGAACAACATGCATTCATAAGCATTTTGAATTAATGACCCAGAAAAATAATAATGTAATAAGACGATCTCAGAAATGGACTAAACAAGTTTGTCTCTCCATGTCATGTAATTGCAACGGTTTTGAGAGCTGTTAGGGTTGCCCGAAGACAGGATGGCCTTCTCTACAACAACAATGCCATCATTATCAATTCTGTAGGAGATATCCAGGCCCTCCAACAACAGATGATAAGTTACCTCCTCGTAAGACAAAGGAACCTGCTCGTTTCCGTAACCTAATGCTTCATTTTGTTGTTCATCCTCCAAATCTGAAGCACAATCACCCGTTTTGTGGTTCTCATTTCTCATTATAGCATTATGAGGTCGGTTTCGTTGAGATACTGATCTTATATCCCATGTAAGCACCTGCTTGATCAAACTTCGAAGCTCATCAAGTGATGCGTAGAGTGACTTTTTCTCCTGAAACAAAGTAAATGCAATTAAGGATGTTTGCAGGTTGGTTGCTTCACATAAACTGGACCATCCATTAAATTAAACCAATGCATAGATTAGCTATATTCAGAAAGCAAACAGATATAATAATAGGGACCTATACAATAAATAGCAACAATTGAGATCTTGGACAAATGTTGGACAGGAAATTTAAACCATCTAGATCAAAAATAGAGAACAGAAATTGTCTCTCTGCAATTCAAAACTTCTTAACACTCAAAATACTCACCCAGGACAGTCAAACTGCAAAATTGTCAATGGCACATCAAAACCAACACAGAAATATGAAAATATTGCAAACTGTGTAACACTTTTGGGTTTGTCAATGCTTCCATTCTTCATAGTCATTCAAACCATCAAAGTATGAACTTGTTTCAATTCTTCCACTGGGAACTATTTTGGTAAAAATTTCAGAAACTCCATCTATATTATAATGGCTTCAAATAGAGAAGAAGGCAACCAGAAAAATCACTTTATCTCACATTTCCTCGCCATTCTAATGGTTCTATTAAATAAAGATTGAAACTAAAACCTCCTGCATCTATATCACCAAGGTAATCCATGCAGGTACGATAGAGATAGAATATGAGACACAAAGATGCACACAAACACACCGTATGGTTCCATACTCTAGAGCTAGCAAACTTGACAAAGATAGGAAGCAATGAGAGAAGCAAATAACAATAACATAATGCTTCATCCCACTTATTCAGGGTCAGCAAATAAAAATATTTTCTTCACTCCCTATCAAAAACATGGCTCTAAATATCATATTGGATTGGTCAAGAAAGTCGATATATGAGATGAAATCATTAGGGTTTTCATAATAAAGAACAGTAAGTAAAAGAAGAAGGGGTTATTAATTGCTGACCCACAAAACAGTTTTAATGACCTACTTAGAGCCATTAAAACTGTCCTAAAGAACATAAGTCAATAATGTTTTCTTCTCATATATCGACTTTCACAGACACAGACATGCACACCAACACCCCCCACCCCAACCCCAGACAAACCCACAAGACAGTTTTAATGAGCTACTATGTGTTGGAGCCATGTTTTAAGTGGATCCCAACTTAACATATAATTTTACGGAATTGATAAGGAGGAAAGGAGGGAGGGGAGGTGGTCTGTGTGTGTTCGTTATAGTTCCAAACAAGATTAGGGTTTTCATAATAAAGAACAGAAAGAAAAATAAGAGGAGAAGGAAAAGGAAGGGATTGATTACATTAGATTTTCTTTGCTGAAACAATAAGATTTTACTAAATTTTTGAAAGTTCAATGGATGAAATCTGATTTAACACAATTATATTAAATTGTCCAGATGTTGAGCATTTGCTCATTAATATTACTACTTTCATTAAGGTTTCCTTTCTATGATAGATCTATCCTATAATACAAACTTTCATGTTATCTATTCTTAAGCACATATTTATTTGGATTTATGCATCTCAATTTGGGATTTCTTCTCTTTAATATAATCTATAATTTCCCAACAATACTATTAAATCCTAATAAATTTCTATTTCTGTGTTAATTTCGGTTTCCCCAAAAATTTTATTTTTCAGTGTAGAATACAAATATGGGTTCCCTACAAGTCTCAATAAACCTTAGATATTTCCATTTGTTTGTTAATTTTGGCTTTCTCCAAAAATTTTAATTAAGTGTAGAATATATGTTTCTCAATAAACCTTAGATCTTTTTATTTCTGTTAATTTATGTTTCCCCAGAAATTTTATTTAAATGTAGAATGTAAAAAATTTGAAACAATTAGTAATTGTAGAATTAGATTTTAGCATCGTTCATTCCTATATTTAATCTTTCTTACTGAGCTGTGAGCTCACCCGTGTGTGTGTTTGTGTCTATATTCAAGCAAATCAAAGACTCAATTATTGGAGAACATCTAAGTTCTGATGCTTGATAGTTGTGAGTAATTTGAAACTGTAGTTATTAGGAAATGTAAGGGATAAATGGAAACTTTTAAAGGTTATTTTTAATTGGATAGATGTAAAATTCTTTTCAAAAACCTACTTGCCAATTTTTACGCTGTATTTATTTCAAGCTAGACTTATTAATTGAATGGTTTATTTATGATGATAGTAAAATTAAAAAAACGCCATGATCTAGTACATCGCTTTGACAAATAGTTTTATGGTTGGAGTGTTGCGTTCATGATATAAAGCAACAACTCATGTTTAAAATGAGCTGATTTTTTATGTTTATTCCCAAAAAGGGTGTTCAATCTAACAATTCCACTTAAGTTGTATTCTGATAATTATTCAAACCCATAAAATGCACACATTGAGCTCAATTGCTAGTTTATGATGAATTAATTAACAAGGAGGCATATGCCCCTTTCATTTGATCACAAAATTACTTGGCATATACATATCTTTATAAAAGCTAGTACATTTCATACATTACAAGCCAATATTCATTATACATATGCACTTGCTAGGATGGACCATCACTTATTTTGATGATCAAATCCTAGGGCTACCAGTGCAAGAACGCAGGTTCGAGTCTATCAGCCACTTCACATAAGAGAAGAAAAGGCTAGGTTTGTTGCCAGTTCATGCCTCCCGGTGAGACCTACACCAGGTTACGGCTTAGAGGGAGTGGTAGAATGTATTAATTTATGGAATGCATATTGGATTTTGTATGAGACATGTCCTACACACCTTGTCATGTCTTAGTTGACTATGTGGATGGAACTTCAATCTAGTGACAGTTTCTTCCATATCAATAAAAAAGAAAGCATTAATAAGCAAAATATTATTTTCCATCGCTGGAGTTTATTCAACATGTCATCTCCTTTTTCCTCTCTTCTATCCTGCCTTGTTTGTTTTACTCCAACTTGACCAATCATAAAACATAAAATTGAATTTTAACATAAAATATTCTATCCACTAGGTTGAACCCAATCAATCATGGGCTTTATCCTCACATGTGCACCTTGAGCCAAAAATTTGCTTACAAATATTCATCAGTAGTCACATTTTATAACTTAAGATTCCTTATAAGAAGGGATAAAAAAAAAAGTCTTTAGCAAAAGGTAGTAATTTGATTATTCGTCAATTTCTAATCATGCCAAAAACTAAATTAAGCAGTAATGCAAGATCATTATTGACTTGATTAACAACCAAAAACCAAATTACTGGATGACTTTAAGTAATTAGGGAAAAAAAAAACTTACAGCAATCATCCAGCAACTAGCAAGGGTAGACGTGAAATCTTCGGAGAAATTAACAGATGATACAGCTAACAAATTCTCCTCCTGTGCAGATTCCAAGATGTGAAATGAGAAATAATAAAATGCATCACGAAAATCCAAGTAACTCATGTTAGCCTTTACCAAACCTCTAGAATGAATCAAAGGAAATAATTGAACAAACCCAATATATGATCCTAGAATAGGATGTAAACAATCTATCCATTAAACGTGTTTATAAATATCTTGCCATATAAATACTCCCCCAATGTAAGCTCTATACTCCCATGTCCCTAGGAGAATGCTCTGAAAAACAACTTGTACACGTCTATGTGTGTCTGTGTCGGTGTGTGTGTGTGTGCGCTGCCAACCCCAGCGGGTTGGCCTAGTGGTCTGGTACTTGGGGCCTAGAGGTATGCTCCCTCTGAGGTCTCAGGTTCAAACTCTCTTAGGCAGAATTCCTCTGGGGCAACCTGCATAAGGTCTATGGGCCTTAGTCTTACCCAGACCATGTGGATTGCAGGGTCTACATGGGCCCTCAGGGATTAGTCGGTTGCATAAGCGCTGGACACCCTAGGTTTCCAAAAAAAAAAAAATCTGCTAATTTACATTGGTCTCCTATTATGTTTCTGGAAATAGACAAATACTTGCCCGTCCTTTTTTTCTTTTTTTTTTTTTTTGTTGATAAGTAATGATGCTTGCCCTTGGTTTTTGATTGCATGGATATTACCCCTTAGTCATATTAACAAGGCAATGTTGTCCCTAATGCTTACATAATCCCCTGTAATTCAGCTAATTCTGTCAGAAAATCCTATTTTCTTTGATGTCATTATTGCCATTGTATGTGTTCTTGATTTTTTTTTCTTTTTTTTTTTGCTTGGGCTGTACTCAATCTTTCTAATAATTCCATAATATGCACCATAATCTTCAACATGCATTGGAGAATCAGTCTTCATTTCAAATGATTTAAGGTATTTGAGCATAATTAGCAGAATCTGTTGCTTTGAAATCTAAAGGCAGTAAATGAATTTTGAAGCAGCGGACTATAGTCCTCTATAATTTGACACTTACCATCCTGCTTAAAGAGTGGTACATAGTTTTCAATTGTAGGCTAGGGGAGTGGAGTAAATGGAGATGATTTCAAGTTCATATTAAATTTGGGTCCTCCCGTGTAAGTTCTTCATTTTTCAGTTTGTACTCTAAACATCAGAGATTGATATTGTAAGGAAACATTTTGAGGAAATATGAAAAATGAAGTTAAATTTTGTTATTTATCCATCATCACTGGTTATATACAGATGGTTAAGAGTCATCAGATCTGTTTGATCATTTGCGAGAGTAAAAAATTTTGTGCATTATAAGTTGTTGAGACACTAAAGTTTGTAATCATGACTACGGTTCAGAATGATGCTTGATAGTATTCCATATCATAGACGATGACATGTAAAAAGGAGGGGAAATCAGAAAAAGAAGCAGGGCCCTGCTTGTGACCTGTAAACCAAAAGTAATACCATCTGGTGTGGGCTATGCATCCCTAAAATTCCCAGATACATGATAAGCTACACATGCATAAGCATATATACACAAAAACACCATAAATCAATTAGAAAATGGTAACAAAAGGTCAAACAAAGAGACCACCGCAGAAATACTATGAGAAAAGGTGTCCTACATCATACTTTTCAAGTAATTAATCAAGTAATATCTTATACTGTCACACTATATCAACACATAGTAAGTTAATTGTTTAGGCACCATTTACAGTCAACAGGTACACAATTTTGTAATTGTCCAACCCATTGTCAGACATGTATCAACAGAAGTGTTCTTTTGACAAATGTTCAATATTCAATATTTTGACTCTTGATGGGAAGAAGTGTTATTTGTGTGTGATGAAAATATATATATTCCATATTTGTTGAATAATGAAGACTATGAATAAGAATTACATGTGAGATAGAATGGCTAAGTCACTGTGAACATGATATATGATCCTGATTATTTCAGTAAATTAATTACCAAAATAGTCATCAACTTATATATATATATATATATAATTTGTGAAAGAAATAATAAATAATAAATAATATAAAGATATTATCATGCGCAAGAAATGGCTGTAATAAATGTTATTGTCGATGTCAGGTCATAATATATGCATAACAGGTTTTTTCAAAATAGACTAGGTTACTAGTTTATATTTACATAGTTGCTCTTTTAGAATTTTATGTTCCTTGCGTGCAGGCCTGCTCATTGCAGGATATCCCAAATTTTCACTACAAATCTCCCATCCCCAATTTTTTCCTGTGAAAATTTCTCCATTTTTACACTATAAATTTCCCTACTTTGAAGGGAGGAAACATCCAACAAAAAAAATCAAATACTGAAAAAAAATAAAACCTTGTTTGTAACCCACTACATATTAGTATCTTTTCTAATTATACAATAATGGAAAAAGGCGTACATTTGTTGAGACTAACTCTCAGTATCACATATAAAAGGCATGTATGAATTATACATCTCACTAAAAATGAAAAAAGATATACCGTTACCCACTTCGGTACTGTGGCTCCTTCAATGCTGTCACAGTATGGCAAATATGGTTTGACATCAAGCACAGGCTGTTGACAAAAGTAAAAAATTAGAACTGAAATTAAACATGACTGGTATAAATAGAATTGAGAACTAACCGTTCCATCAACTAGATCGACACCAGAAAGTAGAATCATGTTTCCTTGCACTGCCTCCACCTGTATTACATGACAAGAAGACATTAGTGTTATTGTGCCAACCCTTTTCTGTTGGCAAATGTAACCTCCATTTTGATAGCTTATAAATATCTTATGTAAGGTAAGGTTCATCCCCACTTCCCATTCAAACTAAATAAACTTAATATGTGATAGTACAAATTTCAGATAGGTGTTATCATCAGAGACGGCACTCTAGATAAGATGAAGTCAAATAGTGACAAGGATAGACATTCTATCAACTGTAAAATGCTTCACATCAAGAAAATTTTACTGAATATTAGTCTTTCTTCTTACGCACAAGCCAATATCAAAATCAAGGGCTCATTGAATTGGACGATAGTGGACCAGCTTCCATTTTTCATGGTGGAGAAAATTCGTCCAAGCATATTTAAACCCACTGCAGCTTGAATACTCCACAGATACAGAATTTAGGTCCGCTTTCACATGTGGGAAATGCCATGCCATTAACTCAAGGATATGGATACCCGTCTTTTTGATGAATAATGAGAGATGGTAATGGGAGGTAGGTCGTACAAAATTGTGTTCAAGCAATTAGCAATAAAATGAGTGACTTGTACCTAAAAAATTTATTAGTCACACAGACAACATTCGTATTCCTAAGAGATTTCCCATGTCTCGATGCAGGATTCCCCAGTATTCTTTAGCCCTAAAAAATTTTCATATTAAAAAACAGCTCTTCATACTCGACTAGCAATGAAGTCCAATTGAATTTTCATGTTGCATACTTTCCATAGTGTAAAAAAAACAAGATGCCATTGCACATGGAGACAGAATAATGCTTACCTTTGCAACTGTCAGTCCAATAGGACATGGTCGATGTGGAGATCTTGTAGCAAAGACTCCCATCCTGCCACCTTTCAGCCTTGGTACTCTGACCTACACACATTAAATACTTCTATCCAGCTCCTCTTAGAAGTTGAAATTATAAGAAATAGTAAAAAAATTGAGTTGTAAGTAAAGAACAATATCAAACCAGAAACACAGCTTACCTTTGCCTTAAACCTTGATTTTGATGGTTCCTTCCATAACTTTTCCAGGTCTGTGTTTAAATGAAAAACATATATTATCCAGCAATGAGAATATTCACCAAGACCTTCAAGTGCTGCTGGAGGAATGTGAGCTGAATCAAATACCAAGCATGCCCTAGCAAGAGGCACAAGTAAAGGTTGCCTTGGTGTACCATTTCTGTGAAAATGAAATGCAAATAATCATTTTCTGAAATTTACATAGAATTGTATGCATAGAAATATTTCTTCATTGTGCACAGCAATCTTAAACTTGAATGTTTGATACCTAACTTTTCTGTTGCCATTGTGCAAAAAGTAAGTCATTCCATTTGTGGAACTACACTCAAATTACTATGTAACTGGAAATTATTAGAATACGTGAGTATCAATTTCGAAGTGCATTTCTTCATGTTCTATCTTCAGATTTAGAATCATGAACTGTCTGATTTTACAGTTCTTAAACCCCCAATTTTGAGAATATATTCCTAGACACCATTATTCAATTATCTAGTATTATTACCTATAGCTACGCCACTGATTCCCAATTATTTAAATATAAAAATTTCAAAATTCATGGTATGGATAATTTGGCTGCACAGTTGGACTGCTTAACTTTGAACCACTGATTTTTATAGTTCATGGTCCAGTCCTTTGTTGGGAACTTGGAAACACCAGATCAAAATGAGATAAAAAGAAATCGGAGCAGCAAACACTTGCAGATGGAACCTTTTATCAATGACTACATGATCATCAATTCATGTCAACTGCAACTTTTCGTGCTTTAATAAGGATCAGTGGACCACAACCCAGCACAGGTCTGCCAAAGCAGGGTCCTAGGAGGGTGGGACAAGCAACAGACCTAACCTTCAACATTTTTTATGCAAAGTGGCTGTACTCAGCCTCAAACACACATTCTTACAGTACCGCCGGGCTTTTACCTAGAATTTTCTTGTTTTAATATTAATATTTTTCATATTTATATTTATGATGCCATGCTGATCTCAAATGTTAGCCAAATCGAACAAAATGGTGAAACACATTGTAATGGGATTGAGCCTGTAAAAGATAATTTAAATACACATCATCCATCTGAAAATATGGTTTGTGACAAATGTAAATGGCAGAAAAAGATTTGGGTTGCCAACACTAGGTTCATATAAGGCATTTTGTTCTTGTGTTGCATTAGAAACATAGGAGAGTGATAGGATTATACAGTAGAAGTAGAATTCCAATCGTGTTCGACTGAATCTAATTGGATTTGATTTGTAAAGAAGAGGAGATTGATTGATTGAATGAATGAAAGGAAATTCCCGTTTATTAATCGTTGAAGGAAATTACAAAAGAATTTGAAGAACAGATTATTTTGGTGATTTTCGAGAGATCAACCCTCTCCTAATCGATTCAAGTTTATTCCAATTCCTGAATGTCTTCGCTCCATGCGTTTCAACAGTATATATCAACTCCAACTCAACCTACACGTAGGCTTATTCCCCAGAAATTACAATATTCTCCCCATAACACTAGTTCTGCTGTGCCGCCATACCAGACCCCTTGCTGCTCTTCCTTCTGGAGTAGGTGAATCTCAACGGGGGTCTATCAATACTCCCCGCCAACGAAAGCACCTTGTCCTCAAGGTGAAAGTTAGGAAACATATTAACAATAGTGTCATACGGCCCCCAAGAAGCTTCAAAAGCTGGTAAATGTTTCCATTGGATTAACACCTCAGAACCAGAGTGCTTATCACCTGTTGTTGGGCGAATGTCCAGCAACTTTTCGGGTTCCATCCTCCATTCCAAATCATCCTGTAATTCAGGTGGCAATTGTTAACAAGGAACCGTAGCACCCACAGCTTTGCGTAGTTGAGAAACATGAAACACCGAATGGATGCTGAAGCTAGCAATTGCAACTTATAAGCTACTTGACCAATGCGCTGAACAACACGAAAACCTTCGAAGAAACGAGGAGAAAGCTTTTCATTACTACGTCGTGCCATTGAACGCTGACAATAAGGAAGAAGTTTCAAATAAACCATGTCGCCTACTTGAAAGGACACATTTCTACAATGTAAATCAGAGCTTTGTTTCATACGTGCTTGTGCAGCTAGCAAATGGGTCTTCAATTCATCCAACATGTGGTCTCGTTGCTGAAGTTGTTCTTCCACCGAAAAACTAGTAGAACGAGATTGTCCATACGCACAAGTGGAGGAGGATCACGTCCATACACCATACGAAAAGGGGTGAATTTTGTGGTTGTATGAAAGGATTTATTATACCAATATTCTGCCCAAGCCAACCAATTTGCCCATGTCCGTGGTTGAGAACTAGCAAAACAACGGAGATACGTTTCCAAGCATCTATTAACCACCTCACTTTGTCCATCTGTTTATGGGTGATAAGCGGTGCTCCGGCGAAGAGAAGTTTGCAGTAAATGAAAAAGCTCTAACCAAAAGTGGCTCATAAAAATCTTGTCTCAATCTGAAATGATGGATCTAGGAACCCCATGAAGACGAACCACTTGCTGTACAAATAGAGCAGCTACCTTGACTGCAGAAAAAGGATGCTTGAGAGTAATAAAATGGCTGTATTTACTGAGACGATCCACTACGACCAAAATGGAGTCGGCCCTTGAGATTTTGGCAATCCTTTAATGAATTCCATTGATATATCCTCCCAAATGGCTTGGGGAATGGGCAAGGGTTGGAGAAGTCCTGCTGGAGATAATGCTTCATACTTATTTTGTTGACATATAGAACAAGCTTCCACAAATGATTTAATGTCAATCTTCATCCCTTCCCAAAAAAGTTCAGATGTGAGTCTCTTGTATGTCTTTAGAAAACCTTAGTGCCCTCCAATTGGACTGTTATGGAATTCCTGAAGCAAGGAAGGAATTAATGCTGAAGTACGAGGAAGTGCGATCCTATCTTTGAATCGTAATTATCCATGAACCAAAGTCCAACCTCTTTTCGATAATGGATCTTGTGTGAGTGCAGAAATGATGGACTGTAATTTTGCATCATTCTTAACTTGTTGAGCAATCTCTTGAAAATTCACAATAGTAGGAACAGTCAATGTTTGCAATTCAGCTTTGAACTTGTGATAAGGCATCAGCAGCCTTATTACCGCTGCCCGGACAATATTGGATGTCAAAATCATACCCAAGAATCTTGACCAGCCATTTCTGATGTTCCATAGCAACTAACCGCTGTTCCAACAGATGTTTGAGGCTGCTTTGGTCTGTTCGTACCACAAAATGTCTTCCAAGAAGATAATGGCGCCACTTCTGAATCGAGAATACGATGGCCATCAATTCTCTTTCGTAGACAGATTTAAGACGTGCCTGATTAATCAATGAATGGCTGTAAAATGCTATAGGCCAACCTTGCTGGGATAGTACAGCCCCTAACCCAACTCCCGATGCATCTGTTTCTAGCACAAACGGCTTGGTAAAGTCTGGTAGTACGAGTACCGGCACCTGTAGCATTGCTTTTTTGAGAGCACTCACGGCTGCCATTGCTGAATGAGTCCACACAAAGGCATCCTTTCTAAGTAACTGTGTTAGAGGTGCTACTATCTTACCATAATCCTTAACGAAGCGCTGGTAATAGCCCGTAAGCCCGAAAAATCCACGAAGTTCCTTGATATTTTTGGGTAATGGCCACTATTCCATCACTCTAATTTTTTTAGAATCTGCTGCCACCCCTTTAGCTGAAATTATACGGCCAAGGTACTCAATCTGAGTTTGACCAAAACAGCACTTTTTAGCATTAGCATAAAGCTTATGAACTTGGAGGATGGAAAGAACTTCACGTGGATGAATCAGATGCTCTGCAAAGGATGGACTGTATATCAGTATATCATCAAAGAACACTAAAACTGTCTTCCGAAGTAGGTGTTTGAACACTGTATTCATCAGGGCCTGAAAAGTCGCCGGTGCGTTGGTGAATCCAAAGGGCATCACCAAGAATTCGTAATGTCCTTCATGCATCTGAAACGCTGTTTTGTATGCATCTGAAGGCCGCATTCTAATTTGGTGATAACCTGACTTGAGGTCGAGCTTAGAGAAGAATTGAGCCCCTTGCAATTCATCAATTAACTCATCAATGTTTGGTATCGGAAATCGATCTGGAACTGTAGCTTTGTTAAGGGCACGGTAATCCACGCAGAAACGCCAGCTCCCATCTTTCTTTTTGACTAATAGCACCGAACTGGAGAATGGGCTCCCACTAGGTTGTATAATTCCAGCAATTAACATCTCCGAGACCAATCGCTCAATCTCATTCTTTTGAAAATGGGGATACCTATAGGGTCGAACTAAAATTGGTTCAGTACCCTCCTTCAAATTAATTGAGTGATCATGGGCACATCGTGGACATAAAGTGGTTGGGCATTCAAAAATATCAGCAAACTCTGTAATTATAGCAAAGATTTCTGGAGAAGAGGATGAAGATGATTCAGCTTCTGCAGATTGTAACACATTCAGCTCTAACAGTAGTCCATGACCCTTGCTCCATATGGTTTTAATCATAGCCTTCAACGAAATAGGTGATTTTGAAAGATTTGGATCACCCTATAGTTGAACGACAGAATCTCCCAATTTAATCTTCATATGCATTCTTTGCCAATTCACCTGTGTTGTTCCTAAAGTTGCCAACCATTTGATTCCCAATATGATATCTAAACTACCCAAGCCGAGAGGAATGTAATCCTCAACCACTGTCAACCCTTGCAAAGATAATACCACTCCTTTGCAAATCCCATGACCTCGTATTGGTTCACCATTTCCCATCACCACACCATATCCCACAGTCTCTACAATTGGAATTCCCAATCGACTCACCAAGTCATTGGAGATAAAATTGTGTGATGCACCACTATCAATCAATACTACAACCTCAGATTCAGCTATGGTACCTTTCAACTTCATTGTTCTCGTATCAAATAGTCCAACAACAGAATTTAATGATAACTCTGCTTTTCCCAGTAGTGTTTCGTCCTTTTCCATCGTGCTCTCCTCCTCATCACTACTGAAGTCTGCATCATTTTGATCTTCATCTATCAACAACACCTGCCACTCACGTTGCTTACAACGATGCCCTTGGTGGTATTTCTCATCGCATGTAAAACACAGTCCCCGCTCTTTCAACTGAATTTCAGCCGCAGTTAACCTCTTGATAGAAGAATTGGACAAGGCAGGCTTCATTCTATTTGTTTCAGCCGTGGGCTTGGGCTCAATCCAACCCACCACACGTTGGTCGGTTCTAATTTGCGGAGCCATGGGTATGCGGTTGGTTCGGGTCTCACGACCCTCCATCTTCACCCGACGAAGAAGACAATTACAATCTTCGATTCTTCTCGCTGTGTCCATAATCGCTTGGAGTCCGGAAGGGTTGAGCACCAACAACTCCGCCTGAATCTCCTCCGTTAAACCATTAACAAACATGGCAGCTAGGGTCTCTTCTTCGAGATGTTTCAGGCCGATCAACAAAACCTCAAAACGTCCTCGGTATTCCGCGACAGAGCTAGTCTGCCTGATGGAGAAAAACCTCTTATGCAAGCTGCCGATCTAAGAGTCTCGAAAACGCTTAATCATTTTGTACTTAAGTTTGTCCCAAGTTAACAATGGTCGTCAAGCTTCCTCCCATTGAAACCAAGAAAGAGCGACTCCTTCGAAACATATGCCTGCGGCTGATATCTTCTCTGCTTCCGTCAACCCGTTCATGGAGAAGTAATGCTCAGATCTAAACAGCCAGGCGTCTGGATCAAATCCGTTGAAGGTAGGTAGCTCTAATTTGAGTGGCTTGAATTCGTTAATGGCTGCCAATACACGATCTCCTTTAGTAGGTGCTGTATTATGTGGTTGATTGTCTCCGATAGTTGCAGAAACCTCCGCCGATCTAGTCGCAATATGCTCTCCTGAAGTTTCCCCATCTATTATTTTGGCTTTCAACATGGATCTAAAACCTTCTTCCATTTTTTGTGCTAAGAGGTTCATGGAACTTTGCAAATCGAAAATCCTCTCTTCCATCTCTGGCATGCGCTGTAGATCCGATTCAATTTGATCCATACAAGACTCCATCCTGGTAGCAGGCATTCCCAAGGAAGAATCGTAGAGCTTTGATACCAATTTGATAGGATTCTACTGTAGAAGTAGAATTCCAATCGTGTTCGACTGAATCAAATCGGATTTGATTTGTAAAGAAGAGGAGATTGATTAAATGAATGAAAGGAAATTCCTGTTTATTAATCGCTGAAGGAAATTACAAAAGAATTTGAAGAAGAACAAATTATTTTGGTGATTTTCGAGAGATCACCCCTCTCCTAATCGATTCAAGTTTATTCCAATTCTTGAATGTCCTCCCTCCATGCATTTCAACAGTATATATCAACTATTTTCCAACTCAACCTACACATAGGCCTATTCCCCAGAAATTAAAATATTCTCCCCATAACAGTAGTTGACTGAACCACCACTGTTCTGCTGTGCCGCCATACCAGACCCCTTGCTGCTCTTCCTTCTGGAGTAGGTGAATCTCAACAGGGGTCAATCAAAGAGCAGTTGTGATTTTATAATTAAACAAATATAAATATGTATGTATGCATGTATGTATTTTAAATCATATTGTACCTTGCTTCTATTGTTAATATGTTATCCATTCCAAAATGTAAATCAGCATTATGCATAGACTAGTTGAAATCAAAATTTTCATGAAATTACAAGACTTACAATCATCTACCTACGGTTATGAATCTTTCACCCACATATGCAAATCTTTTTATAATTGGAATTTGGCATATCAAATTACAGTATGGATTTGACACTTTGCATTAAGATTGATTGTGTGTATTATGTAAGTTGTATAATCACCACAAGTAGCAGCTCTATGATGAGTTTTTCAGGTGAATCAATTTCTTTATGATCATAATTAATTTATTTATAATTTTTTATGCTAAAAGGGAACAACTTATAGGTTTTATATAATTTTTATGTAAAATAATATATGACGTAAATGCATAGAATCTGATGAATTAAAGCATTTAAGAACAATTAATGTAAACCCCACCACTCCACAAACATGTAAATTCTGAAAGGATACTCACAGATTATATGCATAAGAGATTTACAGAAATTTACGATCATACAAAAATAAAAATGACCCATTCTTTTTTTTTTCATTTTTGTATGCTCATAAACAGTTGACTTACAAATTTTTATAATAAAAATTATGATTTTATTTCATATCGTACCTGCTTTCATTATTTTCCAACCAAATACATACAGGCATATCAAATTACATTCTAAATTAGATACTTTGCATTCAGATTAATAATGTATATTACTTAAGTTATTCCGATAGAAATTTTTTAAATATAATACCGTTGGGACATAAGCAATAATATATCTTCGCAAATGACAAAAGATTACATCTTGATGATAGCTTAAGCAATTATAAGTTTATAAACACATGACAGTTCCAGCACAGAATTCATGTGTTTCACTTTACTTAAACATAAAGCTAGAACAACTCATGGTATAAGTAATGGTGGAAGACGGGCTCAATCAAGCCACTAAGACAACAAGCATGTTAAAGAATACATCAAGGAAATGTTAATAGCTTTGTAGAGCAAATACGAATAGAAGATAAGGCGGTTAGTTATAACAAATCTCATATGAAATTGACTAATAGAAAATTTATGCTACTCTTATTCAAGTATTATAATAATATAATAATATAAGTGAAGACAGCATGTCAAGTACAAAAGGTCTACACGCATTTGCAACCCATGTGCAAGATGGAAATTCTACAAAAGTCTATAACTATACTAGAGATTTTATATACAAAATACATTTCAAATGGATTTGTACTCTTTGTACTTATTGTCACGCAAAACTACTTGTGCTTGAGAGATATAGCTATATTCTTCAAATAAAAAAAAATTAAGTCTGCCACCTGCACATTTATGTAAATAAATTTGGATGAAAATTTTAGAAAAGCTTAAGTTCTTGCTCGTGGATCAATCTATTATAAAATCAGAAGTCTATTAGCATAACATGATGAAAACCAAGGTACCTACAACTTTATATTTATAATACTAAGCATCAAATTGATAATCGAATAATTAAAAATTAATCAATTAATAGAAGCTTGGTTGAAAGATTACAAATTATTCTTACTCAAAGTAACATTTTTATTTATGTTCCTCCCTACCCCCAATTGGAAATGCACCAAGATTTGCCAATGTGTTGTCTTTTAATCAAAGAGCAACCCATTAAGCTATAACAATATACAAGTCCAATAGTTTTCCCAATTTGCGGCAATTATTGTCGGTGACTATAGCTTAAATGAAAGGAGGAGGTCGAGATACTATTATAAACAACACATGGAGAAAGTTTAGAAAATGTTTCAAAGACCGTTAAATTTTTTGACCTTTTATAGCATCTAATTTCACTACCATATGGAAGTTCCAAACTATGTTGTACTGTACCGAATGTTAGGTGGCAAAAAATCAACATGTTTGGAAGATGAGCTTTACCAAGATGAAGATGCTAAGATTGACTTGTTGCAAAACTAAAAAAGACAACAAGAAATGAAGACATGCAAAAGTGATTAGGCATAACATACAATAGGGATAAAATGGAGGAAAGTAGGTTAAGATGGTTCTACATGTGACGCAAAGACCTAGAGATGCACTTGTAAGAAGGTGTGAGAAAATATATATTGAGGATCAAAGAGACCTAAAAAGACTCGCATGGAATTAATAAAACAAGACCTACAAAAACATAAATTAATAGAAGATATAATTTTTTATAAAGCAAGATAGAGAGGCAAGATTCGTGTCACCGACACCACTTTGGTAGGAACTAGCTTTTGATAATGATGGAAGTTCCACTCTTGTTAATCTGATAAGCATTAGATATATGATTATAATGCTATAAGGTTTCTATCATAGATTCATAATATAATTATAGTATACAAATTTATTAATAATTGTTTAGATTATTACTGTATATTAATAACCTTACTACAAAGAAAATATTTACTTTACCATTATGTATTAGATAACTAGGGGAAGATAGAAACTCAAGGCCTTGTTTGGATACTAGGAACAGAGAAAAAAATATAGAAAATGAAATTTTCTAGCATCCCATACACATTTGGATACTTGGAAAATAGTGGGGCTTATCAATTTGTGGAAAAAAGAAAAAACAAAAACCTTGCCATGGTCTCCAACACTACAAATTAGATTCAATGTCACCAAAAAAATAATTTTACAAACCTTATTGGAAGCACCCCTGAAAGGTATTAATTATTGTCAACCTTGTAGGGGTTTATCCACAAATACTTAGGTCAATACTGGATTATACTATTGTAGGGGTACCATCAGTAAGATTTGCCAAGATTTTTTCCAATGACAAGGAATCCAACCTCCAGTGTTGAAAACAAAGCTGGAAAATTTTATACTTTTTTTTTTGGGGCAAATTAATGGGCCCCATTTTTTTGGGTATCCACATGAATGTGTGATGCAAGAAAAGTTTCTTTTCCCCACACCCTTCTATTTTACTGGTATCCAAATAGAGCATTAAGTTTTTATGTTGCGTCCATTATCATAAAGTAAAAAATTCTACTTATAATAAAGAGATTTATATGGTACTAATCTAGATAATAGTTATAATTAATTTCTATTGCATAGCTATTTACAATAACAACTTTATTCCAAAGCAAAATAACCAGAATTTTCAATGGGATATCAAGATCCCCAAAGGCTTTATTTCAATCTATCCTCAGTTGTATTCTTTTTTGGGTCTCAAGTAAGGATGTTTGCAAAGGATTGGCCTTGCAAGAAGTATTGTCATTTGAAAATTTATGGGATCTGTAGAAGCCTAGTTCTTTTTCTCGCTGATACATTCTTGGTGCATATCTATTGTCCTTTGGACAACTCCTCTTTTCTTCATTAATAAAATCCTTATTACCGATCAAAAATAATAATATTTCTAAAGCTTATGAGAGCAACAAGCTCATCAACAAATATTCCGCCCACATTGTTTACTGATGTGTCTAAATTCCATCCATAACTTTCATATAGTATTAGAAGTGAATATATAAAGAACCACAAATTCCAATAGTATCAGTAACATTTTCTAACCTTTCTCTATGAGTTTGTATAATAATATCTCAATCTCTCCCTCTTTTTAAGCGTTGTCACCAATAATAACTGTTATAACTTGAGGATTTGTTGGCATTATATATCAATGTTATTTAAGGAATTGCCCTTTGATCAAAAGGCGACATATGCAAATATTGACATTTTCCCAATTAAAGGAAAACATGGACAAAAAGATTACATCGATTAAGAATAATTTATAATCTTTCAACCAACCTTTCATCAATTGATTAATTTTCCATCATTTGATTACAAATTTCATGCTCCGTATCATAAATATAAAGTTAAAGATATCTTAATCTGCATCCATTTTTTGGTAAACAAACTTCCAATTTAATGATGAATCAATTTGAGAACAAAAATTTATATACATCTTAAGCATTTCAAAGATTTTAATCCAAATTTACTCTCATAGATGAAAATGCAAACAAATAGTTGAAATCCAGAATTTTACCAGAAGTAAAAATCTTCTGGTTAATTTAATACCTTGGTCCAAATGACAGATAATGATGGTGATAAAGGTGCATATGACAAACTTATTTTCAAATTAAATAACATAGCTCCATCTTCTCAAACCTAAATAACCTTTCATGATAATAAGTATACAGAGTTGTTTATGGTAACACATTCATTCAAAATATCACATTATCTATAAAATCTCTAGCACAGTGGAAGACACCTCTAGAATGTCCATCTTACATGTTATTTTTTGTTCTACTAGTTCAATCTCATGATTTCAGCAGAGGGTAAGACTGTAAGTGTTGTTCATAAATCCTGGTTTTTTATCTAATTATTTTTACATGATTTTTCTCTCTTTTTTTCCTTTTTTCTATTAAATACATACAAATAAATCTGTTTACTTAGGGGTTTTGTTTTTTGTTACTTGTAGATTAATTTAAGGTTCTCATTGATTTTATTTTTTGGATATTTGTAAATTATTGAAATTCATAGAGTAAAATTTAAATATTCTAGGAATTTTAGAAATTTGTATTATCTTTAAGCTTTTAAGAATTTTAAGAAATTGTCAACAAATAACTAATTTTTTGAGGATGAAATTCAGATCAAATAATTGGTTCGTTGAACCCCTTGACCTGAACATTTGGTAGAACTTGTTTTAATCTCTAATTATTAATTTCATGGTGCCCATACACACATAATTAGACCCATGGATGGCAGTGACTCCTTTGACACAAACCGAAACAATGGGTCACGTTCACACAATATATATGAGAATAAATGTTATAACACTCGGCGAAGAAGTCGACAAGAAAGACTTGTTACGATAGAGAAGTTGCGGAGACAGAAATAAAGCATTAATATATTTTATACAGATTGTATTTACTTTATTAGAATTGTACAGCTAGCATGGATATCTAGTTGTTAGTAGGTTTCCTATAATGTAGCTTGTACAGTTAACAATAGGAGGAGATACCTTGTATAAAGCAGAAGAGGATGTAACGAAGAGAGGACTTTTGGGAGAATTGAAGAGAACATAAAAACATTGACATGGTATCAGAGCCTACTCTGTTTCAAAACTGAATACTCTTGGATTTGTTTGTGCGTGGGTGGTTGACAGAGATTGTGTCAACATCTTCTTGGATATTCCTCTATTTAAAAACTGACTACAAAGCATTCTCCTCGACTTCTTCTGCAACTGAGAAGATCTCTGCGACTGAGAAGAGACGCTCGTCACTTATTTTGGCATCGTCTGCCCTCTTCTACGATTGAGAAGAGGCTAACGACTCTTGTTTTGGCATATTTATCGTCTGTTCTATTCTCGTTTTGGTGATTCTCGACTCAACAGCAAGTGATTCACATTCTGGTGATTCTCGCAACCTTTTGATCTAGAGTCAAACGTCTATTCTACTCGTTTGAGGAGTGCGATTGATTTCGTACTTTGCGTTGAAGTTCATCGTTTGACAAGTACGATTGATTTCGTGCTTTGCGTTTGAAGTTCTTCTTATCATCTGACAAGTGCGACTGATTTCGTGTCCTTTTATTTCTCAACTTTGCAACTCATTTCTTCATCTGACGAGTGCATCCGACGTTTGCAACTAATCACGGCATCTTTACTTCATGTTTCTTGCATCTATTTACTTATCCAATGTCTAGTGAGAACACTTTGATTCGTTTCAATGGGAAGAATTTTTCTGCCTGGGAATTTCAATTTCATATGAACGTGAAAGGCAAAGAGTTATGGAGCCATCTCGATGGGACTACCAAAGCACCAGAAGATGACCAAGCTCTTGGTCAATGTGAGAGCAAGGATGCCAAAGTTGTGTCCCGGATTTTGGCTTCTATTGAGCCTCACATGGTTAACAATCTGTGTACCTTTTCCAAGGCCAAGGAAATGTGGGATTATCTTCATCGCATCTATTTTCAGGATCATACTGCTAGACGTTTTCAGTTGGAATTGGAGTTGGCCAAATTTACTCAAGGCAACTTATCAGTTGAGCAATATTATTCTGGTTTTCTAACTCTGTGGAGCGAATATTCCAGTATTGTAACTGCTAGCGTCCCTAAGGAGGCATTGGAGGTAATACGCATTGTACACGTTGCTAGTCAAAGAGATAAGTTCTTAATGAAATTACGTCCGGAGTTCGAACTGGTACATGGAAGTTTGCTGAATCGTGATCCAATTCCATCACTTGAAATTTGCCTTGGTAAATTGCTACGTGAAGAGCAGAGATTGAGCACTCTGCAGGGAAAGCAATCTGAAACTGGATCTTCGGAGGTAGTAAATGTTGCCTATGCTGCACAAGGAAGAAGAAAGGACAAATCCGCTACTCAGTGTTTTAGTTGCAAGGAATTCGGGCATATTGCTCGTAATTGCAGCAAGAAATTTTGCAATTACTGCAAACAACCAGGTCACATCATCAAAGAGTGCTCAATTCGTCCTCAAAATAGACACACACAGGCACTTCAGGCAAATGTCATTGACACCACATCTTCCAATTCAGCACCATCTTCTCTGACTCCCGAAATGGTACAGCAGATGATTGCTACTGCTTTTTCTACCTTTGGGCTTCAAGGTACGTCATCCAAAGTATCTCAATCCTGGATTATTGATTCTGGTGCATCCAACCACATGACAGGTAGTACACATGGTCTCACAGACATTCAATCATATAATGGCCAGGAAGAAATTCAGATTGCCAACGGCAGTACCTTACCTATTACTGCTATTGGTAGTTTGGGTTCTTCAATATCTAATGTGTTTGTGTCACCTGGTTTATCTACCAATTTAATTTCAGTTGGACAATCGGTTGATAAAAATTGCGATATTCATTTTTCTCGTAGTGGTTGTCTTGTGCAGGATCTAGTTTCAGGGAGGGTGATCGCGAAGGGGCCTAAAGTGGGACAACTCTTTCCGCTGCAGTTTGATATTCCTAGAACAGTTTCACTAGCATGTAGTACTGTCAATTGTAACAGTGAAATTTGGCACAGACGTTTGGGACATCTTAATGCTGTTGTCTTATCTCATCTTGTTAATAATGGTTATTTGGCAAGTAAAGATCAATTTTCTTCATCTTCTATTTCTTTTGATTGTACTACTTGTCGTATTAGTAAGAGCAAGACTTTATCTTTTCCCCAATATGGAAGCCATGCAACTAAGTGTTTTGATCTTATTCATTTAGATGTTTGGGGTATCAGTCCTGTTATTTCTCATGCGAAGTATAAATATTTTGTTACATTTATTGATGACTACAGCAAATTTACCTGGATATACTTTCTTCGGAATAAGAGTGATGTGTTTTCTATATTTCAAAATTTTGTTGTTTATCTAGAAACACAGTTTTCAACCAAGATGAAAGTATTACGATCTAATTCAAGGGGAGAATACATGTCCAAGGAATTCCAAGAGTTTCTACAGCACAAAGGGATTCTCTCTCAGCGATCATGCCCTTACACTCCTCAACAAAATGGCGTGGCTGAGAGGAAGAACCGTCATCTGTTGGATGTAGTCCGGACATTACTACTTGAGTCTTCTACCCCACCAAAGTTTTGGGTTGAAGCTGTATCTACTGCGGTTTATTTGATTAACAGGTTACCTATGCAAGCAATTGGATATGACAATCCATACTTCCAATTATTTGGGGTTCATCCTGAGTATAGTTCTCTTCATACATTTGGATGTGTTTGTTTTGTACACTTACCTCCTTCAAAACGTCATAAGCTTGGAGCTCAAGCTGTGAAGTGTGCATTTCTGGGATACAGTATGTCTCACAAAGGATATGTTTGCTATGATCCTATTGCTAATCGCATTCGCGTATCTCGCAATGTTGTTTTCTTCGAGAAGGTTTATTTCTTTCAAAGTCATGTGATTGATGATGCTAATCTTACTCAGCTACCAATATTTGATAAATGCTCAGACTCTGTTACTTGATTCAAGCCTGGAATGGAATATCAGCGTCATCATTCCCCACTTTCATCAACTCCTTCAGCGCCTGCTCACTCACCTGTTCCATCACCTGATTCTGTGGAAACCAGTCTTCGACGTTCAAGTCAGGTCTCTAAGATTCCTGATAGGTATGGTTTCTCTTACACTTCGCTTTCTGCGACTCTAGATATTGTGCCTGTGCCTACTTATTCTCAGGCATCTTCTCAAGCATGCTGGAAGAAAGCAATGCAAGATGAATTTCAGGCACTTCAGGAGAACTGTACATGGGACCTGGTTCCTTATCCTGTTAATGTAAAAGCAATTGGATGTAAGTGGGTGTATACAGTCAAGTTGAGATCTGACAGATCTTTGGAGAGATATAAGGCTCGTTTAGTAGCTCTTGGAAATTGACAAGAATATGGAATTGACTATGACGAAACCTTTGCTCCAGTAGCTAAGATGACAACAGTTCGGTTAATTCTTGCTATTGCTACCTCGCAATAGCAAGGTCTAAAACAGGCCTTCCTCCACAATTTGTCGTTTGAAGCGATCTTTGTATGGTCTAAAACAGGCCCCACGTGCTTGGTTTAAGAAATTTTGTTTGACTCTCCTTCAATTTCATTTTAAGTAATTTTCATTCTTCGTTATTTCTCCGTCGCACGTCAGCAAGTATTGTCCTCCTCCTTGTCTATGTTGATGACATTGTCATTACTGGTTCAGATCCTCAACTTTTGAGTGACTTGCAGACTTATCTTAGCACATCATTTCATATGAAGGACCTTAGGTCACTTCAGTACTTTTTGGTCTTGAGGTTAAGTCTACTCCAACAGGGGTTATTCTGCATCAGCACAAGTATACACAAGAATTGATTGATCATGCTGGTCTTCAGAATGCAAATGCTGTTATCACACCTCTTGATGTGAATTTGAAGCTGCGTACTGATGAGGATGATATTCTCTCTAATCCTTCTCTGTATCGTCAATTGGTTGGGAGCCTAAATTATTTAACTATTACCCGGCCTGACATTTCATTTGCAGGTCAAACAGTTTATGCAGGCTCCTCGACATCTTCATATGGCTGTTGTTCGTCGTATTCTCCGTTATTTGGTTGGTACTTCAGGCCGTGGCTTATTATTTCCTATTGGGCAGACTCCTCAATTGAGAGGCTATTGTGATGCTGACTGGGCTGGTTGTGCTGACACTCGGCGTTCTGTTACTGGATAGTGTATGGTCTTGGGAAATTCTATTATTTCCTGGAAAAGCAAGAAGCAAGACCGAGTGTCCAAATCCTCTACTGAGTCTGAATATCGATCTATGTTTTCGGCTTGCTCTGAAATCGTCTGGCTTCGTGGTTTATTGACAGAGCTTGGTTTTCCTCTTAATGATTCCACTCCACTTCATGCCGATAACACTAACGCTATTCTGCCGCGAATCATGTTTTTCATGAACGAACCAAGCACATCAAGGTAGACTATCACTATATTCGAGAAGCCTATGATCAGCGCCTGATTCTCCTACCTCATATTTCTACAGATCTTCAGGTTGCTGATATTTTCACCAAAGCTCTCTCTCATCAACGTCATCAGTTTCTGGTAGACAAATTGATGCTTATTGATCGCCAACATCAATTTGAGAGGGGATGTTACGATAGAGAAGTTGCGGAGACAGAAATAAAGCATTAATATATTTTGTACAGATTGTATTTACTTTATTAGAATTGTACAGCTAGCATGTATATCTAGTTGTTAGTAGGTTTCCTATAATTTAGCTTGTACAATTAACAATAGGAGGATATACCTTGTATAAAGCAGAAGAGGATGTAACGGAGAGGGGACTTTTGAGAGAATTGAAGAGAACAGAAAAACATTGACAAGACTACATTACATATCGCCATGCAAAGAGAACTACACACCCAGAATCCACAACATATGCATTGGCATCAACCATCTAATTGACCATAAAAGCAAATAAATAATCCTTAGGATATAATGGTGTACTTGGTCACTTACTCATCTCTCATGGGTATCACTTACCCCTCACTCATGGGTGTGAGAACACGGCCCGTGGGGGTCGGTTCGGGTCAATAGAGTCGCCACCATCCATGGTTCGATTTCAGGTGTGGATGGACACCAAGAGAAATAATTAATGACATGGGAGTTTCAAATTTGGTTCAACCAGATTTCTGGGTTAGGGGGTTCAATTAAGTGGTTGGGAAGGTGTTAAGCACCCAACCACCTCTGGCTCAATGAACCAGTTACCTTATCTAGATTTCACCCAAAAAAAGAAATTATTTATTTACAACTTCCTAAAATATTTACAAATCCTAAAAAGGAAGTTTCTAAGCTTCTAAGGGTTTCTAAATTTATTAATATACAAATCCTAGAAAGAAAATATTTCTAAAGTTCTAAGATTTTATACAAAAGAATTATTTCTAAAATTCTACAAATTCTTAAATATCAACAAGGAAAGTTTTTAAATTTAATAACAAGGAAAATTTCTAATTCTCTACATGTTTCTAAATTTGATAATATACAAATCTAAAAAAAGAAAATTTCTAAGTTTGTTAAATTTTATACAAGGTAATTATTTCTAAATATTTAAAAAGGAAAGTTTCTAATTTCTATAAAGGGAAAATTTTCAAGTTTTCTAAATGCTCTTAAATTTGCTAATATACAAGTCTAAACAAAGAAAATTTCTAAGTTTGTTAAATTTTATATAAGGTAATTAATTCTAAATATTTAAAAAGGAAAGTTTCTAATTTTCTAAATGTTTCTAAATTTGATAACATTTATAAATCTACAAAAAGGAAAATTTCTAAGTTTGTTAAATTTTATACAAGGCAATTATTTCTAAAATCCTAATATTTACAAATTTCTAAATATTAAAAAAAAAGGAAAGTTTCTAAGTAAAAAAAATCTAATTTAGCTAAGATTTATACAGATAGACTATTTCTAAAATTCTAAAATTTATATATGTAAAGTTCCTAAAATTTTAAATTCCTAACAAAATATTAAACTCAAATTTTCTATAATACAAAATTCAGATTTTTTTTTCTTTCTTTTATTATTATTATTACCTTTTTTAGATTTTTTTTTTTAAAAACCTAAACACTACTATGATACTGATGAGATTGCAATCCTTTTTGTACGAATTTCCATATTACACATGCAGACATCCAAGTTATCCACCACATTTCAATACCAAAAATTGAACACAGGTTTTGTCGCATATTGAAACAAGAGATATACATGAAATGAAGAACATATTATTTATTCAAAATAACTAAACCATTTCTTGGACTTAAACAATAATCATGAATCTGGATATTATACTTCGGCAAACACTTTGCAACTTTCTCTTTAACAGTCACAACTTTCATTAATAGCAAAACATACTTATACATCACAATAGAAAATCTACAATAGAAAATCCAGACCTGAAAGCATCATGGAAAATACCTGATTTAAATGAGTGAGAAAGACTGTAGAATTAGTCTTAACAGTTCTGAAGCCGGCAAAGTTAATGGAGTTTATGACTGATCTTGCGCAGAAGAAACAGAGAGGTTAACAGTAAATGGGCGACAGCTTGAGAACTCTCCCACGACGAAGAGAGACGACGAGAGAGTTGCGACAGAGAGAAATCGCAAGAGATGGAGACTGAGTCAGAAAAAGAAGAGAGACGAGTCAAGGGATTCTGCTGTTGATTCCAGTTTCCTCCCCAGAACCGATGCAAAGTTTTTTCGTCCCTCTGCTAGGAGCAACTCGTCCCTTTTTAAAGGGACGAGTTGCCGTTTTCAACCGAGAAAGGGAGGGAGAGAGCTCCGACTAAATGGAAGGTAATCCCCAGATTTTCTGGAGTCTGTCGGTCCTAGGGGAAGGAAAGTAGGAAGGGTGGGAGAGAGACCGAAAGATCTGGTTCGATCGACTGTAGAAACAGTTGGTCGCCAGTTTCTAAAACTAAAAAAAAGGACTTGTTTTGATTCAAAAACTTTCTATTTTTCTTCCAATCTTCTTCTGATCTTATGGGACTCATTTTGGAAAGGTCTCCTCTTGTTTTGGTTGCTAAAATAGCAACCCACGAACTCAAAAAGGGAGTTTTTTGTTCGTTGAGAACTAGGGGCAAGCTTTTGTAAATTTGAAATTTTTAATTCCCTTTTTGTTATTTTTAAAAGTCCAGGGTTTAAAAATTAAATTTTAAATCTTCTCTCCTCCCCTGTTTTCCAGCTTTTATCTCAACAAGTTCTTTTTTTCTGTTTTGCAAATTAAACCCCCCGAAATTGGGGTTCTGACAATGGGTATTATGTACTTTCTCATCCCTTTGACTAGTAATGCAACATGGTTAAAATCCTCACATGAAATAAATTTCACACATGGCAAATTATTAGGTGGAGCATATTCATCCATATTTTCTTCTATGCGACCCCATTTTATATACTAAGTTTAATCCCAAGCAAACTTTCCACACAACAAAATCTCATATGTTCCCTGTAAAGAACCCAAAAAATATTCAAAGCATTCGATATATGCTATTTCATGTTAACAAAAATCTGACAAAGTTGTATTAAAGAGGCTTATTTTTTTTTTTTTTTTTTGATAGGTAATAGAGAAAATTATATTAAAGAAGAAACATCAAGAGGTACATGTACACCAACAGTGTACAGGAAATAAAATATCTAATCTCCTACAAATTCTAAAAATTTTCACAAACTAGAACATCCTAGATATCCAACCCTGTACAGGAGGTGCTAACAGATGCCCAAAAGAGAATACATCTAAGGACCAAATGGAACAAAGCCTTTGAAGGTCTTGATCTATCATTGAAAATTCTGTTGTTCCCCTCTCTCCACAATGTCCACATAATAGCAGCCGGTGTTAAGTTCCACAACACATGTGGGCGAGACCTTCTTAAAATTTTTCCCCAAGAGATAAGGACCTGGTCTAATTCCTTAGGTTGCACCCATGAGACACTGAATTTCAACAAAAAAGCAGTCCACAGTTCATGTGCCACTGAACAGTGAATTAACAAGTGGTTAACAGATTCCGATTGTAGCTTACACATTACACACCTATTCAGCAATTGCCACCCCCTCTTCATGAGATTGTCCATAGTTAAAATCTTACCCAGCACTGCAGTCCATAGAAAGAACCCTATTTTAGAGGGTATAAGCGGCTGCCATAGCGTATTGGACAGCTTGAAACTATCATCCTTCTTGCTAAGATGAGTATAGAAGCTCTTGACTGAAAAGATATTTGCTTTGTCCCAAATCCATTTCATGGTATCTTGATATGTGCTTGGATGGTACTCACTTATCATCTCTATGAGTTGAGTGAGGGAGTTCAGCTCCCAATCGAACATTCCTTGTCTAAATTGCAAATTCCAACCATCAGCATCTAGATCTTGAAGATATAAATCTGAAATTTAAGCTTGTGGAGATAGAGAAATGCTATATAGATCTGGAAATACCGACTTCAGTGGACCATACCATAAATCCCCCCAAAATATGGTTCGATCCCCTTTACCCACCTAGAATCTCAGACCTGGCAAGAGGGTGAAAGAGAGCCTACTAATGGGCTTCCACAAGCTGCACCCAATGGTTCCATTCACCGGAGTAGGCAGCCAAGAATCTGGATCATAGGCATATTTAGTAACAATTAGCTTTCTCCATAATCTCGATGTTTCACAACCAAATCTCCAACACCACTTACCCAAAAGAGACCGATTAAACAAACAAAGATCATGAATGCCCAATCCCCCTTCATCTTTGTGTCTACATACATCACTCCATCCTACAAGATGGTACTTAATTTGCATTATCCCATCCCGCCCACAAGAAGTCTCTTTGGATCCTCTCAATCCTTCTAACAATAGATACTGGGGCATGCATGATAGAGAATAGATATGTGGGATGATTGGATAGAGCACTATTAATGAGGGCCACCCTACCTCCCTTGGAGAGAAAGTTACTTTTCCCCAATGCCAATTTTTTCATCATTCAACCAACCATTGGTTCCCACACTACTTTTACCTTGAATGGGGCTCCGATAGGAACACCAAGGCATGAAGTTGGGAGAGCTCCCAGCCAGCATTTTAGAATATTGCATATATGATTTGCCTCAACGCTACCTCCGGCATTGAACATCTCACTTTTGTGTAGATTCACTCTCAAACCCGATACGGCCTCGAAACATGTGAGAATAGATCTAATTATCAAGAGTTGAGAAGCCTGAGCCTTACCAAAAATAATAGTGTCATCGGCAAAAAACAAATGAGATATGGATAAAGTTCCACCTTCGAAGTTTACTCCCTCAATCAAACCCAAGGAAGAAGCTTTCTCAATTAGTCGGCTCAAACCTCCATGACCACCAGAAACAACGGTGATAGCAGATCTCCCTGGCGCAATCTTCTAGAAGATCTAAAAAACCCCGTCGCTGTTCCATTGACAAGAACCGAAAACGAGGCTAAAGATATGCACATGAACATCCAATTGCACAATTTACTTCCAAAGCCCATCCTCCTCAAGAGATAGTCTAAGAAGTCCCAGCTAACATGGTCATATGCCTTCTCGAAGTCCAATTTACACATTACCATATCCTCCGCTCTTCTAAGGATCGAATCCACGCATTTGCTTGCTCGCAAAACTGCATCCAAAATTTGCCTACCCCCCACAAAAGCATTCTGATATTGAGAGATGAAGTCTGGGAGAACCAACCTCAATCTATTTGGAAGAACCTTCGCCAATATCTTATATACACTCCCCACCAAGCTGATTGGACGGTAATCTTTTAGCGATGCAGCTCCTTCTTTCTTAGGAATAAGACCTATAAAGGTAGCATTTAAGCTCTTTTCTAATAGGGCCTTCTCCTGAAACTCGTGGACTGCCTTCATGAAATCTTCACGGATGTGAGACCAGCACCTTTTGTAAAATGCTATGGTGAATCCGTCCAGGCCAGGAGCTTTATCCCCCTCCATGTCATTAAGAGACTCTAACCTCCTCCTCTGATATTTGATTTTCCAACATCACCCTTTGAGCACTCGACAACGAGGCGAACTCCAGCCCATCTAGGAGAGGTCTCACCTTGACCTTTTCTTGAAAAAGCTCCTGATAAAAATCTACTGCAGCTCCTTTGATCTCCTTCTCCTCAAGAAGTAGTTCTCCATTCACCTCCAGATGGTTTATATGATTCTTCCTTCCCCTTGCTGTGGTTGTTTTGTGGAAGAAACTTGTGTTTTTGTCACCCAATTTAAGCCATAAAGCTCTAGATTTTTGCCTCCAGCTTGTTTCCAACATCGCTGCTGCTTTCTTGTAATCAATCTTCAACCTTTCTTTCTCAACCCAATCATTGAAATGCATTTGTCCTTCCTCCTCCAATCTTTTTAGCTCCTTTAGCTTAGTAGAGATGCCCTCAAGCTTTGTGCCAACCTTCTCAAACACTTCTTTATTCCATATCTTAATTTTAGTTTTCAAAGCCTCCAACTTCCTTGCCAACACATGAGAATAGTTTCCCTGAAAACTAAACTCCTTCCACCACTCCTCTACTAGCTGTACAAAAGTAGGATCTTGAAGCCACATATTTTCGAAGCTGAATGGAGACGCCTTTCGGAATTCATTTTCACTTGATAGCAAGATCGAGGAATGGTCAGATAAAGTTCTAGGTCTAGATGAAGCACAAAACTTGGGGAATAATGCTTCCCATTCTAGAGACACAAGGAAACGATCTAACTTTGAAAGAGCGGAGCATTGTTGATTTCTAGACCATGTGTATTTTGAACCTTTGAGAGGAACATCAATCAGCTGTTGTTGATCGATAAAAGCTGAAAATTCCTTCATGGCTTGAGACATATACTTTCTCCCAGTTCGCTCATAAGGAAAGCGAACTACATTAAAGTCCCCTCCAATACACCATGGAGTGCCGCCTATCCCTCTTGCTTCCGTTATCTCCTCCCACATTTTACCTGACTTAGATTGGTCATTTGGCCCACACCCCAGATATTAACAGCAGCTCCTTACCAACTACTTCTTTGAGGAGTGCCGATGTTACAAACTGACCTATCCTTGCGCTTTCTAGAATTTTGAGCTTTTCCACGCAAGGATGATCCCCCCCAAATGCTCCCCGAGCTGGTAGACCAATCCAATCTACCTCATCTGCTCTCCAGATTTCCTCCAGCACTTTCTTGTTAATGTTGCTTAATTTAGTTTCCTGAAGAATGATCATGTCAGGCTCCCAGCATCCAATACTTGCATTCAATCCCAGCTTCTTCTCTTGGGAATTTAACCCTCTGACATTCCAAGACAAGATTTTGTAAATCATAATGTCACTTTCTTCCCTTTCCTAGTGCCGGTCCTGCTCTTTAGCCCCCCGTTATTTTGCTCTCCTTTCTCGACCATAGACCAAGCTAGCTTATTCAGCTCCTTTTCCATTTTCTTATTAGTTCCTTTCCCTGCATCTCTCTCCTTCTCAATTGCAGTGAACAGTGCCTGAACCTCTTTCTCAAAATCATCAAAGGATAGACCAAGAGATCTGCTCAATTTCATGATATTCTCTGCCACCCAGGTTGACGCCTCCCCTAAGAAATCTGATTTGGTAGGGGATTGCTGCGAGGGAGAATCGAAAATCTCCAATTGATGAGAAGGAGAGGAAAGGGGTGACTCCACTCCATTTAACACAGTGAGTTCTATGACCTTACTTCCCTCCAAACAATTAGCATGTCATTTCGGCAAGATTGCAATGGAGAAACCATAACAAGGTTCGTCTGCTCTTCGTGATAAGTCTCGACAGGTAAAGCTAAGGCATGATTGTCTGACACTGAGCATCGAAGTATCTGACAGTTCTTTGGTTGAGACTTAGACACAAACAAACTTGACTGAGAGACGCTTGATGCCTTCTTCTTCAGCTTCCCAAAACTTCTACTGTTATTCAATATCAATGGCGATGCTTCAGAAGACATCTGCTTATTATACTCGACTCCCTTCTCCTTCAATAGCACAGAAGCTATCGTCGTTGAGATCGTGTCCATCAAACCTTGCTTGCACCTTTCGATGGATGCTTCTACCATCCTGTCAATCTTCTCCGCTAAAGCTTCGACACCTGAAGCTTGCCGAAACACTTGGATTTGTCGATCGTCGGGATTTGATTCTACCAGGCCGAAAAGAGAATTAGGGGAAGGAGACCACATCTCGGGTACCAGCCTAAGGGTTGTGGGGGATCCACCACCAGCAGAGGATCCACGACAGAGAAGTGTTGATCACAGCCCAGAGTCTAGCCCACTCCGACTTGAATTTAAATTTGAGCATAAAGCATCTGCGAAAGTGCCACGTATCTCTGGGCCCCACCTTCGTTCTTCTTCAACCTCCAGCAGAAACAAACCATCCTGTTGCAGGTAACCCGAAACACCCTGGAAGATCTCTAACAGTAACTCAAAACGCCTGGATCCATCCCATATTCTGATCGATCTGGGGATATTACGAAATAGTGTTTCTTTCACCTTCAGCTCAAAAGAGCCAGTTGCAGAGCCTTCCACAAAAAATCTTCCTACTTTCAATCAGTAAACCACCGCAAGAGAGACCAACCTTCTCCAATGTCTCCCTAGCCCAAAGATGAAACGGAATTCCCATAACTAGCACCCATATTCCACCTCTAAGGCCCAAGTCGGCTCCTTTGGAAAAACCAGGTAACCACGGCGATATTGAAATTGATAGGGTATTAAATTTCATGCAGTCTTTCGCAATCCAGTTGTTTTGCTCTTCTTCATACTTCGAAAACAAAATCACCGACTTCTGCGATGAGGGAATAAGGGATGGAATTTTCAAAATTTAGCCAACGAATCCCAGCATTGTACGGCTCTGTCCACTCTACATAACAGGGGAAATTTCCATCTATCGTCGTCTTTTACACTTTGCTTAAAAGCATAATCCGCAGACGGACCTGGATTGTTGAAAGATTCTATTTCATTCCACTGGAACCACTCCCTTTGGACATCCATAGCATTCTTGAACTGAGCTTGAACTAGAGATCCATGATTGATCCCCCACAGCAGGTAATCCCATCTATTATCCTCATTCTCTTTCGGGAAGAATAGAAATTTGCTTCGACCTGATGCGAGGAGGATGGATAGTTTACAGAATTCCCCTCTTACATTAGACCCCTTCTCCATCAACAATGTTCTATTTTTGCTATGATATGTTCCAAGAAACCCGTCAGACCTTCCGTATCGAAGATTGGATGCCTTCTCTGCAAACCAGCCAAACTCATCCCCGTTCATAATCACCTCCACTCAGAACTCACCACAGCATTCAGAGATTCTAGTTTCTGGATTTTGAGCCACACAAAGTGACTCAAATAGGAATGATTTTGAGCCAATCCAGATATCTCGTTCAAGAACTCCACTTTGCGAAACATCTGACTGCCAAACGGATGGAGAGTGCCACCTATCTACTCGGTTACGACGACCTCGTAGGTGAAGAAAACCATCAGGCCCTTCAAACCACGGCCGAAAAGAGTTCGATGGATGAAGAAAATGGGGCATACAGATGGTCCCCCTATCAGGCATACAGTCTAAAGTGACCACATGGCAGAAACAGCGAAGACTTATCAGGTAAGTAATCTGTGTGAGATAAACCAGAAATCCTTTTGCCATATATAACCATGTCATCACCCACACATGTTGTCATAACTCGTAAGAGACAATGTATTTTAGATATATGTGAACATATGTGCAAATTAAATGGAAAAATGTTTTACTAAATATATCATTGTCGGAAAATATTTCGGACAACAAATAACAGGTAACATGACAATAAAATATAACATAACAAAATGAATGATGAAAGTTACATAAGAGATTATCAAATATCAACCATCTTTAGAACTTAATTACTATATCTAGAACCTTATAATTACCTTGTGGGGAAGCATGACTGGATGATGGCAATGGGTGTCATAGGGTAAGAAATCAGCTCTAATTTCTCGGAGTTCTGTTGTTGCAATGCTTTTCTCAAAGCCTAAGTGGATAAAAACACAAACATCATCAAGGACATGATAAAACAAGAATCACGTTCTTTTGATACCTTATGCAACCTCCTCGCATACAAATATGGCATTACTAATTCAACAACAATACAGGGGCAAAGAACCAGAGATGCAACATATATAATACACTTGCTTACTGATCAAAAAAAAAAACAGATAACCTTTCTACGGCTTAACAGTCACTTGGCAAAGCATTTTCAGATACAATTTTACACCCATAAATGAAATTTTCAAGCACAGACATTACTAATGAAATGGAAAGAGAAAAAACAAAAAAAAAAAAACTGGAGTACCTGCTGAGTTTTGATTCTGCCTTGCCTCTCAGCAGCACATTTGCTCATTGAAGCTTTGAGAGAAATCTCCAGCTCTCTAAGTCTGGATTGCAAATATCTAGATTTCCTCCTCAATAAAGAAACTGCGGTACGGGAACCAACAACAGAAACAAAACAAAAATTATATATATATTAGGGTTTCTACATAGGTTGAGAAGGAAGCCAGTGGTGAGGAGAGAGGGATCACCTGAAATAACTGTGGTCGCAGAAATGGCTGCAACGACTAAGACGATAGTTACTGTGCTTCCGGTGACCGCCACCATCGTCAACGTTGAGCTTCCTCTGAACCCAGACTTGCCAACGTTGATTAGAAATCGATACGCCAATTAATGAACATTGTTTTTTAAAAGGGAAAATTAATTTTAAGTGATACTTTATAAACATGTTTAAAATTCGAAGCACAGCTTTATCAAAATAATTAACATTTAATAGCATTCCACAGTTATAATCCGATTTATTCCAAATTAACATTTAATAGAATTCCACTATTACAACCCAATTTATTCCAATAATGCCCTTTATCATATACATACTGTACCAATGTTTAAGTGGTCTATTTCAGTACACCTTTATCAAACTAATTAACTTTTAATAACATTTCATTATTACAAACGGTAATGTGAATGAGTATACTTTAATCAAACTAATTAACTTTTAGTGACATTTCATTATTACAAGCCCAATACTTCCAAGAATGCCCTTTTCTCATTTTAAGTAAAATAGAAAATTAATTACATTGATTTCAAAGAATGCCGTTGCTATGTTTGGAGATCGATTGAATTAAATAAATTTCTAAAAGTACCATTTGCCCCCAACATTCTTCTACACTTTTTTTTTTAGAAAATAAAGAAATGAGGGAGAGAGAGAGCGCCTCAATAAAATGACTTGTAAAATACTTATTAACATTTTTACCCTTTATTAATTAACTTCTACATTAGGATGTATTGACTTATACAGCTATAAGGTGACCTATACCACTTATTATAATGACTTGTACAACTATTTACAACTTGTACAACTCAATAAAATAACTAATACATTTTATCAATTGACTTGTATAAAAATATATACTAATTTGTATGCCTATGGAGATTTTATACATCTATGAAATGACTTGTACAATGCTATTTATTAACTTATACAGCTATAAGGCAACTTGTACCACTCAACCAAATGATTTGTACATGTTATCAATTAACTTGTACAACAATATAAACTAACTTGTATGCCTATATAGACTTATATCTCTCTGTCAAACGACTCATACAAAGCTATATACTGAGTTGTACATTTTTAAGACAACCTATACCATTCAATCAAATGACTTGTACATTATATCAATTGACTTGTACAACAACATACACTGACTTGTATGCCTACAGAGACTTATATATCTCTGTTAAATGACTTGTACAATGTTGTGTACTGACTTGTACATTTATAAGGCGACCTGTACCACTCAACCGAATGACTTGTACCTTCTATTAATTGACTTATACAACAATATATGTTGACTTGTATGCTTACAATGACATATATCTCTGTCAGATGACTTGTACAATGCTTTGTACTAACTTGTACATTTATAGCATTACATGTACCACTTAACCAAATGACTTGTACCTTCTACCAATCGACTTGTACAACAATATACACTTACTTGTATGCTTACAAAGACTTATATTTATCAATCAAATGACTTATACAATGCTATATACTGACTTGTATATTTATAGGATGACTTGTACAACTTAATAAAATGACTTGTACCTTCTATAAATTGACTCGTACAATAATATAAACTAACTTGTATGCATATGGAGATTTTATACATCTATGAGATGACTTATACAACGCTATGTACTAACTTGTACAGCTATATGGCAACTTGTACCGCTTAACTAAATTACTTGTACATGTTATCAATTAACTTGTACAACAGTATATACTAACTTGTATACATTTATAGACTTATATCTCTCTATCAGACGACTTGTATAATGCTATGTACTGACTTGTACATTTATAAGGACGACTTGTACCACTCAACTAAATGACTTTTGCCTTGTATCAATTGATTTGTACAATAATATGCATTGATTTGTATACCTATAGAGACTTGTATCTCTTTATCAAATGATTTGTATAGTGTTATGTACTGACTTATATATTTATAGGACGACCTGTACTACTCAATAAAATGACTTGTACCTTCTATAAATGAACTCGTACAACAATATTCACTAACTTATATGCCTACAGAGGTTTATATCTCTCTATCAAATGACTTGTACAACGCTGTGTACTAACTTGTATATTTATAGAACGATCTGTACAACTCAATAAAATGACTTGTACTCCTACTCTCCTCCTTTCTTTCTCTCACCCTCTCAAGGATTTTACAAGTTATTTGATTAACACACTCCCTTCCTTCCTCCCCTCTCTTTATTCCCCGTTCATCCTCCCATTCCCCCATTTTGTCTCTCCTCCCCTTCCCCTATGCTCCCTCCCTCTCTCTTTTTCTCTCTCTCTTTACCCCCTCTCTTTCTGCCTCCCATTCCTTACTATCTACATATCAATTGATAAAGTGTTAAAAATTGCTTTAAAGGTACAAACCATTCGATAAAAAGGTATAAGTCTCTCTATAGGCATATAAGTTAGTACATAGTATTGTATAAGTAAATTGAAAGAAGATACAAATCATTTGATTAAGTGATACAAGTCGCTCTATAGCTGTACAAATTGATACATTATATTGTATAAATTATTTTATAGAGAGGTATAAGTCTTTCCATATGCATACAAGTTAGTACATAATATTGTACAAATCAATTGATAGAAAGTACAAGTCATTTGGTTGAGTGGTATAAGTCGTCTTATAGTTGCAAAGTCAATACATAGTATAATACAAGTCATTTGGTTGAGAGATATAAAATCTCTATAGGCATACAAGTTAGTGAATATTGTTATGCGAGTTCATTTATAGAAGGTACAAGTCATTTTATTGAGTAGTACATGTCATCCTATAAATATATAAGTCAGTACATAACACTATACAAGTCATTTGATAAAGAGATATAAGTCTCTATAGGCATATAAATCAATGCATATTATTGTACAAGTCAATTGATAAAAGTTAAAAGTCATTTAGTTGAGTGATACAGGTCGTCCCTATAAATGTACAAGTTAGTACATAGCATTGTACAAGTCGTTTGACAGAGAGATATAAGTTTATATAGGTATACAAGTTAGTGTATATTGTTGTACAAGTCAATTGATAACATGTATAAGTAATTTAGTTAAGTGATACAAGTCTCCATATAGCTATACAAGTTAGTACATAGCATTGTACAAGTCATCTCATAGATGTATAAAATCTCCATATGCATACAAATTAGTGTATATTATTGTACGAGTTAATTTATAGAAGGTACAAGTCATTTTATTGAGTCATACAAGTCATCCTATAAATATTCAAGTCAATATATAGCATTGTACAAGTCATTTGATAGATAAATATATGTCTCTATAGGCATACAAGTCAGTGTATATTGTTGTACAAATCGATTGATAGAAGGTACAAGTCATTTGGTTGAGTGGTATAGGTCGCCTTATAAATGTACAAGTCAGTACACAGCATTGTACAAGTCATCTGACAGAGATATATGTCTCTGTAGGCATACAAGTCAGTGTATATTGTTGTACAATTCAATTAATATAAGGTACAAGTCATTTGATTGAGTGGTACAGGTTATCTTATAAATGTACAAGTTCGTATATAGCATTGTACAAGTCGTCTGACAAAGAGATATAAGATAAGTTAGTGTATATTGTTGTACAAGTAAATTGAAAATAGGTACAAATCATTTGGCTAAGTGGTACAAGTCGTTTTATAGCAATACAAATTAGTATATAGCATTGTACAAGTCATCTCATAGATATACAAAATCTCCGTAGGCATACAAGTTAGTGTATATTTTTATACAAGTCAATTAATAGAAGGTAAAAGTTATTTTATTGAGTCGTACAAGTCAGTACAATATATATATTGTACAATTCATTATAATAAGTGGTACAGGTCACCTTATAGTTGTATAAGTCAATACATGCTATTGTAGAAATTAATTAATAAAGGGTAAAAATGTTTTTAAGTATTTTACAAGTCATTTTATTGAGACGCACTCTCTCTCCCTTTTCTTTCTATATTTTTTAAAAATAAATAAAAAAGGTAGAAGAATGTCGAGGGCAAAGGGTACTTTCAGAAATTTATTTAATTCAATCAATCTCCAAACATAAAAATGGCATTCTTTGAAATCTATGTATTTAATTTTCTATTTTACTTAAAATGAGAAAATGGCATTCTTGGAAGTATTGGGATTGTAATAATGAAATGTCACTAAAAGTTAATTAGTTTGATAAAGGTGTACTGAAACACACTACTGGAAACCTTGGTACCTTTCGTATGAAAAGGGCATTCTTGGAATAAATATGTGTATAATAGTGGAATGCCACTAACTGTTAATTACGTTGATAAAGGTGTGCTGAAACACACAAGTCAAAACTTAGCTAACTGAATTTTAAATATGTTCGTAAAGTATCACTAAAAAATAATTTTCCCTTTTTAAAAAACTAAATGATAAACGACCGAGGCTTTCCTTTTTATTATTATTTTTTTACATAGGTTAATGTTATGAATTAACATTTTTGTGAGGCCATATTTAACTTTTTTTTAATATATATATATATATTTGATAGGGAATATAGGATATATTACTTATAGGAGTTTGTTACAAGCATCAAGCATAAATTGATATATACTTTTCATCGCTCTCTAACCCCATTCATTACTCCTGGCAAAATTTGATCCCACTTTGGCCAATACATCTGCATTTCGATTTACTTCTCTTTTGAGATGCGAGATTTTGACTCTATCCAGCTTTGTGATTAATCTTTTAGCTTCTCGAGCTAGTGAATGTGCCTGCCATGTAACAAGTATTTCTCCCAAACTTCCTTGCATAGAATCACCTTCTATTTCCAAACACTTACAACCTGTATTTATCGCGCTATTCTAATACCTTCTATCATAGCCAAAAGTTCAGTATGGTAAATATCATATCCAAAATTCCAATTAGCATACGCACATAAAATAGAACCATCAATTTTAAAGGCCTCTAATCAGAAAGAGAGAGGAGAAGGCATTTTTCTTGTGCTTATGTATATGATGGCAACTAGAAAAATTAGAATGTCTTTAGAGACAAAATTTTATGACATATGGAAAAAAAAATTCTACTTGCGATTGATAAAATATTAAATTTCTTTTGATTGACCATGTTGTAATTATAATATTTTATTAAATAGAATATTTCACGTATTGAATATTTAAATAATTTTAGTGCACTTTACCACAAATCCCATGTTTTGAGGCAATATGAATTTATTTTTAACATTTTTTGATGCTCGGATTTTTTAAGCTACTAAATTTTACAAATGTGATTATATTTTTCAATATTCCAATGACATATTAGAAAATTTTATAGATTTATAGTAATATTAATATTTAAATTGCCTTATAATAATTACTTAGTTATAATATTTCTAAACATGTAAAATTATTTATTAGACTTTGGATTATTAAGCCTAATAAATGATCAACCACGTGGGGCATGCGTAAAATGATCTTGGCATTTCCGAATGTAATTGAACTGTGTTTTGGGGTGATTAGAAGCAACTTCTGATATAGCCCAAGCCACCATGTTTGGAGAGCGTTTTGTCTAATGCCACTCGGTAGAACCAGCGTGAAACGCACGGTTACAGCCCCATAAAAATTGAGCTTGACCCACTAAGCTCAGAACATTTCCAAACCAACAATTCCTCAAGACTTTGTTCAATAGTTTCTGTTCATATACAATTTTTTTCCATTGATTTTAATCATTGCTAACAAATTTCAGTAATCTGTTGATTTGTATGTAAGTTTAGTACGAAATTAATGCGGTAGAAAAAGACTCGATAAATAACCAAGTAAAACACACCAGAAACAAGAAGCATTAAAATCCAGTACATCCACCACATGCTACACTGGAATGAGCCAAAAAAGTTCACAAGTAGACAAACAGCTACTAATTTATTTTTTTAGTTTGGAAAGAGACACAAAATGCAATTTTTTGCACGTTATGCATATGAAAGTTTCAAAGTTGTCTGCAAAAAGAGGCATTAAAATCCACAGAAAATCAATCTGCAAATTAAATAGTTTTTGTCATGGAAGAACCCCTTCCGATCCCTTTATGCATTCGAGCGACCTGCCTCACTTGAATCTGAACGAGCAGCTGATGAACGAACCAAGGAAAGTGTTTGTCAGAAAGAAAAAGCAAGTATCATCAATGTACAAGAATAGTTATGCAATGAAAGAGAGTAAATGAGAGGACACTATTATGTCTTACTACAAGTAAAAGTGATGCCGTAATCACCAATTAGACGCACTCGTCCGAAAGTCCAATTTAATAATTAATCATTCCTTTTCAAACAATTCAACAGAATAAGCCAAGGTGGAAGACGAATCCATCATCTTCTTGTTTAACTTGTTACTTTGATAGTTTGCAAGTACTAAGCAAAACCAGTTGAATACAAGACCATCATTCAACACACTACATCCTAAGATATTTTCTGGGATGCATTACATCAAGCACATGGATCATATAATAATTATTGCCTTGCATGGTTCCCTTGCCATTCAGCGAGGCTGAGCAATTAAGTGATACATCAAATAAGCAAGCAAGCACTAGGTGATTGCATGAGGACTCTGACCAGTTACCAAAATTTGTTTTCTTCTTTTACTTCTTTTTTTTTTTAACTGGGATAGCACTGATTCTTTCTCATACTGTTATTCGACTACTTAAAATTTAAAAGTTACCAGTAATATTTAGCAGTTGTATCTGTTATAAACACTGTTCTTCAGTTATTGTTTCAATATGAAATAAAGAGACACAAACAAAAAACCAAAACTAATTAAACACTCAGACCACTGAAACAAAGCTCATAAGGGACAAACAACATACAAACAGGTCATCCCTCCTTCCCACTCTCAGCCAGGTAAGTATGCACAGTTCATAAGGCAATTGCCCAGGAACCCAAGTCACATAGGGGTCTTGACAACTGTAAAAATGAGCAATCATATTGATATTTATCATCTAGACAAAGTAAATCCTTCAGAGGAATTTGTATTCATTGGTTATAATACTAAAGGGCATATTTTCAGAATGTCCAATAAACAAGGCAGTTGCCCAGGCACCCAAGTCACAGACACTGACAAATACAATTACTTCAACCAATCCTCTACAACATGAACCAAACCAGCACTCAAACCAAGAAAAACATTGCCAGTCATTATAGCATAGCGTAGAATGATAACCTGGAGTTTTCTCAAGATGGATGAATCCTTAAATTCTCTAACATGACAACTTTGAAATTGTGTTCAAGGATTTCCCAAGAAAAAAGAAAGGGATAAACCAACATAGGACATAGATATGTAAGCAATAAAGTTCTTTCTAAATGACACATCAAGATGGTTTCATAGAAGATAAAGCAGAATTGACCAGCCAGATCAAACAGTTCAAATTTCTGGTTGGTTTTAGAAAACACGGTTTCCCACTCAGACTCCTAGTTGATAATAAACCTACTTAGAAAGATCCGACATTAACTTGATACCAACTGCTGATGCATATTACAAGTAAACAATCTGATCCACAAGCTAGCCCCTGCTGGATTCAATCTTGACATTCTAGGTAGATCTCAAAGGATCCTAAAGCCAGATTATAAGACGAAGGATTTAGAAACAATATGGAGGAAAAACAGTTACAGACCAATACAATAAGAAGTAACAAAGGATCTGTTCTGACCAATACAATCACAGAGCAAGTACTGAAGGATTCGTTCAAACCAATAGAGAAAGTAATGATAGGAAGAATCATAAAAGAGAAAGCCTGACCCTTCGTAAGGGCAACAAAAAGAAAAACAAACAGAGAGATAAAGGTGGTTGAGTTCTTTCATTTGTATAGAGAAAGTCATGTGATTAATATAATGGGAAATTGGCCTGCCAAAGTAAATGGCAAGTATTAGGACAGATTCCTAGTACTTATTTTTCAGAACTTCCTAGATCCTTCAAAGTCATGCCCTATGATTATTTTTTTGATAAATAATGAAGTGTGTGTATATATATTATATGGTAAGGCAAAAGTATAGAGTATGGAGTATGGAGTATGGGGGATACAAGTGTAAACAAAAAGACCACTTTACAAAGACCTCATAATCCCCAATCTGCCTGACACTCAAAAACACTGACGAGCCACTGTACATATCATAACCATAGGTAACACCACACAAAACTCCATAATCCAAGCTGAACAAGCCGTTCAGCTTTAGACCACCAACCCCTCGCACTCCCGAACACGTAATCTCCTAGGACATAACTGGGCTCATCCCTCTCGTCGTGTCATCCTCCACAATGAGAGACGAAAAACACAACTCTTTCCAATCCTTCACAATCTCTGTAGGCCATAACCCCTGGAATTATGGGAGAACCAAAGCCCATGATGCCACAGCAATCAACATAGAATCAAATACCCGGTCCAACGGTGCCCTGATATCCCTAAGATCCTACTATTACGCTCCAACAAAATAAACCAGACAACTGCATGGAATAACATGTCGTATAACAATTTGCCTCTCCTTCCCAGGCCCGTAACTCGCCACTGAATAATCCATGCCTCAAAAGTATCTGGTAACACCGAAGAAACTCCGATCATCTCAAACAACCGCATCCACATAGTACCGGCGAACTGACAATGGAGAAAAAGATGATCAATGCTCTCTCCATAATGCATACACATGAAGCAAACATGTGGGGATAAGACGATCCCTTTCCATCTTCTTTGAATTAGATCCGCCGTATTTATCCTGTATAAAATGGCAATTCATAAAAAGGCCTTAATCTTGAGAGGGACCTTAGGCTTCCATAGTTGACGTACTGGGAAGGATGCACTAGGATGTGATAAGCCATTTGTAACCGATTTGAAAAAAGATTTAGAAGAAAACATTCTATTTGGTGAAAGGGACCAAGAGACCTTATCAAAACCTAGGGGGTCCAGAATCACGTCCTTTAAACCATCAATGAGTAAAGAAATCTCTTCCATTTCAAGGGGCGGAGATTTCTCCGAAATGGAAGATTCCAAGAGGAACCAAAAGAAGACCAATGCAAGGTATCAGCCACAGAAGCATTAGGAAGAAGGGCAAGGGAGAATAAACGAGGAAATTGGGAAGATAACTTCTGATTGCCCCATCACAAATCGTGCCAAAAGCGGATCGATGATCCAGATACAATGCTGAACCTAATATGAGGATAAAACAAAGATGCAAGTTTCATAATGGCCTTCCACGAGCAGTTTCTTGAAGGTCGTGCCCTCAAGTTTATAAACCATCCAGTATCATCACTTCCATATTTACTTGTAATCACTCGGTGCTACAAACTCTCTTTTTCTGTACTGAAACGCAACAACCATTTAGTAAAAAGAGAGGAGTTACGATGTGCTATCATACCCACCCCAATCCCTTCCAACTTCTTATCGAGACAAACCTTATCCCACCTTACTAAGTGACTCTTCCTATTCCCCCCACCTTCCCAAAGAAAGTCCCTTTGGGCTTTCTCAATTATGGCCACAACCCTCCTAGGCATCCTAAACAGAGACATGAAATCAACTGGGAAATTTGCAAGCAAAGCCTTGATTAGGACTATTCTCCCGCGAAAAGATAAGTAATTCCTCTTCTATAATGCCAGACGCCTCTCCACTCTTTCAATGACTAGCTCCCAAAAGCTAAGATTACGAGGGGAAGCCCCAAGAGGAAGACCTAGGTACGACATCGGCCAACTACCCACCGGACACCCCAAAATCCAACTAAAAGACCGAGACTCATCCTCCTGTAAGTTCAAACCAACAATTGAGCTCTTCTCCCAATTCACCTTTAGACTTGATATCATATGGAATGTGTGCAATATGCTCTTCAACCAAATCATTTGGTCCTTAGAAGCTTCCAAGAATACCAAGGTATCATCCGCAAACTGTAGGTGGGATATTGTTACCTCATCTCTTTCGACCTTGAAACCTTTAATCAAGCCCTGACTCCTACCAATCATGAGAAAGCTATGCAACACCTCTACTACCAAAGTGAATAAAAAGGGGGATAATGGATCCCCCTGCCTTATACCCCTAGAAGAAGGAAAAAACCCTCTCACTACTCCATTTACCAGAATAGAGAAGTGAACATTTCTCAGACACCCCCGAATCCACATCCTCTACCTTTCCCCAAACCCTTTCCATTTCAACACTGAGTCTATGAAGCCCCACTCTACCTTGTCATATGGCTTTTCAATATCCAATTTACACACTACCCCTGGCTCCCAAGCCCTCTTCCTACTTTCCACACACTCATTTGCAATTAATACACAATCCATGATTTGGCGACCCTCCACAAACGCACTCTGATTCAAAGATATAATCTTAGGCAATACCTTCCTTAGCCTAATTGACAAAACCTTTGCTATGATTTTATAAACACTAGTGGTTAGACTTATAGGCCTGAATTCTTTAATGCCTATTGCCCCTACTTTCTTGGGAATTAGAACAAGGAAGGTCGCATTTGTAGCCTTATAAATCACGTCATTCCTAAAAAACTCTTGAAACACCTTAAACACATCATCCTTGACAATCTCACAATTATTTTTGAAAAATCCAATTGTAAATCCATCGGACCCGGGTGCCTTATCCCCTTCCATCTCCCAAACAGCTTCCTTAATCCCCTCCAACTCAAACCCTCTTTCAATCGATCCACTCATCGCCTCGCACAATTTTGATTGATCATTTTCCTTTAATTTGAAATACAAGTCTTGCTCGGACTTGTAAAAATTGGCATAGAATTGACAAAGAGACTCCCCAATTTCCTCACTATCCTCAATAACTCTGCCATCCACCTCCAATCGCACAATTGAGTTTTTAATTCTTCTCCCATTCACCATCCTATGGAAAAATGCTATATTCCCATCTCCCTCCTTTAACCATTTCATCCTTGATTTTTGTCTCCAATGCAATTCCTCATATTTCATTATTCTTTCCAAGGAAGCTTTAATCTCCATTCTTCTTTCCCTATAATGGGGGTCCCCAAACCCCACTTCCTTCCTTAGAGTCCAATGCAGATATTTCATCCAAAGCCACCTTTTTTTGAATATCCACCCTCCCAAAGGTTTGCTTATTCCACCCCTTTATCTTATTCTTGACCTCTCGTAAACACCCCATAAATCTAAACCCTGCCCACCCTGAGACTACATTTCTCCCTTCATTCCACCATCCCTGAATAAGATTCTGGAAAGAGGGATGGTGAAGCCACATATTTTCAAAACGGAATGGAGTAGGACCACCAAACATGGGCTCATTGGATAATAACAGTGGAGAATGGTCAGAAACTGGTCTAGGAAGGACCGTTTGAGCAATTGACATAAAATGATAATCCCACGAGCCCGAAGCAAGACATCTAACCTAGAACATAACGGAGGAATTTGAAGATTAGACCACGTGAACTGCCCTCCCTGCAATGGATAATCAATAAGCTCATTCCGCTGAATCCAATTCGAAAAATCCATCATACTTCTAGTGACTCGATTCCTCCCATTATTTGACTCGTAGGAAAATCTGTACACATTGAAGTCACCCACAACCAAAAGAGCTCCCTACCCCTGGCCGGACAGGGACCATAGACCGCAGATAGTGTCCACTTAAACTTATCCCTAACCGACTCGAACCCCACAGTAACCGAGAAAACGCCCACCTGACTATCCACCTTGCTAAGACACTGAGAATCCCACATAACCACAATCCCACCAGATCTACCTGAAGAAGGTAGAAACACCTACTCTATACCTCCTAATAGCCACAGCCCTCTAACCACTCTCTGATCCACCTCTTCTAATTTAGATTCAATTAATACGACCACCTTTGGCTTCCTACGATTACACATCTCCCTTATCGCCCGTTGTTTATCACTTCCCCCCAGCCCCCTAATATTCCAACATAACATCTTCATGGATCACTAGACAATCCCCTACCCCCACCCTTTCCTTTGAACTCTTCAACCGCCATACATATAGACATTGGCTCCCCGCTCAAAGGAACGACCTCCTTAACAACCAACTCAAAGAAAGACGAGACTCTGTTCCACATTATATTTGATTCCATCCCCACGCTTCCACCCTCCTTCTATCTCCCTATTCCGCCCCCCCCCCCCCCCCCCCCCCCCCCCCCCCCCCCCAATTTATCTGGGCTTCAACAGCCACTGAACTCCCCTCTTCATTACCCAATACTTGTGGCATTTCAGTACTTTCATTCAAGTTTCTGCAACACCTGGTAGACGCAACCTCTGGGAGGGAAGATACTACATGTTTATCCCAAGAGGAACAACCGACAGGAACCATACCTGCTTTGGAGCCATCATGAGTGCCCTATGATTATTGTTTCCTCAACATATTTTTAAAGATATCCTATTCTATCAGTAAATAGCGAATCCTACTAAAGAGATAAAAGGATAATATTATGGCAAAAACAGGAGAAGATTTTGACTTCAAAAGATCTCTAATAGGGAAATCTGCTCGTACGCCTTTTTTTCTTTTTTTCTGTTTTGTAATAACAACAATTTTATTGAAGAAAAGAATGAGAATGTAAAAAGAAGCCTAACGCAACCATACCTGTTATTGAACCTTCTTCTCATTATCCTCTTATCAGAATGAAAGGACAAATAATTGAGATTAACATAGATAATTTAGATTAAATAGCTCTGAAAGAGATGAGGGAAGGAAAAAGGAATGATATCCATCATGTGAAGCAGATCTTGAATTTAATCCTGATTGAGCTTAAGAAGATCACAAACCTACACATTGAAAACTACGAAAAAAAAACAACAAAAACGTGTGGTTCTAGGTTGGATAGATGTCTAGCTTCAACTGAGTGGGACTCTTTTCTCACATTCAGCATTGTATCCTCCCAAGGCCTGTTCCAAACCATTGCCCTATCCTATAATCAACCCATTTGATCAGTTAGACTCTCATCCCTTTCACTTTAAAACATGTGCCTCTCCCACCTGATTTAAAAAAAAATGTGTTTTTAAGGATTGGTGGAAGGAGATACAGGTTGGCTTGAGAGGGTGTGAGGGTTTCAAAGTAATGCAAGGATCAAAAAGTCTCAAAAGAAGATAAAAAGTGTGGAACAAGAAACTTTGGCAATGTGATGAACAAAACTAAAGAATTAATCAAAGAAACTGAAACTTCAAAAAGAAAGGAGGTACCAATTTTCTGAGAATGATGCAATCAAGGTTTTAAGTTTCGGTGGCCCTGGGCGTGCCGCCGAAACGCCGGAAAAATTTTAATGGGAAAAGAAAATAAAAAATTATGTTTTTTTGGATTTCGGCGAAATTTCGACGGCACGCCGCTCCGTTTCGCCGGCACGCCGCCCGTTTCGCTAAAAAAAATTTAAAAAAAATTACATTTTTCACCCGTTTCGGTCCGTTTTGCTCGAAATTTCGGTCCGTTTTGCCAACGATACAAATTAACGATTTCCCCCAGCGAAACGCATCGCTGGGGCATAAAAACCGAAATTTCGGTGGCACGCCGCGACTGTAAACCTTGGATGCAATAGAAGATGAGAGATTAGAATGGAGGAGAGTAGGTTAAGATGCTTTGGTCATGTAAAGCAAAGACCTAGAGATGCACCTGTAAAAAGGTGTGAGCGTACGCATATTGAAGGGCCTAAGCGGGTAAGAAGAAGACCTAAAAAGACATGGATGGAGTATAAACAAGACTTCAAAAAAGTAAATTAACTAAAGATATGATTTTCGATAGAGCGGGATGGAGAAACGAGATTCGTGTCAATGACCCCACTCTGGTTGGAACTAGGGTTGTCAATGGGTCGGATCATGAGCCGTTTACCGTCAGTTTCCAATTAAATAATCCGATTTAATTGGATTTTTCATTGATTAAATGATCCATTGGGTTGGATTCGGATCCGTTTATAATCAGATTCTGATCAGGGCCATATCCGCCCGATTAAGATCCGAATCCGATTAAATTATATATATATTTATATATATTTGTTAATTATTTAGATTGTTGAGGATAAAAAAGTAATTTTAGCATCTTATGTTTAACCTTAACATTTGCAGCCCTAACATTTGCAACCCTACAGGTGTCAAACGCTCTGCTCAGACTCCCTCAATCCTCAAGGCCCTCTCCTCCCTCAACCGTCAAGGCCCTACGCCCTCTCCTCCCTCAACCGTCAAGGCCCTACACCCTCTCCTCCCTCAACACTAAAGGTCCTTGCCTCAACGCCTCTTTCATTTGCTACTGCTCATAGGAAAAAGGGGAAATAGAGGTTTCTCTTCTGTCATTCACCGGGAGCATCCTTCGTGTTCATGATTTGCAGGCAAGATTTACTAGTGCTAAGCATCATGCCATCGACTATCAAACGACATTCCTAGTTGCTGTTTCTTTGTTGAGGGAGGAACCGGTGGACCTCATACCTAGCTCAAGCTTGGTGTAATTCATTTTAGATGAAACGCTGTGTAGGTTCCTACTTAGCGCTTACGAGCAGATCACAGAGTACGAAACATCCAAAGACACTTTCGAGGCCCAACTAAACCCACTCTTGAAGCTTGTGAGTTCTCGATGCTGTCTAGACGTCTTTTCTTTTCCATAGGTTGGGCTACTCGTATTCCGGCGATGGTTTCCAAGTTCATCTGACGAAGCTGAACTGGGGTTAATTCGCGCACTATCCGTAGGGCTGTCAATGGGTCAGATAAAGATCTGAATCCTACCCGATTATCCGAATATGGATCTTAAGTTTAAATCCGATTATCCGAATAAGATTCGATTATATTCGTATTCGAATATGATACAACACATATTTGACCCGATAAAGATCCAACTGTATATTTTGTAAATATGTTATGTTTTTTAGGCCTTTTTAAGTCTTTTTATATATTAATATAGAAGGAATGAATGTTTCATATAATATTTATTGATTTAAGGTCATAATATAAGACAGATTTGAATTAATACATCCTTATTTGATCACTAACTTGAGGTTTATAATATCTTATTTTTTTTTCCATATATAATGTAATCGGATTTGAATCGAATTCGGTATTAGATGTGAAAGATCCGTCGGATAATCGGTTCGAATTCGGATATCGGATTTTCTTATCAAATCGAATTCGGATCTTAGCAGATCCGTACCGTATTCGACCCGTTTACAGCCTTAACTGTCCGTATGTTTAGAGAGAACAATCGATCAATTGTATTTGTCACTGACCTGGCCATCCGGTATCTTAATCTCCGTGCTTGTGTTTTCAAAAGATCTCAATTCTGAACTGTTATGGCTTTGTTTTTTGTGAAATTTGTTTAAATTCCCATTCTGAGTTACGATATTTTTTTTTTGAAAAATATAACGTTGCGTTGAATCCGTAAGCATTCACTCTATGGAGAAATGCTTGGCAGTCAGAGACAAAATTTCTTGGATTCCCATTAATTTTTTTAATTTCCCCTCCTGATTTATTCCTCTCTACAGATGTGTATTGTTTAGAAATATTATGGCTGTGTGTGTGTGTGTGTGTGTTTTTTTCAATGAATTCAAGATCATGATGTTCATGAATTTTCTAAAATCTCGCAAGAATTACTGGTATTACATTTTGCATAGATAAAAGTTATTAATAAAAAAATACGACATTTAGGACAAAATGCATCAACAATGGCTGTATTCCGGCTGAAACACATGGTTGTACACTGGTATCCTATGGCTTTTACCATAGGACCAAGGAATGTTCATTATAGAATGGGGAAAAGTGAACAGACATCAAAACTAACACCCCATTATGCACAAAACAAACCAATTTAATTGGATTTTAGAATTATTTATCAGATTCGAATATTTAATCGGATTCGAATACCAATCAGATTCGAATATGGATATTAAAACTTCATTCGGATTCGATATCATATATGCAAGATCCGCCGGATATTTAATCGAATACGGATATCCTAATAAATAATCGAATTCAGATTCTCCTAGATCCAATCAGAATCCGATCCGTTTACACCCCTAGTGGGAACTGGCTTATTATGATGATAAAGAAAATCTTCTTAATTCAAAATTTTGATTTATCTATATATCACATTTTATCTATTATAAAAGAAGAAAGATGACCTATCGAATCTGATGAGCGACAAACAACAAACCAGAAAAGGGATGATGACATTGACAAAAACAGGTAAAACACCCCTATTCCACTCTCTTCTCCCCCCTCTTCCTTTTTCTTCCCGTCCTTTTTTGGAGTGGAGGGCAATGATGCTGACCAAACCAAGTATGCCACCCCCCTCCCCCATGTTGACCTCTCTTCTGTCTCTCTCTCACCCCCTTTCTTTTCTTCTCGTTCTGTTTTCTTTCTTTTTCAGTCAGCAAAGGAGGGCAAAAATGCATCCCCTTCCTGTCTCTCTCTTCTCCTCTAACTTTATCTCCCTATTATTTCTAACCATTTTTACAGATTCCACATGGCACGCCATGTGTACCATGTGGAATCCAACAATTTCAACAGCACACATTACATGCCGTCAAAATCATGTGATTTTTGACCGGCACATTGTGATATTTTGCTTGTTTCAGTCGAAATCGAAAGCTTTTAAGCCGCATACAAAACCAGGAGGTTTCGGTTCTGCTTCTAGTCGGCAATAGAGAAATTTTGTTGGCACGGCAGACCTTGATCTTGATCTCTGATACGCCCAACCTCAAAACTCTGATCGGACTGAAACCGTTGACTCTATCCACGACATCAAGGTTTTAAAACTGGGTACCATGAACACAACTGGCTTCATCAGAGCTAATTCAGTCTAATCCATTTTCAATTTTTCAATGGGCCTTAGAAATTTTGTATAAAAAAATTCGACAGAATCCTAAAGATTCTAAAGTGTCAAACCATCCAATCTCCCCCACCATGCCCCAAATGAGAAAAAATCTGAAATAAGAAAAACATGCTAGTGTTCTGCAATCTAAAATCAGTAGCAAAACAAAATACATACGTAGTACAGTTACTAAATTAACTTTGCATACTTTTTTTTTTATGGACAGTAATAAGGTGAACTATGTTAAGCGCATAGGCATCAGCCCAAAACAAAAGGCATTACACATCACGAAGAGTGTACAGCAGATCACAGAGAGGACAAAAATCCTTACATACCATAAAACCTTCACACGTCAAAACTGAATTTAGATCAAATCCTTTGCAAGATTCCATAATAAACGACCAAAATAACATATATATATATAAGAGCTGACTGAAATAAGGTCCTTAAAAAGTGTGGTTGATCATTAAAAATCCTCTTATTTCTCTCTTTTCATAAAGACCAAATAATTACAGCTGGTGTCAGACCCCGAAACACACCCATGTGAGGCACACCCTTTCTTCTTTTCCATGACAAAAGAACTTAATGTAACTCATTTGATTGCACCCATTGCTTCCCAAACTTAGCTAAGAAAGCAGACCATAATTCATGAGCCACATTACAGTGAACCAACAGATGGTCCATCATCTCAACCTGAGCTTTACACATAATGCATCTATTATCTATGGACCAATCATGTTTTATGAGATTATTACAGTGAACCAACCATGTTTTCTGAGATTATCGATGGACAAAAAGCACAGCTGTCTACATAAAGAACCCAATTTTGGAAGGGAGAGAAGACTGCCACAGCATACCCGAAAGATTGAACATGTCTTCTCTATAGTAATAATGGCTGAAAAAACTTCTAACAGAAAACTCACCTGATTTTCACCATAACCATTTCACGACATCCATATTCGAACTGAGTTGCTGCCCACTTAAACAATCCAAGAGCTAGATAATGGTTCCACTTCCCAGTCAAAAATTGTACGTCTGAAGTACCAGTTCCAACTCCAGCCATCATTTGATTGTCGAACATTTCTGATATACAGGCTTGTTTGGAAATAGTAATATTGTAGAGCTCTGGAAATCTAAAAGGGCCATCTTGAAACCAGGTATTTCCCAAAACCTCATACAAGTTACTTGTTCAGCTTCTAATTGTAACCCAGGTAAGAGCACGGACAAAAATTTACAGATCAGACGCAAACGACAGCAAGCAACACACCCATTCACATTGGTTGGCAGCCAAGTATCTGGATCATAACCGTACCTAATGACAATCAGATTATCCCGTAAACTTGAAACTTCTTGATGAAACATACCAATTTGCTGAAAGTGCCTGATTAACCAAGCACGGGTTTCTGATACCAAGACCTTCCTCTTATTTTCCTTCTACTCATATTTCACCAGATGATACTTTCAATCCTCTCCCCAGCCTTTCCATAAAAAAATCTCTCAGAATCTTCTCAAGTCTCTCAACCATAGAAGAAGAAATGAACAAGATAGAGAGAAGATAGGTTGGTAAATTTTCCAAAGAACTTTCTAACTAATTAACTTTGCATACTTAAAAAATATTCAACTGTATTTAACTATGATATGATGAACTGAAATACTTATTGAAAATAATAATCCAAAAATTAAAAAATACAAGTTCATATTTACATAATAAAAGTATTTGACATATTTGATATTATTTAAGAACCACTAAACTTTATTTTATCAAAAAATAATAAACTTTTTTAATGTTAAAAACTAGGGCTTTTTGCATCTATACCCATACATTATGATATATTTGCATCTATATCCACTTTTTTTAAATATTTATATTTATACCCCTCCATTTAGTATAATTGTTGCAGATGTACCCCTTATGTCAAATTCCATTAACTTTTGTTGTTTATTTTTATTAAATGATTAAATTAATCTTCTATGAGATGAAATATGTATTACATAGGCAAATGAATATGGGTCTAGGTGGAATTCATATGAAAAATTATTAATTAAACAAATTAATATCAATGATTTAAAGTATATATGTAATAAATATAATAATGTAAGTACACAAATGAATTTATGAGAATATAAGAGGATAAGCACAAAATATGTTTACTTTATAAAAGGTTACTTTGGTTATTTAATAAAAATAAATGATAAAAGTTAACGAGCTTTAATGTCAAGGGTATGATTGAAATGGTTGTATAAAACAGAGGGATATAAATACAAATATTGAAAACAAGAGGGCATACATGTAAATAGAATATAATGTAAGGACATGGATGCAAAAAGCCCTAAAAACTACTTAAACAGTAAAAAGTAATTTAAAAAGCAACATGAACTTGGCTCCAAAAAAGTTACCCAAAAAAAAGTGTAAATTTGAATTAGCCATTAATGGCCCATTTTTCTTAGAAGGCTACAATAATAGAGTTATGAAGAGAGAGCTTAAAAGTACCAGACATTGAACCACACACCCCCCCCCCCCCCAAAAACAAAAAAAAGGGACCCAAAATCTGACCCCAAGACTCCTGCCTGCATCACTTTCTGGTATCAGAGAATCTGTCATACATCATAATAATCAGCGTTCCCTACATTTCCAATCAGCCATGTATTAGTCACAAAGATTCACGACAATAAGGATGTGTTTGATAGAAGGAATTGAGCTGAGAACTGGAGGCAAAAACTGGGTTCAGTGATATTAATTTTGAAGTTTAGTAAGAGAACTGGATTTTCAATTATCCATGCCGTTCTAAAATGAGGAAAACTCAATCATTAACTCCACCCTCATATTTTGTGATTCCTATGTTGAGAATTGACAGAAGCCAACCCCAAGCAACCTCTTCCAAGGTTGTTACAACTTACAAGCATACATATATAGTTTAGTGCTATTCTTGGCTATTGTCTTCTTGTGCCAATAGTCTGTAAGCCTAAACAACAAATATAAATGTTTCTTTTATACATTTCAAGCAATTTAATTTTTTTAGTTTTCTAATAAAAAAATTCAGTTTGGTTTATTTTTTAGTAATTGGTATGTTTCCTTAGGGATTGGGATTAATGGTCCGTGTGATCATTATCTATTGGGTCAAATCCTAACAACACCACATTTTTATTTTATTTTATTTGCTATAATTTTGTCATTTTTATGAATTTGTTTTGGGTGAAGTTTGCGAAGGCAACCGGTTCATTAAACCGGAAGGGAATGGGTGCCTAACACCTTCCCAACCTCTTAACTGAACCTCCTGACCCAATTTCTGCTTAGACTGGTTTTGCCTTATTAGAATAATTTATGGGTGACTATCCACACCCCTAACCAGATGGATAGTGGCGACTCCAAACCAAAAACGGTTTGATGTTCCGACCGACCAGAGGGCCATGGTTTCACATATACTATAAGACTTGTGACTTCTGGCATATTGATCAAGTCTATTACATTTGGGATTACAGCCACCATCCATCTCTTGGGACTATTCCCAAGAAAACACCACCATTAGATCCCAAGGGATTACTCAACTCAACCGCGACTCCTTGTTCGCTACCCTCCATGTCTTGGGAATATCCCCTATTTCCACTCCCAAGCTCCCGATCAGTGATCTACTTGTGGACACAACATTCTTCTATATCCTACCATTCAAACCTACATTTTTCAGTCATAATCAAGTCTATTGTCAAGTAATAGACTAATAAAATCTATTTTACAGATGCAAATGCAATATTCTTGTCTTAAAAGGCATCATCGTACTACACAAAATGCATATCATCCCGAGACATAAACACTTGATTTGATGCATTCTATCAGCCCTAAGACTTTTGAGATATACGTCTTTGGATTATAGATACCCTTCGGTGGCTCCTATAGTCGTATTGTAGATAGTTTTCACTCTATTCTAAATATCCCTCTCCTAAGTAGTCATCTATATTAATATAAAGCAAAGAGTGAAATATTAGGGGTAGCACATGCAATACTACACGTACACATTTAAATTACTTAGTCATGAGCACGTAGTTATTTAAAAAAACCCTAAGAACGTACATTGGAGTTCAGGAGACATGAGGGCAATTTCATGCTTTGTAAGGTATATTCTGATGGATGAAAGTATCCTACATAATTTTGCATAGAATATTCCTTACTCTTTGCTTTAAAATTCCATGCAAAGAATATCCATACAAATTCTGGCCGAAAACTTCCTTGAATTTAGAGTGGCATGTGCAGTACTGCACGTACACACTTCCTACCTGGCACAAATGTTCATATAAGATTAGGGTGGGTAGTTATTTAAGTGAAATGAGGATCTTTTAAAACTTCTATTAAATTTATTGAATCTAATTGCAATCGGGTTCTATAAAATTTGAATAGTCTCTAACTGAATTTTGTATTTTTCTTTGCACTTCAGAGGATCCATTAATAGGTTTTGATCCAGTTGACTTTTCAATAGCCATATGTAGAATCATATATTGATTTTAGTGTTTTCCTGAATGCATTGCGGACTTGACCATATGCCAAATGTTGTAATGCTTGTGGTTAACATCAAATCAAGACCTATAATTCCTTAGGATTGTAATAGAGCACCACTCCCATATCCTAAATGCTCCCTAACTACCCACAACTAAAATTGTAAATGACTCTTATATTTCCTAAATAACTGCTCACACGTATACTTTCAAAAGTTCTTTAGAGACTCCAGTGCCACTTAAATAGCTGCCCACAACCATCATATATAAAAAACTGTATAAGAGTGGAAGTGTGTACATTGAACTGCAAGTGCCCACCCTGATCCTTATCAAGAGAATCTTACACCATCAAAAGACTTGAAGGCCATTATATTTCTTTAATGGACACTATCTATCCAGTTCCATGATAGACAATTGGTCCTCCCAATAGCACATCCCTATCATAAAGCAAAGAAGAAGGAATATTCTTTATAGATTTTAGCCAGATACTTTCGATATCAAAAAATACCCATAAAAAACATTAAATTAACCTGATGTCCCAACAACTTCCACCCACGATCTTAGGATAGTCACTTTATTCTCCAAAAAAAAATACCAACCGAAAAGTAGGTAATATTTCATCCAAATTCTGGCTGAACACTTTCGTTTGTCTGAAAATTCCCTTACAAAGCATTAAATTATCCTAATTTCCCAACAACTCCCACCTATGTTCTTAGGCCCCTTCAAATAACTTCACGCCCATAACTAAGTAATTTAAATACATACATGCAGTACTACATGTGCCACCCCTAATATTACCTACTCTTCATTTTATAATAATATAGATAGCTACCTAATAAAAGCTATCTAAAATAGAATGGAAGCTACATAAGAAATTATAGTGCTTGATTTGATACTTTCCATTAGCCCTACAACTCTTAGCATGTGAATAAATCCTCAACACAATCAAGGAAACAATAAAATCAACATCTAATTTCATGCATGATTATTAAGGACTCCATCAAATCACATTCTATCAACAAATTCTTTGGAGAGTAAAGCATAAAATAATAATAAAAAAATAAATCCAACAAAGGCTATTCGAAAATTTCATAAAATCAGATTACAACTAGATCCAACAAATTTCATAAAAGTTTTTAAAGACTTTCATGTCACTTAAAAAACTACCCACTCAAACTTATATAACAATTTGTGCAAAAGTGGAAATGTATACATGCAATACTGAATATGCCAGCCTAACTCCGAAGAAAGCATCTTATCAAAATCTATATGAAAAATTTCCTGCATGGAATTATAAAACAAACTGTGAGGAATCTTTTATGCATATTCTGGCCAGACACTTTCATCTATCAGAAAATATTGCAACAAAGCATTAAATTACCCTTATGTCCCAACAACTCAGCCCCGCATTTTTACACCCATTCAAATAATTACTCGCTTATGACTAAATAATTTAAATGCATATGTATAACAATGCACATGCCACCCCTAATATTCCGTATTCTTAGCTTTCTAATAATATAGAATACTACCTCAGAAAGGGCTATCTAGAATAAACTAAAAGTCACCTACAATAAGAGGCTCCACAAGAAGACTACTTATAATACGGCTACCTATGTAAAGTGCACCCATCCCAAGAAGGGAAAGAGGCTACTAACCACCAAAGTTGTAGCTACCAAGAGTTTAAGCTTCCAAGGAAATCAACTGTGAAAGCATGGTGTTTTATTACAATCCTAAGAAATTACAAGGCTTGATTTGATGCTTTCCATCGCCCTAAAATCAATAGCTGATTTGATTCATCAATATCTGAATTCATGCGTTATTGTTGAAAATTAAAATCTATCAACGGATCCCCCACGGAGCAAAGAAAGAAACAATAGAAAAATGTTAAAATCCAGCAGAGGTAATTCAATTAAATCAAATTACAACTAAATCCCATATAAAACTCAGTTCCTTAAAAGTTAGTTAATTAACTAAACATCGACAAAGAGAACCGCCATGTCCATGGTAAAGAATAAAATCAAATCATCGATTCCAGTTTAGACATAAAAACGTACAGTCGCTAAGTATGTTTTGACAACAATCTAAATACCAACAAATCCATAAACAGTACCCCAATAGATCAAACAAATCGAACAGCAAACACACGAGACAACAAAACCCTAGATTCAACAGTACCCCATAGATCAAACAAATCGAACAGCAAACACGAGACAACAAAACCATACATTCAAATAACAGAATGAAATACACGCAAACACATCACCAAGCGAAAGGGAAAAGTTACTTGGTTTTTCGGCCTTGCCGTCGGTCCATTTGGAAATGCTGTAATGGACGGTCTCGCGCTTTAGGACTTCGGTCCTGTAAGGCTCCTTCAGGCAGTTCCGAACGAGAGAAGCGCAGAGGTTAGAGTACGTTATGTATGTCATGCCCGCTGCCCTCCAGAATGGAGCCGCTCCCGTCGACGCCATCGCTTTCTTCCCTTCTCGTTTTCTCTTCTACCCCTTCTGAAGTTCTGATCCACCGCCGAGATGTTGTATGAAGTACAACGTATACGTTAAAAAGTTAATATGACAACAAAAAAAAGGGGGAAAAAATGATAAGGCCTCGTTTGGCTATCATTTTGGGAACTCATTCCAGGCCTTGGAATGAGTTCCAAAACCTAAAATTAATTTTGAGAGATAGAAAGGTGTTTGGTTAAGTGTGCCAAAACTCATTCCCCTAAAATGAGAATGAGAAAACCCGTGATTTTTGGAAACGGCTTAGACCCCGTTTTTAGAATTTAGGAATGAGTTTTGCCGTTTTTGCGGTGGCAAACTTGTAAATAACATAAAATTTTACCAGTGGCAAAAATTGTAAATATTCCAATTGAGCCTTTTCTTCTTCACAAGACTTTCGTTTTTAACTCTTCTTGGTCTTGGGTACGAGGTGAGTCGTCCATTTTTCCTTTTCCTTCTACAACAGTCAGTCCTCATCAACAACAACCATGGGGATCAAACCCCCAAAATCCCATCTCAGATTCATATTCAGTGAATGCCAGTTGGAAACCCAGGAACTCAATTTCTACAGTATTCGGTGGTGCTTCGTCTTCTGGCTGCATTTGTAAAAACTGTTCCGAAGATGGGGATTTGTAATGTCCATGCTCAATTCTGAGACCCAAGTTTTCGAGTTTGGATCAGGATTTACCAAAAATGATGACAGAATGTGGTCCGAATTGCCTTTGTGAGTTGGAGTGTGAGAATCGGTCGACTCAGCAAGGGGTTTCGGTTCGTCTCAGAATCGTCAAACACAGACGCAAGGGTTGGTGCCTGCACGGGGCTCAGTCGATTCAGCGCGGCCAATTCGTCTGTGAATACGCAGGTAACTCTCTTATCCAGTGATTGAGATGATATCGAGTGTGTATGGAAGGGTTGTTTCTCTTTCTCAACTAAATTAATATTTTATCTGCATTGTCTCTATCTGAACCACGATATGGATATTGCAATTATTCTTGTTACTTGCTATGAAGGAATTTTGAATTGTTACTCTCCATTCCTTTTGTTTCTTTCTTTTTCTTTCATCTTTTATTTTAATTTTTTTTAGGCAAAATGAGAGGAAGGGGCCGCTAGGGTGACCAACCCCACGACCATAATGGCTTCCTCCCTGCTGCCGAATGTTCGGATTGAGTCATAGCTACCGATCAACCCTGCCCTAGTCGGAGGAATTGGATTGTGACCACCGCACAACAAGGGTACAAAGATATTTGCATGGGGTGGGTGCAGAGGGTGTGGTGGTCTGATCCTTGGGAGGCTAGGAGCAACCCTTGCATTTGAGACCATTTGATCCTAGGACCTCCAACCCTCCAAGCTCTATTGCAAACCCACAAGACTAATGGACCACCACTCCTGTGGTATCCCCTTCTTGTTTTGAGCGTATAATTTTTGCACATAAAGACTAGAAGGTCCTTTATAAAATGAGCCTTGCCTTTAACCGAAAACTATTGTACACCGTCAAGTACATCCCCGTCCACCACATGTGATGACTAAACTTAAATCCGTCAATCCTATTGGTTCGATGAAATGGAATTAGAGTTATGAATCTTAATTCATATTCCAATTCATTAATGAAATATAATTGAATTGAAATTCTTGTGATTTGACGACAAGAATATTTGAAATTCAAAATTATAATTTCATAACAATTAGGTTCAAATTCCAATCCATTGATTGGATGATATGAGCTTGTAAAATTCAAATACAATTTCTTTATTAAAGAAATTGATAATAATGTAGACTTTCGCCTTCTTTCTCTCTGTGAGATTCTCTCTGTATCATTTTCTTCTTTAGGCCCCGATTGGTTCAAGGAATTGTGGGGTGGAATTGGGGTAAGAACTGGAATTGGGTTCTCAATTCCAATTCTTTTGATTGGTTGGACTTTTTAAAATTAGAAATGGAATTATAACTTAATTTCGTAGAATTCACTTTTTAACTATTTTTAGGAGTTCCTAATTCCCTACTAGATAGAGGAGAATTCGGGTTTTAGTACGAGGAATTAGGCCACTCGATAAAAGAAGCTATCGACTTTTAAGCCATCGACTTTCTTTCTTGTTCTTTGCGGAGTGTTGCAGTTGCAGGTAATGACAGTGTCTTCCCTTCTATTCTCTCCCCTCATCTCTCTCTCTTAATCTATATTTTTCTCCCCTCGCCACTCTCTAGTCCTCTTTCAATCTTTTGTTTTCTTGTCCAGGTTTTTTTTCTTTTAAATAGGGATCATAGGGCTTACTAAACCTTCGATTGCCTTTCTTTCTTTGCCTTCTTTCATTTGTTCAATCGATGGATTGATCTTCGAGTACGAGTACCTAAAATCGAATGGGAGATCCGAATGGACTGGAAGATTCTCATAAAAGTGATGGAGGTAATAGATTATAAGATACACATAGGTTTAGGGTTTGAGATATCGAGTGACGTCACAACTGGAACTCGAACTCCGAGGCAAAGACAGCTTCTTTGAACTGGGAACTAGATATCTGAGAGAAGCAGATCGATCGAAGGAAAGAGTACCGTTCTGCTGCGTATGTTGGAAGAGGATCGCCGCTGTGATTGCTTGCTCTTGAATTAAAGCATCTTCTAGATTTTCCTTCTTAGAAGATTGGATTCTGTTCCAACGGTTGTTGGAGCCTGCAAATGTAATAGGAGAACGTGATGGCTGCTTCGGACCTTCGGTGTTTTCCTCTTCACCTATTTGTGAGAAGAACGTGTGCAGAGATTTCCCATTTTCTCTACATCTGATGTGAAGCCAAGCAGCAGAGAAGAATGAACTCAGAGGGAAGCGAGCTTCTGTAAAGTTCACAAATTTTCTCCATTTTTTAATGACTGACGAAGACTTGAAACTCTCCACGAACCCTTGGAAAACTTGAGTTTTATATTCACTTTTTCACCAATATCTCATTCGATCTCTCGATTTGATTAAATTGCTAACTGGTCTGTTCTTGTTGTCCAAATCTAGGTTTTAGTTTGAGTTTCAGAGACAGTGATTCGTGATTTGCTATGATTGCATTCTGGAAGACTTCATTGGGCTTATGGGACTGATATGAATATCAATAATAAAATTTAATTAAAAAAGTACTACAAAATTGTAATTGAATTTTATAAGTTTATCCAATCAATAGAATTGAAATTTATATCAATTTTTTATGGAATTGTAATTCCAAATTTCAATTCACTTGTCATCCAATCATAAGAATTCTAATTCTACCCAATTCTAATTCTTAATGAATTGGAATTGTAATTAGAATTCTTAATTTCCACTCTATAATCTTCTCTTCGTATCTTTTCTCTCCCTATACTTTTTACACTCTATAAATCTATTTCCAAAGGATTTTCTTTCCATGCGATTCTTTCTGTGGATGGTTCTCTCTATTAAGAGCATTTCTATGATGACCCAAGGGGGAGTTCCCTATCTTTTGTCCTAAACCTCATGGGCAATAAGAAAAGTCTCACTCTCTATCATACGTGTATTCATTCGTTTTCCAATATCAGATTGGGAGATGTTACAATAGCTTTGGTTGTCATAATTTCCTACTCTTTCCAGTGTTTTCTCTTTTTATAACCTTCTCTTTATGGAGTCTCTATCTCTAAAGCATTCCCCTCTCTAAATTCCGTATTCAAAGTATTGTAGCAAAAAGCAGGATCTCTACACTATCGTCATTGAAATTCAACAATCAATGAAGAACCTTCTTTCCATATCGTAGATCTATTCCTCTCTTCAATGGAAGGGAGTTTAGTTAGAGCAAGAAGATAACTCAAGGTCTTTCTCCACTTCCTATGTCTCTTGTACTTAGTAGCTATTTATGGTGTAAATTATGGGCAATAGTCTACCTTTAAATATATTGATTTTGTGTTGCTCATTAATAAAATAAAGGGTTTTTTGCATCCATACCCCTATATTATTGTATATTTGCATTTATATCCTCATGTTTTTAATATTTATATTTATACCTCTCTATTTATCAAAATCGTTAGTCATACCCCTGACGTTAAAATCCGTTAAGTTTGTTGTTTATTTTTTTTAAATGACTAAAATAACCTTTTGCAAAATAAATGATTTTTACATTTATCCCCTTATATTATCTTATATTTGCATTTATACCCTTATATTATTATATTTATTGTAACTGCAACCAAAGTCATCAATATTAGGGCTTTTTGCATCCATACCCCTATATTATGATATATTTGCATTTTTGTCCTTATGTTTTAAGTATTTATACCCATACTCCTCTACATATCATAACAATTACATTTGCATCCATACCCCTGTATTTATACCCATACTCCTCTACATACCATGTAAACATGCTATTAAGGCTATCATGCAGAAGAAACACAATCCTGAAGAATATTATGATAAAGCTTATCACATTCAAACATATCAAGAAACTTTATGCACATGTAATTCATAGTATCCCTGATCATAAGTTGTGGCCTCAAGACATTCATGGTTGTAATGTCTATCCACCTAACACATGCCGACCACCAGGACGACCCAAAAAAAATAGATGACGTGATGTGGATGAAGCTGCATCAAGTCAACGCAGGCCATCTAAAAGGTGTGGAAAGTTAGGCCATAATAGACGTACATGCAAAAAGGCAATTCCTAGTAGGGGCGAAAGGCAGGTATATATGGCTGTAGAGGAATATGGGAGTATGGGTATAAATACTTAAAACATAAGGACAAAAATGCAAATATATCATAATACAAGGGTATGGATGCAAAAAGCCCTAATATTGATGACTTTGCTTACAGATGCAATAAATATAATAATATCAGGGTATAAATGCAAATATAAGGTAATATAGGGGATAAATGTAAAAATCATTTATTTTGCAAAAGGTTATTTTAGTCATTTAAAAAAAATAAACAACAAACTTAATGGATTTTAACGTCAGGGGTATGACTGTAACGATTTTGATAAATAGAGGGTATAAATATAAATATTAAAAACATGAGGATATAAATGCAAATATACAATAATATAGGGGTATGGATGCAAAAAGCCCTAAAATAAATTGAAGCCTTTTGAGCTTCTTTAACTCGTATGGCCTTTATTCTATGTGGGAAAAACCATTGTAAATTATATCATTATTAGTTATATGTTAATTGACTACTTCGCTATTGAAAAACATTGGTATTTAACAAAAAATCCATCAAAAAGTGATAGATTATTCAATAACTTTTGGATATCACTAAAGTTGTAATTAGAAGAGTAAGGAAAACTGTAGATGACCAAAAGAGATGGTTTTTGCTCTTAGGAATAATAGAATGATATGTTTGTGTGCTATTAGCATTGATTTTCTATATATGTTTCATTAGCTTTATTAATTGGATGCTTTGCAACGATGCAATATCTGTTGAATCAAATAAGAAACCATATGCACATCCCAAAATTTTGGTTTTGTAAGGTTACGCTATATTAATCTTAAATACAGCCATTTTTTATAAACATAAAAGTTATCAATATTGTAAATATATGTATACAAAATTCTCAAATGTAACGGTGTTTTTCCCTCCCTCCCCTTTTTGAGGTAAGGGGTGTTTTTTCTTTTCTTTTTGTGGCTAGGGGTGCTTGGTGAAGGGGAACATACACACTCAACTACTTACGTTTGAGGGGGAGCACACTGTTCTTTGACCCACATGAATGGCATGATATGACGACATAGACAATCATTGACATAGACAATCATTTGTTTAAGCTGGAGGTAGGCTCCCAATCAACTCACTTTATTTTGTTGAAGATTGTGAGACATGGAAAATCAATTTAATGACTTCCTAATCATCACACTGGATTCATTAGAACAAGGAGTCACCACCATTCTGTTTAGGTGTGAATGGACACCAAAATATCAAATCAAATAAAAAAGACAGAAATTAGAGTAAAAATAACTCTAGTTTAAAATACAAAACAAAAGCAAAACAACCAGAAATGGGTAAATGGATTAGGTTATGAACAGGGGAAGGTGTTAGGCACCCCTATTCATCCACACAAGGTGGTTCCCAGGTACCTTTCATGTTAAAAATAAAGAAAGCTTGCTTAATAAAGAAAAAATCATAAAAGTGACAAAAGTGTATGGTTTTTTCATATGGATAGCCCGATTAATTCAGAACCTCCAATATGATCACACCATTCTAAGGGTTTCATGATTAAAATAAAATTGAGATAAAAATCAAAGAAAACCATTCTAAAGTGAAACCTGAAGAACTAGCTTTAAACTAAACCATTAACAGATTGAAATCTCTTGATTAAAACATTGAAGAGTAAAGTTCTTTAGGGTACCGATCTGATCCAGATCTCTCATTAGTGGAGAGATAGAACCCCAATCAACCCATGTTGATGAAAAAAACATCAAAAGGAGAGTTTAGACCATAGGATCCTCTCTCCAAGATTAAAACAACATCAAAATTATATCATGAAACCATATAGGTTACTTTCAGGCTTTTGGTTTTAGATCTACCATATAGATCATGGTAGATCCAGAATCCTAGCCAAATATCACCAAAATCAAGAAAACAGTGATGTAGGTGCAATGGTGTGAAAAATCCAAACTATAAGAGGCAGTGGGGATCTCATGCTGCAAACAACCTGGATCCATAGGATTCCTCCAGATTCAGAATAAAACACTTACATAACATCCATAGAGTAATAAAAACCATATATCACAGATTATAGCACATGTGGGTTTACCCTACGGATCCACCTATTCTCTTTTCCCCTAGCTCTCTCTTCACGTTTTACGGCTAGAGAGGAGTCTTGAGGTACTTGGAGATAGGTTTGGGAATACAAATATAAACAAGAGGCCTTATTCTACAAAAAAAAAGAGATGAACAGATTATAAGGTTCTATTCTAAGAATCCACCTGTTCCCCTTTCCCTTAGCTCTCTCTTCACGTTTTACGGCTAAAGAGGAGTTTTGAGGTACTTGGAGATAGGTTTGGGGATACAAATATAAACTAGGCCTTATTCTACAGAAAAGAAGAACATATTATTTTTAGAATTAAAACCAGAAAATAAAAGAGAAAAGGGACTTACCTGGGTTGAGAAATCAGAGAAGCAGGGGTACCCTTCTTCATTTGGAGCTCTTTAGGCTTCAGATTCTTGGCACTTTGCTTGAGGAGAGGCTCTCTATTTATAGGCAAACCCAGGGGCATGGTTGGTCCAAGGGATATGCCAAAATCTTCCAATTGAGTTAAAAAAGGATTTAATGTAAATCCATTATACCACAGAAGATAAACAAGAGGATTCGAATCTCTCCGAGAGAGATTTGAGTGCAGATAAGGCTCAGAAATCGAAAAAGGATAAATTCGTTCAAAGAAACCCGTGCCTGTATATATAATGTAACGCCCCGAACCCGGGTCTATGCAAAACAAGCACCAAACCCGAATCTGAAGTGATATTAGGCTCAAAGCTATTAATATGCGTGGCTAACTAGAACTATCAAACCAACTCATCAATATAAATTCATAAATCTGGTAAATGGGGTTTCTAGCACACTTTCTCTTATATTCAATTAAATCATAAAATATCCATCAAGATACATCTATATCAACCTCTAAAAGAAAGATCTAAACGAAACAAGAAAGATCCTCAGCTCAGTAATCTGCAACTCCCCCTAGTGTCAACCCTAAGGACGCTCTCACGTGAAACAGCTGAAAAATAAGATAAAGAAGTAGGGTGAAATACGAATATCTCAGTAGGTAACACATGCATGCAAGAAACAGTTTATATATAAAAGTAATGCACAATAAAATAATGGGGTAGTCACGGTCGATAATAAGAACGAGTAATCACCATACGAAACCAACATTTATTCAGTGCTTGAAATAAAGAGAGTTTATTTAAATGTAAATCATGTTATTTATAATTAATAGGGAATCTCTTAATCTGATATCAACATTCTCCCATGTAAGATGCAATCACGTAGTAATCACATCCACCCTACATGAGGTCTCTCCCGCAGGAGTCATCACATCTCATCCACAGGTGGTCACATCTCACCCGTAGGTGGTAATCACATATATCTCCCTTGTGGGATGCAATCACATCGCGATTACATCTCCCCCACAAGAGGTCTCATCTCACCCGCAAGTAGTCACATATCTCCCCTATGGGATGCAATCTAAACCGGATTACATCTCCCCCAACAGGAGGTCTCATCTCATCCGCAGGTGGTCACATATCTCCCCTGTGGGATGCAATCCAAACTGGATTACATCTCCTCCAACAGGAGGTCTTATCTCACCTGCAGGTGGTCATATATCTCCCCTGTGGGGTGCAACCCAAACCGGATTACATCTCCCCCAACGGGAGGTCTCATCTCTCCCGCAGGAGGCATCAAATCTCATCCGCAAATGGTACGAATCTCTTATAGCCATCATGGCATCCAAACCACAGTCCAAATTATATTTTGAGTATTCATAACAACCTGAACCCAATCAGTTTATAATCCAAACCTTATTCAACAATTAGTTCATTAGTCTGTAGTCACAATAACTGGGTCTAATTATGGGATAATCAAAGTATTAGATGACTCGAGTGATTATAGGTAGTGGCGGGGTATAAAGTTATAAAGTAATTTAGAGGTGAAGTTTAGGGGTACTAAGATATTTGCTATTTTACTTACATTTAGGGATAATATGGTTCTTGCTAGTTATAAAGTAGTTCAGGTAAAATTTAGGGGTGGGGACATAATATAATAAAGTGTGTGTTATTTTTGTAGAAAACTTAGAGTAGACCAATGCAATTAACTAATGAGGCCTAAAGGTAAATAGGGTTCTTTCTCCAATGTCTTTAAGGTAGTTCGACTGGTTTGAGTTCTGGATATAAAGTCCCTATTTTTACAAATCTGGTTACTGATATATAACTCAATGTCTCTTAATTAATTTCTCAAATTTATAGAGATTATTTACATTAAACTTAGAAGTTCTTGTTTAAGATCAAGTTAGGCAACTAATTGCCTAAAATAATTCCCTATTTATTTTTCTCCCAAAACAAGGTATTTGATAATTTATTTTGGTCTTAAAACTTCTTAATTATTGATTATAATTGATTACAAATAACTCAGAATTGAATCAGGGATTTAATATACGAAAAACTGCATTTTCTGGTTAGAGCGCTCAGGATCGCCTGGGCGGTCTAGGGTCAGCGGTAGTTCAAAATTGATCGCCGACGACTAATCAATTAGCGCTCGACAGCGGTCAAAGTTTTTCAACAAGCGCCTGGGAGCGCCGAAGATCGCTGAGCACAGTGAGCTCGACGGTCTCCAAAAACGTAAAAAAAGTGTTCCGAAATCTGAATTTTCCAAATCAAAGTTATTCTAGCATACATATAAGGTGATTAACAAACTAAATATATATAGATACATCATAAAAACATGCAAACAATTCGATCAATCTCAAGAACACAAAACGAACGTAAAAACTTGTGCTACCTACCTCTTATCGTGCGTTCTTCCTCTAACTAGCAACACTCCACACCTTTTCAAGGATGCAAATCAACTCTGGGACGAAGAGAGACTCAAGAACAGTGGCCTCTCTCCCTCTTTCTTCTTCTTCTTCGGTCATGCGTTTGTCTTTTGCAGCCGTCGAATACCAATAGCAGTACGGTGAGGATACCAATCCTATTCTCCTAGGGTATAAACCCTAATTATATACTTAAGATCCGACGCAACACACTAGTATCACCCACAATGCACTCACCCAATCAGAATACAGCAACATCAAAATTTAATTGTTATCTCGATATCTTACGATCCAACGGTCTGATCTGCGCCAAACTCTGGATCTCCGCTTGTAATGATATACCCTCCAATAATAAATTATTTCCATCCATAATAATCCTCAAGAATATTAATTATTATTTTATTTTAATATTTGAGAAATTCGGGATTTTACATATAATACGGTCGTGCCTTGCCCGTATTGTTAATACGGTCACGGCATGACCGTATATCAATTGCCGGCACAACCAGATTGCAAATAAAATGCGGGCATTGCACGTTTGACCAAATTTTACACTTTTTTGACCTGTTTCAAATCCAAATTACATATTTTCAGTTATCTTCTCATTTTGTAGTGCAATTTGGGGTGTCTACAAAGGCGGGAGTAAAGCCCTGGTCTAGGCTAGGATGAGCCCAAGCCTTACCGCCAAAGCAACCGGCACCTTAATGTAATGGTGATTTACAAACACATAAATTCATACCAAATACTGAGGTGCATCCTATACAATGGTAAATGAATGCACCTTTTACATTGATTTTTTTACAGTGATTTTTGTGTGAGTGATATAACTATGATATTATAATTCAAGGGAAATTAACTTTTAGTAATATTTTAAAAAATAATTAAAATTAAGATATAAATGGTCTGCCTTCTAACTTTTAGGATACCTTTATAAACATAATTAAATTTTAGTGACATTTTACTATTACAAACAAATTATCCCAAGAATACCCTTATCCAAATCAATAAAATGGCTTGTACAAGTCAATAAAATGACATGTACCTTCTATCAACACTATATACTAAATTGTACAAGTTATTTTATTGACTTGTACAAGCCATTTGAGTGAATGATGAAAGAATATTTAGACCCTATAAATACTTAAAAGGGATTGAATAGGTGTATTTGCGGAATTTTGTGTTTCAACCAAACGTTGAAATAAAATCTAGATGAATCGTGTAAACAAAATTAATTGCAGAAAATTTAAAACATAAACACAATACTTTTTTTAACAAAGGGAAAACCTCTTGAAGAACTCTTCAAAGTAAAGACACTCCGGGCTATAGGCACCACCCAAAACACCCACTATAAAAAGGAAGAACTTACAACTAGTGGTTCAGACTAGACAAGAACTCTTGTTGACTCTAACACCCTGAACTACACTGAAGAACCTCTTCAGATCAGCAAGCTTCAACAACTCCAGAACTTCTGGATCCTTTCTAGTGGAGACGAACAAACCTTATTTAACAACTAGAACTCCAGCAACGTAACCTCCAACAGAACTTTGATGGATTTCTTAGGTTACAAGCAAACAAACAATAATGGTTCACAGATCTGGATGATCAATCCTCAACAAAAATTGGATCTAAGTAATTTGATTTTGAATTGACATTATTAACCTTCTTTTTTTCATGGATAATGGCAACATAAATAATATAAAACTAACAAATGATATAAGGGCATTCTTGGAGGAGTTGGTTTGTAATGGCAAAATGTTACTAAAATTTAATTATTTTGATAAAGGTTTTTTAAAAGTTAAAAGTCAGAACATTGTTGATTGTGTTTTAATTATTTTCAAAAGTATCACTAAAAATTAATTTGCCATAAATTGGAACTTATTTGAATATTTTCTGTTCCTTATTTTCTTTTAATGAAATGGCACTATGATAAATATTAAAATATTATAGCAAGTACATATAAATACCCAAGAAAAAAAAACAAGAATAGATCCCAAAACTAGAGTGCTCTTCCCACGCAACATGAAGGGGATGAGCTTCCTCATGCGCCTAACCTAAATTAAGAGCACTTTTAAAAAGAAGAAGATGCAAAACTAGGTTAAAGCTACCATATTGGAACCCTATGAACTTCAGTACAGTAACCATCCAAGATGCACTTAACAATCTAAGTGTCTTGAGAATCTCCTCCAAACGAAACGAAATCCTCCCAAAAAATTATTTCTATTCATTTCATTCCATAAACCAAGCTATAGCATATGGCATAAAATTATTTACATGGACTGTGACTTGGCAGTTAAGAAGAGTCCACATGGCAAAAGACTCCTTAAAATATGGGAACAGGGCCTATTAGGAAATCTCAACTGTCAGCACCTCATTTTTGCACCCCGAAAAATGAAAGAATAAAATCCTAATTGAAAAAGTCAAAACCTAAGGGGTTGAAAAATTGACTTTTTGATCGGGTGCAAATTGACCACCAAAATTCTTACCAATGGATACAAGATTCCGATACGATTCTAACGACATCAAGTTTGCCTCAATCGGACTCCGGATGAAGAAGTTATGGGTTGGTCAAACCTGAGAAAAGCAAAAATCGGCTTTCTGCTAAACCCCAGATTAGTTGTCCAAGTTTATCCAAGCAAAAAGAGCATCTCGACATGATCCCAACGGAACTGAGTTTGCCGGAATTGAGGCCCAGATCAAGGAGATATGAGCAGAATAAGATTCTGGACGCTACTTCACGCTTCTGCTTAAAATCCGAATTTGCTGCCAAACCTTAGCTCAGTGGGTAGAAAATCTCAACCTGATTCCAACGCCACTAAGGCTGTGTTTGGAGCCTAGGATTTGGTGAGAAACGAGAAGAAAAAAGTTAGAAAGTCATTTCTCTTGTTTGGTAAAAACAAAGAAACGTTTTAAGGAGGGAAAAGGAAAGAAAATTAGCTAAAAGATTTTCTTTCCGCCCCATAAAAATTTTCTTCCCAAAAACATAGGGATTTGGGGAGAAACGAAAGTTGCGGGTTTCCGTCGAAAACACACGAAGAAAATGTCGTGCTCGCTCTCCTCCACCTCGACCTGGACCATGACCTCTCTTGAATCTCATTTTCTTCTTCACCATCACAACAATTTCTCTGCCTGCGAAAGGTCGTTCCTGATCGTATAGCTCAACCATGCTCTATTGTACCTCGTCCGCCATTTTTGTTTTCTGAAGAAACTCTGAGTTGCTGTTGAGTTCATCTTTTCTTCCAGGGTTTTAATCAAAACAAAGAAGGAGAAGCTAGGGTGGGAGAGAAAGAGACCTCAAGCTCACTCATTTAATTCTTCTTCAACAAAAATCAGGTACAAAAGCCCTTTTCCATTTTTTTTCACCTTCTCTTTCATTGTGATTTGGAGCGAATAGAGGTCGTTATAGTTTGTAAATTAGGCTTTGTAAAATTTTGTATCCTTAACGTACCATTGCCCAAGAAATTTTCCTTTTCTTCTTAGAATACGATTCCCATTTTTTTGTGATTAGTTGTTAAATTTCTTCTTCTTTGCAGTTGTTTCTATTAGAATTTTAGTTTGGGAATGCCCATATGTTTTAATCTCATTTTTTGATTTTTTTAGAAATGGGTTTGTTGGATTTCGCATTTTTTTTCTGTTTTTGTCATTTATACTAGGGGGTTGCACGCGCTACGCGCGTAGAAAATGTGGCCCACTTAGATAAACAACCCAAGGTAGTTAGTTTAAAATAGCGGGGGATTGTTTTATTTGAGGAGGGCAATGTTTGGAGAGAAAAAAAAGGAGGGCCAGAATCTGGAGGGAATATTCTCCCCTCTTCTCTTTATTAATAGTATAGATGTTGCAAAAGGTTGATGGCAACGGATATGGGCATATGAATAACTACTCTAATAATGTTTCCGGTATTTTCATTTCTTTTTGAGGAAGGATTTCAGATTGTTTTTGGTTTTCCCCTTTTCTTCTCTGTTTCTATGTACTGCCAAATGGTGCAAAGAGTTGTATTTATGTTACAAATGAGATGGGCGTATATAAATTTCAGAGGTGATAGCTGTTGGATCATATAAATTTATTTATGATAAGAAAACAAGAAAATATGATTGGGTTGAAAACTTTCTGAAAATTTGTTTGAAAGGCAATTTATTGTTGATTTAAGAAAATCTAAAAAAAAATTTCCCATGGATTTTGATATGAGGCTTTACTGAAGTTGCTATGGAGTGATAGCAAAAATTAAATTGGAGAATGTGGGAGAACACACTAATGAGGTCTTAACACTCAGAAATGGATGTTAGAAAAGATAATATAGCTTCTTACCTAGTAGAAATCAAAACGGGAGAAGATCAAAGAATAGGTAAATCTACTTCACTTTGGTCACTAAATATCTTATATTAAGTAGAAGAAACTATATTAAGGGAGATATATCATGACATATGTCATGATAAATCACGAATATCAACAAAAATTTGTAGAACCAGATTTTACTTTTTTATTTATATCAACCCTCAAGGAAAGGGGATATATTGAGGCATATTTGAGGATTTAACAAGATTGTTTGAACAAATTAAAATCTATCTTAAACTACTAATAAATAAGAGGACTTTGAAAAATACCGAAGAATTAAAGTGGAGATTGAAAAATAATAGAAGTTCAGAATTTTTTTACAAGCTAGGGATGCTTAAAAGTTTGACATTATCTGCTAGACCAATACATACTGGTTCATATTGAAACTAGCATTTTCTTTAATTGTTTTAAATTGTCTTCGTATCCTAGCTCAATACTGTAACCCAAAGCCAATTCCTAGATGAATTGGCTGGTTAGAGAAGCCATGACCATTACTAAAATCAAAATATCCACATCTCAATTACAAACAAGAAGTAGTAATCCATGTTCAACATAAGTGAAAAATTCTAATAAATTACTCATCCCATTGAAAATGATACAATCCTTGTTTTATTTTTTATTTTTATTTTTTCTTGGGTAGAGAAATATAATACCTTCTGAAGAACATAACCGTCATGTACTGGGGCAATTGTAGTAGATCCACCACCATTGAAAGTGTTATGGTTACCATCTTGTTAGTTCCACAAAGAATAGGTGGGCTTTTGGTAGTGTAGACACCTGATTTTTGCACCCCCAAAATAAAGAAAAATGAAAAGTCAAAAGTCAAACCCTGAGGGGGTCAAAAAATTGACTTTTTGATTCAAGTAAATTTGGCCATCAAACTTCATCTCATTGAAAAGAGCATTTCGACACGATTCCAACGCAACTGAATTTGCTGGAATCGGAGTCCAGATGATAAAGATATGAGCTGGTCAAACTTTTGGGGAGCAAAAAGTTGACTTTTTGCTCGGCCCCAATCCAATTGCCAAAATTGATCTCAATAGATAACTGGTTCCGAGCTGATTCCAACGACACTAAGTTTGCTGAAATCGGACACCAGATGAAGAAGTTATGGGCAGTTGAAGTTTCAAGAAAATTGCCCGTTTGGCAGAATAGCAGCAAAAAAGCAAAATGAATTAACAAAATTAATAAAAAACATTTAATAAAACATATCTTAATATTTTAACATTTAAATGAAAAGTATCTTAATATTTTAATAATATAATCTTAGATTTTTTAATAAAATATTAAGAAAATCGGACAAGAATCTTTAATTAAATCAAATTGAATAAGAGATTTCGGATCCGGGATTTAAAAAACGTGCTTAACCGCACTTGAAGTACGGTTTAGTCTGAACCGTGCTTCAGATACGGTTCGATCTTCTAGAAGGTGGACGTGTGTCCTGTACGGCGACAGCTGGCAGATTCGCGCAGATTTGCACGTGTTGAATGCCAGGTTTTTGATTTTTTAGTACAATTTTGTCACAACCGCACTTCAAGTACGGTTGTGACCATACCGCACTTTAAGTACGGTTCCGGCACTTTTTTGCCTATAAATAGAGGCCCACCCCCCATTTGAAACAAGCTTCCCCCTTTCGTCCCCACTATCTCCCTTTGTCTCCTACTTGGCCGAAACCCTGCCCAAGTTCTGCCACCTCCAAAACCCAACCACAAATCCCCAAAACACCCTTACTTTGTTCAAACCTTGCCTAAACCCTCTCCTTCCACCCATTTGACAAAGGAACCTGTCAAATCCCTTTTTCAATCTGTGAAATCTAACGGGACGCGGAAGCGCTGCCGAAATTGTTAGGAAACCACAAAGCACAATCAATCAACAAGAAGGCCGCATTGTAAGTATTTTTGTAATTTTTTTTGCAAATAAAGTATAATTACTTTTAACATCTCTTTATTTTTTTTTATTTTATCCTAATGCTTCTAACCTATTTGTTGCTTGTTTAAGCCCATGAGATGCTAAGATTAAAGTGATTATTTCATTAAAAGGGAAGAGGCTATCCATGAATTAACATGGATACTTTAAACTAACTCATTTTGCTATAATGTTTTTTTTAGAACTCTTCTACCCCTATAATTTCCCCTTTTCCCTCCTGAAAAATGACTGTGATTGACCAAGCAAAAAAGAAGGAGTGAGCCCAAGACCACAAAGAACATAAAAAGGGAAGAAATGGCTTTATGAGCCAAGTGGAGAAAATGTAAGACCTGGAAGGAAAGCTGAAGCCCGGCGGAGGTTGCCAGAAGTCCCAGAAAAGTCACCAAAGTGATCCAGATTGAAATCGGTGCAAACAAGTGAAACTGGGCAGCAACCGCACACACAGAACGGTTCTGACCAAACCGCACTAAAAGTACGGTCAGATTAGAAAAATGACTAAAAAACTAATTTATGTGGCCCGGTTGAACCCAATTCGACCCAAACCGGCCTGAACCAGTCTCTTAAATAATTTGGGCTATCTTAAGCCCATTTTTAGACTGTGGGCCTAGATGGGCCCACCAAGATTCCCCGTGGCCCACTTGTGGGGCCCATCTTAGACCGGCCCAAACCCGGCCCGTTTTCAATAAAACGGGCCCAATGCCACTGGACTTTGGCTAATGGGCCCATTCCAAGCCCATTCCAAGCCCAAACTAAAATTGTAAATAAATAAAACTTAATAAAATAACCAAATGGGTTACCCAATAACCCAATTGGGCCCAAGGCCCAACCTTGGTAACCCACGGGTCTTCCAACGGGACCGGGTCCGACCCACTTCACTTAGATAAATAAAAAGATAAAATCAAGCTAAAGGGGACCCACACCTCCAGAGGGCCCCGCCAGACCTAATAAGGCAGCATGCTGGTCTAGGAAGGGTGAGATTGACTCAAAAACCAGGGAGACCCGAGGGACCCGTCAGACCGACGGGGCGGACCGGGGTGTCTTTAAGACTTCCCCGAACCGTAACCGAGGACTTAGCTAGATCTCTAATAAGCCGCAGACCAGACTTAGACCCGGTTAGGGCAAAACCGTGTTTGCCTGCACTCTCAGGCAGTGGCGACTCCGAATGTCCCGAGGCACGCACTGAAGGTGCGCCCGGTGTGCGATCTAGGATCCAGGTTTTAGGTGCGCACAGGTAGTATAATATCTTTTGTATTCATCTTTAGCTTGAGTCAACATAATGATTTTTGTGTTCATCTTTGCTAGCAATGAATTCTAAGTTCATTCATGATTCTGAAGTATGAAATTTTGTAATATTTGTAAAATTAGGGTCTTTTCTCTTTGATCTCTTGCACTTAGGCCCATCAACAAGCTGGCATCACCAAACCGAAGGTCAAGATCATCTATAGGTAACTTTAGTAATGTACCATAAAATTCTTGTTCACAAGCCATCTTAATTATCAAATTTGAAGCTAATTGTTAAAACTTATCTTGTGTACTTTAGTGAAGCAATGAAAGCAGAAGGTTTAAATGAAGAAGATCAGCTAAGAGCTTATGACTATATCATTGGTTCGAGCAAACTCTTTCACGGGAGTCCCATAGGAGCGGTGCAAGAAGTGGTTAAATGTGAAGATGGGCAACAACTATTCTACATTGTCATAATTAAAATTAATGTTTTTAAGATTCATCTTAGGCTGTAATTTATGACAGTTATGATGTAATTTGTACATAAGGTCTTTTGGATTCTCCCATTGCTACGATGTATGTTTAATATTTAGTTAATGCTTGACTTCGTTGCAAGTTGTAGTTCGATGTACTTCTATTATTTAATTCTTTGATGTTATATTTAATGCTACAGGTCTCTTTGATACCGACATATTATGAACAGGTTTTTAAATGAAAACCCATTTTTTTAAGCAATCTTTTTATTCTTACTTTGATGTTCTCATTCTTTTCTTTTTTTCTTTTTTTGGGTTGGCTTTGATATGATAATAGCCAATTTATTAACATTTTAATGTGATAATATTTGTTATTAAGGGTATTTGGACGATGATTGCAAGTGTAAGTGCAAATTATTTCTTTTTAGGAAATTTTTATATGAATGCTCGCAAGATAATATTGCTCTATCTTTGAGCAGATTGCTTAATTAGGTGGACTTATGCTTGAAACGTATAATTCGTTTTATTGGAGACTTGGAAAGATGTAGTTCATCTTATCAATAGTTATAAATTATAACATCATCTTCAAAATCAAAATAACAAGTGTTTGGTTTTCCTTCTTATTTTCTTTCTAAACAACCAAACATCAGAAAGTGATTTCTTAAAAATTTTCTTCTTTGTTTTCTCTAGCAAACCAAACAATAGAAAATAGCTTCTTTTCATTTCTTTTCTCTTCTCTTATTTTCTTATTGGGATTTCTTTTCTTTTCTCATCAAATCTAGGGTTCCAAACACAGCCTAAGTTTGCTAAAATTGGACATCGGATGGAAAAGTTATGGCTAGTCAAAAAATTCAGAAAACTGCCCACATGGCAAAGAATAAAGAAAGGACAAAAAAAAAAATTTCCTAGCAATAAAATAATAATGTATTATAAATATCTAATATTTAAAATAAATAAAAATTAATAAACGCATGTGTTATGTGTTTAAGCAACAGCTGGCAAGGGGATAAGATTGAATTAAATTTTATCTTATAAATATGTGTATCCAACCTATGTTGTCGGATACAAAAACTTTTTCTTATAAATAGGGGGCAACAGCCCCATTCTCATGGGGGGCTTCTCTTCTACTCTTCCCCTCCCCTTGCTCTGTCCGAACCCTTCTCTTACTCACCTTTTTCTCTCTTTTAAGCCTAAAACCCTACTCAAACCTTATCCAACTCCTTCTTCACCATTGTATCTTTCATTCAAACACAAGAAGGAGGTTTCAAGGGTCTTTGGAGTGAGAAAGGTGCTGTCCAAACACCGCTTTGCTGCAAAAGGGAGCCAAACACATCTTCAACAAGGGTTTAAACCCCCAAGGTGAACCTCTTTGTATCTTCTATTTGACATACTTGAAGATGAATGAGATATGAATTGTTTTATTTTTCTTTTCTATTGTTTTTCTTTACTATGACTTGTTTATCCATCCCCTCTTCACTTTCTCCTCATGGATACATGCAAACAACCTCCCAAAGTAAGGGGTAGGTTTCGATTGAACCAAAGAGAGGAGGAGAGGTCTTTTGTTTGATTTCTAATGTCCTAAAGATGCTGTTTTTATTGATTATTTTCTCTTCATTTAATAGGATAGCATGTTCCCCTTTACCCTAATCTAATGTATCCCATGTGTAACCCCCCTTTTCCCTTCTTTGAATGCTACTTTTTTTTAAGCTAGATGGATGATTCATGCTAATATAATCATGCTATAAATAAAGTGTGATGCATGTTGAGTTATTTATTTATTTATTTTACTTGCACACGGCTTAGATATTATTTTAAGCATGCATGTAAGTTTCCATCATTCATACGCACATGGAGCATGCACATGCATATGAATCACACACATTAAATTGTCTTATGTATTTTATCATGGTTTTTACTTCATTTTTAGCTGCTGTTTTACCTTTATGAAGTTAGTCTTATCTTTCCATTTTGATATATTTCAGTACATGTTGGCATTCTTGATCAGTAGAAGTATGTTAAGTCAAATCTTGTTTATTTTACCACTTGATCCTTGCATATGTGAACACACATCGTCTCTTATACATGAGATGCATGAAGATGTATGTGTTTTCCTTGTGGTTCAAAGCATGGACTCTTGAATCCATCGGATTGATTTTTTTTTATGTGTGTTAGTTATTGGATCCAAGAATGGAAGAGACAAAAAAGGAAAAAAAAACACAGGGACACTCAAGGCCCTGTTGCTTTAATGGAGTTGGTTCAAGAAAAGCAGAAGGCAAATCCCAGCCTTCCCCTATTCCTATTGGTTGCAAACCCCTTAAGAAGAAGCTTATCATCTTCCTTTGGACCACTGTGGGCCCACACAATTATTGGAACTCCCTGGGAAGCCCAAAATCCAAGTCCATTTGGGAAAAAAGCATTTTTAGGTTGATTCGACAACTCAGGTCGGATCAGCCCTTTCACCTTCATAGTCGACAAGTGTTTTCGGCCACATTATAAAAAATCCAAAATTTCTTTTTTTTAACCCTTTTGTCTTTTTTAGCTAATTTTAATTGAATCGGATGAGCCAGTAGGGTTTCTAGGTCACCCTGAAACCCAAGATGGGCCCTGGGCCTTCTAAGCCCAACTTGATGCATCGTGGGCCTTCCAACGGGGCCCACATCCAATTCGGCCCAAACCAAGGCTCATTTCGATAATGGGTCTAAGGCCATTTGGTTAATCACCCATGGGCCACCCCCAGGCCCATTGGACCTCAAAAACCTTAACCCACTAAATTTTTGTAAATATAATTAAATCCCAAAAATGAATAACCAAATCCAATAAGGGTTATCCAATAATTCTAATTGGGCATTGGGCTTAACTAAAAGCCCAACATGGAATCCAATGGGCCTCCCAACGGGGGCCATGTCTGACCCACTTCACTAAAAGGCTAAAAAGATAAAATCAATTAAAATAAAGGAGACCTGCACCTTCGATGATCCCCACTCAGACCAAATAAAAGTACATGCTGGATTAGGAATTGGGTGAGACTGAGTTGACTTAAACCAGAGAGATCTGAGGGACCCGTTGAACCGATGGGGCGGGCCGGGGTGTCTTAGGACTTCCCTGGACGTAACCGAGAACTTACCCCAACATCTAAATAAGCCGCAGACTAGCAAAATTAGATCGGATAGGCACCCTGGTGTTTGCCTATACCTCTTAGGTAGTGGTGACTCCGAATGTCCTGAGGCACGCATGCTGCATGCGCCTCGTCGTGCGAGATCATGTGTGCACACCAACAGCATAAAAGGTGAGATCAATTGCGGAAACCCCCCCACCCAATCAATTATACAAGTGGATCCAGTTCGGACACTTATCAATTGTTTGTGCAAAGTGAGGTCTTAACTTCCTAACCAATTAAGAGAGTGGGATTGGTTAAGAAACTTCCCAATGAAAAAAGACTTAAGGCAAGGAAAATGGATCTATATCTTGATCAACATAACACAACGCAACAATTTAGCTATCCAGTCTTCTCAGATCTCCTTACTGTCAGGCTATATTCATAACATGAAGTAGCTATCCTTCCTTGTTGCCCTCATGTCGCAACAACACATGTAGATCCTCCTTATTCCTTGTGATCAAGGTTAATGAAGATCATCCTTATTCTTTCAACCAAGGCGAGGACAGTCTTCCTTAATCCTTACGATCAAGGCTAAGGACAGTTATTATGTGCATTCCAGAACCAGTGATTGTCAAGGCCACCTTTGATCTCTTCTCTCTACACTCCGTGACGACAACTATAGAGAAAGACAACATGTACTGAGATATTATTGGTTTTTGTTTTTACCTTTTATATCTTTTTGCTCCTATTTGTCTTTTGAGTGACTGTTACCCCACACGGCCCACAATTCCTACAATGCTACATCAACGGCCAATACCAACTTGGCCGTCATCTACTTTACATCAATTGGTCGGCCGTCGTTCCACACAGCCTACCATGTTTACACTTTTAACATCAAAACGGCCACTACTAACATGGCCGTCATTTGCTATGGGCCATGGCCATTTCATTGCCGTAAATTTGGTGAAAGAACCTTGGAGGATGAACCCCGTAGTAATCGCCAAATTAGAAGACTCTTTATGTATAAGTAGCTAATTGTATCTAAACCGCAATCCATCTGGTTTTTACATGCGATTGGCACTGGGGTTGAAGTTTTCGACTGACACGTTGCATCGGCACAGATGTTGGCATGCTAGCACATACATGTGTCCCAAAGCAAAAAAAGTTGAACCAAGAACATTGGAATTAAAATCCTTCTCTTCCTACGGCAATGTGTTAATCAAAAGATTTAGAACTACTTAAACACTTCAACTAGGTGGCAATTATACACCAAGCGATGAATCACAATGCTTTCGACACATCATGCACGTAGTGATGACAATATAACTTTGCAGCATGCCTTCTCCTTCCAATTATGTCACACTTATTAATTTTGTAAAGCAAAGCTATTCAAGCAAAGGCTTTAACATGAGAGGAGAGGCATTAGATTACCAAATATCATGAATTCAAGAATGATCAAGACTCTTTATCACGGCCAAAATAAGAAATGAATGATTTGGAAGAGAAACATCCCTTTGATTTAGGAGTCCATGCTTGGGTTTCGGGAACGCTAGACATAATGATAACATTGTTAAGCAAATGAAGTGGGTACGTGACTTCCATGATCTTAGTATGGATGGCAATGGGGTGGGTTAAATGGCTAACCCCACAACCTCTAATGGTTAGGGTTTGGTAGATATGCCTAAAATCGGGTTAGGACCTCGACCTTCATATATTAAAATATTGTTTTTAATATTAGTTTCCTATATCTTATATATAAGATATATATATTTTATTAATAAATATATTTTTAATGTATATATATTTTTAAAGAAGCATTTCTCTTTGCATGTATTGTAAAACCCCGACACGAATTATATTTTAATTACTTGTGTTATGAAGATGAGGTGGATGTGGATCATGCTTGAGGATTTTGGGAAATCAAATTAAACTTTATTGAAGGTTATTAAGGTAAGCTTAGTTAATGTTATGTCTCAAAATCAATTGGCTACGATACTCTTCAAGTAGTTTTACTGAATTGGAAATCAAATTCTAAAAAAATGAAGAAATGTGAAAATTAATCTTGACGTGCGAACCTTGATACAGCGGGATGGAGAGACAAAATTTGTGTCGCCCACTTTAGTGGGGTTGGCTTACATGATGGTGACGACCATGGGTCCTTTTATTGAATAATATATGTCAACACGTTTGACAAGAGGGATAATATAATATAAACAAGAGATCAAGACGTATAACGTAAACGGATGAAAAGCATCTCTAGTGCATTAAATCAATCGCCTGGTAGAGACCAAAGTGCCCTTAAAATTACAACGTAAACGGATGAGAAGCAACTATTATGCATTAAATCACTCTCCTCGCATTACCAAAAAAAAATCAGTCTCCTCGTTGTAATCAAAGCGCCCTAAAAATCAACATACAAAATTATAGAAAAAAACCCTAAAAAAAAATATACGCATCATCTAATCACGCTGAGCATATATATAGAAAAAAAACCCTAAAAAAATAATTTATGTATAATCTAATCACGCTGAGTATTGTCGCAGCAAAGATTCTCTGATTCCTCTCAATGGTTTTGATCATATTCTGCCAATCCCACGTGTTATTTCCCTCATAAGAAGCAGGAAAAGTAGCTTGACGCAAAAGAAAAGCAAAAGCCTATAAAGCCTACAGAATTCCAGAAGCCCAAGGGCGTGCTCGCTCGTCGTTTCAAGCGAAATCAAAGAGGAGAGGGAGAGAGAGAGAGAGAGAGCGGAAGAGTCTGCGACAAGAACAACAGTTTCATGGAGGGCCTGTGAGATCTCGTATTTCTGGTCCATCGATGAAACTCTCCGAACCGAATCTGGGTCCCACGTGGAGGTGTAGATGCATGTCTCGGGTATTTCGTTCGATCTCTACTGGGTCCTGCAACTCGTATTCACGACTTTAATCGTCGCTCTCGGATTCCGTCACCTGGTGAAGAACACCGCTTCTAAGTATTTCGCTGTTGACGCCAATTTCGACGGGGGGAGAAGCCAGGGTGCGGAATCTTCCGGTCCCCGGATTTCTGGGGACGAGATGCTCGCCTTAGACTGTGACGGCGACGCCTGCATCGTTTGCGGTAAATCGGCAAGCAAGAAGTGTTCTCGATGCAAGGCGTTTCGATACTGGTAAGATGTTCTTCTTCGGTTCTTGTTTGGTTTTCAACGTTTTAATTATTTGCGGTGACTGGTTGTTTCCGTTCTTGAATGTCGTTTCTATTTTGTGGTTGTTCTGGACGGGTTTTTCTTGGGTTTCTTGTTATTTTCGTCTGTGTGTGTCTACGGGTGTGATTATTTGTTTTTGGCGTGGGTTATCCTTAGGCAACAGTGTTTATCGCTATATTTAAATTGTTTTTGGTGGATTTTGAATTGCAATTCTAGAATCTGCTTGAGTAGCAAGGGCTGATTTGGTGTGGTTGCTATCAAGTTATTTATGGTTTGGATGCTGCATCACTGTTGTGTTGGGATTCATGGATGTTGACCCCTTTTTTGATAAACAGCGTTTCCCAATTCTGGGGAGTCCTCGCTCATAGTTGCTATGGCTAGAGTGCCATGGGAGCCCATGTTTTCTCTCTCTAAAATTATCTCTTTACAGAATTTCTCTAGATTTTCTTTAAAGCATTCCCCACTTTCTATCATTTTCTGTCTTTTCTCTCGCAAGAGCAATCCTCTATAGAGGATTTCCCTTCTCTTTCTACGATTTTCTCTGTCTAAGTCCTTCTCTCCATATTTTCTCTTTAAAGCATTTAGAGATTGTTGGGTTGCATACTTATATGCCTTTTCTTACCCAATTGTGAAAGGTATCATGTATGAATCATTTGCCTTGATGACAGATCTCTAAAAGATGAGATCAGTTGTCTGTTAATGTCTTGAGATTGAGGAAGATAGCCCTGGAAGGGTGCAACTGAAGAAAGGGTGGAACTTAAGAACAAATTTGTAGAAAAACTTGATAAGAAAATAACTAGATGGAAAAAGAATTATGTTTCTTTAAGAGGTATGATTATGCTTATAGGGGGTGCTCTTGGAAACCTACTGGTGCATTACATTTCGTTATTCAAGGTTCTTGGGAATGTCGTGCACAGAGTATAAAACAAAAAAACTTTCTGTTGGAGGGTGGTAGAAGAAAGAAAGAATCTCCTATCAACATAAATTCAATTTTGTCACAGAAAATAAGTTTGTAGATTGGGTATAAAAACCATATAAGCAATTAATAGTCATTATTTTTCAATGATTGTGGTGCTTTATGGTTGAAGATGACAGTTTATGACATAATGTGATACAATGCCAGTGTGAAAACTGGTACAAATGGTTGCATGTTGAATAATAAACCGGAAGGTTCCTATAGCCAGCCTTTGGAAATGAGATTATAGCTTTGTATTTGACATTGTCTTATATTGGGTTGGAATTAGAGGATGAAAAGATGGTCAGGTTTTGGCAAGCTGTGCTGTGTGAAGTTTGCCCACAATGCAAGATTTCCTTCTTTTTAATTGTATCTTGGTTAAAGATGTTTTTTTGCGGATATGTTGAATTCCATTTCCCGAGGTTTTTGTGCAATCTCTCTTTTGAAGGGATCCTTGTTATGCATATATTGGTTATTATGCTGCACTGTTTGCTCCTTTTCCGAGAATCATCCTTCAACCTTTCTTTTTGAAAGTTATTGAATGTCCATAGCCTAATAAAAAAATGGTTTTTACCTAGACTTCCATATTGAAGAGGATTAAAGCAGATGCCTCAGAGATAGAGAATTATTGTATTTGATCACTCCTAAGTATACACTGTGTGTTTTTCTTTCTTGTGAAAACTTCTCTCTTATGTAAAGGGTGATCTTATCTCCAGCCCCGGCACACTTATTGTGTACTAGTTGGGCTGGTTTCTATATTTTAATATATTTTCTCTATTATTGCTGATAAAAAAAAAAAAAGGTGTGTACTGTGTGTTGGCAAGAGGAAGACTGTGTTAGTCATCTTTCTATTAATTGTAAATTTGATTGGGAGATTTGGTGCTATTTTCATAGAGTTCATGTAAGGTGGATTTTTTCCTTTTGACCATGAATTTGATGAGGCAATGCAGATTTATGGTGGAAGGGGTAAGAAGCAGTATAACTATTCAAAAAACGGTTAGGAGCTGTACATGGTTCTTTGTCAAACCATGTTCTTTGTCAGGTCATGCTATGGGATTTTAGGGAAATTGTTACTGAGGAAATTTTGAAGGTATGATTTATGTGTTTCAAAAGAATTGTTGAACCTAATCAGGTTTACAATTGCACACTGTATATGAGTTCTGGCAGAATTTTCTTTTTTTCTATTTTGTAGCTGGGGCAAGAAATTGGTGAATTAGAATTTTCCTTTTTGATTATATTTATGTTTAAAGACAAATTATTTATTGATCCATAGATTGGATTTTTTCCTGCACAGTTGCAAATGAGCCAAGAATATTATTAAGTGGTCTAAATGCCCTTTCAGGAAGTGCAAATAAATAATTTGAAATAAAACATAAAAGTGTTCTTAAGCATATATATTTTTAACGTTTTCAACCAGATATACAAACGTAAATTATTCTAATATTTTTGTCAGTTCCCTTGATTTACTTTAGTATGCGGTGCAAGCTTTGGACATTTGGTGAGATTTAAGGCATGAGGCATGAGCCTAATGCTTGGAAAGCTTATGGGTTATTCGGAATCATTGGGCCTCTATGGTAAGTTTCAAGGCATTATTCTACCTCATTAGACAAAGAAAGAAAAGGGGGGAGAATTCTTGAGCATTGCCTTAGATAAAACTCAGTTTGTAAGATCCATGGCTCTGAATATTCTGGATTATAATTTTTTAGATGATGACTCATGCATGATGCGGTATCTTACCCTCCCTCCCTCACTAGCAATTTTTTAATATGGGTTCTATGAACTTGATTTGTGATAATTGGTTAAAATGCTATCTTAATAGACAAAACTTTTTCTCTTCCAAGAAGACTATTTTGCAGGGTTTACTTTTTGTGACTACCATATGTATTGTTTTTTCTGGATTCATCATCATTTCTAACTGTCTATGTTTTTCTAGTTGGTGATATTCTTGAAATTTGAATTTTCAATTATTCAGTTAAATCCGGTCTTTGTTGTTTTTATGCTGAAAACTGATGGTTAATTTCTAAATTTCTATGTTCAATGATGGTTTATTTTAATTTTCAGTTCTCAGATTTGCCAAGCAAAACATTGGAACTCAGGTCATAAAACAAAATGCAAGGAATTTAAATTAAATGGTGGTGAAAACTCTGTGCCGTCCGTTACCAGTAACCTTTTAAGGGGAGCTTCCTGCCATGGTGGTAAATCTTCTGGAGGTGTATCATTGGTTCCTGGTGGTCGAACCCATAAGATTCTTCAGCAGCCGAAGATGGTAGGTGACTGGGCTCTTTTAACCTTTTGGAAGTTGAGCTTTTTAATGATACGGTGAATGTTGCACTACAAGTCTACAACCTGTCAACACTCATACAATTAATTTTCAGGTTCTCTTTCCGTATGATGAATTTGTTAAACTTTTCAACTGGGACAAACCTGGATTTCCACCTTGTGGCCTTATAAATTGCGGAAACAGGTCCATTCGTACATCAATATTTTGTTATACTATCATTTGCTTAACTATTTTCTACCGGCTTGGATGCTATAAAACATATTTTTTCATTTTTGATCATCTACTTGTGGCATTCACTTTGCAGTTGCTTTGCGAATGTTGTTTTACAATGTCTTTCGTGCACTCGGCCACTTGTAGCATATTTATTGGAGAAAGGCCATCGGAGAGCATGTAAACATGTAGCCATTTTTGGTTTCCTATGTTTTTTAGATGGAATCTCAAACAATTTCTAACTTCTGTTGTTTATTCTTCAGGCAGAAGGAATGACTGGTGCTTCTTATGTGAGCTTCAAATCCATGTCGAGAGATCAAGCAGTCAGCATCCCTTTTCACCAATTAGTATTCTTTCTAGATTACCACACATGGGTGGAAACCTTGGCTATGGGAAACAGGAAGATGCTCATGAATTCATGAGGTTCTTTTTCTTGCTTGTATATGAATCTATGATTGGTATTTACTAATTGTTTGTGGCATTGTTTTATGAGACAGGATTTCATATGCCCTTAAGTTAGTTATACGTTCTTTAAGTTTCCATTCAAGTGTGTGGTGACTGGTAATCGTATTGATTTTGTAGGTTTGCAATTGATACAATGCAATCAGTATGCCTTGATGAATTTGGGGGAGAAAAATCACTCCATCCTAGCTCTCAGGAGACGACACTTATTCAACACATATTTGGTGGTTACCTTCGGTCTCAGGTTAAACCCTAAATTTCTCGAACTCTGATTTTGCTTAGTGAGGTGCTGATTAGAATTTTCTTGAATTCTATGATTTTTCTTATTCGAGTGTTACGTTGTTCCTTTCCATTTTCATGTGGTGAAAGAATAAAGATTGTACAAGGCATGTAATCTGTATGTGGAATGAATTTTTGCAAGTTAAATATTAAGGGTGCTTGTAGAAGGAAACTAACACAAGAATCAACACACACTTTGTACTTATATGTTTTGGGAAATAAAGAGAGAAATGATAGAATAAAAAATGCTGGATTTAGAACACTGGAAGTCAGAGAAGTGCATCAATAGACATTATGAAGCTTGGGTAGATTGGTGAAATTGTTTTAGTACTACATTCTGGGTTTTATTTATTTATTTGATAGGTAATGATATTGATTAATAGAAAAGAGAATTTACATAGAAAATACAAGTAATAAGTAATAACCTCTTCCCATCCCTTGACCCCAAAAAACATCATAAGGGATACTATGTGCTGAAGAGCTATAACTTTATAAACATATACAAAAACAAAAACCGATTCAATCAAAGAAACATAAGGAAAAATATAAGAGAATGAGAGATTAATGAGAGCCCTACATAGAGCTTGAGGATTCTAGAAATAATCCTAGTTAGTACATCGGATGATGGTTTTAAGTAATCATATATAACAAAGGACATTAATACCCTTCTCAACAAAGGTACCATAGTGAGAATCTTTAGTGTTACATGATCTTCGCTTGTAATAATTGAGTATGTGAGATCCAATTTGTCTATGTACCTTTCATACTTTCATCTTTGAGCTGCACACAAATTACCATGGACCGAGAGGCAGCAAATTCCTTACGTAAATTGTATATGATGGACAAAGTCATAAAACGCGTTAATTTCATAATTTTCCATTCATACTTTTTCCACATGGATATTAGAATTCATAATTTGCAAATTGTATGTTGTGATCTAGGTTGTAAAATTATGGGAAGGAACTAAAAGTTAATCAATAAATGTTGCATAAAATTTGAAGTTTGGAGCCACTAGAAGAATAAGAACAAATTCATGTGACCTTCCACCCTATGTAATACTACCCAATCATTGCAATAATATGTATATTCTTTTACTTCAGGAATTGTAGGACTTAGATCCTTTACTTCCTGTACTCTATTGGTGTACATGTAACTCCTTTCTATCTTAATATAATCCTTTCTATTTCCAAAAAAAAAAAGGTATATTCTTTTTGAGATTTAAATTCATTTTTCTCCATCACCTAACTATAAGTCTAGAATATAAGTTATATAACGTAAGAGAGATTGATAGAGGAAAAATAATAAAGCTACAATTAGAAACATAAAAATCTTCTCAACTTCTCATTTTTTTACAGTGTTTATGCCGTCTTATCCATGTCACTCCTAAGACTCATATTTGCACTTTTGATTAGAAGTTAGGATTTCATGCCTTTTCCACTTCCAAACAACAAATGGCAATATGGACACCATCCATAATGATAGGAATTTGAAGTCCTATGTTTAGGGAAACTTAAAGGTTCAACACTTTCTAAATGATAAAAGCAAACAGAACTGCTTCTACTAAAAGGAGAGAGTTTTAGAGGAGAATAGTGATGAGAAATCTGACAAGAATTGCTTTTGGAGAAGAGGAGATGGCCAGATCCTTGCTACCTCATTAATTATCCTTCTATTTGTATTAAGATGAGAAAAAAATGTTGATACACTTTTGGATCAGAAACATAAAAATCTTATCAACTTCTCATTTTTTTACAGTGTTTATGTCATCTTATCCATGTCACTCCTAAGACTCATATTTGCACTTTTGATTAAAGTTAGGATTTCATTCCTTTTCCACTTCCAAACAACAAAGGGCAATATGGTCACTATCTATAATAATAGGAATTTGAAGTCATATACTTAGGGATTCACTCAAAGGTTCAAGACTTTCTAAATAATAAAAGTAAACATAACTGCTTGTAGTAGAATATGTAGTAAAAGAGAGAGTTCTAGAGGAGAAGAGTGATGAGAGAACTGACAAGAAGTGCTTTTGGAGAAGAGGAAATGGTCAGATCCTTGCTACCTCATTAATTATCCTTCTATTGATGTTAAGCTGAGAAAAAAGTGTTGATACACTCTTGGATCGGTACAATGACTGAATTATAAAGGATAATTCTATGTATATGCTAAACAATACTTGCCCTTTAGTTCAGAGTGCAAATACTGTCATGTACAACTTGCAGTGTTTGTAACAGTTCATTGCTTGTCCCCTTGGTTAAAAGATCTGCTAGCTATTCCTTTGTCTTCAGATAAGGGGGTTCTTACAAGAATATGTTTAATTTTCTGTTTGATGAATGACAGTCTACTTCAATGTGTTTGGTTTTGTTATATTGGCAGAGTTGTGAGCAATACTAATGGCAGCTTGCACCATATCGAGGAATAAGAATTCATTATTTAGATCTTCAATTCACTAAATAATACCCAACCATAATGCAATAAATGGAGGTGAATCTACAGTTAGTGGAAGAATCTGCCCAATTTGCATTTATTAAATACTTTCACTCTTAAATGCCCACATTTAGGTAGTAATAGATCTGCCCCATTAGTACAGTACCTCATGAGCGGCTTCCAGATGAGTTTTTTGAGGAATTTTCACAAATCAGATGACAATGGTTTTGGTATACTTATTCATAAAAAAAAGAAAAATAGTTTTGGTATTTTTCATGTCCAGACATGTTAGAGATAAATAAGTCTCCCTGTAACTGTCCTACATATACAAAAGGGATTTCATCCTTATAATTTAACACATGATTTTGTTCAATTGGTGTATCAACTGGCCTCATCCCAAGATTTAACGTCTTAGTCAAGAGATCAATATGCATTTCCTCTTAGTTAAATCCCTTGTCTTGACCTATCCACTTCATTTCCGAAGAAGTTTCTTTGCACTAGGTTCTTTGATTTCAAATTCCTTGCACAAATGATTCTAAAGTTGGTGACTTTCTTCAGGATCATTGCATTTTCCTGTAACAGAAAATTGCTGTTAAAGGCAACTGCCAGGGAACCTAGTTGATTTTCTCAATGCCCACATTAGTCTGGGAAATAGCCTAGATTCCAGGGAGAGCCTCTGAGTTATCTAGCGAATGCTTGAGTGTATTCTCAACCCAAGAAACTGCTTAGTTTATTTAACTCTAATTTTTTTTTCTGTGTATAATGAGAAACTTTGATAAAAATCGAAGGAAAGAGAGAATAAAAATCACCCATGGGATACGATACAACAAAATGGAAAAGGCAGAAACTAGTTGATAGATTAACACTGACCATTTCTGCTGTACATTATTACATAAAAAAGATCTGACATCATTACTAACAGGCACCAATCCTGAGACAAGAACCAATATATATTCCAAAAAACTTCTGATTTTGGATAACCTCACCCTAGAAAAAATTGAACAGTTATGGGCTCATCAGATAGTTGACACAACTTCAAACAAGGCTGCATAGTACATTAGCTCGCCTTTCTTCTTAAGTTAGGGAAACCACCGCTGTTTGACAAGATCAGTTAGGCTCCTTAGAAAAACTCAACTCAATCCAATAAAGCCCAAAATAAAAGAGCTAATAGATCCTGCTGGCTCAATTGAATCTGTAAATGGTCTATAGTTTGTCCACCTGTGACTCTGTGAGACAAAGCAAACACCCATTAGGCGAGATTGTTAGAAATTTCCTCTGCCTTTGGAGATTACCAAGGGTATTAATGTCGTTATGAAGTGCGGTCCAAATGAAAGCTTTAACTCTAGGAGGACCTGGGGCAAATAAAATGGAGGAGGGAGGAAAAGGAGGCTGCACATTCCTAACAGAAGAACAAGGATATAGAAATAAGGAACTTGTAGTGAAAGAACCGTGAGGAGATAAAGTCCAAAAACAAAGATTGGGTTGGGAAGATACCAGGAAAACAAGATTGACTTCTTTCAATATTGAACAAAGCTCTTGCACATCTGCTGGACGAACATCATGTCAAAAAGTGTAACTGCTGTTCACTTAGATATTGTTTCTAACAGACAGTTGGTCCCAGGTCATTTGTAGTTGCTCGCTGTTCGCCTTCAACAAAATATTAGTTTAAACTAAATATTTAAGTCAATTTTCAACTTCAACAACACTGTGAACACCCTACAACCTACCCCCCTCTCTTCCTCTTCTTTCTCTCTTTCCTCTATTATCTGGTTTTGTAAAATTTAAATTTGGACAAGCCCTATGAGCCGTTAGAAATTTTTCTATACTTTTTCCTTGTTTTCCTTGGTTTTGTACATTCTCTCCTCTCCTCCCTATTCTTTTAACTTCAGCTTGTATCCTTGTTAATGTGTGTATAAACTGTCGATGTGTTTTCTACATTTTTTGCCCTCAAAATTTTACTGTGATCTGGTTCGGTTTGTGTTTTTTTTTTGTGGTCAATAAAATACATTGGGGTTAACTGATATGCTAAATTTCTGGACATGTGCAGGTTTTTTTTTTCTTCTAACTTTTTTAGCATCAGTATAATTTTCTTTTTTCCCCCAAATATAATATCTGTGATGCTATTCTGAAATGTTGAATTAATTATTCTGTTTCAAACTATTGCATATAACGTAATTAGCATGCTGTAGACAGGGATGGTTTAATGTAGGTTTTTTTGTGGTCCCCTTGTCACCTGGGTGAGTGCCTAATCAGCCAGGTGACAGTTAAGTATATTGCTAGACTCACCTTGGCAATTTGAAAACATCGCACATTTGCAATACAACATCAACCACGTAGAAAGTGTTGGTTGTGTAACAAATAAAATGTGATCTGCCTAAATCTGAATGTATCCAACCTTGTTCACTGAGCTATTCAATCTTTCAAACCAGTCCTCGGTGATTACTTGAAACTGTTTAGTGATTTCTTTAACAGGCACACCTTCCCTTTACTACTTGGAGATTGGAATTCAGATGGAGGTCTCATATATTGTCCTTCCTGAAAATCTCATTGAACATATTTCACATAGAATTGATGAAGTTGTCATGAAAAACATAGCTCCACTATAAGTCCTATTATTGAGTCCATGTTTGCCTTTGGTGCAAATATCTCCCGATACTTAATTTTTTGACGGTTAATTAAAGCTTCCATTAAAAGAAATTAGATATTAAGGAGTTAGGTACAATAGTCCATGAGGCAATGGACTAGAAAACAAAAAACAGCCTTACAGTAAACCACTACTGATAGCCCACTCAACATATACATACTACTCAACCTTGCTTGAGAGCAATGGCCTTCCAATAGAGGGCAATATCTGCCGCAGACAACCCATGTTTCAATTTACTAATACTAACCCAGGACGATTCTAACACAATAGCCTCTTCCAACACTGCATGAGGAGGGAGAATGATGTTATAAAAAATTCTCTTATTCCTGGTCTTCCATACAGCCCATGGCGTAGAGAAGAGAAGTGCCCTGAACATCTCACGTCCAAGCTTAGTGAGAGAGGGGAGGCACCATTGGTACACCAACTGGCATATACCTTCTGGCATCACCCAACTTACTCCTGTCATTTTAAGAAAAGACCTTTAAATGTAGGATGCAAATTCACAATGAGTGAATAAGTGGTCTACCAACTCCCCATCCTTTAGGCATAGAGAGCATACTTGAGGTGTGAGAGCTAGATATTTCCTTCTCTGCTGAAGAATATCAAGAGTGTTAACCTTTCCTCAAAAGCAACGGCCATACAAAAGTTAAGACTGTTGGGGGAGCTGGAGATTTCCACAAAAACCTTGGAGTGAAAGGAGGGTGATGAGGCGGATTTGAGGACACGAGAAATCTGAAAAAAAGATTTGGAGGTGAAGGAATGGGATACAGTTTCCCAAATCTGAAAATTAAGGATCTCTCGATACTTAATTATAAACGTGTGGTGTATCCCTTTGCTGAAAGTCTGGCCTTGTATCAATCAACAGACTCATCGGCCTAAGAATTCGCTTACAACTTATTGACTCATTTTACTTAGGAAGATTGACTAATTCCAAGATCAATTTTTCTCCAAACCCTTGCCTTTACTCATTGCATTCTTGATGTTAAGAAATTGTATCTGAGAGACTGGAGGGTAAAGGAATGCAAGAGGTATTATAAGCCACAAAAGAGTAGTATAGTAAAGGCAGATTTGTAAGAAATGGAGTTACCATTTTGAAATTGAGGGCATATTTATTGATTCTTGCCGAAGGGCAACTGGAAGGTAATAATCACTATTTTGAACTATAGGATCAACATAAAAGAGTAAAGATGTATTCTTAAAAAGGAAGTTTGTTGCTTAGACCTGAGGGATTTTATGGGAGCAGTTTCAGAATTCCTTTTTGCGTTGCTTGCATAGCTGACTAATCGCTTGGCTTTATATCTTGGGATGTAATAGTACTATCTCATGATCTATTAATCCTAATAGTATCAAAGGAGTGATGAACTAGTATTGGAAGCGGAAAAGAGGAAGAGGACCTCTCCACCATGATTCTGCCTTGAAGAGAGTTATGATCAGCAGAGTAAGAAAGAGACTCAGGAATATGACATTTATAGACAAAACTCCCTCAGGATTTACTATGATGGCACATGTACCCCTTCTTTAGGTGGAGAGTAACAAAGAAAAAGAATTCCATTGGTTTGGACATTGGATTCAATTGTGAGTGATTAGGATGCTAAACATGGGCGCAGAACTTATCCAAAAAGCTTGTGGTGAATGAAAACTACTGGTCTGTTTGGGCAGAGGATTTCAGGTGGGGCTTTGAACTGTAGTAAATATGGCATTCAGTTGATTAGTAAGGAATCTGTTCGTAACATTGAGAATAACTTCTGAAAATGTGGTTTTTGGAATATTGCATTGAAGAGGATGTGAGAAAACTAAAAAAAATACCTTTTCTATCACTCCATGACACCATTAAACTGGGTTTGCACGAAACAAGAATTTTGGTGGTAAGTCCCATTCTCAGTGAGATAACATTTTTGTTCAAAGTAATTTTATTCACATCAATTTTTAGACCTAAGAACACTGATAGTTTATCAAGCTGAATTTGACTGTCTTATTTAGAGATTGCAACGGTTTGATTGAAATCGATAAACCGAACCAAACCTATTAGGGTCAATTTTAGGTTGTCAATTGAATTTTCAGTTAGGTTTTATACTGTATAAGACTGATTTTGTTTTGATTTTAAGGTTAAACGGAACCAAACTGAACTGAATACATATGCACACATGTTTAAGTCAGACAACCAACTAGGGATGGCTTCAGTTTCAGTTTTTAATATATACTAGTTGGTTTGGTTTTGGTTTTTCTCAAAGTAGAACAAAAACTGAACTGTTACCATCTCTAATCTTATTAAATATCTTGAATATGAGGAAAACCTCATCTATACACTGAACATGTTGTCCACAAGGAAGACATAAAGTAACAAAATCCAAACACTTGGTAGAAGATGGTCTCCACTTACAAGAATGAACAATTAAAAAGGGAAACAGTTACATTACTTATCTAAGAGGATTCTGACAATGTTGAAGAACTTATTGTATGTGGATTTCGATAAAAGCACACACACACACACACACACACACACACACACATTCATCAATCTATGTAGCTTACATTTATTTAAACCTAAAAACACAAGTTGTGACTCATTGCTGTTTTTTAATGAAAATTATAATTAAAATTAAAATGAAAAATTGCTGGCTAATAAATTTTTGTTTTTTCGCCGTCGTGCAACTTGTATCTGTAATTTATATCGCATCATTAGACTTGATATCAAAATTTTATATTTTATTATTAAAATAATTAAAATGTGAATTTAGAAGCTGCAAAAACACAACCCCCTTCGATCACCTGAAATATGGACCATGCAAAAATAAATCAATTTTTATATGGTTTTTCATATTAAAACCCCAAAACTCACAATATTTTTCAATGATGAATCAGTTAATTCATTACTTTGTATACATTAATCAAAGCTTTTAAGAAAAATAAAATAAGGCTTCCATCAAACCTAAGTTCTTAGAAATAGTTGCGGAGACATTTCATCATATTTGGTGCAAGAAAATATTGGTCCACACTAAAACTTCCAAGGCATAGAATTTCATGTCAAATTTGGATGTTGGGCTCAACATCTTGGAGGACGAGCAGTTGAGGTTGAGGGAGATATGATCTGATTATTGCTGAAAATAGCTTCGTGGAAGCTTATCTGCTGGTTTCATTTGAATAAATTGACTGATGCGCATTGGGAATGAAACCTTGACACTGATGTTCATAAAAATATTATATACACACATGCGGGCGTACGTGCACACACACACACACACACATATATAAAATGTACAGAGTGACAAATTTAATTGCTCTTCTAATTGGAAAATCTGATCCAACTTAACATTCAATGAGCAACCTGGTCTGAAGCCTCATCAAAGTGGTGAGAACAATGGATGAACTCGAAAACTATTGTTTTTGAATTATTGTTCCTTAATTTGTTATATATTCGTATTTCATGTAATTTTATGACTTTCAATCTCAAGCCATTTTGTGAATCTGTATTAGAAGCTCATCTGCTGATATTCTTGGAAGAGACAATCATGATTGCATCTTTCTTTGGTTACTGGTCATCTTCTCACCAGTATACGCTATTTCAGGTGATATGTACAAAATGCAATAATGTTTCAAATCGGTATGAAAATATGATGGATTTGGCTGTGGAAATTCAAGGAGATGTAGCATCTCTGGAGGATTGTCTACACCAGTTCACTGACAAAGAGTGGCTTGATGGTGAAAATATGTATAAATGTGACGGGTATGAACTCTTCCTTTGATACAGAATTTCCAAACTGAGACCATGCAAAAATCATTGCCTTTTTTTGTTTTTGTTTTTGTTTTTGTTCTGATGTACTCTTGAACTTTTTGGATTTGCTATGAGAATCAAGCACTCAAAAGTCTTTCAGTGGTTTATATATGCCTTTGTTTTCATTGTTTTCGTGATCACTGTTTGTTGTTGGTGAATTAGGTCAGACCATGTGTGGACAACCCTTAGGACTAATTGAACTTCAAGCCGATTCCATGTGTCAGTTTTCGTAGCATGTCTCAAAGCTGAATAAAGCACATTCAGCAGCTAAGATTTTCTATTGGACAGGTCCTTAACTATAGCTGTAAGTTTTATAAAGGGGATAATTAACTGACTGAGGAGTAGTTGGCTGTTTAAACCCACGTTCTGTGATTTTTTTTAGGTTACTTACCTTTTTTTTTCAGTGTGTGTGTATATATATATATATCAAAGATGCTTCTATTCTTCTCCTTCCACACACAACGGCAAATAGCAAAAAATAGTAGCTGATATAATCATATAAACAACACTCATGTGCTCCTTGGTTTTTCGCTTTGATCCATATATGACAATTCTTGGTTTTCTGCAGTGTTTTCAAAGTTACTTCCCTTGAAAACAATCAATCTTCAATGTTTTTTGCTTTGATCTATATATGACTATTCTTGGTTGTCTTCCTTGGTTTCTTGTTTTATTTTTGCCCTCTCTGTTTTTTTTTTCTTTGGTTTTTTAATGTTAAATTATAAGGAATTTTGATAGATTGGAGATGGACGGAACTCTTACCAGCGAAGAAAGGGGGGAAAAAAGCCTTGAAGATGCGAGATGGGTGATTTTGTGCAAAGAAGATATTATTTGGAGGCAAAAATCTAGGGCTCTTTGGATCAAAGGAGGAGATAGAAATACTAAATTTCTTCATAGACTGGCTAGTTCGAAGTCTCTAAATGATTAGTAGTTTGGTTGTGGAGGATGATTGTAGATTGGATGAAAAGTGCATTTTATAGGAGTTCATTAATTATTTGTCTTCTGTATACAAGTCGGAAGAGGAGCTTAGGTACCATCTTAAACTTGAGGATATAGTTATTCTGAGTGAAGCCCAATGTTTTGAGTTGAAGAGACGGTTTGAGAAGCAGGAGTTGGAGCAAGCAATCCATGAGTTCGGAAGAGATAAAGGTACTGGCCCAGATTGATTTAGGCTTTTTCCATGAGAACTGGGAGACCATAAAAGAGAGCCTCAAGGTAGTTTTTATGGAATTATTTTAGAATAGGGTCATTAATAGGTCAATTAATGCTCGTACATTGCCATTATTCCTAAAAAAGAGGGAGCTGCCAGAGTTGAGGATTGTAGACCGACTGGCCCGCCACCAGTTTCTATAAAATTGTTGCCAAAGTTTTATCTATCAGGCTTATAAGGATTCCATTGTGACTCAAAATCAGTCAGCCTTTATAGGTGGAAGACAAATTTTGGGATATTGTCTTGATGGCCAGTGAGCGCGTGGAGGAGAGAAAGAGAGAGGTTGGGAATTTAAGGTTTGGTGTGTAAGCTTGATCTAGAAAAAGGCTTATGACAAGGTATAATGGGTCTTTATTGATTCTATATTGGTTTCGAAAGGCTTTGGTACTAGGTGGAGAAGATGGATTAATGGTTTTATTTAGAGGGTGTCCTTTTCTCTCATTTTGAATGGTAGAGTTAGAGGTTTCTTTCATTCCTCTAGGGGCAGTGTCAAGGTTGTCCCATATCTCCGCATTGGTACTAGGTGGAGAAGATGGATTAATGGTTTTATTCAGAGGGTGCCCTTTTTTCTCATTGTGAATGGTAGATGGGCTCACTGGAAAAGGAGGTATCTGTCCCTTGGAAGTAGAATTACACTTATCCTGTCTTGCTACTAGAGTCACTAGATGTATCGGAGACTACAACGGGATTTTCTTCGGAATGTGTTTGGTGCAAAGTGGGATCACCTAACTCGTTGGGATATTGTGTGCAAGGAAAAAAGTAAAGGAGGGCATAACCTGGGTAATATTCCGACTCAGAATTCATCAATTATTCATAAATGGTTGTGGCTCTTTTGCATGGAGTGGAAAGGGTTGTGGAGGAAAGTGATAGCTAGCAAATATGGGGTACATAAGAATGGCTGGGATATTAGCACAAAAGCTAATATCACTAAACTGAGTCCTTGGAAAGTTCTCATCTAGTTGTCTCATCTTTGTTTCCACAATTTTTTTTCCTTCACTGGACCGGATTACATATTTGTACTGGAGCATCCATGGCATTTCAGTTGGATAGTCTGGTTTTCTTCATGTATGGTGGGATGATAGTTCCTTGATTCAGTGTAGGTATGTTATCTGTAGTTTTGTTGTCTCATATTCTCTATATTTTCTTTAATATAATAGTATCTTTCATTAAAAAAATGTTAAATTATAAAGGGCATACATCTGTCTCTCACTGTCTTTCTATCTTCAAAGACGCAGGAAGATGAGAAACATTATTCTGGACCTGCATTGGCGGGTCTTAAAATTAATCCCAAAGCAGGGGGATGAAGCTTTCAACCATAGTAAGGAGATAATTCAATGGTTGTCTTTGTTTGAACTTAGAGGGTCTATGTTCTACTGGGGTAAACATTATAAGAGACCACATTTGCTGTCAAGTCGCTGTTAAGGGAAAATTGTAACAGGGATTCCCAGAGTGTCATGTTAGTGAATGTGCATTAGGACTTGTCTAAATCTATTTCCATGAGGGTAAGGGAGGGCTTTGGATCGACACTTCCGTTTCTGCTCATGGTATCTTCATGTATGAGAGCAGGCCTAAATCTTTGTTATGAGGCTGAAAGAATTTTTAAAATCTGCTAATCTCTCTTAGTGATGGTATCCTGATGCAACATGGTTCTTTGGTGGGACTTAAATTTCCAATTAGTGTATTGAAAGGAGAGAGTTGAATTTGGGGGCTTGTGTAAAATCAAGCTTGAGAAAAACTATTAGTGGATGGGTTGGGGACTTATCATGATTACTTGATTCAGCATTGAGTATGGAGTAAATGGATGTTGAATCATATCCCCAGCAAAATATTTCTAGGGTTCTTAGCAGTTGTCAGGAAATTTGCGAATTGTTTCTTTTCAATGTTGGTGGGTTGTGTGCTCTTTAGACTCCTTCAGTAGAAAGGCTAAATATCTTCTGAGGTTTTATAATGGGAAGTTGTTCAGTGGGGGTGTCTTCCCTACAGTTTTTGGATAACTGAACTCTTTTTAACACGGCAAGTGAGAAGACATAATGTGAGAATGTTACCTTATGTTCTGAAGTGGTGTTGAGCCCTAAACTTGGAGATAATAGTTTGGATTGCACAAGTTTTTTACTGGTGATCCTTATATTTTAATTTTTTATTTATTTATTTTTATTTTTATCTCTTGGTTGTCTGAGTAGAACCCCCCACTGATGGTTTTCCAGAGATGGTTGAATTTGGGATCCACTTATGGGATTTGCAGCAGGTTGTCAGATCATCTGATTTGATGATTCTAAGATTCTCGATCAGGCAGACAATTATTAACAGGAGACTTTTATGAGAAGATGGGGAAGTCTGTATTTAAAAATATGGAGGGACTTGATGTTGGCAAGATTTGGAAAAGAGTTCGTCCTTCTGATAGGTGGCTTAGGAGTTTACAGTATGTAGTCCTCAGGTGGTATATTGTATGGCTTTTGTTCTGATGTTATTCTGAATAATCTTCTAGAGCAGAACTTGGATTTGGTAATGACAAATTTTGTTTTCTCCTGGGAGATTGAGACAATTATCTGTATGTCATATTATAATTAAAATATTGTGATAATCCACTGTAGGGGTGAGAAATGTGTTGAAACCAAGGATTTACTTTTCGGTGCAGCCAGGCGGTCGAAACGAAACGAGATGCCAGTGAAAAGCCAGGCGGTCGAAACGAAACGAGATGCTAGTGAAAAGCCGGTGAAATGGGCCGAAATCCATTTTTTGGCGAAATTGGCGGCGTGCCGGCGGTGAAATGGCCGCCAGCGAAATGGCCTGATTTGTGTGAAAAGGCATAAATAAGTGAAAAAAATGTAATAGACATGATTTTATACAATTTATATGCAAAAAATAGATAGAATAAGGAAGTATTTCATCTAATTTATGAACAAATACAAGTACATTAACATAAACAATTACAAGGCTACAACTACAAGCACATTAGACCAATTTGATGAAATTGGGGAGAAATTGGCGGCGTGCCGGCGGCACCCTAGCGAAACACTGGGGGTACCATTTCGGGGTCATTTTTCGTGCCGCTAAGGGCACGAAAAGCGAAATTTCGAAATGTCAAACCTTGGTTGGAACTAGCAATTTTTTTTTCTTTTGCCATGAGAAAATGCAATGATGTGATAGACATTACTGATCTTTGAAATCATTGCCCCATTATCCTATTATTTAATAGCAGTAAATGGAACATTTGTTTGGGTTTAGATTTATGGTAATTTATAGCATTTCTTTTAGGTCTGGCCGAAAACAATCCTGTTGGTCAGGAAGAGTGCATTATGAAACATTTCAACACAAAATTGGTGACAAATGAAATTAGAAAGTCTTTGGACTCCTAGTGCATGATAAGATGAAAATTTTGAAAGAAGTTGAATGGATCAATGAGGAAGGTACCATTGGGGAACAGGGTTATAAGTGATGATGTTGCAGACATGTCACTATGTCTCTTGGGCAACATGGTAAGAAATGGTGAAGAAAACTTTGGGAAAAAAATTGAAGTATAACTTTTTTAATAAAGGTTTGTATGATCTAAATTAGAGCTAAAATGCATTTATATTTGCCAAAATATATCCAAAACAAACTGAATACGTGGTAAATCACATTTATTTGTGAAAGTAGGGTTGCACACTAGCATGGAAGATCATGAAAATGTATGTTTTTACCTCAAAAAGAAGTTGTTGATTCATTTTTTAGATCTTCAATGGAAGAAGCTATAGATGCCTATTTTGTGCGATTATACATAATGGTAGGAACCGTAGGATAAGGGCTGTCTTTGAAGGAGTATAGAAGAAAAAGGATAATTGGTTTTTGCGTGAATTCACAGTGAATTGTCGCCAAATTAGATGACATTTTTTGATATTGCATCTTATATCTTAATTTTAGCTTGTGTTTACACATGTGGTGTTTTCCAATATATTGCGAAATTTGGGCGAAATGGCAAAAAAAAGTTCATTATGATGAAAGCTAGTGATATATTTTTTTATATCGGTAATAAGAAAAGTATGTAGTGGGCTGAAGCCCCAAAAGAGAATATAGATAGCATACACGAAAAGTTTACATCAGGATAGATACCTGATACCTACAACCACAGGACACCAATTGTAAGACCCCACATTCGACAACCAAAATAAGATAATCTGGCTATTGATTGAAGAATGACTCTCTTGGGGTTGTATTGATCTTTAAAAATTATTCTATTCCTCTCCATATTATCTTTAAAAATAAGATAATTTGACTATTGATTGAAGACTAAACAGTTGCTACTACTAGTATCATTTGCTTCCGGCCCAATCTACTACACTGACCCCAAGATTCAAAGACCATGCCAAGCTCTTTAGGTTGCACCCAACATTTCTTGAACTTTGATTGGAAGGACCTTAAACCATAAACTGCCTCATAGTGGATGAAAAGGTGATCCACCGATTCCGATTTGGATTTACATATCACTCATCTATTGGGTGTTGAGGTTTGTGGAGCCTGATAATACTGGACACTCAGCCACACCCTTCGCGGGTCGAGCTCTGCGGTGAGCTCGCGGGGGATTGTAGAGGGTATTTTGATTATCTCACATTGTATTAGGGTTATATCCATGTTCTTGTAGTTGATCATTATAATCTTCTGTTCATGGCATAGTGAAAAACGGTGGCCGTGGATGTAGCCATATTTTAGGGTGAACCACGTAAAAATTTTTGTTTTTTGTTTGATTTTTCTTCATTTATTTGATCCTAGAGATCTGTAGGAATCAGATCGGATTCCTTTCATTGGGGATCTGCCAAACCCTTTTCATAACGTTATCGGTAGTTAAAGTTTCCCAAGAGATGTCCACATAAAAAAAAAACACTTTGGAAGGAATACGAGGTTGCCACACCAAGCGGGAGAGGTTGAAATCCGATGATTACCATTTTGAATTTTGCCGAAATTTAGCTGGGAAGATCCATCAAACTTCTTTTTGCAGAAATTTCGGCAAAATCAGGGAATACTTCCCCAGATTTCCCAAGTGAGGGGAAATAGGGAAATATGTGTTTTTCACCTTTTCTTGTATTTTTGTTTAATATATTTATTATAAATGTATACATGGGGAAATCTGGGGAAATTTCGCTAAATTTCACCAACGTTCGCAAAATTTTGCCTAAATCAGAGAAATGGGGAAATCTCGTTTTTCCCAGACATCGGCGAAATTTTGCAAAATTTCAAACTCTGTTGAAAACTAGCCGATTTTGGTTGTGGTGATTGAAACTAGATACTGAAAAATTACCTAATTTGCACGACAACCACTTCATAACATCTTTGTTCGTATTCAGCTGCTGCCCACTAATACTTCCCAATAGTTGAGCTAGATAATCCATCTCCCAATCAAGAAAATCACGTCTAAAATTAAGGTTCCACCTCCATCCTTCCGGGTCATGTGTTCCCACTTCAGCTACACAGGCTTGCTTAGTTGTTGTAGTATTATATAGATTCTGAAATCTGAACTTAAACGAGCCGTCTTTACACCAGTTGTCTTCCCAAAATCCTGTTCAGCTACCATTGCCAAATTAATAACAAATCCCCTCGAGAAGCGTGGATAACATTCTACTAATTGGTCGCCAAAGGCTACACCCCACACTACCACCTATTGGCATTGGGATCCAATCATTCCGATTGTAACCATACTTTGAGACAAGCATCTCTCACCATAAGCTATTTACTTCTTGACAGAACCGCCAGCACCATTTTGCCAAGAAAAACCCTATTGAATAAACACATTTTTCTAATGCCAAAACCTCCCTGCTCTTTAACCCTACAAACCTTTTTCCAGTTAACCAAATGATATTTCTGGGTATCCCCCATCTTCTCTATAAGAAATCTCTTTGGATTTCCTCCAAGGTATTAGCAACCGACGCTGGCATGAACAATGAGGATAGAAGGTAAGTGGGTAAACTGGATAAGGCACTTTTGTCAAAGTCAACTTGCCACCCTTGGATAAAAAGTTTCTCTTCCATGACACTATCTTATAGTGCATGCGAGATACCATTGGTTCCCAAATTGCTTTCGATTTAAATGGAGCTCCAAGCGGAACACCAAGGTATGTTGTTGGGAGAGTACCACACCTCACTCCAATTTGACAAAGTCGGACTGCCCCCCACATTGAATATCTCACTTTTTTTTGTGGAAATTTACCTTCAACTTGGAGACTGCCTCAAAACAAATAAGAGCAACACGTACCATGAGGGCCTGGGATGACTGACTTAAATAAGAGCATTGCATCATCCGCAAATAGAAGATGTGAGATTGATGGACTGCCGGACCCAAAGTTCACTGCCTCGGACTGATGCTCTATCCATTAGCCTACATTAGCCTACTAAAGGCTTACATAACAATGATAAAAAGAAGAGGCAATATAGGGTCTCTGTGCCTTAACCCTCTTGAAGAGTCAAAAAATCTGGCTGCAATACTGTTCACTAGAATGGAGAAAGAAGCGGATGAGATACAAGAGAAAATCCACCATCTCCACTTAACCCCAAAACCCATTCTTTGAAGCATGTACATAAGAAAGTTACAATCAACGTGATTGTATGGCTTTTGGAGATCTAATTTGGACTTCACCATCAGATCATTATTCCTTTGAATTGAATACACGAATTCCGATGCAATCATAACAGCATATAGGATTTGTCTTCCATTGACAAAAGCATTTTGGGCTTTGGAGATGATAGCTGAAAGCACCTCCCGTAATCTGTTTGAAAGCATCTTTGACAAATTACTCACCAAGATTATTGGCCGATAATCCTGAAGCAATTCAGCACCTTATTTTTTGGGAATTAGGGAAATAAACATTGGATTGAGACTTTTCTCCAACTGGGCCGTCTCAAAGAAATACCAGACTGAATTTCGTGAAAGCTAGTGTGATGAAATCTTGCTATTTTGAGTAAGTGGGGACTGTTAGGATCCCAACCAAGGTGGAGTGGTTTGTGAAATTGAGTTTCTAATTAAAGAGGATTGAGTTTCTATATTTCAGTGCAATAATTAGAAACAAAAATTGTCTACAGATCTACTGTACAGATTTACTTCTTTAGACAGATTTGTTTGTTTAGAAAGATCTCCAGATCAGAATATTTTTGGAGATTGCTTTCTTTTTAGAAAGATCTCCTGATCAGAATATCTTTGGAGATTGCTTTCTTTTCTTTCTTTTATCAATTGTACTATAAAAACAGAAATCTGCTGTGTATATTTGTACGTCAGAATATACAGAAAATACAATTCTTCATCTTCTTCATATTTCTTCATAGTGATATTTCATGCCACCCAATTCCAAAGTAGCAACATTTGGTGGGAATCATGAGATTTAAAACACTGTTGGAACTGGGGAAGAGAGTCCAAATTGAACAGTGAACTTATCTCTTGGGTTCACTCATCTCTAGTGACAGAGTGCCAACATGTTTCTTTGTATTCCCTCTCTTGATTTAATATATTCCTTCATTACCTTAAAAAAAATAAAAATAAAAATAAAAACTGAATAGTGAACTTGAAATGGTTTTTGAGTGAGGAAATCAGTCAGAAGCAGGAATTGGTGGTAAAATTGCTTAAGCTTTAGCACTCATCATCATCACTTATATCCACATTTTTTTATGTGTGGCCTGGGCTTTGGAGTCATGATCTTTTTCGTGGAAATTGAGTCACCGATGAAGCTGGTTCTCAAGCGAGCTGTAGCGTTATGTGCAATATGTGACTACTATGACTATAATCTGGATCTTTTATCTGTATCACATAATTCAAGTGAACAAGTGTTCCACTGAGTGATCAGATGATGTAATGGGTTTTTTCCTTGTATTTTTTTAAAGGTAAGAAGTTCGCAGAACTTTAAAATTTGTAAAAGGTTCTTATAGCCCATGTAACATTTTCAAATGCACTTGATGGAGATGATATGAATCATTGACTAAATCAATGAAAATTTTCAGTGTTTTCTAGTAATAAGAAACTACAAATAAATTGTCTTGGGGAGCTTGGAAGTTCTACTTTGAGAATTCTTTGGAACTAGGAATGCCAACACATGATAGACTTCCAGAGATACCGAGTTCTATCCTAAAGTTTTTACCCCCTTTATTATTTTGTTACCTTTTTATCTGTAAATTTTTTAGTTCAATTGTTTTAATGCTGAACGTCATTATGTCTGCAAAGATTACTTGAAGTGGTTTTTTTGTATAGACTCAATTTCACAGTTCTTGGAACCTTTCAGGGTCATCCGAGTTTGATATTTTTGTCTTTAAACATTATTAAGTTTGATTATAGATATCATTAAATCCTTAATGAATTATCTTTGCACTTATATGAAAATTCTTTGCTTTAGATTTTGTTTATAACGTAGACAGTGAGATTTTGTTCTAACTTAGTACATTTTGTTGAATTGAATTTTAAATTTTAAATTTGCTTTACTGTCTGCAGATGCAACGACTATGTCAAGGCATGGAAGCGTCTTACCATTCATCAAGCCCCAAATATCCTTACAATCGCACTCAAAAGATTTCAGGTTCTTGAGTAAATCTATCTCCTGTCTTGTGAAATGTTATATACAGAACATAAAAATAGAATCCTATATTCCACTGAATTAAACGTCAATCTCAAGATGTTGCCAAAACATTCAGCTTTTCAGAAGTTATGAAATGATATGTATTCAGGTTTTGTTTTGAGCATTTTATTGACAATCTTTTGCAGAGTGGGAGGTTTGGAAAACTTAATAAGAGAGTAACATTCCCTGAAACTCTAGGCCTTCGTCCATACATGAGTGAAGAAGGCGATGCAGCCGATTTGTATAAACTTTATGCTGTCGTTGTCCATTTGGATATGCTCAATGCATCATTTTTTGGCCATTATATATGCTACACCAAAGATTTCTCTGGAAACTGGTATTGGATCGATGATTGTAAGGTAGAGTTATCCCTCTCTCTATTTATGCGTGTACGTTTTTTTTTTCTCTTTTTGTGTGTGCGTGTGCGTGTGGTACCATACTAAATATCTTGAACTGTATTCCTGGTTTTGTCTATGATTTTTTCCAGGTTGTGCCTGTTGATTTGGAAGAGGTACTCTCCCAGGGAGCTTACATGCTCTTATATAGAAGGTACTCATTTTCTTTGTATCCTAAAATTATTAGGTGTATGGAAGGTATTCTACTGAAACCTGGGGTCATTGTTCTCAATGATCATGTATCCGTTTTATGTATGTGATTGGCCATACAGATCTAGGGTTTAATAACTTGGACCAGTATATGATATGTTTAGGGAAGATAAGTGTTGGTCATACAGAAATATTTTAGTCTCTTGATCTGGGGTCAGCATCAGCCTTTCAGGTTTCTGTCAGGGTATCTGTATGTCATGGTTTCCTTTTTTCCAAATATTTGCAAGATTTCCTGTGAAATTCCCATTTAAATAGGCACTTGAGATTTCCCAATAATGCTATTTCCATTATTATGTAAATTTCCTGTACAAGTTTTCATGGGAATTATTGTCCCCTTGAAATCTCCTTAGGCTGAAGGTTCTACACATACCCTACAAAGTTGGCAGTTAAAATCAGAGTCTTTATCAGCGAATTGGTTCTGATCTTTAAGTTGTGTTGATGGGGTTGACTGAGCATTATGATCTGTTGGCCAATCAGAGGATTATAATATCCCAATTCACTGCCAACCAGTTAAGCACTATAAAATTATAGGTTCAGGGTTGAAAATGGAGTTGAATGATCATGACTTGGCTTATTGAATTAATTTGTTTGATGCGCAATCAATTAGTTGCAGTGAAAATGTATGTTACGTAGAATGGGGTCATTGAGGGTGATAGTACTCAGGTTCACAAGTATGCTTTAACCTTCAGAGGCTCCCTCCCTCCCTCATACACACACACTCTCTCTCTCTCTCTCTCTCTCTCTCTCTCTCTCTCTCTCTCTCTCTCTCTCTCTCTCTATTACACGCACAGGTGCCTACCTCTGTGCTTACCCTAGCATACACATGGTGTCTTTTCATGGGGACGTGGCAGTCTATGCATTTAGTTGTTTGCCTGTCATGTTAAATATATGGATAGTTCAAAATGAACAAGATGCTATTGTCAATTGTTGGGCAGGAATTGTGCACGGCCAGCATTCAGGTTCCTTGAGCCATTAGCGGAGGAACAGAAATTGGTGGAAGGGGCACAGCCATGCTCACAGCAACCACTTGAATCCTTCAACACTTCTGAGCCAGTTAATTCTGTTAGCATTCCTGGGTGTCTGACTTCAAATATTTGTTCACATTTGAAGGATTCTAACTCTACAGGGGGCTCGTCATTAAAATTTCATTCTGAAGCTGTAAGAAGAGATCCACTATATTTTGATTTTGATGTTCCTGAGTCAAGTTCCTCAGATTCAAGGGATCCTAGAGGTTGCAGCAGTGAAAATTATCATGCAGCAGCAGAAATTACTTCTCCGAATAAATCTGCTCATGGTAGACTTTCTGATTTGACTTCAAGTGAGCTATCCATAGCTGATGCTTATAGCTTGGAAAATGAGTTTACTAGCTCCAATTCTGATATGGAGTATGGGTTGGAAAATGGAAATGAGGAACGAGGCAATAACGTGGAAATTATCTCTTCAGAATGTAAAATTAATGGCTCTTCACCACATAACCGTGTCCAGCAAATTTCTGGGACATCTTTGACGGTTTTGGGTGATGATTTATTCTCAGCTTCTGAAACCATTGATGAAACAGATCCTTCTAGGTTTGAGAATTTTCAAAACACCTTGTTGGATCATGCAGGGATGATTAAATCAGGCATCGAATGCCCTTCACTGAACGCCGTGGAAGCCACAGTTCCAAAATCTAGAGAAAATTCTTGTTCTGGAGCAAAATTGAAGCCGATCTTTCCTCCTGGGTTTCTAGGAAAGCGCACAAGAGATACTCAGACGAAAAGAAATGGAAAACCCCCTCTAGAACCTGGTGAAGTTTGCAAGGTTAATGGTGACTGCAATGGAACTGCCAAACCCGTATTTATTGATCGGAGCAGTGGCGATGTTCATGATGGTGAAATTCCTTTAGATTGTGATGGTACATCAATATTCCGCACTTCTGTTGGGGAACAATCTGAGAATTTTATACATATGGATGAGGTGGATGATATAGAATTGGGTGAAGTGGGTAACCACAAAAATTGTGACTGCAATGGAGATGATCAATTTGTCAATTCACAAGATGGCGGTGCCATTGTTTATGAACGTGATGCAGGACATGATGCATCTTCTAGGAATTGTGGTGATTGTTCCATAAAATACAACTTGCCAATGGTTTCCTATCGGTTTCTTGATAGGCCAGTGGGAAATCCATCTGGGAATGAGGTTGGGAAGGCCAAGAGTGACTGAAACTGTTTATCCCTGCAAGACGGAACCAGAGTACAAAGGATTGGATCATTGGATAAGGAGAGATCTCTAACCTTCTGAAAGAAGAGTGAGGATTTAAGTTCTACAAGATGCCCTTAATTGTCTTGGATATGGTAAAAGAGTCAAGGAAGAAGCTTTGCCTTGGCCCAGAAGCTCGGTTGCTAACTTGATGGTTATTTTTAGGCCTAATTACTGACTGCAATGGAGATGCTAACTGTGCTTTGCAGATTAACAGCAGAACAAGGACTGTAGGGACAACGATAGCCGGTGCTTGCAGTAAATTTATGGTTAAAAGTGAAACTAAATCTGGCGTTGATCTTGCTGGATTCTTGGGTATGAGGTGCTGAAAAAAGAGAAATGTGCAGATAATGACTGGTGTTGTTCCTTGATATTTAAGGTGTATTCTTTCCACTTTTTATTGGATAATATTTTGCATGGTCCCATCACCATAGGAAAAAAAAATGCTTGTGTTGGGAGATTCATCTGGTTTTCGTTATTTTAGAAATCTCAGATGTTCTGAGCCATGTTAACTGGACCTGATATTCTTAGACTGACAAAATGCAAGAAGTCTGTTATTTTTCGTCTCTATTTACTAAACAGTCTTTGCAAGTGTTTTTGAAGGTGAGGGTTAGTGTGCAGAAACAGGGATAGCAACTTCAATACAAGAAAGAAAAACTCAAAACCTTTCCTTTTTCAATATTCAACTTTATTCTTCATTTGTCCATTTTCTTTGTTTTGAGGGAGAAGTGATGTGCATAAGGTAAATGGTTCTCTGTGAATTCAAATTTTTTTCCCTTTTAATGAGAAAACTTATTCTGTTATTGGAAAAGCAAATTTCTTCAGTATAAAAATGCTAATGCAACTGTAAAACCTGTTGGACCCAACAATTATGTTGATGCTCTGGTAAATGGTTTTCTGTGAATTCAAAATTTTTTCCCTTCTAATGAGAAAACTTCTTCTGTTATTGGAAAAGCAAATGTCTTCGGTATAAAAATTCTAATGCTACTGTAAATCCTGTTGGACCCAACAAGTATGTTGATGCTCTCTCTCTCTCTCTCTCTCACAAGAAGCTGTCCATGAAAATAGCCTGGTGATGCTTGAGAGGCTTGGTGAGACAAATCTCGGTCTAGATGGCTAGGCCCTCCACTCATCTTTTCAACTTGAAAATTCTGGGTTCAAACCTCCTGCTGCTGTTGCACTCTTTTAACGTGTCTGGGACTCTGGTACATATTCCCTGCCGGTGGGGTTCATGTATCCAGGGCTTAGTCCTGTGTGGGTCCAGACGTAGGTTAAGACATGCTTTTCGTCCGACGAGGATGGATCATGGATGTACGCTTGCGGATTCTGTGTCATTTTGGCTTCTTTGTGGTTTATATTTAAACTGAGAGGAGAAAAGGTGTTAAGATACAGACAAGATCTTTCAGAAGAAGGTTGCGAGGTTCTTCTGTATTTCCTTTTGTTTTTGTTTTGGTAACTTTCTTTCTTTTTTTAAAATGTAGGCAGGAATAACTTCCCATCTTGAATTGGCGAAATTTCCGGGAGTTGTTTTATTCGATTGGACTTTTCTTTCACTAGCTTTCTGCATTCAATGAAGGGGCTGATAGATGCCCTGCAATTCTCAATCACCTTTTTTCACGCTTTCGATTCTTTGATATCAAAAAATTCCCAGCTGCAAATAAAGGCCCCGTGATACCAAATAAGGAAAAGTTGTATCTATGTATCTATGTGTGCATGCACGTATGCTTGTATGTGCGCATGACTGTGTCTATACTTGTGTAAAATCAGGGTTTGGAGTGGGTTCAGGTTTAGCTCGACCCCATCCCAAACCTGATCATAGTCTATTAAAATATTGTTTTAATAAATATTATATGCAAAAAAAAAAAAAAACATATTTAATTAATAAATATGTTATGTATTGATATGTTTATTTAAAAAAATTTTTTTTTTTGGTATTTTCTGTTACAATCTGACCAACCCCAACTCGCGTTGCTACTAACCCGATAAAGCGGGATAGGGTTTTGTATTGGCTAAATCGAGGCTCATATACATGTTTGGGGATTGCATGCGTTGCACCTGTAGCAAATTACAAAATACTAATTTGTAAATTTTGTATGGGGTCCATTTAGAAAAATGTTCTATATTAAAAATAAGTACCTAAATTGCAATGTTATTCTATTATTAATCTGGTTAATTATGTTGACATGACATAACAAATCTATAAAATAAAAAAAACTAAAAATAAGATTTATGTTGACTTGTCCTTCGTATATATGTGTTTATTTATTTATTTTTTGCATGTCCGTGCTTTTACTTCGGTGCGCACTGTCGTTAATTCAGAAAGCATCATAACTGCCTAGGCTGGTGTGCCCTCTTCCTTTCAACTCTTTTCGGTCAGCTTTCTGCTATAAAATTTTCTCAGAAAGCGAAAAAGATAAAATAAAATGTAGGGCTCGGAAGGAAAAGACACTTGTACTCAGTTTCTGAAGTGTACAGATCGAGCAGTGCATTTTTGTCTAAAAAATTTACATTATTTTTTCAATACAAATTAATAATGTCATATATATATATAACAACAGTATGGGAGTGCTTAGTACCACTCTATAACAGTAGATGCCTTGTCCATTTTGTTTTCTTTTGTGGTTGGGAGGAAGAACTGGGGTTGGGGTTTTAAGAGTGCCATGACAAGGGCTAATAGGGACAAAAGTCTTTTTATTCTTCAAGGTTTGATTTCTGACATATGACAAATATATGGTTTGCCACCTACCCATATGCCTGTTGTTTAACACCTTCTCATCTACCAGATTTTATTAGACATTGTCCATCTGCATTTTATCACTACCATGTTTCTGTGGACCCCACCTTTTTAAATGTTTACATGTTGAGATAGTTAGTATGGAGTGGGAGGTTGGGTTGTTTTTTGTTTTTTTTTTTGAGATAATGTAAGCATTTTCCATGTACAAAAAGACCTTGAACTTCCATTAAATATGCAAAATGATTGAAAAAATTTAATTTGATCAAGGTGCCTCACCCTTTTCAAAATGATGAAGCCCTTTCCTCTAGTTTGCTAAGAGTATTTACTTTTGGGAAGAAAACTCTTTCATGAACATTAAATGAGGTAAGAACCTGTTCCCTAGCATCCTCCTGAACAACTTATCATATTTGTTTAGGAATATCTCTCCTTTCATACATTTAATGTTAATGAAATTTTTTTTAGTGCCACTGAGGAAGTAAAAAGGTAAAAAAAAAAGTTAAACATCCTACAAGGATAAACCCTAAAAAAAGGATTTTGAACCTTAAAAAGGTCTTCAACTTGAATTTTTGTTCAAGGGAAATTTTAGTTAAATTTTTTTTAATCATTTTGTGGTTCTTTTGAATCCACTGTTTTGGAACCTAGATATGGATGTCAGTTTGTTTGCTTTAATTGCATTTCAAGATTGGTATATGAAGAAATACTTCATTCATTTGCAATTATAATGATAATAATTAATTAATTAAATTTTTGTTGTTGCTATTGCTATTATTATGATTATAATTATTATTATTTTTTATTGTTATGATCATCATCTTGGTGATCAAAAAGTAGTCCTATGTTAGCAAGCCTTCTGAAAAAACATCCAACCAACCTGTGTCCAATATTTATATATATGTTGGCCTTAAGGTCAGACCATCACATGTTTATTCATTGGTATAGATCTTAAGGAAGATCTTGATTCTCTTTTTGGACCACACAAAGATGACAGACCACCCAAAAGGTTACTTAACATTATTCTCTTTTTGAAAAAAACCAACATAATCAATATGTAAAGCATCCTTAGCTTTCTTTATTTGAGTTGAAATCCTGTGGATCCTTTATCTAGACTCCTTACGTGGATCCTCCACAAGATTGTGCCATGTGTCCCTTGAAGCGAGGATTTCAATTGTCTTTATTCATCCTCAGGGGAGATGTCTCCCACCCTTTTTTGACATTTTTTTTTCATTTTTTTTCCTAATTGGCTTCCTTCACATGTAATACACAAAAAAATAAAAAATAAAAAAATTTTGATCATGCTTAACTTTATATTAAACAACAATATTTCTTTTAGAATATATTCTATTCCTAAATGTAGATAAGAAATTAGATTGAGCCCTCAATTAACAAGGGGGTCATTAATTGTTTATTATTGAATTGTTAGTATCAACTAACCTCTGACAAAATCTCTAACTTCTTGATACAAATCCCATCTAATATTGAACTCCCCTTGATTGATCTATGTATTTGAAATCATGTTTAATGTTCCAATTAGTGTGATCTTTGAATATTAAGTAAAAGCTGGGATGACCAAGTTAAGGATATAAGATGTTGTATGTTTCTACTATTATAATGAACTTCGAACTTGTCTCACATGTTCACCAAAATTTGTAACTTTACAACAGGCATTGAAGAATCCAACAGTGGCCTATTTAGTAGATTTTTTTTTGGTTGTAATCTACAGTTATTGTTGTTGTTCTTGTTATTATATTATTATTATTATTAATATTCTGGTTTTTTTTTTGATTTCCTTAGACACATACACACACCTATTATATATATATACATGCATGCCCCTAAAACATTGGTAACATGCTCTCACTTTAGGTGACCCTTAATTAGAGCCTAATTTAACTGATGTAGGTCACTTACCCTACAGAGATGAGGATCTTAGAGATATGTCTTAACTTTAATAAACACATTTAAAAGGCCCTTATGGTCAAATTGAGTCCCTATTAGAAGTCTAGTTTGTTAATGTAAAGCTTGATGGCCGCATGTAGGCAATTTTTTTCCTCTTTACATGCAGCCAAAAGGTCAATTTACTTTTGGAAAGTCTTGTTATATCTTAAAAAGTTGAATGCTTGTGTGTCAAGCTTTTGCACATCAGATATGCCAACAAAGTCAGTATTAGGAGTGCTTAAATAAAGGTTATTGAGAGGTTAGTGGAGAAAAAGGGGCTTTTCATTGCCTCTTCAGCTTGGATATTCTATTGTTGGAAAGTTTTAAGGATTCTCAAGACTCTGAAAAGCTAAAGAGAAAAAGATACCCATTTCTTTTAGACAAAGCTTTTGAAGAGTGAGGAAAGGGGCTTGGCATCAATTCATTTGTCTTTGCTTGAACAACATTACCCATCACACTCCAACTTTTTCTTGCTATGGTTCTTTTCTAATCAAATAATTCAACCTTTCAAGTGGAAAAGGGGAAGCAAAGGTCTTTCATTAGCTTGTTTGGTGCCTCTAACACCAAATTCATCTTTTCCAAAAAGCAAAACCGCTTTCTTTATTCTAAACTGAAAAGGGAGGGAAGAAAAAGGAGGGTATTGACAGTCTACTTCCTTTGAGTGCAAGAAGAAGCTACCAAAACCTTTTTGAGAGGAAAGGCTCTCATTTCTCCTCCATCCAGCTATAGGTGATTATTGTTATGTCTTGCTTAAAGTTTGACCTTGATGACATGATTATAACATTTATATAGACCTAGTGGGGGGATGGCTTACACTAGTGAAAAGGGATGTGGACCCTTCATGTCTCATGATTTTCCATCAATTACCCACTGAGGGGAAGCTTTCTGGTTACTCTGGACTTACACAAGATTGGACAGATGCCTCTTCAAAGATATCATGAGACCAAAGAAAATAAGAAGAGGAGATCCTTGCATGTGGGGCCATTGGTTGAGCCAAGAATGCTTGCCTGCAAAACAAAGGGTATGTGGACTCATGGTTCCTCTTGTCAGCAGATTTCAATTATTTTGGAGAATTGGGGGGAGGGGGGTTTGAAAAGGGAAGGTCATTGTAGTGGGGAAACTTTTTCCTGGACGAAGGAATCAACCATAATTTGATGAATGTTCATGCCTATGTATATATATAAATAAAAAATGACAATTAGTTGGAGGGAGTGGAAAGAGGGAAAGAGATCTGATGACCTATGGAAGTTTGGAGGGGGTTGGGAGTGATGAGGTCACTTGAAACTTTTCAAAATTGTTAGGAATTATGATAGTATCATGCTTAAAATGTGGGTCTGTGGTGAGTACAAATGCAAGGAAACACCTAAAAAGAGCCTTTAATGACCCCCAACTCCCTTTTTGACCCTTTTGTGAAAGAGCTCTAGGGTAGGTGCCTTAATGGCCTAAAAGCTAATTTTCAAGACTAAGGCAGTTATAAGATGAAGTTGCACCAATGGGAAAAGCCATACTAATTCCTCACCAATTGGAGTCTAGATAAAGTTCATTTGAACCTTACATGGTTTTAATAAATGATTTTGGGCCCAATAACCCAATGAATGGATGGGGTTGCCTCCCAATTATTTGATACAAAATTTTCTTTTTAGTCCCTTAAAAAGCTCTTTTTTTAATAAAATAAAAATAAATAATAAAATAAACAAAAAGTATTTTTGCCTCATTTTCATCATTATCTCTATTCCAATAATCTAATCCTATAATGGCAAAACTTACTAATTCCACTAATATTACTTCATATTATGGCTAGATTCAAGTGCATGTCATATGGCAGAAAAAATAATTCAAAATGTTGACTAAGAAAACATAATTAAAGCAACTAACTTGTTAAAGCTTAATTAATGGTGATGTATCCATATATAGTAAATTTTACGCTTGATACGTATATTATTAATGCGAATACTCACTTATTAAAGTAACAAGGTAACATTTTCACTATATTAATACCTATGATTTAGAGAGCCTAAGTTTTCAAAATTTCAATAATAAATGATGGGCCCTAACCACACGGGTAACTATGATTATTAAAGACAACTTGTGACACAAGATCTTGAATATTTTTCCTCATGATAGAACATCAAGGTCATGACATTGACTCTCAAAAACACCAAAAGGGTAAGCATTATAAGATCAAAATTTTAGACAAGAAATGCAAAAGTTCCTCTTGAGAAACTCATATTGCCCTCAAAATAAAAAGCCATGACATCAACTCACAAAAAACCTAAAAGGACCATAACTTGGGATACAAAAGGGTTTAAAGAATGTTTAGGGGCATATTTTATAGAGTAAAAAGAATATGAAATTTCCAACTTAATTAGACATATTATAACAAGGTATTAATATTAGATAGTTTTGTAAAAAAGATTTTAATTTTTTTACTATTGGAGTATGGCTCATATTTTATTCGACTTTCAAGGGAAAGGGACCTGAAGGGCTTCCCAAGCGGAAAATTTTCTCTAGTATACTGGGACTAGGGTTGTAACTAGATTTTGGGAATGTAAGTTGTAACCCTTCTATTATCAGGGCGTCGCTACATATAGGTCCCCAAGATTACAAAAATTTTAATATTTATCGTTGTATACATACAATTTTGTCCCTTCTCAAAATTTTAATTTTCTTACCATCCTGTTTTTCTTAACCATTCATCTTCTATTTTGTGTCTACTATACTCACCCTAAATTAAAATCCTGGCTACCCCACTGTCTATTATTTTTATATAATGGAATCTGTCTATTATTTTTATATAATGGAATCTTCTTCTCTATCTGTTTATGTGGTGACTCGAATTGAACAGAGATTAACGATTAACGTTCACTTAGTCAAAGTAAACTAATATATAATCCTTTCTCCAAAATGACCCAATTGCCCCTAATCTTTTTCGAAAATTAAAGTATGAGGGGATCCTTGAAATTTTCAAATGAACCAAGGGTAGAAAAGTCTTAAGAATTCAAAGTAAAACCAAAAAAAAAAAAAAAACGGAAGGGCGAAAAAGGTTGCTGCCACGCGGCTGCTACAAGTACAAATCTGTAAACGGGTCTATCTCGGGAGGGTAGTTTCGATAATTAGGTAAAATGTTAGGGGCGTTTCGGTCATTTGACAATAGTGTAAACATGCGACAATAAATGCAGAAAGGAGCTTTTCTTTCGACTGTTTACTTTCTCCGGTCGCTGGAAAGGGAAAGAACTGACGCGCACGCGTCAGCTCGTCCTCCGACGCCTACGAGATGTTATCATTTCGCGATAATTTAAATTGTCCCCGCGATATTTTCAAGCAGCCTATTTAAATTACCAAAAATATCATGATTTCATAAATAATATATATACATATATATAACTGTTATTAGGAGGATTTTAAAGATATTTAGTTTTTAAAAATTTTCATTTTTTTAATGATTGAAAACTTTTCTTTTTAAGCACTTACTATTTTTACAACTTCCATTGCTAGTAAAAAAAAAACATTTTTTTTTAATATTGTCCAACATATGGAGTTTGGCAGTTTGCAATCTTAGGTTAATGAATCTGATAGACAAATGAGATTTAAGCACTTTGAATCAAACCCTTTAAAAAGGAATCAAGTGGCCTTAAAAGAAGGTAGCAGATTTAATTCTTTTCTTTCAACTTTTAGAAGGTTTTTCTTTTTCCAGGTCTTCCTTTTTATTAAAAAAAATTTCCCTTTTTCTCCTTACCATTAGAAAATTTCTTTTTAAGCAATTTCTATTTGCACTTCCTTTTTTTATTTTTAGAAAATTTTTGTTCTCATGAATTTCCTTTTAGAAAATTATCATTTTATTTTGTTTGTGGAGCTCATTAAACCACTCAAAGGTTCACCTTGGTTTTCAATACAAATGGCATGATCCTATGGATGCTCCAAATAACAGCGCAGATAGGAACTTTTGTTTATGGAGCTCATTAACTGAATTCTTGTTAGGCTTTATGAGTCAGTAAAATCAGATTGTAGATGCCCAATACCCTCCCATAGATTCATAAACAAAATTATTTTGCTGATCATATAAACTGTGCAATTTTTAAAAGTGATTTAATCAATGAAAACCAAACAGATTTTCAAGTTTTCCATTAACATGAAACTCTAGGGATCTTAAATCCTTAATTGCAATTGCTCAAAATTCATGAAATTATTAGGAGATTATAATAGTCTTAAAATTCTTAAAACTAACTAGAAACTCTATTAACCAAGATATAGATTGATGAATCTATTTAGCAGACAATATTTAAGCACTATGCATCAAACCCAACTAATCCAATGGCCTAAAAAGCTTTTAGAAAAGGTAGAGAACCTTTGGAACTAAAAAGAACTAATATAATATAAAATGATTTTGTAATATAAAATAATTCACTATTGTTGCACATCTACTTTGTAAAGTGGGGTGCCTTCTCTTAAATTTGAATTGGGATGAAATCAATTTGAAGTCCAAAAAGGATGAAACCACATGATACCATAGTTTACTCATTTTCATACTGTTGCCACCAAACAAAATTAAAAAAAAAAAATTTATCAGGAACCCATAGTTTATTTATTTTCACTCCATTTTTTGTAAAAAATTTTGAAGGTCTAGTAGATGACATCAACTATAAATTGATTCAATAGAAAAAGAAAAAAAAAAGGGAAGGATTATATATTTATGGATTTTAGCTTGCCTAGCAAAAATAACTTGAAAGAAACATCAAGATCAACATATAATTAACTTGGCTATAAAGAAGTTTTGTTACAATAAAAACCTCCTAATCATGCTCAAATCAAAATCAGGAACCCAAGTCAGATGGAGACTTAATAAGGATATTCCATTATTTAATGACAGGTGGGTGATGGTGTATGTATCATGGTTTGATGGTGAACTTATTGAGATCATAACAGTCAATCTTATCTCCCTAATTTGATATTAGAATTGATAGATCCAAACAGCCAAACCTAAATATATTGTTGATAAACCACAAAGAATTTAAGATCACACAAATTGTTAGTAAGATTGTAGGCTCTACCCCATCCCTTATTTGCCCTTATCAGAAATCCCATCATTCATTTCTAGTGGGTATTATTCATTTCTAGAGATGAGATCTTTAGATTATTGGTTCTAACTTCCAAGTGTATGTGACTGCTCCATTCCAGTGGAGGAGATTTGACCTTGACACCAATGAGATTCTAAGGCTGAAAGAAGATTAAGACTAGTTTCTTCTTCTTTAACTTATATTTTTTTGTGATCTAGCTTAATGGGGTTTAGTTAAATCTCAATCATAGATAAGGTACTAAGGTTGGTAAGACTTCTAACCAGAATATCTTCATCCTTGCATGCTTGCATGTGAACTACATGTCACATGCATATGCCTCTTATTTGAAATGTAGAGAGAGAAAGAGAAGAGAGAGAGAGAGAGTTAAAAGAGGGAAAGAAAGACTTATAAGGAAAAGGGGGACTCAAAAGGCGAAAATGGAACTCGAGAAACGCGCAAACGAAAAGCTAAAAGAGACGAGCGTGCGTTTTGTGTGGCGAGGAGAATATGTGAGTCTCATGATTTCGTTCTGCCGACTTTATAGACTTAAAAAAAGTAAGTGACCAAAGCAAAATTAAAAATAATTCTTTTAATGGTACTTCCTTTTTTCTGAAAGGAATTTAATAGTAACTATTTTTGGATGATAAATTTCTCTATTAATCCCTAAAATTAATGACTTTTCAGTGCTCCTATATTTATAATTAGTTTAGGTCTGGTGTCAAATTCATCCTTGTAAAATACCAAATTTACCCTTTATTAATCATGTAAAAACAGATTAGAATAAAAACCTTATAAATTTTATCATTGAGTGTTTTTCTTTTCTAATGCAGAACATACCCTAGGCAGGTCGTTTTTGGACACGCTCTGGGAAGTAAACCCTAGACGTATAAACCCACCTGCAAGGCCCATATATCAATTAAGTTAGCGAGTACTAGGAGGAGATTTGAACCCAAGATGTCCGAGTTTTCTGTTTATCTCAGGTTTCTTTCCTTGTCATTAAGTTACTCAAATCTAAATCATAAGGCATGGTTTATGAGGGTTCTTAAATGGCTATTGATTTTCGGAAACTTGAATTAAGTCAGAGCTTTCAATTTATGTATGTGCTAACAACTACTTAAAAACGTTTTGAATTCGTCTTAACCTGTAAAAGGTGTTCGTCCGTAACGATTACCACGTCAACAATCATTGATAAGCATTTAATGGTTTTAATAATTCAATGCATTTAAATAATTTTTGACAAACGGGTCGTTCGCATACAATTTCAGTCTATTAAAAAATTATACAAAGATTTATCAAAATGATTCAAATTAATAAAATTCCATCTTAGATTAATAAATCACAAATTTAAGAAGGCTAATTTGGTCAATTTAGTTTTTTTGATAAAAAAAAAGTATATTGAGATTAAAGTTTACTGTTAATTGAAGAAATTCTCTTTATAAGGAAGAATCTAGAACGTAAAGGGAGAATAAAGCAAAAAAAAAAGGGTTTGATGGGAAGAATCTAAGAAATGAAGGATAATAAAGTAAAAAGTGGGGGGAGAGAAAAAGATGAGAAGAAAAGGTGAAATCCGTGCGGTGGCTTTTTCCAGGCAGAGGTTGCGTGTGAAAAAGCAGAAATTTGGTTGAAAGGCAAAGGAGAGTGATTATGTGATTCTTTTCTCACACATCCACATACACGCTGAGAGAGACTGTGACTGCAAAAAAACGCGATTTAATAAATACTCCAAACAAACATCATCTGTACTTACTTTTTATATTCCAATTTCTCTCTCTCATTCTACCTCTCTCTAGATTCCATATGCGATAAAAGGCGCAGTCAATCGACAGTATTAGGGAGATACAGAAAGAGGAAAAGGAGGGGAAAGATTTCTTCTCTTCTGGTCTCTAAAAAGGTGCTTCTCTTACATGTGCTCTGTGACTGTGTGTTCGGTTTGAAAGAGGGTGTAGAGAGAGAGATGAAACAGGATGTGAAAAGGAGAGTGGAAGCGTTTTCCGGAATTCGTGGTAGAAGTTCTCAAAAGGAGTAACCAATCCAAGGTAATGGGTTTAGAGAGAGAGAGAGAGAGAGAGAGAGAGAGATATTTGAATTAATTGAGAAATTATCTGTTCTTCTTGTTGGGTTTCAAATGAAAACCCCATGAAACGGTTTTTAGAGTAATTTAATCTAGTTGGGTTTCAGTAATCTTTGGTGGGTCTGAACTTTTTTTCATTTTTAACTGTTTTGGTGGGATTTATTTTCTGTTTTACTTTATCTGGGGTGTTTAGATTAATGAGTGAGAAAGAGACGGTGTTCTTCTCTTTGTATTGTATTCAAGTTGAGAAAAAGAGAAAGACGAGAGGAAAAGGAAGGAGAAAAAAGGAAAGAAATGAGGGGTTTTTGTGAAGGCGAGGATCTGATCTTTCCTTTTCGCGTTGAATTCTTAGCAGCTTTTATGTGACACCGAGCAACAAAGTAGAAAAGGTAGATCCCCCAACTTAACGAAACCCAAAACCAAGCAAAGCTAACTCCTCTTTTTTTTTTTTTTTTTTCCACTCTCTCTCGTGGGTTCTTTCCTTTTCTCTCTGAGATGTGATTTGTATTCATGGGTTGGATTTGACGTCAAGGGGGATGAATTTCGTATGAAAGTGCGAATTTTGTCTATTCACAAGCATTGAGACGAACCGACTTCGAACCCCACTACAGTGTCTGGAGATAAGAGAGAATTCCATTCCAATCAACTCTTTTTCTGATCACCCAATTCAAAGAAGAAGAAGAAAAGAACTGGGTTGAATTCTGTTAATATTTTGATTTCACAGTTTCTTCTGGGTTTGGATATTTCTGAGTCTTTTACTGGAATTGGAGCATTTCAAGTACTGTTCGTGAGACTAGTAGTTCAATTCCAGATTCTTTTGGCTGTAAATTTCTGGGTTTTTTTTAGAAGATTTGAGAGTTGGGAGTGGAGGACTAGATTGAAGCAGGCTTTGCCTGTTTATGCTGATTCAGGAGGTGTCTTTGTTTATAGGTTTTCTTTTTGCAAATTGTTGAAATCTATTCATCTCTGTAGGCGAGAATCATGAGGGCAGGACTGAGCACAATCCAACAGACTCTAACGCCGGAGGCCGCAAGTGTTCTGAACCACTCTATCGCCGAGGCTGCAAGGAGGAGCCATGGCCAGACCACCCCACTTCATGTTGCCGCCACCCTCCTCGCCTCGCCGTCCGGTTACCTTCGCCAAGCTTGTATCCGATCTCACCCCAACTCCTCACATCCCCTTCAATGTCGAGCTCTCGAGCTCTGCTTCAGTGTCGCTCTCGAGCGGCTCCCAACCGCCCAAAACCTCTCCCCTGGACACGAACCCCCGATTTCCAATGCTCTCATGGCTGCCCTCAAGCGTGCCCAAGCTCAGCAGCGCCGAGGTTGCCCAGAACAGCAGCAGCAACCCCTTTTAGCTGTTAAGGTTGAGCTTGAACAACTCATTGTTTCGATTCTTGATGACCCAAGTGTAAGCCGGGTTATGCGTGAAGCTAGCTTTTCGAGCCCTGCTGTTAAGGCCACCATTGAGCAGACCTTGAATTCATCTAGTTCAGGCAATTCCTCCACAATTGGATGCGGTTTGGCGTTCCGTCAAGCTGCTACTGCAAACAGGAATTTGTATCTGAATCCTCGGCTGCAGCAAGGGAACCCCCCTCAATCAGGGGGGCAGAGGGGTGAGGAGGTGAAGCGTATTCTTGATATCTTCATGAGGATCAAGAAGCGCAATCCGGTTCTGGTTGGGGACTCCGAGCCAGAGGCCGTAATGAAGGAGCTGTTGCAGAAGATTGAAAGGAAAGAGGTGGAGGAAGGTTCACTTAGGAATGTGCAGGTGATTTCTTTGGAGAGAGAATTTGCTTCTGATAGAACCCAGATCGTCGCGAAACTGAAGGAGCTAGAGGGCTTAGTTGAGAGCAGAATCAGTAATGAAGGCAAAGGGGGTGTGATTCTTGACTTGGGAGATCTGAAATGGCTGGTTGAGCAGCCCATAGGATTTGGGGTCTCAGTTTCTGGTCCATTGCAGCAGCAGCAGCAGCAACAGCAGATTGTATCGGAAAGGGGGAGGGTTGCGGTAGCGGAGATGGGAAAGCTACTGGCCAGGTTTGCTGCGGGAAGTGGTCAGTTGTGGCTGATTGGAAGAGCAACCTGTGAAACTTATATGAGATGCCAGGTCTATCATCCTTCAATGGAGAATGACTGGGATCTACAGGCAGTACCAATTGCAGGAAGAGCTCCACTGATGGGGCTGTTCCCAAGGTACTTCTCTGGTTTCTTTCTTCATGTGTCTATCTATTCATTTATAGAACTTGAATTCAATTGCCGTCTCATCTTTGTACCAATTTGCACCCCTTCGATTTTATTCTTGTAAGTAATATTTGTGAAGTTGAAATTTTACTGTGGATTTCAAAGTTCTCTCATTTTTGGAGTTGCAGTTCATTATAATCACCTATGATATTTATAACTGGAACTTTGTTTGCATCATTTGAACAGATACCGTCTCACTTAATCAGCAGATCCAAAGTCTGTTCATGGATTTATTTTTTATCCCTTTTTTTTTCTGTTTCTGTAATTTTTGAATATGAAGAAGAATCATACAAAAGCTACTTCGTTTTTTTTTTGGAGAGAATAGCTATGATTGATTTAGATGTTGAAGACGTCTCTCTCTATGGTCTTGCTCATTTTACTTATTTATTTTTTAAGTTATATGCTTCATTGAATCTTCAGGCCTGGGAGCAATGGGATTTTGAGCAGCTCAGTTGAATCCATGAACCCATTAAAGATGTTCTCAAACTCAGCAGCTTCTCTATCAAGACGCTCCTTCGAAAATACGGACTCTGTTCAAAGAATGAGCTGTTGTCCCCAGTGTATGGAAGGTTATGAACAAGAGCTGGCAAAACATGTAGCAAATGAGTTTGAAAATTCGGCTTCCGATGATAAGCCAGAAGCAGCTCGGCAGCCATTGCCACAGTGGTTGCAAAATGCAAAGGCCAATAATGACAACACAAAGACAGTAGATCAATCCCAGGTATGTGCTAACTTATCAGTGATGAACCCCCGGAGATCAACTTGTTTAAGCTATGAATCCATTTCATACTGATGTTTTTTTTTTGGCTGTATTCCAGGCTAAAGATAAAGAAATGACCCAGAATCAGAAGGGTCAACTATTGAAGAAGTGGAATGATACATGCATGCGTCTCCATCCTCGTTTCCATCAGAATCTTAATTCTGAGAGAGTCATTCCAAATGCTATCACCATGACAAGCTTGTACAATCCAAACTTACTGGGGCGCCAACCTTTTCAATCCAAGTTACAAATGACAAGAAGCCTTGGAGGACCTCCTCAAATAAACCCCCGTCTTGTGCAGCATCCGCCTTGTGAATCTGCAGTCACCCCACCACGCAGTCCTCAAATAAACCCCCGTCTTGTGCAGCATCCGCCTTGTGAATCTGCAGTCACCCCACCACGCAGTCCTGTGAGAACAGACCTTGTCCTTGGGCATCCACAGATTACTGAAAATTCACCTGAGAAAGCCCACAACGAGCGCATAAAGGATCTCACAGGCTGCATCCCTTCAGAGCCACAGGACAGATTCACTGAGTTGCAGAAGGAAAAACTTGTGAGCTCATTGGATGCTGACTCATTCAAGAAGCTTCTCAAGGGGCTGACGGAGAAAGTATGGTGGCAGCGAGATGCGGCATCAGCCGTTGCCACCACTGTGACCCAATGCAAATCCGGCAATGGCAAACGAAGGGGTGCTGGGTCGAAGGGTGACATATGGCTATTGTTCACAGGTCCTGACAAGGTTGGCAAGAAGAAGATGGCGTCTGCGCTATCAGAGCTGGTGTGGGGAGCCAATCCTGTCACAATTCGTCTTGGCTCAAGGTGTGGTGTTGGTGAGGATTCGGATGTAAATTTCCGTGGAAAAACTGCACTTGATCGGATTGCAGAGCATGTTCGAAGGAACCCCTTTTCAGTAGTTGTGCTCGAGGATGTTGATCAAGCAGATATGCTCATTCAAGGGAGCATTAAACGAGCAATGGAAAGAGGTCGCCTTGCAGACTCGTATGGCCGTGAAGTCAGCCTAGGGAATGTGATCTTCATTCTTATCGCGGATTGGTTGCGGGAGAACATCAAGAACTTGTCAAATTGCCTTCTACTTCGGGAAGAGAAGCTCGCAAATGCAGCAAGCAGTGGGTGGCAGTTACAACTATCACTCAATTCAAATACCAGCAAGCGCAGAGCAGACTGGCTGAGCGACGAAGAAAGGCTCACAAAACCCAGAAAAGATTCAGGTCTCAGTCTATCACTGGACTTGAATCAAGCAGCGGATGCAGATGATGATAGAGCAGATGGTTCCCGAAATTCAAGTGATCTCACAGTTGAGCATGAACATGAACATGGGCTTGTAAGCAGAAGCAGTCTCCCATCACCATTATCTCGCGATCTAATCAATTCTGTCGACGACGCCATTGTCTTCAAGCCTATCGACTTCGCGCCACTTCGAACTGAGATCATGGAAGCCTTCACATCCAAATTTTCTTCCATAATTGATGATGGGCGATCGATAGAACTGGGCGACGATGCAATCGAGAAGATCATAGCTGGGGTATGGTTTGGCCGAATTGGGTTGGACGAATGGGTCGAGAAGGTTGTCGTCCCAAGCTTCCATCAGCTGAAGACCAGCTTACAATCCTTGAATCCCGGCAACAATGTCACCACCACCACCACCACTGTGAAGCTTGTTTCAGTCAGGGACTCAGAGAGACGAACAGGGGAAGAGTATCTACCAAGCAGAATCACAGTTGCTATGGACGGCGTGTGAAGATTGGGGGCAGAGAAGGCAATTTCTTAATTCTTGGAGGGTAGAAATGTAAATATGGACGAAGCCGACAGTTAGGGTTCAAGAAACCGTTGGAGCAGAGTGATCGAATGATTTAACGGACTCTTTAACGGCCAAAGAGAGAGCAGGAGATGTCTCACTTTTTTTTTTATTTTTTTATTATTTTTTCTTCCAACCTTTCTACCATTTATTTATATTATCAGTTAATTATAATAAAAGAGGAAGAGAAGGGGGGGCTTTTTTTTTTTCTTTTTTTTTACTCATGTAAAAAGAAAGGCAAGTTTTTATTTATATAAACAAAATGCAGCATATATATCTTTTTCTTTTAATTTGTTTTTTTTTTTTATATTTTAAATGTGAAGAGCAAGTCTCTTAAATCTTAATCGATCTAGTCAAGTGGACGGTGGTGATTGGTCAATTCACGGCTCTTGAGTGTGGCGGCATTACATGGGAACATCTGTTGAGGCACTTTTGGTGTGGAGATTCGCGTGTCTGGGGGAGGGAACACGCATTATGAGGAGAGAAGTGAAAAGGAAGGAAGTTTGTTGATGTTGGTGTCGGTGTTGTATGAGAAAAGACACGCTTTTCAAGGACAAAGTTAAATTCCCACTTTTTACGCACTTTGTTTTATTTTGGCTATTTCCACACCAACATGAATACTACTATCCCGACCTGGAAATAGTTGAAATTTGTGGGATGAAATCTATTTAAAAGTTTTCGTAAATTGGCGTTTGTTTTGGCTATAAGATGCTATCATGTAGAGCATCTTTGGTTTAGTGTTTTTTTCATGTGAATCTCACTTGAAATATTTACGATAATGAAAAACATTCACAGTGAGATTCTCTATATGACAGCATCTCACGACCAAAGCAGGCGCCAACTCACATATCAATAGATTTCATTTCAAAATTTGTTGTTACGTAGGGGACTTCTTGCATTCATTATTTTATATTTATATTTATATCCTCTTATTCTCTATATTTATATCCATACATTTCTATTTATTATGTTGTAGTTGTACCTTTGTAACTTTTATTTTTTTTATTTTTATTTTATTAAATGGCTAAAATAACCTTATATATAATAAAAAATAATTTATTTATTTCCCATACTTATATTCCAAGTAATCAATATAATTTACCCAAATTTTCTCAATTGCTGTTTTTCAATAAATCAAAAATTCATGTATGTTTATTTTAATATTTATTAATAATCCTACTGGAAAAGAACACTTTTAATCAAATAAATGACAGAAGTTAATGGTTTCAAACAATAAGTATGGTTGCAATGATTATATTAAATAAAGGGCTATGGATATAAATACAAAAAACAAATATATACATCAAATATATCATAATGTAGGGCTTTATATTCATGTGGATAAGGGTAAGGGAAAGAGAAGCTCAAAAGTCTTGACATGGGAGATGACAATTAGTATTATAAGCAGGAGGAAGATAACTTTTTGCAGGCTTCAGATGTGGCACCCCACAAACTTTATTTCTCTTTCTCTATAAACATATTATTATTTATATGGAGAAGTTGGAGTAGTTGCTTATGGTTACTAGCATCCAAATATGGAGGACAATGCAAACCCATGACTAATTCCATGCTTTGCCTTTTGGCAAGGAAGTAAACATTTTCCTTTAAATTTGGTTCAATATCAATTTAGTAAGGGAAACCAAGTCCTTTTCTATGTCAATTTCTATGTTTCACTTGCTAATATGTGAATCAAAGCCATCCTTTTAAACTAGGACGAATTGGTTGAACTGTCGCCCTCATATTTATGGCTAGGATTAATTTGTTCATAATAGATTAATTGGTGTAATTGAGCAAATTTCACTTAACTAGAAAGATCATTGTAATGTAATATGAAATAAAAATTTTAATAAAAATATAAAACATCATCATCAAAAGCCAATTTCCACTAACGTGGGGTTGACGACACGAATCTTTCTCCATCCTATTCTATCAAAAATCGTATCTTGACCAAAAAAATTTGATAATTTATTATGGCTAAAAGCTAGTTCTCTTGCTTTTTTTATTTAAATTTTTCGTAATTCAATTCTATGTCTTGGAATTTTATCTTTACTACCTTAAGAGGAGTACTATTGATAAAAATTTCTATTTTTCTACATTTGACACTAGCATAGTTGCTAATACTTCTTAGATCTTGGAGAGCTAGAAGGATATTCTTTTAGATAATGGAAATTGTGATGTATTTATGGTTACAATTTTTATGCTATGATTGTAATAATAACATAAAATGATAAGTTGTTACATTGTAACTTGGATTATCATTTATAATTGTGAAATAATTTTAGGGTTTTCCCTTGTGGGTTTAGTTTTAATTTATTGATTTAATTATTTTTCAAACTTTTATTTCAAAACTATAAATGATAATCTCATACCTTCTTTGGATTTCACATCTATAACTGATGCGACTTGAAATCTGCTGGAGCCCTTGGCTGGAAGATCTGTTGGTCCAACGATGATGTATGTGTCCACATAGGTGCATGAAGCCTATGTGTACACACCTTCCACCGTTGGACCAGCAAATCTTCTAGCGTGAGGGACCAGCTGATATGGCCTCAACTTATGCACTTTATACCATCTTGCAATCACTAAGGACTTGAGAACCAATAACTAGTAACTTACCAAGACCTCAATATATAGATCAAAGATCAAATTATCAAAAGAATGTGAAAAATCAAATAATTGGAAACTTGAAGTAAAGTTTTGGTATACTTGATATCTTAATTCATGATCATATGGCATTCAAGTCCTTCATAATACCAACCCACAAGATTTAATTTGGTAATTATGCAAATCTATGGCACAATGCCTTAGCTCCAAAAAAAGAAAACTAAAAAGATATTAGAATAGATTTATATGAAAATTCTGAAGTTTTTTTTTCTTAATTTTAATCATGTTTTTTTGAAAAAATAAGTGTCCCCACTTTAATTTTAAATATCTTCATATAAACAACTGGCCATGGAAACCAAAGGATGATTTATTGTTGGTTCTATAGATTTAGAGGAAAAAATTTCATAAATTCTTATTATCAGATATTTGATATTGACCACTCACAAGTCACAACCATATAGCTAGAAAGAAACAGCTTGTAAGGTCCACACTACCAATGGACAACAGAACTCTTTAATGTACTTAACCTATGAAGTCCTTTTCCATATCCAAAGGAAATACAGATCAACACAACATGTCAAACAGATAAAGAAGGAAAAGGAATGTTCATGAGTTATTTTAAAGATCAATAAATCACTAATCAAGATGACTAAACAAGGAGTCCTCTAGAAGTTATGAAGTCTTTTGTTATCAAGACCACATCACCATTCAAAGATGTAAAGATGAATAGAGACTCCACAAGACAAAGTTTTTTTCAAAATGGACAAGTAGAAGCAACCAAGAAGACAAAGTGTGGCAGTTAATGGTCTACATATACAAAATAGCTAGACCAAGACCCATTCACACACCTAACCATGCATGTGGTCTCATTTACTTTGCTCTCCCCCACACCACACACAAAAATAATCCATATTTGATACCCTTTTTCCCTAGCCCTACCCCAAGATTTGAAAATTTTTGAAAATTGTTATCCTTTATCTCCAATACCATCATCAATGCACATAAGTGAACCCTTCCAATTCCACCCCTTGATTTAGAAACTTGTTTTCACCCTATCTAAACTTCAACATCATCATTAATTCCATCTTAATGTCAACAAGCCTTAGGAGCACCACATTATCATATAAGCATGCTCATGAATTATAACCACACCCTAGAACCTAAGTAGGTTTTAGGGAAGACAAATTAAATAATCCAATGAAATATAAGAAATGGGTATATGTTTGGTTGGTTGTTATTAATATAAAATTAGAATGAGTAGTTTAATGGGAGTTTAAGATAAGGGTTTGTTTTGGAAATTCAAAGTGGAAGAAAGTTCTTTCTCCTCCTTACCTCATCCCAAGAAAAGCCCCACTTGTTTTGTCTGAAAGCAGAAAGGAAAGCTGGTGGCATTTTCTTCTTTCCAACCCCACATACCTTTACACCTTTATACTATTGTCCTCTCTTCCCCTTCAAATCAGCCTTTTTGGAATGAAAACAAAACCCAACCACTCTATCTCTTTCCTCCCCTACCTTTTCATTTAATATTTAGACTTAAATAATGGGAAAGGAACTAGACCCCCTTTTTTCCATCCTATCTTTACTTCAAAGCTACATAAAACAACTTCCTTGTGATTCTTTCAAACCTCTCCACCTTTCTCTCTCTAACTTTTTCTGATTTTTACCATAAAATATTTCCCTCCCTTTCCCACGTATGTTTTCATCTGAGTAAAGGTATTCTTTTGGATGCATATGCATCACCCCTTCTTATTTATTTATTTTTATATGATGCTACTTTTTGTGGTCTATCACTCTCTTTCATTCTGTTAGTTGACTAAGAAAAAAAAACTTCTTTTAACCCTTCTAATTGCAAGATTTTTTTCATCAAGGGACCTACTTTTCCCACATCCCCATTTGATGTAAAAATTTTTTGATGAACCATTTGATCTAAAATTATGAATCAATCAATCAACAACGCGATCGATCGAACGGTCGATAATTTTCATGTGGGTCCCACATTTGAGTTTGATTATTGATAGTAATAGGACCCAATGTTATCCCAAATTTGCTTGAGTCCTGGTCAAACACGGTTTCTACATGAAACGCGTTGGTTAGTCCATCAATAAGTGGATTTGGACTAGCCAGCTTGACCATCTTGATTCGACCCCTCAACGACTTCTCGAAGCACCCTGAACGGTTAAAGGGTTCGGCACAGCCAGTGCTTTACTTTCCCACGAATTTTCCATGCTTGTCATTAATGCCTTTTTCAAAAGGATGAAGATTTTTCTTTAAGGCTGATGGAGACTTAAAGCTAATCTCTTTGTTCTTTTCTGACCCCATTTCTATTTCTTGATCTTACTTCTAAGGTTAACACCTCATTTGTCATTTGATCTGAGGCTTTTGAGCACATAGTTTCAGATAGATAAAACAAAACTGTGTGGGCCCATCTAAGAATTTACCCATATGTAAAGGCCTGAAACATTAAGATAGTTCAAATGCTGATTAATTCCCCTTTCTCCAACTATAAGAGAAGCTATAAAAAAAATTTCCACTTTAGGCTTGGAGAAAGAATAATAAAAGGGGATGATATCATCTACTGCCCGTTACTGTTGCTATTCATGCAGCGACTGTGAGATGCTACATATGGCAGCATCTTACGGTTGGGCTTTTTCATCAAAAAGTTGTTTTGTCTTTGTTTGAAAAGAGAAAAGGCTACAACCATTGGATGTTACATATGTCAACATCTGAATAAAGCAGCTGGGTTAGCTACAAAAAATGGCTGTAGAGGATTTCATCGCTAATAAAAGGCTCTTGGTACTAAGAATTTCCTAGCAGACTTGTAAAATGGGTTGAAATATTGAATTGCAACCCATGAGGCTGTTCTTCTCTAAAAGGGTACAAATTAATATTTAGAAATATTAAAATAAAGAAAAAAAGGTTTCACCAACTCCATTCAAGTGGATTAGTTATTATACTTATTTTATAGATAAAATTGATTTTTTTATCTGGTCATTAATTTTAGATTTTGTTTATAGTTCATGTTTGTTATCATATATAAAAAAGGAATGAAAATAATGAGATAATAACAACCATTGTAGTCAAATTAAAATATTATGTTTTAAGTGGGTTATTTAATAGACTAAAATATTTGTCCAATACAAAATTTGAAAATACTTGAAGTGCAAGATTACTTGTTTTAAAACACTAAAAATTAATTATTAAATGATCTGATATTACAAGAACAATATTATTTAATTATATCAAAATTACTAAGTCCTTATTCAGCATTTAGTGTGAGAACTCATTCCACGTTCTGGCAACAAATTGGAATAAGTTTTCTTCAAATGAGCTTTAAAAATGTACTAAACTCCACAATTATATCCCCTTTTTGGATCTTGAAAAATGAATGCTCATTTTGAAAAAGTTCAATGGCAAAATTGTAATATTTAAAAACTTTGAAGGATGTACTTAAAACTTGTTATAAAGACTTTTTATGGATGAACTTGTCGTATAGGAAAAGTTATTTTAAATTATAATAATAGCGAACTTGTAATATTTATAAATCCTCAAAACGAGTTCCATATGATTTTATGAAAACTCATTCCCTAAAATGAGTTCCTAAATCCAAAATGAAAGGCAAACGGGACCTAACTAGCCACAACTCACTGGGATCATAACATTTATTAAAAAAAAAAAAAAAAAAAAAAAGGAAAAAAGGAAGAACCGGAATTCCCAAAAGGAGCCTCATGTAATCACCTCAGATCTTAGAAAAGTTTATTCACCTTGGAAGCAATGCATCAACTTTATTTTATTTCCCAAAGGTTGAAGCTGACACACCTGAATTTTTTTAACGAAAAATTGTTATTGGGATATGAATCAATATACCCTTTTTCAGGATCTAAAATTTATTAAATTTATCTTACTAGTACAACAACAGAAGATAAAATAAGAGAGAGGGATATTATATTATATAAAAAACATAAAGATGGAATGTAAAAACTTTAGCAGGAGAGAGGACATGGAACAGGTAGATGACAAATCACAGCATGCTTTGTTGCTCATCTTTTGGAAGATTTGCAGGCTTTTAGCACACCACGCCTGTATGTCCCCCTTTAGCAACATTTTTAAATAGTTGCACTGGCTTCTGTCTGCCTTAACAGAACTTTTGAGAGGATAATGTATAATAGTTTGCAGAGGGACTGAAAAGAAAAGTTCTAACTAGACAAAGCCTTTTTTAGGAGGACAAGAACTTAAAGAATAACCAGGCACAAGTCCCCGCACTATGATTAACAGATTAATCTAGAGATTAGTGGGGAGATTCTTGTTAAGACAGGAATGATTGTATGCATTTATCGCATATCGATGAAAATCGGAATCCATCAGACTGCCATTTGAAAAGTAACAGTGAGATTTTGGTTGTTTAAAGATGGAAATTGATTAAAGAAGTAGAATGTCTATAACAAGTTTTGATTAGTCCAATCTCCTCCTCCCCTTGTGCAGCAAAGGAATAAAGACATGAAGAATGAAAAAAAGATGGATGGACAAATGGGCTTGAAGTCTGACTAGGAATTAAGCATTTTTAATCCACTTTCTTACTGGTTGGATGGTGATGGGGCTAAATTGTAATGGGTCTAGACTCTAGCAACATACTAGCTTGAATTCCCTTGGGCATATACCCTGCCTAAATGGCTGGTTCCTTCATCTTGACATGGAAAACAACATATACTCTTTGTAGTTATCTTGGTTAAATGGCTAGCTCCAAACAGCCAAGCCCAACTCAATAATTCTCCTACCACGGAAGTAGTGGTTCAGCGGTCCTGTAGGTTACTCCCAAGTGGTTTGGAGGCTAATGGTCTAAGGATCAAATCCCCTGCATGAAGGTTAGTCCAAGGAATGAGGCAATCATCTCTGCCTGCAAGAACGGTGCACTCTCATGGTGTTGTGGTGACAGTCCACTTCCTCTCGACAAAGGCGGGATTGATTTCGTAGCTATGACCCTACAATAGGGAGGAATCCCCTGTACACGGGGGGTGGGTGGGGGTCGACCACGCTGGTAGCTCCCCCCAACCTACAATCAAGACCTATTACCTCAACATTATTAGGCTCCCGTTTGAATGAAGAGAGAGAGAAAGAAACTGAAAGGAACATTTGTATGACTAAGAAACCGTGTGGCCTACTGTTTATCAATAGAAATCTAACTATACCATATATAAAATGAACAGCCCGTTTGGGAATCATGCCAAACATATATTTTTATTTTGTGAAAATAATCTTTTACTATCATTTTGTCTTATATATTTACATAGGTGAATCTGACTTTTCTATTTTTCACTTTCCAAAAGATTCCCTTCAACAATTTCTTTTCCCTGACATGTCTTGACCTTTTTCTTGTCCACCCCGCCAGTAAGGATAAGAAAAACTGTTCTTTTCATTTCGGTATTTGAAGATCATATTCTAGGTTGTGAGAAAAGAGATTTGAAAAACATACCAATGATACCCACCCCAATTACTTTTAAATGACAGATTGTGTACCTTCTATCTACAATGTTATTTGCAGTATATATAGGATGCCGTTCTCCTAAGGTTCATCCATTTTTTTAGGTTTTATTTTTTTGTGTAGGACCCACATTGAACGGCACTACTTCAAAGCTATAAATAAAAGTGTAGATAAGAACTGTAGAGTCCACCTTCCAAATTACTTTTTAGCTATCCAAACATAAAATGTTAGATTTTTTACAATATCCAAACAATATCAGGAAAATTACTTTCAACTTCCTTTTCTTTTGCTTTCTTTTTTCACATACCTTTCTTGCATTCCACCAACCTCCAAATAGGGCTTTAATATCCATATTTACTAAGACATAATTGAACTAGTGATCAGGAGTAAAGGGGACATCTTTTTTGGGATGATATTTCGTGCAATTTTACAAGCAGCATGCACGTTATGAGTCCACTCACAGACCCATGAAATTTGTAATGGATGCAGACCCTCTCAGCTCAGGATCGGATGTTAGTCAACTTTAAACTTTCAACGTCGGCTGAAATTCCACTTATCTTCAGTTGATTCATTCAAATAGCATGATTAACTTTGCAATCCAAACTCAAGATCTTGGCAATGATGTGGAACTTCAGCTCATGCGGCAAGTTCTAATTGGTTCCAAGTTAATTAACATGAGATCTTAAGCTGAGATACCAGATCCATCTGTAACCTGTTATCCTGGTTTTCTTGGCATCCAGGCAGCTCATCTTTTTGATGTCACAACGTAATCCAGATTAGTAATGCAGGTTTTTTTTTCTCTTTTGGGTATGAATCTAGTTGGGAGTATAGGGGGATCAGCACATAGCCGGGACTCACGCAACCTTTTGATAAGGGCGGAAATCAATCCCATGACCTGTGCTATTACCAGCACGGTCTTTACCACCAGAGCGGCGACCTCCGATTAGTAATGCAGTTGATGCCATAACTTGCATTATAGAAAGTTGACACAGAAGTATTGAATATTTCAGCTCTTATTTCCTCAGAGAGAAATTTGGATGACAGTTTTCACTACTACTTTTAAGGATGCAAGTAATGGTTCCAGCATCCAACCTAGTCTTATTCCTGGATGATGTTATGAAGGAAACTATTTGAGGCTTGCTGCAGAAAACAATTCCCTCCCACTTGGGGGGTCAACCATAGAACTTTGAAAGGAATCCAATTGTTATGCCATGTCAGTACCTCAGTAGCGTTTCGAAATTCTCAACAAAGAAGAGTATGTTCCTAAGGCTGCACTGATGATGCCCAAAATAACTATCGTGGCACTCAGAGTAATCTGAAACAATCACACAATTATGAGTTAATGGAAAAATATGCAGAAGATAGGTGTATGAGTAATAGTAATGCAAAAGCCAAATTATTGTGAACTACCATATTAAATGTCCATCCAGGATGCAACAGTGCATAAATCACATTCTGCACCTAGCATTGTTTGCGTGATATACAGTGAAAACACAATGCAGAGTAATAAAAAAAATGTCCCAAGAAAGACAAGGTTTTGCTTTATTGCACTTATTTTTTCAGTGGAAAATTTTTGCAAAGGTAAAGGAGAATCCAAGTCATATTACATGCTTATACCCAGTTAAGATCTAATTACCTGCATCGGTGTTGCCTTTTTCCCAGTAATCTTCAGGAAACACAGTGATGGCATAATGACAGCCTGTACAGAATGCCATTCATCGAGTTAAAGCTCAACAAATTTTACTGATGCATCCTTGGAATAATTTTGATAGCATCAAAAATAATTTTGAGAAATAACTTATGGTAACCTTGACAATATCCTTAATAACAAAAAAAAAAAGAAAAGAAAAGAAAAAAAATTAAAGAGAATTTCCCATGTATGCAACTAGAATGTCACCTTGCAAGTGACTTCGAAATAAAATACTTGACACATGTTTATCAAAGCTGTTGATATGCAAATATGGTGAAATCAATAGAAAGAACATGAACTCCTTAAACAGAAATTTATGTGGTACAGCACCATACAAATAAGGTTAGGCATATGTTTACTTTTCAGTATCAACGAACATTTACCAAGTCCAAGCAAAGCTTGTATTTGCAGGGACATGCTTGATCAACATGCCATTTGCATTTTCAAAGGAGTAAATTTTGTCAAATCTCATTTCATCTGTAGCAGTTAGCTCCCCTGTTTTGTGAGATCTCATATCCATATGCATGGTTCTTGCATGATACACTTGTTTCTTTGCCAAGTAAGTGGCATTCTGGCTATCTATTACAATACAGCTTGCTTTATATCAGGCTCCTAAACCATCCCCTTCACCCATAATGCTTTTGCAACCTCAGTCAATGCCACACATTCAGCTTCAATTGTAGATAATGCTAGAAAAGATCGCCACATAGATACCCCACAAATAAGCCCACGTGCAAGGGAGAAAACCTAATCTATGGTAGACCTCTGGCCATCCATGGGATTAAATATTGATGAATCATATATCCCTTTTCCCTAGAAGACAACATAAATCTAGAGTATAATCACCCTTAACATGTGAAGAAATATATCTCCTTTCCCAGGTGGTGATATATCTAGCAATATCGACATTTAAAACCTTGCGGTCATCTAGATTGGTTGCAAAATATATACCCATATGTCCCACAACTGAAATCTTAAACATAATAATATAATCAGATATACTTCTCAAGTACCAGAAAATCCATGTGACAGCTTTCCAATTATTTCTTCCTTCACCTACTATGTATTTGCTAGCCATGCTAACTGTATGTGCCAAACTTTGTTGCATACTATTGCAAACATCAGATAGTACAAATACTGTGAGCATATGGCACATAGATATCTTTAATTTCTTCTTTTAGTCTTTGGGCATTGCCCAACAAATAACTAGGCTTGATTTGTTAATTATGTGCTTACTGGTTCAGCATTATTTTTGCTATTCCCCAAAACTATCATTACATATTTATAAGCCGTCAAAAGTTTTTTAGACTTGCGTCTCTATAAATCTCCATGCCTAGGATCTTCTTAGAAGCACCCAAACCCTTTACAAGTTTATATGAAAGACCTTGCCTAATAATCATTTCAATTTATCAACTTTATCCATGCTTTTAGCAGCAATCAAAATACAATAAATATAATGCATCAGAAATATATGAGATCTATTTTCAAGAAACTTCAAATAACTGCAGCAATCATACAACATGTGCACTCGATTCGAACATGCGAATCAAAATTCTTATACTATTATCGTGGAGACTACTTCAGCCTATAAAGTGACTTTCAATCAGCAAACAAGTTCCTACATCCCAGGATGCATGAACCCTTCTAACAATTCCATATAATATGCTTCTCAAAACCACCATGAAGAAAAGCGGTCTTTATCTTGAGCTGCTCTAATTCCAAAATTAATATTGGTCACAACTGATATAAGGGTGTCTAACAAATGGGGAGAAAAACTGATTGTTATTAATCCCTTTCTTTTGTGAGTATTCCATTTGCTACTAACCAAACCTTGAATTTGTTCCCTTACTTTTCTGATGTTGCTTCCTTTTTCTTGAACATCCATTTACACCCTATTGCCCTCGTACCCTCTGAAAGTTCCATCAATTCCAAAGTCTTGTGCTTGTGCAACAACACTATTCTTCTATCATGGCCTCTGTCCATCTATTTTCTTTTGACTATTTATTGCATTCTAATAGATAGAAGGATCTCCACTGCTAGTAGCAAGTGCATGCGAAACATAATCATCAAACAAGTGTTTTCCATGTCACTGACATTTCGCGTGGCAACACGGAAGCACAGCAGAAAAAAAAAAGGCAACACGTCTTGCACATGCGACCTTCAAGTTGCCCTCCTAAGGGTAAAACTACTCGAAATGTCACATTTATTAGGTTTTTAGGCATATTTAAGTCTCTTTTAAACCTAAAAATATCACAATTTTAGAATACTTTACTATTTTTATGATTTTTTCTTATTGTTTCCTGAAAATTTGACTTCTAGCATTTTTCTATAATTCGCTAAATTTTGCCAACATGTCCCTCGATCAACATGACATCCAAAATGATTATCAAAACCATACTTAAAATGGCTTTATGGTGAGTTTGGGCCTATATGAGGCTATGCTTTGATGCTCCTAGTCAAGGTTCATTGTTTTGATTTCAATGCCATTTTGGTGAGGGCTCCATGTGCCGTTTTGCTGAAATTTTACCGGCACAACACTTGTACCACATCATTTTTCGTGCTATTGTGCAAAAAATTGAAAAAAATCCAAACAAATTATACATATAAAAATTTAAAAAGTATTTCGTCAAAAATAATGATGATGATATATTATTATTGTTAAAAACTACAATTACTGATACGTATATTTAATAGTTATAATATAGAAATATAATAATATTATTATATTATCATAATATTATAGTATTATGATAATATTTTATTATATCATAATATTATTATTTTATTTACTATTACATCTATATATTATATATATATATATATACATATATGTATATCATAATAACAGTTTTGTTAGAATTTTTTCCAATTCTAAAAAATTTTACCATATATGTGTGTGTATTAAATATTACTATATATTTATCCACTTATTATTATAATATATATATATTTAACATGAAGAGATAAAGAAGCTATTGCAATTGCTGAAAATACTAGGCCTACTAAAGACACAAAAATAGAAGGTAGGTCGCTTATATAATAGCTAGCTTCATTCTCAACAAAGGCCGAAACGCCAAGGAGGCTGGTGAGCAATAGGTACATGCCCCTTTCTCCCCTCTCCTCTAACGCCTCCTCTCTCCCTCCTTCCTCCCTCTCTTTAATGTTTCTTTCCTCTCTTTTTTCCAAAATTTCCCTACCTCCGACCAAGGTTTACCGTTTCAATGCCGATAGGCATGCCGTCGAAACAGTGGAAAAATCAAAGCGGGTAAAAAATTGGGCAAAAACTTGATTTTTTTTTACTTTGGGGAAATTTCGCTGACACGCTGCCCCGTTTCGCCAGCAAGCCGCCAAAAATCGCCAGAAATGCAAATCGGCGATTTTCAACCTGCAAAACGCATCGCTAACCCAAAAAACGAAATTTCCGGCCTCCGACAACACCTCTTCTTTATTTCACATCTCCCCTTTCTCCTTATCTCCTTTCCCCCTCTGTTTCATCCCTCTCCAACTTCCACCTCTTCTCTCTCTCTCTCTCTCTCTCTCTCTCTCTCTCTCTCTCTCTCTCTCTCTCTCTCTCTCTCTCTCTCAATCCCTCCCTCTTTATTGTTTTTGCTTCCAAATTCCCATAGCACACCTTACATGCCGTGCCAAATCTAGTGATTTTGACGGCACGCTCATGGAAATTGCTCACAAAATGGGCAACATGTTCCATCCATATAGCCCATTTCTTATTATATTTCAGCAATTCATCAAAACCAAGTGGTCATGATGCTACTTTTGGCTGATGCAGTGAACCATGCTCCTAGTCAAAGTTCATTGTGTTGGTTTCGAAGCCGTTTCGTTAAATGCCTTGCATTTCCCTAACATGTCAATCGTAAGTTGTATGTTTATATATATATATATATGACTACAATAATATTATCCTATTATTTCTATATTCTTATTATTTTTTACATTTATGCGAACACACACACACACATATGCATATATAATATGTTTTCCAATTTATATGTGTATATATATATATACGTATACATGAATATATTAATATTACCCTAACTACATTCTCTTCTTCCCATCATAGAGCAACTTATTGGAGGGCAATACAGGAACAGCCTACCCTTCTCCCTCCCTCCCTCCTCTCTCTCCCCCTCCCTGTCTCCCCTCTTTTAATTTTGCATTTTTTTAGAGAAAAGAGTGCAAGACAAGGTATAGTCCCTCCGCCCCCTGTCCTTACATCTTCTCTATGTCCCTCTCATAATAGTTTATTTTTGTTTTCTTTTGAAAATGAGTTCCACATGGCACATCATGTGTGTAGTGCGAAATCTGACAATTTCAACCACATAGAGCGTGTGACACAGTGAAAGTTACGAAACAAGGATTAATTTTCGTTAATCCTAGAAAACTGGAATCCACCAGCAAATAACTATGAATCCACAAGGAAGATGAGAGAGAAACTCTATAGTTCTTTTAAAAATTAATCTCTAAAATTCGTGTACAACCTTTACCCCTTATTTATCGACCTTAAAAAACCCCAAAATAAGATAGAAACCTATTAAAATTAGGACTCCTACTCATAGTAAACAACTTAAAGTTAAAATCTAACTCTAAAACCTCTTAAATACTCCTAATGTAAATCAAATACCTAATGCAAGAAAATAGGAATTCTACTTTTACTAAATAACTAACTAATCTAGACTTTGGGTCCCACTCGTCCTACATCAGTCCCTTCCTCTTAGAGAAACACTCGTCCTCGAGTGATGCCCGCTGATGCCCGCAAACATTGCGTTCATGGGGGTCGTTGGTAGGATCTTCTGGCTTCAACACCTGGGGGTCCTCGAGCAAGTCCCGCGGCTCCGCTCCCAACAGCGTTTTGATTAGGGTTGGCATTAACTGCTAGATCAGCGATCATCTGACGAATGTTCGCCATTTGTTGTCGTTGTTTTTCAATGGCCTCCTAAATCGCTTCTTGCCCACGAACAACGTCGATGGGATTGTTACCGTCACCCTCGTTGTTGGCCATCTTGTCAGACAAGTCCTATCTCTGATACCAATTGACGCAGTGAAAGTTACGAAACAAGGATTAATCTTCGTTAATCCTAGAAAACTGGAATCCACCAGCAAATAACTATGAATCCACAAGGAAGATGAGAGAGAAACTCTATAGTTCTTTTAAGAATTAATCTCTAAAATTCGTGTACAACCTTTACCCCTTATTTATAGACCTTAAAAGACCCCAAAATAAGATAAAAACCTATTAAAATTAGGACTCCTATTCATAGTAAACAACTTAAAGTTAAAATCTAACTCTAAAACCTCTTAAAGACTCCTAATATAAATCAAATACCTAATGCAAGAAAATAGGAATTCTACTTTTACTAAATAACTAACTAATCTAGACTTTGGGTCCCACTCTTCCTACATCAGTGTGCCATTAAAATCATTTGAGTTTCAATCGGCAAAAGGCAAAATATCATCCATGCCGGTTGAAATAAGGGGATTTTAATCCCTCAACGGAATTCGATGAATTCCATCCCAATTTCAGTTGAAACTAGCTAAATTTCGCCTCCATGGCATTCATTGCTACTAGTCACCAATGCTAGCTCTTTCTTCAGACTAGACCTCATTCTTCTTGTGTTTTGCATCTTTTAGCTCTACGTGTACCACTTGCTTCTTTCTGCTCTTTCCTACTACCTAAACCTTCTTATCTTCTCTACAACTTTTCAGCATAGATCCTTTTTCAAATACCATATCTCTAATCACCTTTGTTTTTTTGGGTCCTATAGCTTAAACCATCTTACACATTTCTTAAACCCAAGAAAGATGCAACTTTTAGATTTAGTTAAAGCCTTAACCCTTCTTTCACTAGGCATGCACACATACGTAGGACACTTGTATTCTCGTCTTACTGTAATCTATTTCTCCTCCTGTCTATAATTCTTCTGCAACCTTTTCATCAAGAAAGTTCTAGGTGATTTCTTAAGGAGTAGCATGACATATTGTAAGTGCCTTTTTTGAATCCAAGTCAATGTGTCTAATGCTGTCTCCACGATGACGAAATACCAATGACGTGTCTTCGAATCTCAATTCTGAGTAGGAGAGGTATTTCCGACATTGGCCTAAACCATCGACTCAGCAGACGTTCCCACGTTGTTACTGAACAAAAGAGGGGTTGGGGTAGATAAGGCGTGACAAATAGGCAATGGTTAAAATGAGAGACAGGAGATACTCAAGTGATCTTCATGTATACCAAGCCAGAGAGCTCCTTTAATGGTTGTAGAACATGTAGAAGACAAAGAAATCCAAAGATGGACTTAGAGAATTCTTGGTAGACTTGGAGAAGGTTCAGAGAAAGTGAAGTATTTCTCCCCAGCAATCAAGGAATCAGGCATTTATTCTTGTTCCAATAAGCCAAAGACCAAGGGTCCCTTAAATTGAAGAGGATTTTCATATTTATAGAAGGAATGAGTCTCTAGGATTATGACACTTGTCACATCTGAGGCTTTAGGAATGCATACATGTCTATCATGAATCTGGTCTCATAAAGGTTTAGGTTCAAAATAAGAATAAAATAAGAGGTAATGATGATAAAGATAGAGCTCTCTGATTGGTACACCGGATCCCACATGTCAAAATGTAGAATTATAAATCACTTGACATCTTCGTCATTCTAGGTCGACATGCCAAGACTCATCACTGGCTGTCGACAATTCCCACGCCTGTGTCTGTCATGCCTTAAGGACTGCCAAAAACCCCACCAAGTGAGCTTTCACCTAAGACGGAGATCTCCACTCCAATATGCCAGATAAGATTAACACATTTAATATTAATAAATCATGCCATACTTTATTATTATTTATGTCATGTAACAAATAACCCATGATAAATCTGTTTCTGTCATGTGACAAATAATCCATGACAAGTCTATCTTTGTTATGTGACAAATAATCCATGAAAGCTAATTATATGGATGACGTGTCAAGTTATATAAAAATGGTCATCTACACATATTAACTACCTTAACCCAAAAAACACCTTAGCCGTACTAGCATCCAATCTCAAGTATCTTGCTTTCTGTGCAATTCAACCTCTCTTCCACACGATCTTGTTAAGATGTCTTCCAGGCAATGAAGTGTCTCTTAATGTCAAGTCCCTTGAGAAATTTCAAAGATTCTGCATCCTTATTCTTTGTATCATTGCATGTTCCGAGGCAGTAAATTTGCTTCTGAAACTAACTTTTTACTTCTAATTTCCACAAACTAAACTTAGTGAAGTCTATAACTTGTTCATCATGAAGTAAACCTAGACTTTCCTTCAGTAATCTTCAATAAAACTCATGAACAAGTAAGTTACTGTTTTCATTGAACTCTTACTGGGCCTCCATGAATGAATGTACTCAATAGCGTCCTTGCTACTATGAGTAGCTAACCTAAATCAAACCCTGCACCTTCCCAAGACAACAATGTCAGTAGAGATCCAATTAATATGATTGAATCCTCTTCAATAAATTAATATTAACAAGATTCATCATGCCACTCTTACTCATGTAGCCATTTCGTGTGATCTAGCTCTCTTATTATTATCACAACCTATGGTCTTTTCATTCTTTTTTATATGTTTTATTTCTTTTGTAATGGTCCATCATTGCCAAGTTCGATGGAGTGAGTCCTTGAGTATCCAATATAATCAAGGGATTTTTGAGGTTCCTGTATATTCTAATTACAACAGCCATTACCTTGTTGATTTTGCATCCTATGAAGATTTCATTTAGGTTTGTTCGTGCTGAAAATGAAGACAGTGATGTTGTTAGAAACTAGCAGCGGCAACCAGTTTTGTTTGTGTAAGGCGTAGTTCAGGCATAGAGTGACTTTAGGCCGTGTTTATCAATTTTTTCAGTTGCTTGAAGGGTGCAGGCATCAAAAAACCCTTGTGCAAGGACTTTGTTCTATTATTCCTTTCATTTGAGAGCAGTTTTCATCCTTTAGATCTTGTGTGAGGTCCATATATGATATTAGTAACTGGATGCCCTTTATTTGGTGTGCATGTGTGCGTGTGATTAAGTCAGTTTTCCAGTTGATTCTTGTTTAACAATCTATAATTCAATATTCAGTCATCCAAAAGTCAATTCTGAAACTAAAACCGTACTTGTCATTATAGCATTCAGTGAATCAGTGATAACCCTAATATGTAGACTATTGAAGTAAAACTGGATGAGACTACTATATATAGTGGTCCAAATCAGTCTGAATCTTATATAAGTAAAGGAAGCTGGGCCACATCAACAAAGATATTAAGGCTCAAAATCTCTTTGATAAAGTCTATGATAAGCAGCAAAAAGCAGCCTTATGATTATGCATTGGCTTATAGTCGGGTTATAGGCTTGATGACTCAAGATTTGTCAGAGTGTATACTATCATGAGGCAGCTAAGGAGATATGGCATAGTAATCTCTGTAGTTAGCTATTTGCTAGTATGTAATATGGTACTCTTCAAGGCATTTAGTAAGAGTTGGATCATTCTCATTTTTTGGGACAACAGAATGAGAAAGATTGATGGTGATGAGTAATCCTGTGGAAGAGGATAAAATATTACATTTTCTATATTAACGTGACTAGCAGGAATATTTTGGACAATGACAAACTTCTTGGTGTTGATTTAAGTATTCTGCTTGATCCAGTGTGTGGCAAAGTAAAAGAAAGAATTAATTCCACCGGTATCTTCTTCTAGTAGTGTTACAAAGCATTCAGCACTTGTCTCTAATATACTAAACAAAGATACTAGAAGCAAAGGCACCATATTGTAACTTCCATAATCAGAATGAGCAAGTCAAGAGCAGCCATTGGGGTAAATAACCCCACTTCAGGCCGCTAATTGAAAATTTGCCAAAGAAAAAGTTGCTACGGTGAGTTCATCAAAATATCAATGCATCTTTCTATCTTCTGTATACTTGGTCACATTTATATTTCTAAAACCCTGGCCATTCTCTTCTAGGTGAGGGAAGTGCAGTCATGTAGCTGCAGCAGCAAAAACAGTCAATGAGTCAAAGATAAACCACCCCCCCCCCCCCCCCCCCCCCCCCAACAACAAAAAAAACTGTGGCCTGGTCTCTCTCTCTCTCCAGAAACAACTCAAAGTCATTAAAACAATCACTTGAGAACCCCTAATGCTAGCAAATCTCTCCTTTGTCTCTCTTGCATACTCAGACACAACTGATTTTGTTTAGGAAGACTATTTTAAGTTCCATCAATTTTCCCAATTCAAGAAGCTAGGTTTTTTTTTCCCTTTTCTATGTGATCTAAATCTCAGTATTATGTTGCAAGTCTTCTTACATTTTACCACATATTTCATAGGGTTCGGTCACTTTTTGGGCAATTCGCGAGTTAAACTTTGTCTAGAATGTAGTTTTCTATTCCTCCCCCCCTTCCCCTCCTCCCCCTCTCTCTCTCAAGGGTATTGAATCCAGCAGATGGCACTTAGGTTTACAAGTGAAACAAGTTGTTCTTTTCTTTTTCTTTTTTTTCTTCCTTTCAGATGGTTAGAAACAAGTTGTTCAAACTTCTATTTACTCAACCGTCGAGCAGCTTCTTTTGTTCTCCTGTCAAATTTCTTAACGATGACCCCTTGCACTGACCTAGAGAGCTTGAAAAAAAATATCCAATTTGAGTATTTTGATTATTTGTATTTTTAACCAGTTGGTAATGATTTTTGAATGAATCAACAAGTAAATCGCACTGAACCAGCAAAAGTTCTGAGTAACGGTTCAGCATTTCAATCCTATCTTAAAATCTGGGTGATAGTTAAATATTCAATCCAGTTTCTAACAAACTGGAAAAAACTAAACACCAAAAATACCCAACAATGAAAAGGTTCAATCTCCAAAAATACAAGACATTAACACACAAAATAACAAGAAAGATATAATAATTTTTCTGGGTATCTAAAAGGTGAGATGCATCATATGATTATAACCACCTATTAGATGGAAATAATTACAAAGGCATTATGAATGGTGAATGCATGTTGCACATAGCCTTCATATTTAGCCATACAAAATGTAGAGTATGCAGTTGAACAAAATAATTGAGAAGGGAAGCTTTCTTACCACAAGAATACTGAGGAGAGAACCTATTAAAGACATAACAAGACCTAGAATAAAGAAAAAATATTAAGATCAGTTTTTCAGTAAAAAAAAATTGGTGTAGTTTTATATAAGCAACATTATAGAAGACAAATTAAAGAAAAAAAAAGAGAAATGAAGGAAAGCAAAGTGATTTACTTCCCTTTAAACTTTGTGTGTGCATGTGATCATTGTAGATTGAGGCTTCTATTGGAGCAAGAGGAGAATTTTATGAGGGCTTTAACAAAGAGCATGTGACAGACGGATCTTCCAGGTCTTTACGTTTCCCGTGATTTCATGAATTAGATTAGTTTTATGAGTATAATGTAGCTAAGTAAGTTCGGATAATGGCTTACATCTATAGATCTCCAAATAATTGGTTGTAGAGCTATAAAGACAACAAGGACCCTCACTTGGTGTGATGGCAAAAGCCTTAGGGTACTGGCATGAGAATGCATGTTTTAGTCTTCAGTGCAGCCACTTTCCACAAAACTGCACACACACATCCCACCCACCCCCCCAACCCAAAAAAAAAAAAAACACAAGACCCTGATTCGGGAGGACAGTGAACTACATCCTAGGAACACTACCACAAAAGTCTCAGGTGCACTCCTCCAGGAAAAACATGCCTTAACAAATAGAAAGACCCGGAGAGAGAGAAGAGAAAAAAAATGCCTTGTTGCAAAGAATTGTCTTCCATGCCTACTGGAAAATAGCAACCCCACATCTTCAACTCTTTGCTGGCTATCATAGACTTGTAGGACAGAAAAAGGGATGCAAACTAACAATTTTCCTTTTCCATTGCCAAAAAAGTTGTAATATTTTTCTCTACTGTAATTATTGAAATCTATGATTCTGAGAGGAGCAATAACCACCACGTATTCAAATCTGAGGCAATAAATGCACAGACATATAACTATCGGAGTATAATTATCATATAAAAGCCTCTCCAAGCTGTTCACCGAGAGTGCCAAGGGAAATAACTGAAATAAAAGTCTTCTCAATGCCCAAAAAGGCTCCACACCACCTTAGAAGGAAAAGACAATACATTAGGAGGAGATCCAGTAACAGTATCAGTGTGTTCTCCTTTAAGACCATAATACCATCATAAAACAAAATTTTCAGGTTAAGGGAGAGCAAAAGGATATTTGACAAAACAGGACTCTCCCACCACCTGCAGAAAATTAATTGAGGCTCAAAGGACAGAAGACTTCCCCTTTCTGAAACAATTCAACTTGATGTCAAAGTAGTCTCTAATGGTAAAAGTAGAGGATGTAGTAAAAGGAGCCTTAGAACTAAATGGAGGGACTGAATTACCCCAACAAAATTAAGAAATAATAGGACCTCCAATAGAACAGCCTAAGAAGTGCACTTCAAATTACTTCTAACGTGACTTCCTTTTGACTTTGTTGGACTCCATCTGCTTTTGTTGATCTTTACAAGTTTTCTTCTAGAGAGACGTAAGGTCCATTAAATATTTGTGGCTATTTCATTCACTCGCTGAACAGAAATGCATATTGGGTTCAGTGGGTAAACAAAGGTCTACATTCCGGACAGTGGAGACTTCATGAAGAGAAGAAGAAATAAAAATCACTCTGTTGCAGCAAAAAGAAAAGTGCATGAAGACATGTAACTTTAATCATGTATTATGGCCAGGTTAGAGACCTCTTTCTTATGTATTATTAAAAGTTATTTCATTTATAAAATACTACACCATGCCACGCCCTGCCCTGACACAGCCGAGGCGCAATGGAAGGTTCATGTAAAAAGCAACGCAGACAACACCCAGATATTTGCACCAGCACACTCTTCTTATTGGATCTCTAGTTGGAGACCTTCTTTAAGCAAATTATACATCTTTGAAGAAATAATTCAAATAGGATAATAACTTGAATAAAATATATAGAGCATGTAATCAAACAAAATTTATTCAAAGAAGAAACAATTTCACAGCAGCCATCCTCTATAGTTCACATTATTCTTAAAATTTGCTTAGATAGACGAGCACCACAAGCTTGTCTGTCAATGGATTTGAATACATACCAAAAAAGGGCAGAAGAAAAGCAACACAAACAGTTGAAATGACAAGTCCCGTTCTCAGAAGAATGAAGCACAAGATATGGTTAGAGACTCTAACAGGTAGCAACTCCTCCAAACTCCTAGCTAATGGATTCATCAATAATGCATATCTGTTGGGTATTAAGGAAGTCAAAAACAAAAATTGCAGAAAATGATTTGACATAGATGATAGATCCTCTTTCAGATGAATTTATAAGTAATGGAGTATCATTATCCACAAGGATATTTGGTGAAAGGGTTGATAACCTGACAAGAGGCAACAAACAGAGACCTCAGAAACAATGTCCAAGATTTTATAAAGAAAGGAATCAACAGGTAAGCGTATAGAAAAAGGAACTGCTACATACTGTCGTCCACAGTGCAACTTTGGAAGCAAAGGCATGTTTTGGCAAATTCAGTGTTATCTGAGATAGTGTATGTTGACCGAACATAAGAAATCCAATGACTGCAATAGCCCCATAAAGAGTAGTGCACAACAGAAAGCTGCATATCAAGAGTATGTCTTATAAATACAAATCTCAAGTAGAATGTAAAGATAATATCACAACAACAATAATGACAAGAAAAAGAAATAAATTAACAAAATCATACCATACTACGAGTGCCTTATTAAACTTCGTTTTATCAGACATTGATTGATAAATATTTGGAAACACTGAATGCCCAGAATAACAAAACCCATACACCCCAACAGCAAAAGGGATACCAGTCCAATTCACCAGTGAACCTGTTGGATGGAACCCAATCCCGTCCGTGGTACCAACAAAAAGAACAGAAAAAAATATCAAGATTGTCGCAAGCACTCCACCAGCTGCCAAATACAAAAACAGAATTAGATGAAAATGTCCACAGAATTATCCGAACTCTTCAAAATCTGAAATGGAGATGCTGAACCAAGAAGTCTACCATACCAGAAAGGTAAGAAATCACACGGAGATCCCTCAACCAAACAGTTGGTAGAACAATAAGAGCAGTTACAATTCCAAAGAAATGTTTGGAGTCAACAAGAAAACCATCCAAATCCAATGAAGTTCCAGGGAATAGCCTGGTAAGATTATCACCCTCCAAAATAATAAATTCCACGCAATATGACTGCATTGATAGAAAAGGCAATCTGACAAATATGAGATAGAATTGAGAACGCTGCCTAGGAAGTAGTAAGATTGGAATCTGTGCAACTTACATATAATTCTGTGTACAAAACAACCTGCATCAAATTTCAAAAGTGAAATAGCATCAGAAAAGCTTGAACATAAAACTATTCATGTAATAGTTGATTAAAGCAAAAGCTTTTTTTTTTCTTTGGGAAAGTAAGTGTGTATTAATGGAAAAGATTTATATATAAAAAATGCTGGACAACATCCAAACAGAAGACATGGTGGAGCAAGGGAGGCTGACCAGCATAAACTACACAAGGGGCAGCAGCACCGGCCCACCACAATGTACAAATAACCCAAACTAGTGATAAAAAGTAGGGTGAAAACCCTATTCGCAGAATAAACTAGTAAAAGAAAAGTTTATTGCATCCTAGTCCCATTTGAAGATTTATCTACTATTAGAAGCGAAGAAAATCTGAAGCAGAGTTGTAAATAGACCAGTGATTTATATCCAAAGCCACTAGAGTCAAGAGATCTGTAGCCAGTTGGAAGTGTGTGGAGAACTTTAAATAAATAATACTCAATGGAAATATAAAAATAAGGAAGAAATAGTATGCAAATACTAGAATAGAGTTCAATATATTAAAAAATAAATTTCCCAATTCATATCATGCACACAAGAAAACTAGTCAGGGAGCCAGTTTCCCGGTTCGATTGACAAATCTAGTTTCATTTCCTCTTCTTTTTTTTTAATCATTAATAGTGGATAATAGATTAAGACAAAAAGATACAACCAGAACAAGCAGCACAAGTGCACGATAAGCGTACAGGAATATCAAGAAGAAACAGCAACTACATGTCTGTCTAAACCTCTACAAGAATCACTACTTGATGCCCAAAACAAAATGCAGCTGAGTTAAGATTGAACTAAAGCCCTTATGGAAGTAGATGAATCATTAAAAATTCTCCTGTTCCTCTCTTCCCATAAAGACCAAATAATAGCCGTCGATGTCAAGAAAGGATCTCCGGTTTTGTTTTCTTTCAAAGGGCCAAAAGGCTGAAAGAAGCTGCCAGGAGAGAGAGAGAGAGAGAGAGAGAGAGAGAGAGAGAGAGAGAGAGAGAGAGAGAGAGAGAGAAGAAGAAGAAGAAGAAGAAGAAGAAGGAGAAGATAAAATGGACTGCAATAGCCCAGGGTATTGAAGTGGAGTACAGTGGAGGGAGGAAACCACGTGCATCCAGCATTCATATATGTGCATTTTAGTGATCTTTACATCTTTCATAAGAGGCAAATTACCAGTCTAATTTAACAATTCCTATCAGTAGTTAGCAACATATCTAAGGCATAGTAGTTAAGGACGGTAGAAAAAATTAGGATGAAAGCAAAATCAGTAAGTATAATTATCACTCGTGTCACGCTAACAAGAAAGGCATCTCATATGACATGTTCAGTACTTAATCTACCACTCAGGAAGAGATGATAAATTCTCATTGCAAAAGCTCTTTTGTTAAAACTAGCATAAACAAGACTATGTAGCAATAAGAAGCTAAAATTCACTCACAGATATAAAAAGACGTCCAAATTTTCCAAAGGCAGCTTCTCCAATATCTGGGTAGCTCAATATGCCTTCTTTGCTTTCAAAGCAGTATTTCATGAGAATGCCTGTATAACAACAAACAGAAGCAAAGAGAACAAGAAACACCAAGCTTGCCCAGCCAGCTTCTCTGATAGTAAAAGGTGTAGAAAGAAGCCCAACACCAGCCAGTACATTAACCCCTGTCCGAAAGTGACAACATGAAATAAGGAAACTGCATTTTCTTCTTGAGGCAAGTAAGAGTAAGCTGGGCTGCGCCCAAAACCCTTTCACAGTGGAATTCTTTTCCCATAGGCCACAATGTCTTTATTCACAAGGCTGCCTTTTGTGCTCCCCTATGGATCTTTGAAGATAAATGGATAGAGACTCAAGTAATGATTGATTCCATTGATATTTTAAGGTTACATGGATTTTTGTGCTTACAAGTTTCTAGGGATTTCCATTTCAAGCATAATGTGGACGATGGCAATTCTGGATGGCAGGCAAGGCAGATGAAAAGTATTCACTATTCAGTAAGGAGGTGTCTCTTTTTGAGTTTCTTAGAGCTTGGGTGCTTATTGTGCTTCTGGGTTTCCTCTTGTGACTAGGTCCTTATTATTAGCTTCAGACCCATGCCTCATGTGTCAAATAATATAATTCTCTCCCTCTCTTTCTGTTATTTATGTTATCTCATGAATTATTAAAAAAAGAAAAAGGAAATAAAGGAACCGCACAGAACAAAGTCAAATGAGCAGGAGATTCTAGAAGCCTCCTAAAAAAGCTTATGTGCTGTTTTAATAATTGAAGTACTCTAAAAATTAAAGTTTCTATTTTAACTAGTTTCTTATTTCAGCTTCGGAAAGTTTTGTTTTATGTAGTTCCCTATTACAGTAGTAGAAATGTTTCTGTAGCTTCGTATTTCAACATTAAAAAGTTTCTAAACCTCTTTAAGGAAACCTTTTTAACCTCTACAAGAGATGAACAGCTGCATAATTTAAGGGAAGAGAGTTATTCGACAAATTAATTGTTTAAGAGGAGATTTTTTATAGTTTTTGCTCAAGGTAAGAGGCTATGAGTTTTGTTTTGTTTTTTCTTTTTTCTTTTTTCTTGTGTATTTCCCTTGCATTTGCTATTTTACAATTCCTGGGTTGTTTTCCTTTCCTACCCCCCCCTCCCCCTCCCCCCCACACTAGCTTGAGAATTTTTATTGACGATTTTTGAAGATACACCAGTTGATGTCATAGCAAGAAGTTAGAACAGCTCTACCATCTTTAATCCATCATGACTACAAGAAGCATGCTAAAGGACGCAATACAAGCGAATCACAAGCTGATAGGATACTTGCAATGATGAAGATGTTTCAGAAACTAGAAGCCAAACTTGATAGAAGGATAGATGATCAAAACAAATGTCTTGACAGCCACAAAAGGGCCTTGAAACCATCATCTAGAGTATAAGTTCCTCGTGGAAGGCAATGTTTGATTCAAAGCACGAGGTATACACCAATTGTGATCCGAAAGGTATTAATGTGCAATCTGATCAGCCAAGGAATGGAAGACTTCATTCTGATCAGCCCATAAACAACCCTAGGTATGGCAGCAATCATGACTATGTGATTGCAACACCCAGGAAGAATAAGAGGGGTCCTTACTCCTTTCCGAGCCTTTAACGAGCACCACGAAGTAAGATTCGACCACATGGCACATTTCTTGATTTGGCCAACAATTATGTCAAATTTGAAGTACTGGATTTATACGGAAAGGTAGAACCTTATGCGTTTCATGATTTGGTTAATTGCTATCGAAAACCTTTTTACTTTTCATGATTTCCAGCAGATCAAAAAGTCTGAATCATGACCATGAAACTGAGATACAAGCCCAAGTATGGCAGCAAAATATAGAGGAGCAATGTTATTGAATGGGGCTTAGTGAGATTACAGATTGGACAGCCATGAAGGATAGATTGCAAGAAAAATTCTTGCCTGAAGATTGTAATGAAGGCTTGTATGACAAGTACTTAAACATTCGCAAGGAATTAATTGGATAGATGATTAGACTAATAAGTTTCATGAATTTAAAACCAAGGGTGTGCTCGTGAAGATGTGTTCTAGCTTGTCAATCATTATATGAATGGGTTGTGTGAGTAGATTAAGGATCAATTGGTAACCTTGTTTGAAAGTGTTGAGGAGACTTATCAAATCGCTTTAAAGACAGAAACAGCAGCTGATGAATAAGGCAAAGACAGGTGTTCCTAGTGCTGGATTTTCTACTACTCGAGGGAATTTTCAATTTTAGGGCAAATTTCAGCCACTGAACCAAATTCCTAAAGGCCAAACACCATTCCAAAAGTTCACTGACAAAGGGAAATGACCTATGGAGCACAGTCAAACTAATCAAAAGCTTTGTTAGAAGTATGGCAAGCCAAGTCACTTTGCTGTTGTATGTCCTCTCAAAAACCAAGAGTATGCCTTGTTGTGTGATGGAGATATAATGAGAAAAGAGCAAGCTGAAAAGGAAGTGGCTAGAGCATTAGCGCATAAAGTAGAAGAAGAAACAGAAGCTGATACGGAAGAGGTTCTAAAGGTGTTGGACATTCCAACATATGTGATGAGACCACTTCTTGCTAAATAGACACGGCAAACAAAGGACTGTCATATATCCAACATATTTCATACCCGAGTCAAGTTCATGGACAAGGGTCTGAATGTGATCATTGATGGAGACGGTGGCATAAATGTCATCTCAAAGAAATTAATAGAGAAATTGAAGCTTCTTACACTAAAAAGAGCAAATTGCTGAACCTTATAAGATTAGCTAGGCAGATGAGACTTCAATTCGAGTTACGCATTGATGCCTCATATCATATCATTCCAACTTGGAAGATAAGCCGACTCAATTTTGTGCTATGTGATTCCTATAAAGGCTTGTCACATGCTTCTTGGATGGCCATGGCAGTTTGATAGAGATGCAAAAAATGATGGAAAGAACAAAAGCTAAACTTTATATTCAACAAGAAAAGGATCACATTGAAACCACTCAAGTTATAGGATTTCAAAAGTTCTAAGGTGGAAGCATCAAGCAAGGCGTTAACTATAAGGAAATTTAAGGCTGAGGAAAAGGAGAGTGAATTGATGTTGACGAACTTTGTCAAAACTGTGGGGCGCAGGCACCTAAACTAGCACAAAATCGACTCATTCAGAAGTTGCTTAAAGAGTTTGAAGATATCAGACCGGATGAGTTGCCACAGACTCTCCAACCAATGAGGGACATCCAACACGCAATTGACTTTATCCCCAGTGAAATTTTGCCCAACCTACCACCATATAGAACAATTCCAACTAAGCATGAAAAGCTTTAGAAACAAGTCTAAGACTTGCCGAAACACGGTTTCTTGAAGGAGAGCACAAGACCATACACAGTACCAGCACAACTCACACCAAAAAAAGATGGGTGTTGGCGTATGTGCTTCAGCAATAGGGTAATAAACAAGATACACAATCAAATATCACTACCTTAGTTGCCAACGTTATGGGTTTTGATATTGTCAAGTCTTTGAAAACCTACAGACAATAACTTTGAAGACATTTATAAGGAATTGAAGAATGCTACAATAATACAGAAATCTATGGGATTCATCCCTGTGGCAAGACGTTATCACGGAACTTCGTTTAGGGGGCCTAGTAGGGCATTTTGGTAGATATAAGTCCACTGGCAGTGTGGAAGATCACTTTTATTGGCCAAGGTTGAAGAAAGACATGCTTAAGGTCATAAACCCTTGTCGAACACGCCAATTTGTCAACGGGAAGCAAAAAAATGCAAGCCTTTACATACCATTGCCAATTTTAGAACAACCTTGGGAAGACCTTAGTATGGACTTTGTGCTAGGTCTACCAAAGATAGTGCAAGGGCATGATTCCATCTATGCAGTGGTGGATAAATTTTCAAAAATGGGGCATTTTACAATATAATCATGCATAGATGATGTTGACACTACGACCATACATTTCTTTAAAGAGTTATCAAGAATAGATGGGCTTCCAAAGACTATAGTTTCGAACTAAGATGAGAAGCTATTTCTAGACAACCTTGTAGGCGGAGACTGGAAAAAAGTTGCAATTTCCCAGTGCTTTTCATCAACAAAGTGATAATCAAACAAAGTTGGTGAATTGAGGTCTCGGCAACTTGTTATGTTGCCTTGTAAATGACCATAAGCTTGCATAGGATTTATTGCTAATATAAGCAGAGTTCGCTTACAATAACTCCGTTAAAATAAGCAATGGGATGACAACACATGGAAATGTTACAAGCAGCAAATTGTAGAGACCCGTTCATTTAATGCCATTGCCAATCAACACTAGAGTTAGCAAGAGTGCAAAGTATTACCAAAAAAAGCAAGAGTGCAGAGGACTTCTTATGCCACATTCAATCCATACATGACAACAAAAGGAAGAAGATTGCATTGAACAATGAAGCCTACAAGCAGAATGTTGATGTTCATAAGTGTGAGGCAGACTTCAAAGTTGGTGCTATGCTGATGATTTGAGGCCAAAAATATTTTTAAATGGAACCTTGCACAAGTTGCACTCTACACATGTGAGACCTTATAAAATACTGAAGAAGTTAGGTTCAAATGCCTACTTGATGGAGCTACCTAATGATATGCAGATCAGTCCAATCTTTAATGTGACAAACCTTACATGTTACTATGGAGATGATGGCATTTCGACAGACACAACACAACTACGAGTTCCAGTTGTTTAGCAACAAAAGGAAGAAGTTGAAGATATTTTGGATGAATAAATTATTGCTACTCATAAAGGTAGTTATCATAAGTTTTTGGTGAAGTGGAAAGGACTTCTGATGTTAAATTATTCCTGGATCACCACACTAAAGTTGTAGGGTCTAGCTCATAGCCATTATGAGCAATATATTTCCATATACTCGTCGGAGCTAAGCCTTTTGAAGAGAAGAGAAGTTGATACAAGAGATCCTAGAAGCCTCCAAATAAAGCCTATGAGGTATCCTAATAATTGAAGTTTTTGTTTTAACTAGTTTCCAATTTCAACTTAGGAAAGTTCTGTTTTAAGTAGTTTTCTATGTCATTATTTGTAAATTTCTATAGCATTATGTTTCAACATTAGAAAAGTTTCTAATACCCCTCTAAGAAACCTTTGAAACCTCTATTAAATAGGAATAGCCGCATAATTGAAGGGAAGAAAATTATTTAACAAATTAATTGTTAAAGAGGAGAGATACCTTAGAGTTTTTACTCAAGGTGAGAGACGTTAACTAGGGTTCGAGAGGGTGATGTGCGTTTCCTTTACTTGGGGTCTTTCCCTTGGGTTTGTTGTTCTACAATTCCTAGGTTGTTTTTTTTTTTTTCCTTCTCAGCTTGGGAATTTTAATTCAAGATTTTTTTTAAGCTATACCACCAAAATAATAACAACATCCAACTATCCAAGTAGGAATTATATAAACACAAAAATCCTGCCTCTTAATAAGGGAATTTACCAAGAATATTTTTGCTATTTTCAATTGTTTCCTTTGGGTTCTAGCACAAATTCACATTGTTAGGTTCTTACTTCAGAAGTAAGAATGTAATCAAATAACATGAAGATATGTATCTAATTTTTATTGAAACGACTAAAAAGATGTGTATTGATGCTTTTCATCTCCCTTTTTTCCCCTTTGGAATTTTATCCAACAACTACATATGCCATTTGTTAACAATATTGACACTGTTTTCCACAAAAAAATTTTATGGAAAAAAATCCATATATAAGTAAATAATTCAAACTCTTAACACTTCTGATCCACACAATCTATTAAAGATGTGCCATAATGATGATTACCATTGAAGACAGTTTGAGTAAAGTTACATCCATGAGCAATAGGTATTTCTCCTGTAAGTTGCTCATGCAAGGAAGCCTTCTGTTGCAACCATGATGACTGTGTTCTCAAGATCCTATCTGAATCTTCCTTATTTTGGATTCTTTCAAATTCAGGCAGCAAAGGAGACTTTGCATCTAGGTCTTCATTACTTTTAGCACAGATGTCAACACCTGAATAATGAACATTAGGTGCACGATGAAGGAGTCCAAAGCCTGGTGACGCGGTGATGGTGAAAGAATCAGTTGCTTCCCTACCAATAAGAAATTACATATAAGCACTTTGAGGCAAGTGAGGAAATCCACATTAAACGCAAAGATGTGGCACTTTTCATATTTTATGTAATTCTCTAATGAAAGAAGTAAATAACAGATTACTTGAAGAGAATAGAAATGCATCTTCCCTTAGGATAAATCCTGTATGAAATGGATGGAAGAAGAAATGATTATGGCATATTTAAAGATCATTAAATTCCTAGCTCTCACTTGAACCAAGACAGAGCATCTGTCATTAATCATACTACAGTGACATTTATGATAGTTCATGTAGCTCTTTAATAAAAGAAGCAAACAAAAGAACCAGTTGATAGGATATGAGTAGCATCTATCATTAAGCTAAAGGCTTGTGTAACATGGATGCACCTGAAGGTGATGGATAGAGCACCATATTATGCACATTTAAGGATCACAAAATCCAATGCTCAAGGATAGAAACTTAAGGAGAAAAAATAGAAAGATAAAAATGAATAAACATATCAATTTACCAGGATTATATCATTCCATGACAAAAACTGTCCCAGTGTTGGTGCAATTAGCTATTCGATAAGCTAACTTTAAGGAACCTGAGGTTACATAATTTGGAGACCAATAATTAACAGTACAACATCCAATATTCCCCTTTCATTTTTAATTTTTTATCTTTTTCCTGAAAACAAATCTAGTAAATCCAACTAATTTTTTGTGTCCAAATTGCAGATCACTAATAGCAGCTATAACATCAATATATTAATACCTTTCCATCCTTATCTCCAACCTGATACTTTACCAAAATATACTAGACATGTCGTGTCCTAATATTAGCATCACTCCTGTGATTTCCATGGATTCTCCATCCACATCCTTCTTGTTACTTTTAGAATCTTCCCATAAAATATTTACCATAAAGCTTAGAATGACCAGAGTAGTGAATACTAGCGGCCTGATTCTGCTCGAGTTGGCAATGACACCAATTGCAGCAACAGTTAATAAACCAAATTCCCAATCAGCATGGAGTGGAGGAACAAACTGAGAACCTTTTAAGAATAAACGATGCAGTATATCCATCAGAATCAAGTATACGCATAAACGATGCAGAGTAAAGGTCCGAAATAAGTGATCAGCAGCTTGATCAAGGAGTCTAAGGCCTGCATAGGGTGGTGGAAAAATTGGGAATGTAATTCTTTCATGGAAACAGGATGAGAGCCAATTTTTACAATTTTGACTCCTTCCAAAAAGAGGTGACAAATTTGAGACATGAATATATCACCAAGAGAGAACTGAGGAGATTGGAGTGTAGCATCAAATATGAATCTATTGGAGCTAAGATAAGACTGGTGATAAAACTGAGAATGTATTTTTTTCATGGAAACAAGATGAAAGCCAAATTTTCCAGTTTTGACTCCTTCCAAACAGAGGTTCCAAAGTTGAGTGATGAACAGGATCTCCGAAAGAGAACTGAGGAGATTGGAGTGTCAGTGTCGCATCAAATAAAAATCCACTGGATCCAAAAGAAGCCTAGTGGAATATAATGGGGGTCAATGAATGGACTGAGTTAGAATGCCTGAGATTTACTTGACCCAAAAAAAAGGGAAAAAAAAGGATTATAGGAATGGTAAACGATTCGCTATTATGAATGCTTTTAGGCAAACAAGGAACTCAAAACATGGAAAATGAATCTATCACCAACATATGGAACTTCTGTGGGTGATTTTTTGAACGAATTACTCAAGGTCCAAAATCAATCTTGAGTTCTTGAGCCCAAAAGAGTTCAATTCTCAAAAACTAACCGTAAGACCAAACACAGTATCAAAACATCTCATATTACAATGAACAAACCTTAGAAAGTTGTACTTATTAAATCATAAGATTCAAATAAGCCACACTTGATTCCTCATCATTCAGCCAAAACCCAAGGCCATGATCACTGCCTTGTAAACCAACATTTGTGATAGTAGCAAAGAACGGGGAAGAAAGAGAGTAGTCTGTTCCTAATGTAGTTTTAAAACTCATTCTGGTGCATAACAGCACTGGTATATAGGGGTGCAAGTCAGGTCGGTTTGGTCCGGTTTGAGCTCAATCTAGGACTGAACCGAAGCTATTGGATGTTAACCCAAAACCGAACTGAACCGAAATATAAACCGTTCTTACTAAACCGAAAACCGAACCAATTATAAATGAGAAATCCGAAACCCAAACCGAATCATATATTCGGTTCGGTTCCAGATCAGAGCAAATATTAAACTTATTTTATTTTATTAAAAAATTTAATATTGCCTTCAGTTGAATCGGTTCATGAGTTTGAACCATTTAAAGGCTTAACCCATTAAAGGAGAAAGCTTTGTGTAAGGTTTGAAATAGGAGGGGATCTGCTTTTATAACAATCGGCCAGGGAAAAAAAGTATTCCCTGACCGATGTGGGACTCAAGGGAAGAGGCAGCCTCTTCCCTTGAGTCCCATTGAATCCCACATCGGCAATGAAAAGACTCTTGCAATGTCCCTACCGCTATAAATTAAGGCTTTAAAGCTTTTTGAGTCCCCTCATGAGAGATTTTGACGAAGGCAATGACCACGTGTGTTGGTCAAAGCCTTTATATTATTAAAACAAAATTTTTCTCACAAGTTTATGATATATAATATAATATAATATTTATAATATATATGTATATGGTGTCAGGTTTCGGTTCGGTTCGGTTAAATTAGCCTTTAACCCAAAACCGAACCAAATATTATAAAAACCGAACCGAAGTCGGTTTGGGTCGGTTCGGGTTTGGTTTTAACCGGACCGAGTTGCACCCCTACTGGTATATGCCGGTTGATATCTTGAGTTGGGCCAAAAAACTAATCAAATTCCTAAAGTGATCCAGCACTAGTCTTATAGCAAATAATACAGTTGGTTCATACTGGTATTATTGCTACATAGCAGCTGATTTTTTTCTTTTCAAGCATTTATATACCATGCAAGAATAAACTAGGAGCCCATTTATTCACTTCCCAAGCTGGCTTCTAATTTTTGCAGCTTCAAACTTCAAAATTTGAGGGATATATGGACCTTTGCCTTATCTTTCAAAATGTAAAGTTTGAAAGCCAATGGGACACTCAATATAGACAAATCAAGTAAAAAAGAATCTCCCATAAAAAATTGGGCTTGTATCCAGCATAAATCTTGCAAATTTTCCTCAGTATCTTCACAAAAAAAATTATTTCAAAAAAAAAAAGTTTAAAGTCTTGCTCACTTTTTCTTCAGATCAGAGAGCAACTCAATTACTTTAAAATGAGAACAACCTAAAGTAAAATCTGAATCCATGCACTTCTTTTAATGATTGACTATATATAAACGATTCTGAAAAAGTTGTCCAAAGTTTGAATTACATGAGGATGTAATGATTTCTTTTACCAAATCCATGCATCATTCTTTTTCAGCTTAGCCTTTTGATAATTTTAACCTCTAAAGCCGTTATATTTTGATCAAATACACTACATGGTTTAAAAGGGACCATCGTTTTGTAGGATGGTTAAATACTCAGGCTGCCAACTTGAGAATGCAGGTTTAAGTCCAACCATGACCACTTCACAAAAAATGCTACAAGTTAGGCCTATTGCAAATACCTATCTTACATGAACCTACACTTGGTTATGATCCTTTTTTCCTGGAGTAAAATGTTTTGAAATATAATAAGTTAGTTTAATAATATTATAATATTGCTAGTAATAGGGACATAAATTTGCAATAACCATGTTTCCAATATGCATCACCTATTTTATGAGAATGAGTGCATAACAAGCCTAACTAGTGCTTGGAACTTTGTGCTAGCCTAGGTATGCAAAAAATAACTTTTACTTAATGTTTTTATGATAAACTTGAAACTTTCAAAATTTTGAACTTTAAGTTTTTATAAGCTTTCCAGATCATTCGGTACCTCTTTCATACGGATTGTACTAACTAGCATAGTTCGTCAAAGGGAACCAAAATTTGTATCCATACCAAATCACAAAACCTTAGTTCTTATAACATCTAGTTATAAGAATATAAAAATGTAACACCTAAATTAAAGTCTTGTACTAAATGTTCCACATATATATTGTAAGAAATAAACAAATTGGAATCCAACAAGTAAAAGCTCAAATGCTAAACACTTTGCTAATTTAATTCGACTAATGTAAGGTAGTTTTTGGTAATGCTTTTTTTTTTAATAAGTATTTTTGGCAATGCTTTTGGGAGCAGCTTTTTTGCTTTTCAAAGCAAGAAAGTAGCTTTTTAAAAGTTAGTTTAGTTAGCAACCTTATTATGCTGCTTTTCAAAAGCAAAAAAGTCAGCCTTTTGAATTTTTTCAAAAGCAAAAAACAAAAAAATAAAATTTAATGTTGAAAGCAAAAAGCAAAAACTCAAAGTGTTCTTTTTTAGAGACCATGATATTTTCAAAACCAACATTTCTCTCTTCAGAAACTTCGAACCCTGAGTCATCCACTTGCAACGATTCCAACAAGATGATAAGGGTTTATCAAACCGACTTTTAGCTTGAGAAGTCAAAAAGTAACTACAAAATATCAACTTCTAAAAGTCACTTTCTTAATTCCAAATAACAACGTTTCAGAAGCCTATCCAAAGGGATGTTTTTGATCCATTGTTCTTTAATTCCACATGACCCAAGAATATCTATTCTTGCTTTTTTTCTTTTCTTTTTTCTTTTTTTTTTTGTTGTTGTGGTGATTGTATACCCCTTATAAGGTGATTTTTTACATTGGATGGCTTCTTCAGACGAAATTTAACTGATGAATCATCTTATTTCTACAGGTTTGGAACCTTCCTATTAGATTCCTTCTTTGTAAGGCAGTTCTGGATTCAATGAATCATCTACTTGTTCAGTGTAGCTCTTCTGCTAAGATGTGGGAAGACAATTTGTAGAGATTCATTCATCTTGGACCATGTCCTGTAATCATGCCAGTCAGGTGCTTCATCGTTCGTGGACCAGGCCAAAGAACAAAATATTACGTTGTCTTTGGAAGTTATGAACCTCCAATACATGTTGGATTATTGAGAAATAACAAAAATGTAGAATTAAGTCGATTAACAATGACAGACTTATCTTGGATGTCAAGGTGAATTTGCTTCATATCTATTTTAATTTTCCCCTTTATTTTGGAAGGAGTCCATGCTGCAAGTTCCCAACCATTTTTTGAGGATTTGTCTACTTTCCATTGTATCCTTAGGTCCTTTAGTACAGCTTATCTGACCCTTGGTCAGCCACTTTTGTGTGCCCCCCATGACACATACACTTTGTTTATATTCGGCACAAATCAGAATCATATTTTCTTTACTGATCAATCAAAAGAATATACATATAATAGACCCAATTAACCTCCACGAAAATGTAATAAAGAGAATTCGTCTTGATTATGCTAAATTAATCCTGGATATCATCCTATTTTCAAATCAGCATTAAAACCCTTTAATCCAAGAAACAGTATCTAGTGAGGCAACAACACATGCCTAATTTCAAAACAATTAGGATGCTCTACTGAGTTCCCATCCTACAAGTGCATTGAAGAGAATGTCTAAAGAATCTAAAATCATTCAAAAGTTGATACTACTGTTTTTGCTTTTCACCCCAATAAATACAGACTCTCTGTTTAATAAGCTATTAAAGATCATATATATTGGCTCCAACAACGTCTAGAAAAGTATAATTATTTTGTTACCTTATTTACTCCAAAAATAAATATATAAGTTTCATCTGATAAGTCCAAAACAATACCTTGATTCTTCAAATTTTCCACGAATTTGTAAAATTTGATAACAATGAAAAACTCAATTATGAGCATACATTAGATGTGCAGCACTCCATAGAATAAAGGAGAGTAAAACATGAGTTTCTACTTAAGAGAACCCAATCCTAGGTGCAAGAGAACCCAATCCTAGGTGCAAATCACACAAGCAGGAACTATAGTTGTTAGCATTCAAAATGGAATGATGAGTTTCTATTTAAGCTAAAACAACAATAGATGCAGTGGCAGGGTCCTCGGATAATCTTGAATTCTACAAGGCTAAAGAGAACAACTGTTATTGGCCGCAATCCATGTAATCGAGCTCATCATGTCTGACAAAGAGGTTCAGAACATCTGGTTCTTAATGATCCATTGGAATCTCGGACATAATCTGTGTATCAACCTAGTTGCAGAGTCAAAATCACGACAGATGGAAAGATTAACAAACTCATAATCATCCATATACAACTTTCGGCAGCAAGGATCACATGCCATCAGGTTGGCAATTATCAGGGTACACGGATGTCAAACAGATAACTATCTGATTATTGATAGGGACAAACTATTCCAACATTAACCGAGGAAAAATCAGGAACATCAGCTGCTGCGGTTTGCTTTAGCCTCGAACTGGCAGGCTATGATTCGTGGAACCTACATCCGAATCAAACTGAAGTAGTTTCACGGATCGAGTTGAGTAAAGAAACCACCACCCAATAGTGTACAACTCTAGTACAAATTTAAGCCTCCCCCAGCCAGTTTGAAGTGGTTAGGAAAACTGGGAAGCAGATAACCATCAATTGTTTTAGCATTTTAAAAAACCAATCCCCCGCCTTTCTTACGATTAAAAGAAAAAACTACACAACTCCACAAAGAAGACAAGAAGAGGATGTATAAAGAAAAGCTATAACCAGGAACGAATATTAAAGGGCTCTTTCCAGATAAGAATCGAAAATCCAATCCAAATGTCTGATCAGAGCACGACAAAAGAGAATCCTTAAATAGAAAGAGAGAACTGAAAAAAAGTAAGAAGAATGATCGAAAACTATATATACCTGTAACTCTGCGGCCATTGCTGAGAAAAGAAAGGAGCCGAATCTGAACCGCCAACACTATCAACCCCCTCTGCCTCTTCTCCATCGCTGCTGCTGCTGTCAACTGCCGTCCTTTTCTCTTCTATCCCTTCATCCTCCTCATTCTCGATGAAGAAATCCGGATCCTTCTCCGCCATAAGTATGCAAATGCAGAACTTGGAAAGACAGGAACCCTAAACCCTTGGCCAAGTAATCAGAGAGAAGGATGCAAATGCACCTTGGAGGATATTTATGGTGCACTTTCCAAGGAATCCGGAAAGCTCGAGAAGATGTTTGGAGGACACTTATTGTCATGGAGGATTCCCGAAAGCTCGCAGAGACGATGACAGCCATTTCATTCTTCGTAAGAGGGTGTGACTGAGTGACGATGTGGCACGGCTTCATTGAAGGAAAGAGCAGCAAAGAAGATAAGGTAAACCACCTTTCACGCGCCCTTTCGCTTTCTGGCTCCTCTCTCTGTCTTTCAGTTGCGTATCTTTGCCTGGCTTTTTGCGTTCGTTGGTCTCGTCTTGCATGCTTCTCGTTCATTCCATTTGTCACTTTCTGCCACTTCCGTATTTTGTTTTTAGTGAATTTTTTAAAAATAATTTAGATTCAATCGACAAATTCTTGGTAATTAATTTTTAGTAATACTTTTTTTATATAATTGAGAATCAATACCATTTTACTATTCATAAAAAAAAATTTCAAAAAATGCCCTAAAAAAAAGCTTCCTCAAAAAAGCTTGCAACTTGTAACAAAATAAATGAAAAGGCTTTTAAAGTCTTTTGAGACCATTTTCAGAGGAAGCTCTTAATGAATAATAAAATGACACTAATTCTTATTTATGTTAAAAAATATCAGTAAAAGCCAATTACCAAAAATTGGCCGACTGATGTATCTTCAAAAAGCATCATTAAAATTGGTTTTAAGTTATATTTTTCAAAATAATTCAGATTCAGTTACATAATTCTTGTTAATTGAAATTAGTGATATTTTTTTAATATAATTGAAAATCAATATCATTTTACTATTCATACTAATAAAACTTTAAAAACTATTTGCAAGTATTTTTGTGGGCAGGGTGGGAATAAATATTTCATAAATACTAATTCTGAATTATTTTAAACAAATATCACTAATTCTCAATTAATAAGAATTTAACGACTGAATCTAAATTATTTAGAAAAATTATCACTAAAAACCAATTTTCCCGTGCTTAATCCCTAACTCGAGATTCTTCATATATAAGATTGACATGGGAAGAATACCAACCGCACAATTGATGGTCCTCGGATACCTCAAACCGATTCACCGTTTCAATCGGAGCTGACAGAAGGGCTACAAGCTTCTGTAATGGGCCCATCAACCCCCTTCAATGATTCATCATTGAAGATTGCCTCGCCGGACAAGGCAACATTCCACATAGGCCTTTTACCTTCTCCGCTTCAGGTGGTCTAGGGGGCTCCACAAGTGGACAGAATTGGAATCTTTTACTAATGAATTTCTTTAAGAACCCTTCGTTGGCAAGAGGCACATTGAAGGAAGTTTGTTTATCAGCTTCCCCTCATCTCAGCATATTAGAGAAGTCTTCTTTCTTCCCAGCTAATCAGTCAACCAAAGTGAGGCGAAACTCCAGAAAGACGTTAACAATCCGTCCGATCATCCAAAAGGAAGAAAACCAAGATTCCACACCAATCAGGGAAGTTTCTGAATTGCAAAAACCAAGGAAGTTTACTAATATTGGGTGCTCTGATTCTCCATCCGATCGCTCTCCTCCAAGCGACTTTCAATAAAGATTGTGTTTTGGAACTGCCACAGACTTGGTCAGTCTGTGACACAGAAGCATTTAAAAGGGATTTACATCCTCTGCTGGGCACCCAGCAGAGGATGTGAGTCCTTTAAAAGACCAAATTTAGTCTCATAAGCCTGACTTGTTTTTGATTTCTGAGACTTTTGCTAAAAATACCTTGGCTAGTAGAGTTGCCCAAGGTTTAAATTTTGATAACAAGAATTTTACATTGTTCAGTCTGTAAATTGTAAGGATGGTTTCCTTATTTTGTGGAAGAAGGACATCACAATTTCTATAATCTTCCATCTTGATTGGTATATCTTGTTGCAAGTTAGCCACAATGGCGAAACATCGTTGGTTCTGTTCGTTCATGCTAGATCAAACATTGGGGTCCAAAAGGAACAATGGGAGATGATCACTAGTATGGTTAGTAGTTTTTCCCTCCCCTGGATCTTGTTAGGCAACTTGAACGCCATGTTACATTCATCGGAAAAAAGGGGAGGATCATCATTGGTGGCTTGGCAGGTGGAGAATTGCAGAAACATGATCAACAACTGCCTTTTGTTGGAAATCCTTATGTCAGGGCCTCAATTTACTTGGTCGAATGGTCAACAAGGACTTCGGAGGGTTTCGGAGAAATTAGATCGAGTCATAGCCTCCACAAATGCATTTGATATCTTCCCCCATCCTTCGGTATTTTCCCAAACAATCATTGCCTCATACCACTGCCCCCATTGTCCTCAACCTGCAACATATCACTAAAGGACGATCTAGACCCTTTCAATTTGAATCGTTCTGGATTCAAGAAGACACTTGTTATCAAACAATCGAAAAGGTATGGAAGGATGAACAGAGTCGGCACAGTCATTGAACCTTTCAACAGCGCTTACAGAATCTCAAGCATGAACTACAAATCTGGAATGGAGAAATGGTTGGTAACATCAATTAAAAAAAAAGTGAACTTCAGGATAAGATTTTGTTTCTACAAGGAAAACTTGCTGATAAATTCTCTGAGAGTGACTTTCATGAGGAGAAACGGCTTCAAAAAGATTATGCAAAAATTTTAGATCAAATTGAACAATTGTGGGCCCAGAAGTCGAGAATCCAATGGTTAAAGGCAGGAGATCAAAACACTAGCCTTTTTTCATAAATCAACAATGATTCATCAGCAAAGGAATCATATTCACTATCTAAAAGATGAATCCAACAGGGAGGTTTCCTCAAAGGAGCAGTTACAGAAGCTTGTTGTGAGCCACTTTCAAAGGTCTTTTGAAGCTCAATTGCAATCATCCAATTTGGATGTTCCTGTCTCATCCCCAAGAAGATTTCAACTGATCAAAATTCAAACACTGGACAGATTCCAAGCGAAAACAAAATTTGGAATGTGGTGCAGTCTATGGGGTCTCTTAAATCTCCAAGGCTAGATGGATTCCAAAACATATTCTACAAAACATATTGGCACATCGTTGGCAAGGAAGTGGTTGACATGGTTCAGGAATTTTTCAGGTTTGGTTCCTTGTCTGTGGGTATCAATCACACGTTCATCTCTCTCATCCCCAAGTCCCCCCATCCCTGTACTTTAAATGATTTCCATCCAATAAGTTTATGCAACTTTCTGTATAAGATTATTGCAAAAATTCTTGTCAATCAGATTAGACCCTGTTTGTCTGACATCATTTCTCCATATCAGTCTGCCTTCATTCCCAACAGATCGATAAGAGATAACATCTTGATAAATCATGAGATGGTCCACTACTTCAACAAGAGGAAGAAAAAGAAAAGAGTTAATCAGAGTAAGAAGAAAGGGGGAACATCAATCAGAAGATGGAAAAACAGTTAAGATGGACTTTTTGCATTAAAAATCGACTTTACAAAGACCTACGACAGACTCATCTGGGATTTCATTAAGTCAGTCCTAATTGCCCATGGATTCGAAAAAGATGTGGTGAAGCTGATCATGACATGCATGACTACTGTTTCCTACAGTGTCTTTTTGAATGGCGTTCCTGTAGGGAATTTTTTAGCGGGATGCAGTGTTCGTCAAGGTGACCCTTTATCTCCCTATTTATTCATTCTCAGTCAACAAGTTCTCTCTCTTGTTATTAGCCGTGCCGAATCGGAAGACAGATTCAAAGGAGTCCGCATCAAAAGGGGGCGTACATCTGTATCCCATTTGATGTATGCGGACAACGTCTACATCTACGGGCATGCAATGGATAGAGAATCTCAAGCTATAACAAGAAGCCTACACAGGTGTTGTATGGAATCAGGGCAAGCCATCAACTCCACCAAGTCATCAGTGCACTTCAACAGCTATACACCCCATACAAACAAGGTCAAGGTGATTTAAAATTTGGGAATTTCGAGTAAAGACAACCATGGTAACTATTTAAGTTTCCCTGTTCTCAATAGGAGACCACGTTCAAAAGATTGTGAGGATCTCCTGACCAAAATGTCTAACCATTTGAATGGATGGAAGGCTATGCTTTTGTCTCAAATTGGTAGAGTGAATTTAATTCAATCTGTTTTGAGCGCTCAACCAACCCATTTTATGAACTATTTTCTGCTTCCACAAAAGTCCTTGGAAAAAATGTATGCAATCCTTTGGTAATTTTTTTGGAGAAAGAGAAATAGAGCTCAATCTATGCATTCAATTTTTTGGAAGCGAATTACCTTACCATTGCGGAATGGTGGATTAAATATAAAGAAAATGGGGCACATGAATAAGGCATTACTTCTTAAAGCTGCATGGCATTTAACCCTGGACCATAAAGGAATCTGGGCACAATTGATGAAGGAGAAATACTTCCCATAGCAAGAATTTTTGCAAGTTACATTCCATCATAATCATTCTTTTGGGTGGAGGCAACTAAGTCCAATGAAGAAATGGATTCAAATTGGTAGCGGATGGTTAGTGGCAATAGGAGTGGACATTAGGGCTGGCAATGGGTCGAATTCTAGATCCGAATTCGACCCGTATTCGATCCGAAAAATCGAATTCGAATATACAATTTTAACCGACGGATCGAATACGGTTATGCAATTAAATATTCGATTGATTTCGGATTCGAATATAATATGCATTACATTTATCCGATATCCGAATAAAGTCCGAAAATATTAATTTTAACATTTTCAAATTGAATTTGAAAGGCCTGTTTGCCTCTTCAAAACGGTTTTATGTTAAGAAGAGGCCGTTTGCCTCTTATTTTATAAGCGCGATCGGCTGGGAAGATAAGACTCCCAGCCGATGTGGGACAAATACCAAGGTTGACATGATGAATGCAAGAGAACTTCGCTTGCATTCGTCCCACATCGGCTAGGAATAGGTATTCCCAGCCGATGATGCTTTATAAAAGGAGGTGTTGACCGTTTTACCTTTTGCTAAAATGAACCGCAGAACCGTTTTGGAATTAAGCCACTAAACCGTGGCTAAACCAAGATGGTTCAAGAGCAAATAAAATTTTTAAATAAATAGAAAATAATAACCGGTCGAATTCGAATATGAATTAATAGGTTCGAATTCGAATTCGGTCAAGTAAGATGGATATCCGATCGGATATCGGTCGAATACAGATATGAGTATTTAAAAACCGGTTCGAATACGGATCACGGTTGATTCGATCCGTATTCGACCCATTGCCAGCCCTAGTGGACATTAACATTCTTCAAGATAGGTGGGTGCTAGGTGAGACAAATTTGTTAATGGTGCAAAAAAATCATGATTAGTTTAACTTGTCGGCAGTGAAAGATCTCCTACTTCCTCATTTGAAGTCTTGGAATTTAAGACTGCTAGAGAAATTTTGGGATCCCCAAAAAGTGCAAACTATTGCGGCAACCCAGGTTTATCCTTCTTTACGAAGAGACGCTCGTCACTGGTATGGTACTACGTCAGGAAAGTTTTCTATTGCCTCGGCATATAGATTATTGCTTGGCTCTATCTCTAACTCTAATCCAGTGTGGCTCAAATGTTGGCATTTGCATTGCCCTAGCTGAATTAAATTGTTCTTATGGAAGTGTCTCAATGTAGGACTATCAACTGCGGATCTGATTAACAAGAGGATCGAGAGAGTGGTCAAAACTTTCTATTTATGTAAAGATCAAGATGAAAGTCTTGAGCATCTATGGATGCATTGCCCCTTCTCTAGGGCCGTTTGGTTCAAGGAACTGGATGGAACATCACAAATTCAGGGACCTCGTTCTTATTTTTCAAATGGTTTGAATTCCTATCCCAAATAAAGATTAAATTGACAAAGTTTGATTTGATGAGATTTTTAACAAGAGCATCTAATTTCGGGTGGATAATATAGAAGAGAAGAAATACAGCTGTTTTTGAAGATGCTTAGCCAACCAATTGAGGAGGCTTGTAGGATTCTTTCAAAAGCTCAAGAGGATTCCGAACAAATCAGACTAAATAACCTTAAGGATTCTAGCCAACATGTTCAGAAACATATCAGATGGCTACCTTATATTCATCCTTCTGTAAAGATAAACTTTGATGGAGCATGGAGGAACTCTTCATGCGTGGTTGTTGTAGGAGGTGCTGTGCGTGATCAGTTTGGTGGTTTCCTAGCTGGATTCGCCTCGTTGGTCAGTGCCTATTCAGCCATTCAAGGGGAGGCTATAGGGGCTTTAGAAGGTCTTAATCTGGCAGTCGCTCTCAGCTCTCAAGGTGTCTAATGTTATCCTCGAAGGTGATTCACAAGTCATAATCAATCTTCTCTTAAGCTCGGATCAGTCTTATCCATGGTGCATTTGAGGTATCCTGTAGGAAGTTAAATCTCTTTGAAGCAATTTTTCTTGTATATGGCTTCGATCTCCCCCTCCTTGTATTCTCCCTACTTTGTGGGCTGATGCCCAGGGTGTCTCCTTCACTTGGTTCAAGTAGTAATATACTGGTCTGTTGCCCACCCAAAAAAAAAAAAGGTTTCCTCTGGTGCTACTCAATAGGACCAACATGGAACGGATAGATGGATGGCCCATTTCAATAAGAGCCCCACACCACAAAACACATCCCGGGCATGGTTTTAGTAAAACACCTAATTTTGGCACCAGAAGAAATACATTCCTCAAGATGACATTGTTTGCGGCCATTTACTGCTGTTATTTATGCAGTGTCAGTGATACGTTGCCATATGTAGCATCTCACAGTTGAAATTTATTCAATAAAACTTTTTTACATTTACAAAAATAAAATTTTTAAAAATCTCTACAACTCTATGTGTTTGCGTATTAATCAAACTACACTGCATGAACTCTCAATGTATTTTATTGTGGGTGTGAGATGTTGCCATGAAGAGCCTCTCATGATTAATGTTTTTTCATTATCATAAATGGGATGGAATCTTCCGCAATGATTTACTACATTGCTTTTTGTTGTAGTTGTGAGATACTACAATGTAAAGCATCTTATTGTCAGTGTTTTTTAATTAATGATTGTAAATTTTTTTATAGGGGGTCAACTTGAAAAAACATTGACTGTAAATGATCCATGCGATAGCATCTCATGGTCATAGCAAAAAGCATTGCAGAAGATTTCATCCCATTATGAAAGTTTCGCACAAGGCTCACTTAAAAAAAACTGAAAGTAAGATGCTCCACGTGATAGCATTTCACACCCATACAAGGAAATGGAGGAGCACATTGTAGAAGATTTCATCCTCTTCATATCATGCTGTCTTATATTATGTAAAACGGGACAGGACGGCGTGCATGGCCCATAAACAGTCAGCCTATACTAGCTTGTAATGGGGCAACACTCTAGAAGGTTATACTATACCAAGCCTGATATTGGGCCCAATATTGGTTGGCCCATGCCAACCATGCCATGGGCAGGCACCTTGGTGGGTTGGTATCTCGCAATGCCAAGTCAACTTGAGCAATACTGTATCAGTAGATTCAGTACCAGTTGACTCAAGTTGGGTTCAACCAAGTTGCCCAATTCCTTAATATTTTTAGATATTAATGAAGGGCCAATATACTACCAGCCAAGTTTTAAAACAATGTGTTATATAAATGCAAGCTCTTTTTTTTTCACATGTTATAAACAATTAACTCAATTGTAAATATTAAAGGCAGAATATTATTATGCATATTCTTAAATTGGGTGTTATTCATTTTAGCTATTGATTAATATTTGATATTGATATAATACCTTTGAAGTTTAGTAGATATTTGTTTGAAAGGTTAGAAAAATAAAAATAGCCCTTTTGATATATACTTCTATTGTACCTTTGGGAAGGGATTTTGTGCATTACTCTTTGTTATATATATATATAAAATTTATAATCAAGATATGTAGCAAATGCCTATGGTGCATTAGAGTTGTCATTAATTTTGTTAAATTGTATTATTATTGGTTGATGTAGCTTTATCTTCGATGCTTGCTTGTATTTGCGCAAGCCTTTATTTAATTTATCAAATAGTATAGGTATTCCTATTTAATTCATCACCTTTTTAAATGAATAATTTTCATTTCGAAGTTTGTAATGGGATAGTAATAAAAACTTATTTGTAGTGAAAATAACTAGGGCAACTAATGTCGTTAGTTCCTATCGTAACAATATATTACCGGAAAGGCACATGCTATACGCATGGCAAAAAATTTAGTGAGTGTAAGAATTATAAAGTGTGCAATTAGTTGGGAGATAAAAGCAAAAAGAATTAAAAATAAGGGTATTTTGGATAATAGTATGTAGTTATATACATTTTAGGGTAGTTGGAAGCCAGTGGCGGAACCACGTTAAAGCTGGGGGGGGGGGGGGGCGCAATATTTTTTAATTAAAAAATATATATATATTTTATATGTTTTAATTAAAATTTATGTTTTGCCCCCTCTAAAATTTCTGGTTTGTCCCCCCAACTCATTGAAATTTCTATATTTCATGAGAAGTGTTAATTGAAAATTTTTTTTACCCCCTCAAATTTGGAGTTTTGGTTCTGCCACTGTTAGAAGCTACGGTGCAATTAAGCTACAATGCGTTTGAGATATTTTAGTTTCTTCTAATTTCTATTAGTTCCTTCAACCAAAAAAGCTTATTCATTTATTTTGGTTCTAAAGTATCATAAATTAAGTCAGCCTTCTGATAATGGCAACTAATTTTCGCATAAGTAAATGATCAAATTTTAGAATAGATATTGTAGTTGTGCTTATTGTATAGTTGAAATTAGATACACCAGAAAATGCATGATCATGAATATGCAAGGATCATAAAGCCATATAAATTAAAATTAATAATACAAAAGGAAAGCAATGAAAAGCGCAAGGAAGCTACAATCATATTGATAGAAAAGCATAATATTTGCAGCCTAGAAGTTTACATGTACTTCAGCATTACAAAACACAAAGACCTAACAGACGAATATTTATGTAAATAAATACCTTATTTGATCTCTAATAAATACGTTTCTACAAAGGAAATAACCTTCATGGTAGAGCTGGCAACGGGTCGGGTTCGGGTTCGGGTCGTAGTCGGGTCATGGTTAAACGGGTCAGGTTGACCCGATTACTGCGCGGGTTGGGAAAACCCCAAACCGAACCCAACCCGCCAATAAACGGTTTCAACCCGCCAACCCGATTATATATTTTTTTATTTTTTCAAAAATATTATTAAAATTGGATTATTGGGTAATCGGGTCGGGTTCGGGTCATAATCGGGTTGATTCATGCAATTTTTTTACACTTTTTTTTAATCGGGTTTGGCCCGATTTCAGGCGGGTTGGGAAAACCCCAACCCGCACCCGACCCAATTAATAAACGGGTCAACCCAACCCGTTTATAATCGGGTTAAACTGGTTGACCCGTCGGGTCGGGTCGATTTTTGCCATCTCTACTTCATGGGGAATCCTGAAAAAAGAAATAGTTATATCCACCATCAACCATATTATTTGATTAAGCAAAGATTTTATATGAAACCTCGTCATGTAGGATCTTGAAAACTTTCTATTATCTCTTTTCTATGAAACCTCGTCATGCCTTGCTTGTCACGGGTTGGACACTTGCCATTCAACCCAAAAGCTTAAAATTCTTAGGTGATGTTACCTACCCACCCTTATATGGCCCAAGGTCTCCCCTTTCCTATCTAATGTGGGATGGAAACCTGTGACATTCTCCTCCACTCGAATCCAGCTCTACCATCGAAGCAAGTCGGACCATCTTGCTTGCTTCCCTGTGAAGTGCTTAGTGTGGAACTGGATCAAGAACTCGGCCACTTTGATACCACTTGTTATGGGCTATGCGCTTGCTATTCAACCCAAAAGGTTCATTTGTTTTCCCAACCTCTATTACTATTGCTTCTTACCATGGTGGGCACAAATCCATTTATCTCTAAGTTCACTAATACACATAAGGTAAATAGTGATTTTGTGTCCTTGATAGTCTATATTATATCATTCTTTATGCTGGATTATATTTGGATACTAAATGCGAGAAATGCCTGATTCTCAAATGTGCCACTTAGGATGGTAGTAAAGCCTTATGATGTTCATATGACAAGGCTTAAGTTTGAAATGGAGTATGCTTGATAGCCTACCTTCAGTTGAGACATTAGAAAGGTCACTCGAGCAGCAGCGATGTGCCATGCCTGTGAGTTTCCTATATAACTGCAATCCATAAGGAAGTATGTGTAATGGGTGTGTTGGCTATTTGCACACAGTGGTGGCTAGACAAACTTACCAAAAAAAGGAAAAATAAAAAGAAATACCTGGTTTCTTATTAAGTTTCAACTATTGGGAGCTGTAACTGTTTCTTCCTCTTTCATTATGCCTTTTATGTGCTGGGCCCTAGATATTCACAGCACTGATTTCTTGCAGTTTGTAATTATCCAAACGCGGCCTTAGGTTTTTGGGCTAGTCTTCCGAGTCCACGCTGGAGTGGCTGAGTGCCCCTAATGGAATACTAGCTGCGCTCCCCTGTCTGGATCGTGTTCTGCTTTTGCCGGGATTTGAATGGTAGCGCCAGCTGTTGCGAAAACGAGACAACCTTGTGGATTCAACGGATCTTGTTTTGCTTCTCTTATCCAACTTCAGAAACCCTAGATGCTCACACTGTTTCTGCATCTTCCGATAAACCCAAAACCCTTTCCGCAAATTCCCTTTGATCTTGTTTTTCTGCCATAGATTGGACAATGTGATCTTATCTCTGTCAGGTAATCCTTGGACCGGCACTAATCTATTGAAATTCTTGGTTTCGGATTTGTGGCGGATTAAGAGAGTTTCTTTGTAGTATCATAACTGCAGTTTTATATTTTGCATGATTTCGCCCGAACTTCATGTGATTTTGAAATGGTTGGAGTGTTTCTTTCTATTCGATGATGTAAGTGGTTTGTTAAGATTCTTGTAGCTGCTTGGGAGATTGCTGAGGAGAGCGCTTAGTCTTAGCCATGGACACCGGCAGTGCAGAAACGAGTCCTTTTTTGAGGTTTGTATGTCTAACTGCATTTGAATTTACAGTCAATTAAGATAAAGGTCTCCAATGTTTGACTGTTCAAGGAGATGTGTAGGAGCGTAGGTAGTCGTCTATTCCTTTTATGCGGCTTCACATTCTGTACTTGCTTCAAATCTATGGGTGTAACTCACTTAAGAGTCCTTTTATAACTCTGCAGGATTTGTTGCGTTTGGATGCCGAATGTCTTTTATCCCCGTCATTTTAGATCTTTTCCCGCTCTGTTAGCGTTTCTTTGTAAAATCATGCAGAATAACCTTTTTACATATTGTTTTGGCAACGTATTGATTTGCATGCACAATGCTTGATGGGATCGTCAGACAAATGCTCATTGTTTGAGAAGTTCTCGATGGGAATGGAATTAACTGAATCATAATTCTAGTTTTTATATTTAGGCCATGTTTGGAGCCCTAGATTCCGGGGTAAAAAGAAAAGAAAATGCGGAAATTTTCTTCTCTCGCATTTGGTTGGAATGAAATAAAGTAATTTTGAAGAGAAAATTTCCTCTCTCTTTGAAGGTAAAATATTTTCTCTCCTAAAAAGTAAAGATTTTGAAAGAAAAGAAAAGAAACTCCACCATCACCTACCCCTACTAACACCACCAACCCACCCCATCACTACCACCCTATCACCACACACCACCATCACCATTCCCAGCACCCCCAGCACCCCATCACCACCACCACTCCTACTACTCCACCACCATCACCACCCGTCACCACCCCCACCACCACCTACCACTCAACTACCACGACTCCTATCCCTACCACCCCACCACTGCTCACCAGTCACCACCACGCACTACCAACCATCACCAGCCACCACCCCACAACCTTACCACCACCCCACTACCACCGCACGACCCACTTACTCACCCACCATCTTATTAAAATATATATATATATATATATATATATATATTTATTTATTTATTTCTCTTCTCCAAACACTGGGAAAGAAATGAAATTCATTATTTTCTATTATTTTCTTTCTTTTTTCGGTTTTTTTTTTCCCCAAATCCAAGGTTCCAAACACAGCCTTAATCGCAACGCTTGTGGTGGATTGTCACAGTTTTCTACATCATTCAAGTTGTGGGTGTCATGTTGCATTGTGTAAATCCCCAAAATCTGATTGATCTAAAGATAATATCAAAAACCTTTTTAGAATATAGAAAATAACCTGATATTTAGCTAGGGGTGTGAGATTTGGCCAACTCCTTGGCCATGCTTCATGAAGATTCGGGACTAGATGTGGTAACACAATGGTCTACTTCATTCTTTGATGCTTGGAGTCACATCACATCTTTCATGGGGTATGACCCAAAGGTCAGATTGATCTAAAGAGAGTATTGGGAAGGTTTTGTATCGGATCGGGAAATACAGTCACATTTTACCTTGCTTAACTTATTGTCTTCACTTTATCAAGATCTGGCACAACATAATTTCACGTGTATATCAGATTTCTTGAAAGCAACCTTTTTCTCCCTGGCCTGGTGTAATTTTGTGCTTGTATGTGGATTTTAGCTTATTCTCTGCCTTATCCTATGGGTTTTCTTCGATGGCCATGGTTTTTATCAATAAAGCAGTTCTCATGCAATACTCACACTCAATGACGCTCCTGACTCTTCAGGTATTAATCAGAAATACGATGCATTTGAACTTTTATTGATTCATATTGATGTTATTTGTTTTGTGTTCAATGTTTTAGCAACTGGCAACAACCTTGCTTATATACTTTGGTCGCATGATGGGATACACAAAGGCAAACCCTATAGACATGAATACTGCAAAAAAACTGTTCCCTGTGTCACTGTTCTACAATGCAAATGTGGCGTTTGCTTTGGCAAGTCTGAAAGGTGTAAATATTCCAATGTATATAGCCTTAAAACGGCTTACGCCACTTGCTGTGTTGGTAGCTGGATTTTATTCAGGGAAGGGGAGGCCTCCAATGCAGGTATGTTTATCACCATCAGAGAGCTAACATATGGGTTGCATGTTTGATAGCCTTTTTTATCTTTTGGCTTTCCGTATTCAATCAGAAAATAAATGTTTGCTCTTAACTCTTAAGCATGATCTGATAAATCATCTTCTGTATGTGCTATTGATGCAGGGCAAAATGAGTGGTAACTGAGCTGAAGTGAAATTGTAAGAGGTTAAGGATAACGTTAGAGAAATTGGGTTTCAGGAAAATTTTAAGTGAAAAATGAAATACATATGAAAATAATGTTTTTTTTTATGTGACGGAAAGTTAGGATTCACCATATGGAGAACAACTGATTGTCAGAATTGCAAAGAATGTAGTATTAGTACTGGGGTTCTAGGTTTTACATACGTCAAACAAAGACTCAGAATTTAGGTTGAATTGTTTAGTTTGGGTGTTCATCTACCAGTTTCTATTCATTTCAGAATAAAAAATTGTGTAGGTTTACCAAGTGAAAAATTTAACATTACAGCAGGAAACAAAGTATAGTGGACTAAATGACAGTACACAAAGTTAACTCATGGGATAATGAACATGGATGATGATGGCAAGTACTACAATGAAACCCATTGACAGAGGAGAATGCTAGAAGAGTAGAAATATTATAGAAACTTTATTTTATAATTTCCCTAAAATTAAGTTCCTTAGACGATTTTAGGAAATATATTGGTTCAAAAGTCATGTAGAGGTTGATTTCATTATTAATACTGAATATTTGTCTGGGAAATGAAGGCATTCTTGTTGCTCTTGCTTCTCCTGTTAACTTACATTTTTTTTCATTAATCCGGTAGAGAGCTAAATCAGGAGCACACAAATTTGCACTTAAACATATTGAATTATAAATTGGTTTATGTAAATGCATGAAATCAATTTAACTGTGAACTTTGGATGTGAGCTGTAAAAGCAAATAAATAAAATAAAGAGAAAAAACATAAGGTCAAAAGATTCAAAATGTAACATTTAGGTCGAAATAAAATACATAATAAACATTGATAGCCAATCTGCAGATTTGTACCGTTATGGCAGCATTTACCATTTACAAAGCCTGTAGATGTGCGTATTGCTTGAAACTTGCCGAGAGAGAGTATCAAAACTATATAACTAATTTTATGGACTATTATCATTAATTCATACACCACTAGTGCGCAGAAATATTCCAACATTGTGATCCAGAAAAAAGAAAAAATTGTACTGTTGTGTATCCTGTATCCACCATATTATTGTATCCTTAGTTGGGATGGGACATCAACTTCTGAATGGCCAGTCACTCCACTTGGTTGTGAATTTTGTACTCTTTTTGCTTTTGTCTTTCAGTGTTTATAGCTATGTATGCATTGAATGGCATTTAAATGTTAAATTGCAATTTCTTGAAGTTTATTTCAAGACCAATATATCTATCAAATAGTCTCGAAGATGTCTTCTTTACTTTCTAAACTGTTCTTACTTATCCATATAGTTGGAGATTGTATTATATTAGGTTCGAGTGTAGTTTGCATTTTTAAAGGTATCATCTTTTCTCCTTTTATCAATTTCTGGATTTTATTGATAATTTTTATGTTTTCTATGTTTTCCTGACATTTACCGTAGGTTCTTTTTCTAAGTATGGTGTGTCTTGCAACGTCCTCTTATTCTCATGGTTATTAGATCTGAACCAACATTAGGGTTGAATGAGACCTAATTACCAAGTCGATTGCAAAATCTAATAGATGACTATATTTACTAGGAATTGTGAAAGACACAATATTTACTAATTGTTAGAGTCATTAGATCAGTTTTTCTTAGTTGGTCAATGCAAACTACAGGAAAATAGTAGAAGGATAAAGCTATTAAGAAAATGTTTTACAGAATTTTATTTCCCTTTTTTTCTTGCAAACCAAATGGAACTTTACATAGACAAATGTTCCACCAAATAAAAACTTTTCTTCTATATTAAGTGAACCAAATTCAGAACCTTTATTTATGAGCTCTAGTAGCAGTTCAAACTATTGGAATCCAAAGTGAGTTCAGGCTCCAATGTATCCTGTAATTAGATTTCTGGCAACTAGACAGCATCTTTTATTTATTTGATGTAAGAATAAATGTTGCATAAAGAAATGCTGCAGCACAATGATATTATTAGCTCTGTGTGTGTATGCTTTAATTTGTATTTGTATTTTATGCTGATGATGCTACTGTGTATATATAACTGAATGCTGGCGAACTGTTATAATTATGGATAAATTTCTATGAGGAAATTTTGTCAAATTTCAGAAACATACATCTCTGTCAGCATTTATTCTGGATTTGAAAGTCTCTCAGAATTGTTTCTTCACTTTCTTTTGTTCCAGGTATCCCTTTCGGTCATATTTACCGCCGTTGGTGTTATCATAGCAGCATTGGGTGATTTTTCATTTGACCTCTTTGGTTATAGCATGGCCCTTACTTCTGTTTTTTTCCAGGTTATCCTTGTACCTCTGATATTCATTCATAAGCTCATTAATGTAGTTTGGGAACTATATCTTGGCTGTAAAAATCTTTAAGTTATTTCTACTGATGCAAATGCTTAAATACATGTTTAGACCATCTACCTGGTTTTGGTGGAGAAATCTGGTGCAGAGGATGGGCTTTCATCAGTTGAGTTGATGTTCTACAATGGCTTTTTGTCACTTCCGTTTCTGCTGTTTCTTATTATTGCCACAGGAGAATTTCCAAATTCTTTATCAATAATTTTTGAAAAGGTCAAAATCTTCCCTTATTGTGTCATTACAACAATTGGTTGACCAATATAGGTTTTGGTTATGCAATTTTATTTTCTGTAATGCTTTTAACATGTGTATTATCTTCCGACCATGTCATCGTTTTTGTTCATTTGATGACTATATTGATTAATCCTGTATAATTTCTTGGTTATATCATGTTCTTACTGTTTTGTTGTGATGTTATAGAGCATATTAACACCTTCAGTGATGCAAAAGTTTAAATGTCAATATCGTTAGATATATCACACACCCAAGATGGAGAAATATAGCACGCAAAAAAATAAAAAATATATATATACATATACCACTGTATCTAGGATCTTAGTTTTACGCTTTAGAAAATAAACTAAACAAAATAGAATAAAAAATAAACAGCGGAAACAAATAACAAATTGAAAATTGATTGATTGATTAAACAGATCAATAGATCTGATCAATTGATACCCTAATCAACAATGAGCCGATCAGATCCAGAATACTTTCTTTGGCATACAGGGAGATGCCAGGGTAACCTTTCTCTCCTAAGAGGTACTTGGTTCCTTTCTTCTGTTCCGGTAGTGTCTAGCAGAGGCTGCAGTGCCTACTAGACGACCCTTGTTCTAGATCGGATTGTTTTCAAAGAGTCAAGGCGGCCGAGCCAGCCATGAATTGATCTTGAAAGATTGATTTGTTTAATTGATAAAAAGAAAATATAAAACCGACGGCAGAGCCGTCCGTCGTGAGCAGATCTGTGGAACCACAGCCATAGCACCAACCACGAGATCTACTTGGCGTGTGTGCTTAACAAGTGTAAGATTCAAGAGATAAAACTTGATTATATTGATTGAACTAGCAATTACATATGATTGATTACAAAACAAACTACGTCAAGCATAAATTTGAAGATACATAATATGGAGAATAACAATTGAAACTAAGACTGGACTTGACGAAAGCTAGAAGACTGAGATGACTTTGAAATAAAAGGCTTGAAAGATTGAACTTACAAGACTCAGGGGAACTTCTAGGAACCTTGGTCTTGAAAGTTGATTGACTTGAGATTGAAGATTGAGAAGAAAGAAAGATCTGAATCCTTTGGAGAGGAGTTTCGGTATTGGAGATTGAGAAGTTAGAAGTTGCTTTGAATGAAAAAAGGAAGTCCCCTTAAATAGACAAAAGAGAACTATGGACTTGAAATAAAAATTTGACATCCGAATAGTAACACTATTCACTTCCCGCTATAGTGAACAGTGATTGCTACAGTGTCTCGCTACAGTAAACAGTGATTGCTACAGTAACATGTCTTGATTGTCTTGGAAATTGTCATTTGTCACAAATCTGATTGGTCTTCAATGATTGTTGAAATTGCTACTTGTTCTTGATTAATCCAGACGAACACAGAAGTCATCCGAGTCATTTGGATCATAGTCACCTACTGATTCATCTTCTTTTGGTTCAACTTCTTGGACTTGAGAATCTACTGCTGACAGGGCTTCTTGTAAAAACTTCTTATATTGATCTTTTGTCAGTGCTCCGGTTAAACCAACTTGTACTTGAGACTTGGTTATGAGAAATTGTTCTTGCTCTGGTCCTTTGACTTTCTTCTGCTTCTGAGTTCTTGATTGTTCGAGTAACCAGTGCTTGACTTGAGGTATGGTGGCATCAAATTTGTCCCACCACTTGGTTCGAAATTGTCTTGATAATAATGGAAAAGCTTCATTGTGGTTAATTGTATAATCCCAACTGACAATCCAGGTTAACTTGAAATTGATATAAAAATGAAATAAAGCAGGGAAATTGTTAAGATGGGGTTTGGGATTTTGAAAATGCTTGGCAAACAGAGAAAATCCTTGTTCAACTGGTTCTGGTAGGTTTTCAGGAATGTGACCAAAGTAAGACCACCAACCTAAAAACCAGGCTGGAATTGTATCAACAAATTGATGCTTGAAAAACATAAGCCATGAATGACTTGAGGGTCTAAGGAAAAAGGTATTGTACCAGGCTTTGCAGTAATCCCAGTAATTGTAAAAATTACGGTTCAAAGTTTTGAGAAAAACTTCTTGGGGTAATTGGATGGTCATCCCATGAAGACAGATTATGGACTTGAAGGATCTGGCAGGTTGAATGAGTGACTGCTAGTTCTGGTCCAGTGGAATGATAGTGCTTGATCAAAATTGATTTTGTATCTACTAAAATAAACTCATAAAATTTTTGACTTTTACTTGAAAATCCCATTGGAAATTCATAGTCATTTGCAAAAGAATGATTTTGGAAATAGTTAAAAGCTCACCGATCTAGACCGGGATGATAAAACTCTTCAATTGTAAAAACTGAAAGAGAATTTGATTTTTTCAAATAATTGGATTGATTTGCAGAAAATGATTTTGCTGATTGTAAATGTGCGGGACCAGTGTTGGTCGCCACAATTTTACTTCCTGCAGGAGCATTTGCTATCTGCTTATTTTTTGAATTTTTTCTCACAACCTCTTTGAATGGTTGTGAAGTTAGAGCCAACTATTTTGCTTGTTCTGATTGAAGAAATTGGATTTTGAGATTTTCTTCTTCTTTCTCCATTGAGTAGAAAGAACATTGCTTATTAACTTTAATTCCTTATTAACAGTGGTATCAGAGCCATTTCTGACCCAAGGACAGTTAATAAGTAATTAAAGTTGTTTAATCATATTATAGTTTAAAGTATCTGATTTCCTTGCATGACCCCAAGTCGCGTTGCCGTTTAAAGGCCGTTTGTGTGATTAAGGCTGTGTTTAGGCGTAAATCGTTGACAGTCCGGGGAGAAGGATACTAAGGACTAAAATAGAAGTTAAATGACCAAAATACCCTTATGAACTATCTAAGGAGAAGTATGTCTCAGAGAACGCTTAATTTAGGACAAACATTAAATGTAGAAGAAAATAACTTAGCAAATATGGAAAAAGACTTAAATAACTGGACAATTCCCAAGTACCCATAGATCAAGTTTATAAAAAGGTAGTTTTAAATTCATTTCAGATTATTCAATCAAAACAGTAGAACAAACAATCTCATTAACAAATGAACACGAAAAAATCAATTTTTTAAGTCAAAAAGCCTTAGATAAGCATAGACAAAAATACAATTACATTCACATAGGAATGGTTTAAGTAGCCATTAAACCATTAACAAGACAAGGCTTAAACACTGCAATCTTACTATGTCTTAGAGATTGTAGACACAAACAGTTCAATGATTCTCTCTTAGGAATAATAGAATCAAGCTTATACAATGGTCCGATTTACTTCAATTGTTTCCCGAATTTTTCTGTATCTCTTACAGATCCAGGAATCCTCTAATCTTTAGTGTTAAATCTCAAGTCCTCAGGCTATGATATGCTACCAGGATCACTCCCTTTTGCTATCATATATAGAATACATTATAAGGCAATGTCTACAATGGTTGATCCTTTAGTTAGAATCACAAGCTCGAAAGGAGAAACACTTCTTCTTCAAACAAATCACCAAGATTCTAATGTTAGTCCCAAAGACAATCAAATGGAATGAAGTTAGGTTGCCTAATGAATGGGATATACAATTAGCAATTCCTCCACCCAAGAAAGAAAATAAAAAATTGGAACAAATTATCCAATATGAAGATGATAGTGTAGAAATCAAATTCTCGGATAGAACAACTAAGTTAAATCTTAAGAATTTAGAAGTAGGTTCAAGTAGTCAAAACCCTTTAGGAAATAGAAATCCGTCTTTTACAAGTTCTAGAAAATCATGTTCGTCAATTCCTTCAACTATAGACTTAACAGGTATTAGAAATAGAGCAAATATTGTAAAACCAATTTACAAACAAACTCAAGAACCTGAACCCGAAACAGACAAAAAATCAGAAGAACAAAATCTTTCACCAACATATTCCCAAATGCAAGATCCTCATCCTAGTTGTGTAGTAATGGAAAAACAGTTTACAATTAATAAAGAATCTTTAAGAAAAGATTTTTATTCTAAAGAAAACAAGTTAAAAAGAAATCAATTCTTTACAAACTACACTAAAGAACAAAGGGATCAAATTCAAGCAAAATATTATGAATTTTTAAATTTGATACAATCAAACATGTATTTCTTTGACTGGTTCAATTTTGATTTAATAGTCTTAGAAAAACCAACAAAAATTTGGAGTTGTACAGATGGTAAAAATGTTATTTCTGTACATCCTCCACAAGAACAAATTAAATTTAATTTTGATAAAACAAAAATCATAGCTGCACCATATAAGATTAGATGTAATGAAAGAGATCCACAAATTACAAATAAAATTTAAACTCACCACAGTGGATGAATAAGAATACAACTCCATGGAGCTCATCACACATAGTGACAGAGACATGTACCGTCATCATTATCTTTTCTGGATGAGGAAAGGGCCAACTTACCTTAATGGATGAACGCAAAGATCTCTATAGTGCTCAAAACAATAAAGTTAAAAGGATATGTACCGTGATTGTCGTCTTCTCCAGATGAGAATAAAAGGATGGACAGGTTGGGGTAGATCATCTATTCTACGGTGTACAAGGTTGGCTTATGGTTCTGGTATTCTGGAGAAGACGACAATCACGGTACATATCCTCTTAACTTTGTTGTTTTGAGTACTATGGAGTTCTTTGCGTTCATCCATTAAGGTGAGTTAGCCCCTTTCTCATCAGGAGAAGATGACGATATCGGTACATGTCTCTATCACTCGTGTGTGATAAGATCCATGGAGATTATTCGTATCCATCCACTATGGTGAGTCTAATCTTATCCCTTATTTAGGTGTCCATTTAATATGTCTTTATGAGTTTTGTCTTTTTAGGAAAACCTATATGGAGAAAAGCATCCTACGGTAAGTACACCTCTTATGTGAGCAGTACTGAGTTTGTATGTTTTATCTGTTATGGTTTTGTGTGTTACTATGGGTAGACTCAACCCATAGCCCCTATTATCCGGAGTCGGGATGCATCTATGAAACACCAGCAACGCTAAGCGTATGTTTGAAACCCCTCTGTTAGGTACAGTCAGCCTTCAAGCAACGCCCAGTTCTGGATGTTGTATCCCTTAATCCACCCATTTAGTGTCTTTTGTGGTCATAACCTGGCGATCGTGTCATTCATGCATCATCATGTTTGACCCAGTCAAACATTGCGTCTTGTGTTGACTCAGTCAAACCCCGTGTTAAACCTATTTATCTTTTTACCTTATCTGCATGTCTTTTCACTTGTCATTTTACTGCATTTATCTTATCACATGTCTTACTATTTACAAAAATCCAAAAACATTTATTGTGTCTAGTTGTCTTGTACTTATTTTGCATTTATTACTTTTTACTTTTGTGTCCTGTTGAACCCAAAAGCAGAGGGCATGGTAAGGTGAACAGTACTCCGACGACGACGGCTAGATTAGCACACCATACGAGTACAACTTGCATATTTTTGTTTTAACTCTTTTCTTCCAGAACTTGCATTTACCTCGAGTTGAAATCTTTGACCACCTTGTTCTTGTCCTGACTATTTTGTCCTAATCATCATGATTCCTCCATTCACTATTAGTATTGATTGTCCCAACTTTTCAAGCATAAAGAAGGACGCTCGACATTATCTCATACTAGACAAAAAGCCTGCAGATCTCAGAAGAGAAGCGAAAAGAATGCTCAACAGCTGGTATATGGTGGGACATTACAAAATGTTCCTATCAGATCCAAGGAGACATGCATGGCGTAAACATTTCTCTTCCCAACAGCGGGTAGATATTAGAGATGCTTAGCTGGAACACATGATCCTCACATATGATACTACTATTAGCCTGTTGGATTACTCAGAATCCAAATTTCTAAAGGCTAGGCCCGTCATAGCTGTGGCAAAAGCGGCAAAGTTGTGGTCTAATCCTGATAATAGGCCACTTCCATCATCAGTATTTCCCCCGTTTGCAGTTATCAAGACAAAAGACAACATCGTGGCCACTCCCATTGTAAAGATCCCCACTGATCCTGAGCAGCAGACTCCAAATGAAATCCTGCATCAACAGCTGAACTGGATAAATACTGCTCTTAAAGCTCTAGATGAAAAGATTGGTCCTGATTTGCACCAGGACATCCAGGATCTTAAGAAATCTGTGGATAAATTGAAGACTGCCAATCAGTCACTCCAGATGCCAGCAATCCATCTAGGGTCAGATTCTGACAAAGAATATGATGTTGAACCCTCTTCTCCCCAAAGAATGAAGGAAGCACATCATGATACGAGTAAGGCTTTACAACTTGCTCTGTATTTTCATCCTCCTCCTTCCTATCCATTCTCCACTCAGGGTCCCTACCCTAAGCCTCTTTCTGAAACACACTTCTACCAAGAACCCTTTTCTTCTACTGCCAAGAATATCATCCATGGTTTGAGTTCGTTTTTTATTACAACCCGAGACCAGTCAAGAAAACCAAAAGGCCTAAATCCAGAAACCTTCATCTCCTTGTTCTAACCGGAGATCCTCGAAGAGAAAATCCTAATACTAGACATATATTCTCTTTTCAAAGACCCAAATCCCGTCCTATCCCCATAGACCTCTCTATTGTTGATCGACCAACCAATTTCAACGGATTTGATGGAACATCAATCTATCTATGGTCTCTTGATGGCATGAATGGTGAGCAAATATATAGGATGATTAGTCTGATGGCATCTTGTGTTAACGCCATCATACTCAAAGGCAGAAATCAGCAGAACGCTTTTAATATCCTTACTCAAGGATTCATCGGCACTTTACAAGAATGGTGGTCCAATGCAGTCCCAGATGAAGTAAAGGTACAGCTATATTGGTCTACCTGGAGAACAACAAGCAATGAATCAGAATTCAATTCATATGGTCGCTCAATTTACAACTCAGCAGCTGTTATTCTCTCTACCATTAGGCTGCACTTCTGTGGTGATGATCTCTTTGTCTCTAGAAGACCTCAGACTATTCTTATGAATCTGAAAATTTCTACTCTGCAAGACTACAATTGGTATAAGACGATCTGGATGTCTCGCAACTTCAAAGTAGAAAGCCCTCTCAACGCTTTCTGGAAAGAAAAGTTTTTCGCAGGACTACCCCAGGGCTTTTCAGATCTTATCAGAGAAAAGATTAGTCCTCAAGACCTTTAGTCTGTTTCTTATGGTAATTTATTTGCTTTCGTGGATAAAGAACTTGCGGAGTATTGTGCTTGGGAGCGGCAGAAGAAAATGAAAAGAAATATCTGAACTTTAAGAAAGGAGATATATGTGAACAGCTGGGCATGGAACGTTGTCTCACAATAGTACATAAGAACTAGCCCAAGAAGAAGGAGCGCAAGGAACCAAAACATCCCAAGCCTCGGCCAAGACTGAACCCTTGCAAATCCTCGCGCCTATGCTACAAATGCCACAAGCGAGGTCACATGGCTAAAGAATGCCCGGAGAAGCAGGTTCATATGCTTGAATAGGAGGATGAACATCCCCCTTGTTTCTCTTGTGCCCCGGGAGAGGAAAGCGCATGTGCATGTCAGAATGCTAAGAAAAATTGCAGACACAGTCATATGAAGCGGAACCAGAGATAGAGCAAAGCTCCGATTTAGACTCCTCTTCGTCTGGATACGTAATAATTCGCATGGTGCTTGCAAAAGGCAAAGAAGCAATTTTTGATCCAAAGCATTATGTTCAAATGAAGGAAATTGATGCTTTTACAGAAAGGCATATTAAGGGTAACCAACCCCTTACTAAGAATGAGTTCCACAACTCAATCAAAGGACTATAGGAATAGATTCTAATGTTGCAAGAACGGGTATGCATACTTAAGCATCAACAGAACTGTCCTTATTCCTCCTCTGACGATGAAGCAGAAACCCCAAAGAGTTTTGTGGGTTCATTCTCCGAAGTGATGCGAAGGTATGTTATCAAGCTCATACTCATATTCCAGAATCTATAGGTGGAAACCTTTGCACTCTTGGATACTGGAGTAGAATACAATTGCCTCAAACAGAGACTCACCCCCTTTGTTGAAAGAACTCCTGGAGGAAAACAAGTACACGGGATAAACGGTATCCCTACCTCTTCAATCTTCCAAGCTGTTGCTATAAAGACCCAACCCCAAGGTGGTCCCCTTCTATCTCTTGACTACCTTTTATTTGAATAGCTAGAATATGATGTTATTCTGGGGAGACCTTTTCTGAATCTCTTTGAGCCATTTACTTTCTCTTCAAAGCATTTCTTTGGACGATACAATGAAGAGTCCTTCATCTTCCCTTTCCTTCAACAAAATTTTCCATCCTCAAGGCCCAAACCTTTCGTCGGAATGTTGACTAGTCCTCCAGATTCCCCAGAAAGACCATCACCAAGGTCTATCCACTATTATTGTGAAACTTCCATGTGAGATTTGGTTCTTTCTTCCCTTCTTGAACCATTGGATCAATCCCCTTGGCAAATTGACGATCAGCTGCTTGGCAAGATGAACTTTCAAGGAGAAAAAGGTCTTATTGACTGGAAGCTTGCTCATCAAATTTTAAGGGCAACTGATTCCGCTTACATCAAGATTCATCAGAATGTAGAAGATGAGATTGCCCACTCTGTACTTATTCTCAAAAGGGTCTTATGTTGGAGACTTGGTAAGCAGATACCACACAAAGACAATGCTTGAGACCCGCAACATCGGAGGAACTTTCATAAACTATCTGAAATACAGGGCTGCCTTCTTTGAGGCCTTTCATGTTGAAAACTTTGCCAGAAACCATACATGGTTCATCATCTTAGGAAGAACCTTTAATTATGGGACAAGACCACTATGTTTTGAAGAATACTGGTGGCCAAAATTCAGGATTACAGAAGATGGACTACCACTGGACATAGCCAAAGAAATATCTTCTGGAAAAGTAATGGACCCTACTGCTTATCCCAGTCACAAGATGATCTTTCACTTATGGAAACAAGAATGCCCATGGATCTTGAAGTGGACTTATGAAATGAGGGCTCGAAAGAAGAATTATCAGTTGTATAGGACCTACAAAACAAGATGGTATACTCCAACGGTCCCTCTAGCAAAGCAGAGTTTTTCACAGGAATCTCAACATCCTCCTTCTATGGAAGAAACAATGCAATGGGCAGATAGGCACCTACCCCGGGTCAGTGAATATAGGAATAGTGATTTTACCCCGCTTACAGTTCTGACTTCTACTTCAGCTGGACTCCAACCATGATGAAGGCAAAAGAACAATTTGAAGAGGAATTGACAGTAGAATCCAAGAGAAGCTCTCAAAGCGGAAGCAAGCACTTCAAGGCGTCTAAAGGAGAATCTTCTAGAAATCCTATCATAATTGAGTATTCTTCAGATGAAGAAATTTGTTAGGGTTATTTTCGGAAAGTATGAATTTTAACTGTATGTAAAGCAGGAGAATATATTCCCTGCTGGTGTTTCCAAATAAGTATGTCAGTTGGTAGCAGTAGGAAAAAACTGGGATGCCAGCTATGGTTGGAATAAAGGTATTCACTTTCGGTGGATGCTGTGTCAGGTGGGAATGCCCACTGTGTGTCCTGTAGTGGTGAAGCCTTAACGCTTAAGGAAGGACCAAGGTAGGGGACCTCTATATAAGGGATAATCCCGTAAGAGGAGGACAACACTTGTTTGGTGCTTAACTTGCTTGAAGCACTAGCACTAGTAGTGTCCCTTCTTTCAGAAGTTTTTCTCCTTCTTTAGGGTCACCTCCTAGCCTAGGTTTGAAGGAGTGTTCCCAAGCCGCCTCCTTGGCTTGGTGGGTTCATTAGAGTCGGTGATTAGTTCGATCACCTGAGTCTTTTGTCTTTCTTGAGTCCTTTTTTTTAGTTTTTGAGTCTTTAATTTTAGTTCTGTGCTCCAGATCTGTTTTTACAAGTATGTTTAATAATATTAGTATGCTTTCCATGTTTTTTTTTATATTATTTGTTTAGTTTCTCTTCTTTCTTCTTCGTTACAAGAAAAATCAAAACAGAGTTTTGTTTCTTTTCTGTTTATGTTCCTACAAGAAAAAAGAAAAAAGATTTTTCATTTCTTTGAGTCTTTGAGTCCTTTGTTCAAGTCTTGCATTCTGTTTACCCAGATCCATGTGTCCAAACTTCCATTAGAGCCATTAGGAGCCACAGGTCCTAGGTTTAGATGTCATTAGGTCCTTGTAGTGCTGTGAGCCGGCGATGTACCGCGAGGTGTCTCTGTTGGTTGATGGTCTTGCTTGTCACTAGAAAGCCTTAGATGGGAGCAGGAGACTGCTAGTAGGAAGCTTAAATAGGGAAAATGAAGCTAACAGCCGCAAAGCCGTTAAAAGGGAGAAATGGCGTCAAAGGCGTTCTGGCGTAGTAAACCCAAGAATGGCAAACGATCGGGTCAAGTATGATTCATAGGAGGCCAGTAGTGACATTAAAGCCCATGCTTTCCGAGGGTGAACCCTATTTTCTCACTAGGAAGCCTCAGATGGGAGCAGGAGACTGCTAGTAGGAAGCCTAAGTAAGGAAAATGAATCCAACAGCTGCAAATCCGTTAAAATGGAGAAAATGTGTCAAAGGCGTTTTGGCGTAGTGTACCCAAGAATGGCAAACGATCGGGTCAAGTGTGACTCATAGGAGGCCAGTAGTGACATCAAAGCCCATCCTTTCCGAGTATGAACCCTATCTGGTATGATAGGTTCACTACGCCAGAACGTCTTTGACGCCAACGGCTTTGCGGATGTTGGTTTCATTTAACCTACTTAGGCTTCCTACTAGCAGTCTCTTGCTCCCATCTAAGGCTTCCTAATGACAAGCAAGATCGTCAACCAATAGAGACACCTCGTGGTAAATCGCCGGCTCACAGCATTACAAGGACCTAATGACATCTAAACCTGGGACCTGTGGCTCCTAATGGCTCTAATGGAGGTCTGGACACATGGATCTGGGTAAACAGAATGCAAGACTCGGACAAAGGACTCAAAGAAATGAAAAATCTTTTTTTTTTCTTTTTTCTTGTAAGAACATAAACAGAAAAAAAACAAAACTCTTTTTTGATTTTTCTTGAAACAAAGAAAGAAGAGAAACTAAACAAAGAACATGGAAAACATACTAATATTATTAAACATACTTGTAAAAACAGATCTGGAACACAGAACTGAAATTACAGACTAAAAAAACTAAAAAAAAAGGACTCAAGAAAGATAAGAGACTCAGGTGATCGGACTAATCACCGATTCTGATGAACCCACCAAGCCGAGGGTGCGGCTTGGGAGCACTCCTTCGAACCTAGGCTAGGAGGTGACCCTAAAGAAGGAGAAAAACTCCTGAAAGAAAGGACACTACTAGTGCTAGTGCTTTAAACAAGTTAAGCACCAAACAAGTGTTATCGTCCTCCTACGGGAGTATCCCTTATATAGAGGTCCCCTGTCTTGATCCTTCCATAAGCATTAAGGCTCCACCACTATAGGACACACAGTGGGTATTACTACCTGACACGGCATCCACCGAAAGTGAATACCTTTATTACAACCATATCTGGCATCCCAGCTTTTTCTTACTGACACGTACTGACGCACTTATTTGGACACATTAGCATGGAATATATTCCTTTGCTTTTACATAAAGTAGACACGCTTATGGAATCTTTTTCTTTTGGGAAAAGAGTGTTGCTTTCTCTCCAAGTAACTTGTAGATCAAACAACCTTGTCGTTTTTGGGCTTTCTTGCTGTCTTCATTTTCCACTTGCCCTTCAGAATAGTGTTAGAATCTGAAGTGAAGCTAATCCTTTGTTGGGCATTGTAATCAGGCTCGACTGTGGATTCTTGGCCTTCTTAATAGAATCCTCTGTTGAATTTCTGGCAATTCTATGCAGTGAAACTTGCAGATATTCCCTTGTTAGAAAATCAGGAATAGAATTGGATTCTCCCTTAATATGTTCAACTTCAAAATTGAAGAGAGAGAAGATGGCCTGCCATCTTGCAAAGATTTGTTTGGCAGCAAGCTCCTTCGCATCCTTTTCTAAGATTTCCTTGCAATCTGTCCTTAAGATAAAGTGAAGATTAATTTGAAATTTTAAAACATACTTAAGGGCAGCAAAAAAGGTTCTTACTGATTATTGTTTTCCAAGGTATAGGGGTAAACTTGAGCCCCTTGGTCTTCTCTCAAGAGAATAGAAACCCATTGCCATGATCTGCCGAAGTATCACGAGCAAAATCCAAGGATGCGGAACATGTAGCAAGTCCGAAGAATTCTGATAAGAACATTTCACTGTATACTTGTCTCTCATACAAGAAATGGGTAGAAGAAATCATCTTTATTGGAAGCAGGCGTTTGAAGGATTGAACAATCTACATCCAATGAAGACAGCAAAAGAAAACCCGGAGCAAGGCCCAAACCTGATTAAAGGCTTTAAAAAGACATTCAGGAAGAAGCAGCACTTAATTCAGGACTATCATAGCGGGTCAGCCCATGGTGGATAATTCACAAGAAGGCCCAAAAAACGACAAGGTTGCTTGATCTACAAGTTACTTGGAGAGAAAGCAACGCTCTTTTCCCAAAAGGAAAAGATTCCACAAACGTGTCTACTTTATGTAAAAGCAGAGGAATATATTCTCTGCTAATGTGTCCAAATAAGTACGTTAGTAGGTGTCAGTAGGCAAAAACTGGGATGCCAGCTATGGTTGTAATAAAGGTATTCACTTTTGGTGGATGCTGTGTCAGGTGGGAATGCCCACTGTGTGTCCTGTAGTGGTGAAGCCTTAACACTTAAGGAAGGACCAAGGCAGGGGACCTCTATATAAGGGATACTCCCGTAGGAGGAAGACAACACTTGTTTGGTGCTTAACGCACTAGCACTAGTAGTGTCCCTTCTTTCAAGAGTTTTCTCCTTCTTTAGGGTCACCTCCTAGCCTAGGTTTGAAGGAGTGTTCCCAAGCTGCCCCCTTGGCTTGGTGGGTTCATCAGAGTCGGTGATTAGTCCGATCATCTGAGGCTTTTATCTTTCTTGAGTCCTTTTTTAGTTTTGAGTCTAGTTTGTTTATGTATGTCTTGTTTTGAGTCTATAATTTCAGTTATGTGTTGCAGATTTGTTTTTACTAGTATGTTTAATAATATTAGTATGTTTTCCATGTTCTTTTCGTGGTCTTTGTTTAGGTTCTCTTCTTTCTTCTTCGTTACAAGAAAAACCAAAAAAGAGTTTTGTTTCTTTTCTGTTTATGTTCCTACAAGAAAAAAGAAAAAAGATTTTTCATTTCTTTGAGTCCTTTGTTCGAGTCTTGCATTCTGTTTACCCATATCCATGTGTCCAAACCTCCATTAGAGCCATTAGGAGCCACAAGTCCCAGGTTTAGATGTTATTAGGTCCTTGTAGTGCTGTGAGCTGGCAATGTATCGCGAGGTGTCTCTGTTGGTTGACGGTCTTGCTTGTCACTAGGAAGCCTCAGATGGGAGCAGAAGACTGCTAGTAGAAAGCCTAAGTAGGGAAAATGAAGCCAACAGCCGCAAAATTGTTGAAAGGGAGAAAAGGCATCAAAGGCGTTCTGGCGTAGTGTACCCAAGAATGGCAAACGATCGGGTTAAGTATGACTCATAGGAGGCCAGTAGTGACATCAAAGCCCATGCAAATTCTCTTTTGCTTCCGAGCATGCTTGGTGCTGAAGGTTAATCTATCTAATTGCATAATTTTTAGTGTTGGTGAGAAAGCCCATCTATCATTTTTTGAGTAAGTTGTTGGGCTACAAATTTGGAAGATTGCATGCCTCTTACTTGGGGATTCTATTGGGGGCTTCTTATAAGACAACCTCAGTTTGCGAACTAGTGATTGAAAGGATGGAGAAGAAGCTAGTGTCAGTGAAGGGTGGAATTCTATCCAAGGGAGTTGAGTTAGCTTTGGTCTTTGGTAAGCCTACCTCTGTATTTACATCTATCTTAAGGATACCAGAATCAATATCCAAGAGATTAGAATAAATCCAAAAAGAATTTTCTATAGGAAGGTCCAAAAGGTGAATTCAAATTTCACCTAGTTTCTTGGAAGGAAGTTTGCAAAGTTAACAGAAGAAGGGGGCTTGAGTCTAAGGACTATATCTCTATTCAACAAAGCTTTATTATAAAAATTGCTATGGAGGTTTGGAATAGAGCTCGATGGCCTATGGAGCAAAATAATTTATTATAAATATGGCACTTCTATTGGGAATTGGTTTCCCGTCAAAGTTAGCGTTTGACATGAGTATGTGGAGGATATTCTGAAACTGCTTCCTCATGTGGAAAAGGACTGCAGATACATTGTGGAAATGGCAATAAAGTATACTTTTGGGAGGATGTGTGCGACAATCAATACTTAAAAGAAAGATTCCCTATTTTGTTAAGCATTAGTAGGAATTGCTTATTTCTAGTGAGTGATGTCTTGCATCATTCGGATCCAGAACTAGTGTGGAACATTGAATTTAGGAGGAAATTATTTGATTGAGAAGTGGAAGTGATGGAAGAATTGTTATAGGTACTATAGAATTCCCCCCTCCACACACCCCCTACAAGGAGGATATGCGGGTAGAGACTAAGGACAAGTCCACAACATTTTCTGTCAAGTCAGTCTTCATATCTTTTGTATCAATGGGTCAAGTTTTTTACTTAGAAAGGTTAATATAGAATTATCATACTCCCTCTAAGTTTTCTTTCTTCCTTTGGATAGCTTCTTTTGATAAATTCTTGATGTTAGATCATTTGAAAAGTAGAGGTTGCATGTACAAGTGTATGGAGGAATCAGTAGACCACCTACTGATACATTGTCATGTAGCCAGATCACTGTGGACATCAATTATTAAGAGGTTCAATTTAGTATGGGTTCAGCCGGTAAAGTTCAACAATGTCCTAGAAGCTTGGGGATTAAAGAGGGGAAAGCTGGGGTTGGCATTGTTATGGAACATGGCTCCCATGGCTATTTCATGGGTAATTTTGGGGAAAAGAACCAGAGAATCTTCCAAAATAAGGAGAGGAAGGTGGAATCGCTGGAGTGAGTGATTCTTAATTTTATGTATTGGTGGTCTTCACTAATTCCTATTTATCCTTCCCCTAACCTAGAAACTTTTCTATCTTGTAAATGTTTCTCAAATGGGGGGCTCTAGGAGTTGGGGAGCTTAAGGAGCTTTTCCTTTTTCTCCTTCTTGTTCTCTATTTACCAGTACACAGTTTGTGTACTCTATGGATATTGTCCTCTATTTTAATATATTTTCTCTTATTACCTATTATTAAAAAAAAAAAAGATAATTATGGATCAACCCTAATTTCCTAATTTCCTCAATGATATGTTGTATTTAATAAGATTTTTAATAGGAATTCATCTAATTTCAAGAAATTTGTTGATCCCTTTCAGGGACTTTTTTTTGCAGGAGGAATTGGGAACAAGCTTTAAAACCTTGATACCTGCTATGATTTGTATTGAGTTGTACTGGCCGGTATGGTCCAGTTTTTACTGGTACTTGATAGTAATGGCAAGCTGGTATGACCCTATACTAGCCATCAGTGTTTACAGTTTCGGCGGCATGTTGCGGCGTGCCACTGAAATTTCATTTTTTTTTAGGTTAGCGATGCGTTTTGGAGGTTGAAAATCAACGATTTGCATTTCTGGCGGCGTGCCGAGCGAAACGGGGCGAAACAGGGAGGGAATGGAAATATTTTAATTACTATTGGCAATTTGTGGCGGCGTGCCGACGAAATTTCCCCAAGATCTAAAAAATCCACTTTTTATCCATTTTTTGCCCTCTTTGATTTTCCACCATTTCGTGCGATGGGCGGCACACCCATCGGCATCGAAATGGTAAACCTTGTTGGCCATGATTTAGAACCCTGGTGGGGAATCACTTAATCACTTGCTAATTTATTGCCCCTAAAATAGGAGTTGTGGACCTTTGTGCTCCAGAAGAGCTTTGGGTGATGCCTATCAACCAATATGAGATTCTTGAACTGTGGAGATTACTATCAAGCAATAGGAGATGCTCATTGCTCTAGCATCATTCCTTGTGTGGTGGTTAATTGGGAAGAGAGGAGTAGGTGCATCTTTGAAGTGAGAAAAAATGAAATTAGTGAAGAAAACTCATTTCACGCTTTGTACCATTGGTGTTTAATTTCATTAGATTTCCATGGGGTTGGTATGGGAATTTTGTATATGATTTTGTGAATAGTTTGTCTATGTTATAGATATTTGATGTGTGGTGTTAGACATTGTATTTTATCGTTGTAAATTTCTTACAGCCGATTCATGTTTCCCTAATTCAATTAATTGAGTGTTTTTTTTAAATAAAGAAGAGATTTTTTTCTCTTATTTCAATCTTTTGCTCATTGTATGGTTCTGTTAGGTGCACTCGTGCTATACATTGTGAACTGTTTGTGACACGAAACATGTGGTTCCATGGACAGGCAAATTCTTTGACATTTTTATTCATTCTCTTTCTGTCACTGGTGATGGGCATAGTCCTTAACTTCACAATGTTCTTGTGCACAATTGTCAACTCTGCACTCACAACTACCATTGTTGGAGTCCTCAAGGGGGTGGGATCCACGGTATGTAAACAACTTATTAAACATTAAGATATTATTTAATTCAGTAACTAATGGGCATGCATCTCTATAATTGTATTTCTCCATGTTCTACAGACTCTTGGTTTTGTTTTGCTTGGTGGGGTCCAAGTGCATGCTCTGAATGTGATTGGTTTGGTCATCAACACCGCTGGTGGTGTGTGGTATTCGTATGCCAAATATCAACAAAAGAAGAGCAAGCCAAGAAAGGTCGTATCAGATGAAGAGGCTCATAAAAAATAGATTCACAGCTGACGGTTGCATGAAGCTGCTAATTGCTCTACCCTGTAAGTTTTTGAAGTCGTGATTGTTAGTGAATTACCATATCATGAACTGATTCACTAGCTACAATATTGTGAGTAGAAGTTGAGTTGAGAATCAAAACGAGTTAATATATGCCTTCAAGACGACGGGATTCACTGCAGTGGAGTCTGCTGTTTTCTCATTATAACAATGTCTAATTAGTGAATCTGAATTCAGAGACCTTGTTGGTAGGACCTGAGAAACTTGATGAATATAAGAAAGTAATTGCTCAGAACTTTTTAGAACTTGTAAACTGCTTCAACCTCATGTCTAAAGGTCATCTGTATTCGAACTAGATATGGTGCAAGCTATTTACTAAATATTTAGAAAACCAATATTATTCCATAGGTCTTAAACTAATGGTTAAATTCTTGAGCGAGAAGAACAAGGGTACAATTCCTGTAGAAACTGAGCAAGCAATAGGTATATGTTATGCATCCCACTTGAAGAGCATGAAGACCTTTTTAAATAGTCATTTTTGGAAGAAATGTGTACATGGGTGATGTCCCTAGTTGTAAAAGAAACTTAAGAATCATTTTACACTCGGTGATTATGTAGTCTACAATTATTAACCCAGTCTCTTCAATTTCTTCAAACTCAAATAAAGAACATGCAAACTGTTCTTTTTTTTTTCCTCTCTATTTCTTTCACATGCTAGAGAAGATGTTTCTGTTTCTATGTTCCTTTTTGTTTTGCCCTGTTTGGTCTTATAGAGGGGTTTACTTTCCCAGCTTAATAAAGACTATTAAACTTCACTGCCAAATCTGAGCCAATTTGTCTCAGTATCTAGAGTAAGGTGGGGAGATCAAGAAAGGCTAAAGAAAAACCATTTCAATTATTATGTACGCTTGAATTTCTTAAATACTTAAAAAGAATAGATTTCTATTTAAACATGGGGATGGCCAACTACTGTGATGCACAAGATACGAATCTAAGAATATTGAGATGACATGATTTTTAAATGATTGGCAATGACATTTGTTGAGAATACTGTAAGAACCAATCATCATCAGATGTTCTTTCGCACAAAAGCTCTCGTTGACATGGTGGCGGAGGATAGAAACGCCGTCTCCATATGACTAAACATAAACTTGGGTATCTAACGTGACTTCCCTCAAAAGAAAGGGCGTTTTTAGGCACTGTTTGCCATTCATCATTTTGGTAACACATACCTAAGGTTTGGAATGAATTCTAACGAAAAAGGGTGGATTGGCATTCATTCTGAATTGGGAATAAGTTCCATGATAACTCATTTCCCAAATGAGGAATGAAGAAAAGGTCGGTTTGATGTTTGGTGGAGGAGGATTGATTCTTGTAGAGATTGATTCTTGTAGAGATTCCAAATATTACAAGTTTGTAGGTGTTTAACCTATAAAAAGTTTTTGTAAATGACAGGTCTGTCCTTGTCATATAAAAGAGTCTTAAGAAGTATATCCTTGAGAAATCGTAGATGTTACTAGTATCCCACCATACTGTTGCAAAACTCGTTTTGAAATCTAAAAGGGTCTTGATGTGATTTTGGATTGTTGTGCAATTTTTATTACTAAATTTGGGAAAAACTCATTCCCCAAATAAAACTAAACGCCCATTTAGCCCCTCAAATTCCTTCTAGCCCTTGGCGCTCATTCTAAGCCTTGGAATGAGTTCCCAAAATGAGGACCAAACAAGGCCTTAATATATTAGGAACGGGTTTTTAGTGAAATTGGTTTTTGGAGTTCTCATTTCTCATTTTGCTGCAAATTTGATATATTTCTAAATCTGAACGGCCGGGCGTACATAGAGACTTAAATCAAGTGGATCAAGTTATAAATGGGGTAGTTTGGGGGATAGGTTTGCTGTTGGTCAAGTTATGTTTATTTTTTATTCTTCATTTAACAGGATGTAGATAGGTGAACTTTTAGTGTAACGAGTGTCATTGTCCTTTTAAAAGTCACTTTGAATTGAGGGAATACTTTTCCATGTCAATACCAACTGGTCTCATTCCATTATTAGCGCAGGTTTCGTCCAAGTTTCTATGATGGACCAAGTCTACTATTATGTATCCTGTTGTTTGCTTTAGAAAATTCCAATTTAGTGGAGACAATGCCATTGATACATCCAAACCAGAGGCGTTATTGAAAGACGACAAGTGTAGAAGCCCAACTTTATTAGATTAGATTATTCGTCTTTTTTTCCTTTTTTTTTTTTTCTCTTTTTGATCAGAAGATTAGATTAGATTACTTGTCGGTAAGAGTCCAAAGACATTACGGACTTCTCTCTCTTTGAGATGTCCATTTTCACACGCCAATTTTTGGAGGAGATTCCATCTTTTTATGATTTGACTAATCATAACCTCTTTAGTGCTTCTTTGGGGTTATCTGCATGTGGTTCATGTGCATTAGACTTACTCGGACCATGTAGGTTATAGGGTCTTGCATGGGCCCTCAGGGATTAGTCGGTTGAGTATAAGTGGACCAGAATACCCCGAATTCCAAAAAATAAAGAAAAAAAAACGATTTGAATAATCTATTAAGGATTGTTTAATCATACAATAACTAGATGGAAAATATCTCCATAAGATAATAGTTTGCGGTTAACATAATTCCTTCTAAGCACATAATTTATGCTTAATCAATGCCTTCTTGAGGTGTTTTCTTTATTTAATTTTTAGATTTTTCTAGCTATTGTTTTGTATACAGGAATGATATCGTCTGCAATGCCTTATTGCATTGCATATTGCAATGACCGTGAGATGCTGCCATGTGGAGCATCTCACGGTCATGTTATTTTTGTTTATTTAAATGTGTCAGGTGGGTCCCACCTCAATAAACACAGACCATGAGATGCTCCACTTGGCAGCATCTCACGGTCAAATCAGTAGCATTGCAGACGATTTCATCTCCAGTATACGAGCATTCATCCTCTACAGCGGGGCTGTAAACAGCCCCTCACATTCCGTGGGGGCCCACCATTCATTTGGGGGGCCCCACACCATACATGTGAGGGGCTGTTTACAGCCCCCACTGTAGACGATGCCCACTCCCCGTATACAGTATCCAATAAAGTTAAGAAAGGGGTTGGTTGACAAAATCTTCTACTGCTGTTCAGACAACAGAAATGGGACGGGTCTCCTTTCTAGTTTTTCTTTTTTTGTGGTGGACTTGTCAATGTAGACAAAAACACTTTAATTATGACATTCTTTTTACTGTTACTAGGGTGATTGGTTCGATGAATTGAAATTCTTCTTTTGATATTCAACCAATCAAAAAGTTGGAATTGAGAGTCCAATTCCAATTCTTACTTAGAATTCTATAACCCATTTTGGGAACCAATTGGGTCTTACAGGAAAAGATAGGATTCTTTGTGGCACAAGAAAGCCTTCTGTTGCATTGTATGTTCAAAGTTCATAAAATTATTATAGATGTTTTCTGTCTATGAGACCTAATAATAATCCAATTCAAATTTGAATTACAAGTTCTTCTAGATTAGTAATATTTGCGTGTATTCATGGCTATCTACATATGTAGAATTGCAACTTGGAATTCATACTTTGAAAAAAAAAAATTTTTTTTTTGCAGGGGCATTTTAGATTAAAAATAGACTTGTGGAGGTATTATTTGATAAAAATATGAGATATATGGATACTTTTGATATTAAAGGTAACATTTAAGAAGTAAGAAGTTATGACTGTCTTTCCTTGAAAATATATAGGACCCATTTTGTTGAAAAGAAATCTTATAAAATTTTGTGCTCAAGGCGAGGTTAGGAAATTAAAGATAACTTTTGCCATGAAAAACGCCACAGTTCCATGCCTCGTTTTCTCGGTATCCAAATGCTCATCTTTCATAAAAAGCCTTTTTGTTTGATCTTTGGGGTTGATTCTTTAATCTCATTTGCTTTTTATCTTCTTTGTTTTTTATTACTTTTTCATCATTTTTCAATCTATGAGTCTTGTCATGGTCTACTGTATTTTTGACGACTTGGTGAAGTTGGTTAGTCTGATATATAAAATTCTTCCATGTATCAGACTGATTTAATATTGGTTAGTCTGCATCTGATTACAAAAATACAAATCCAATCCCAAATAAGAGCAACTGTTGTTTATTATAAATGAAATCTCTTGATTGTGCCTATTTAATGATCTACAATACCTCATGGTTATGTGCAAAATGGCTTGGTCGCAAGAGTAACACTTGGGACAGCGGCGGTCATATCCAAGGTTTGAGTTCAAAACACACTCTTACCAAATCAAAGGAAGATTACTCATTTACTCAATAGCTCACATCCAATTAAGATATTTTGAGTCGTTTCAGTTTAATGGGCTTACGGCCTAGGGATGGCAATGGTTCGGTTTTGAGGAAAATCAAAACCAAACCGTCAAGTTTGTAATAAAAACAAAAACTGAACTGAAAACCATTACGGTTTAGTGCCTTAAAAATCAAAATCGATAAATTTATGTTTTCCCAAAACTAAAACCGAACCGATTGCGTTTTAGTTTGGTTTTAATCGGTTTTTATCATTGTGGGCTCAAATTTGAGCCCCAATAACATATTAAACTTCATAATTTACAAGTAATTAAATTGTTTTGAATGGTTCAAATTAGTGAATAATGATAAACCTATTAAACCAGTCGTAAATATCTTTTCAATAATTTATATGCAAAGTAGCAACGAACCTATTTTTTGCAAAACACATAATGAGTGCACACAAGCTTAATAGTCGGTTCGGTTCCACCTTAAAATATTAACTGAACCAAAATGATAGCGTTTTTTTCCAATATAAAATCAAAACTAAACCAAAACCGTTTAATAGAGACCCGAGACCAATCCTAATAAGCTCAACTCGGTTTGGTTTGGTTTGATGGTTTTAACCGATCTATTGCCATCCCTATTACGGTCTCTTCTAAAGCCAGCACCTTTGAAGGAGTTGGTGTAATGGGTATTTGTCACGCAGCAATGCTCATAAAACTTGTAAAAAAAAATTTTCTTATTGCTTGGTCAGGACTACAATGATTACCCACCACCACGAAAGGGGGTTGAAATCGCCTGCCGGAGCTTACAACCACGTGAGGCATCCCACGGATGCTATTTGTTTCATATTTCCCAAGTGAAATGTCAGTTTCAGTTGACATTTTCCAAGTAGAACAAACAGTATCCCATGGATGATGCAGGGTCTACTGCAAAAGAGATTTTATCCCTATAAAAGGAGTGAAATTGTCTACCATGTTTTCCTAAATTACTCCCTGATGTGACCTTGAGATGCTATCATATGAAGTATCTCACAGTCAGTGTTTTTTTTATTACTTTAAATGTTTCAAGTCATAAAAAAACAGTGGCCCATCAAAGAGGGGTTGAAATTGTCTGTTGCCAGAATGCAGTGGCAGACTATGCAGCCACGGTTGGATGCTGCCACTTATAGCATCCAATGGCAGTTGCTCTTTCACATTTTTAAATGTGAAATATCACCTCAATGACATTTCACATTGAAGTGAGCAACTCTCTTTGGATGCTACACGTGGTAGCATTCAACGATGTAGCACCATCCAACGACAGCTGTTCGATCTTACATATTTTTAAATGTGAAATGTGTCAAATTGAAATGAGCAGTTACTATTGGATGCTACACGTAACAGCATCTAACGATGACTACATCGTCTCCGGCTGAACATTTTATCCCATCAGGGAGCAATTCAGTCAAATATGATAGACGGACAACTTTTTATTTATTTATTTGTTAAAGAGCGACATTTGATGGGTTTGAAACCAAGCCGTTCGGGACTTCGAGTTTACAGCTGGCCCAAGGCCGCCTGTTTACCAAAAATTCAGAAATAAAAAAAATCTGGATGCCCAAACTTCTGTTGGGAACTTGAATGTTGACACGCCGAGATTCCTGAAATATAGTCCCACCCCTAAGGTTTCTTAAATGACAGCAGAAGATCTTGTCGGAAAACTTAGGAAAATTTGAAATTTGGTGATAGTTTTAAAAATAATTTAGATTCAGTCACCTAATTCTTAATTTAAAAATAAGACAATTTTTTGGAGCATTTGAAAGCTGAATATCGTCTTATTGAGATGAGACCACTATGCTCGTAGGTGAATAACTTACGAGTCCTTCTGTATAGTTTACGTGTCGATTAATAAATTGTTACAAAGTCGTTTGACGAGATTCAGAAGTTGGCCAGTAAATAGATGGCTTGTTACAAATCATTTAACCAGGTTTACAATATATAAATCAATTGTTAGTGAGTTTGGGTCCGTTTTGATACTTTTTGGCTTGATTTTATTGGCTCCAAAACAATACGTCACTATGGTCTTGGGTTGATTTGTTGATTATATAGATACATGCACAGATATAGAGGCGCATAATGATAGATGATACATATAATATATGGTTAAGATAACCTAATCTTTGACCATGGAAATGGTGGCCCAATGGTCTTCCCAGTTGCTCCCATGTGGTTTGGGGGACTAGAGGTCTGTCCTAAGATCAAATCCTATTTCATATGGGGGTTAATCCCAAGGATTGGATGACGAACCCCAACACAACCCCCACCACCCCACAAATGTTCATTGCACTTTTGTGGTATTATGGTGACGATCCAATCTCATCAACTAATGTGGGGATGATTTATAGCTTTGGTTTAATCCAAACATTCTACAGCGTAGAGGTATGGTCATGCCATCGGAAACACTAGAGCCCCTTAGCTCCCCTTATCATCTACAGAAAAAAAAAACTAATTTGAACCAAATTTGTAATTTGAGTTACGTTGGTTCAGGTTTAGGGTTTCCATTCAAATTCAGTTCGTTTTAGGTTGAATCTTAAAATCCTTGGTTCGGTTTTAAGTTGATGTCAACTTGGATCAAACCTCACCGGTTGCATCCACAAGTGTTAGAAAGAAAAGGATTTGGATCTTACCAAATTATGACCTTTGTTAGTTAGATTTGAAACCAATTAGAACTCATCACATTAATTGAAATCCCACATCACTAGTAGGCTGGTGAGTTAGATTCAAATTTAATCATGATTATTACACGAATCAACTAGCCAGCTTGAGAAAGACATAGAACTTCAACTAGGATGATTTGAAATATATTGGTCAGTATTTTTACCATCTCTTGTTCCCTGGGAAACATACTCATGTTACTTGCTGTCCAAGATGGTGAGTTTGTTGGATATACTAAGTTATTAACATCACCTCAAAGTACAAGGGATCATAATAGAATTAAAAAATTCATCAAATAATGTATTATTAATTATTTTATTGTTAAAATATTAATAATTATCAAAATTATTATTTTAATTAATTAAAGATACTACTTATTAAAGTAATTAATATATCTAACATAAGACTTTACACCATAAAATATAATGCATAAAAAATAGAGCTTTGACATATTGTAACAATTTAAAATGATTATCATATGTAATACTGTTTACACCCACCGTAGCCCGGCAATTGAATTGAAATGTTATATGGCTACAAGTGTCCCTCAATTTAGAGAAGTGAGGTTTGTTAAGAAACCCACCACTACATGGGAGGTTAGCTATAAGGAAGAACTCTCTAAAAGAACATGAGAAGTGGGGTCTCCCATTTTCTAAAAACATGGGTGGTTTATGTAAGGTGAGGTTCAACTTCATAAGAGTGGGTCGTTGGGAAAGTTATAAATAGGGACCTGCAAACAAGAGAAAGGGATCTCTCAATCAACATACAACTACATTAGCTACTTTGGTCTCTTCAGACCCCTTATTCGGTCTTCTCATACCACCCTACTCTCATGCTATCCTCATAGCTCTCATGCTATCCTCATAGCATGAAGTAGCCTATCCTACTGTTGCTTCTAGTCGCAACAACACATGGAGATCCCCCTTACTCCTAGACAAGACTAAGAAAATACGCCCTTCTCCGATACGGCTAGGTACGATCTTATGATACACCCTACTCTGACACGGCTAGGTACGATCTCGCTTAACCCTTCAAGCAAGGTTAAGGGTAGTCATGATGTGCACCCCGTAACCAGTCATCTTCAAGGTGGCTCCCGATCTCTGCTCTCTATGCTACCGATCACGGCCATAGGGAAACAAGCGGTAGGTACCGAGATTTTGTTGGTCTTCTTTTTACCTTTTTATTGATTCTCATCACCATCCATCCTTGAAACGGCCATCACCTTATACGGCCTATCCATCCTTGAAACGGTAGTCATCCCACACGGCCCTCAATTGCTGCAGATTCGACATCAAACGGCCACCATCAACGTAGCCGTCGTCAATATTGTCATAAAATTTGGGGGGGGGGGGGGGAGAACCTTGGAGGACAAACCCCAATCCTCTTAGCAATCGCCAGATCAAAAGTCTTCCAATCTATAGGCGGCCGGATCGTATCTGAACCGCAACCCGTCTGGTTTTGCGTACGAACAGCGTCGGGGTCAAAAGTTTTCGACTCCTTCCTTGCATCGGCACAGATGCTGACACACCCGCGCACTCACACGTTCCGGAGCCGAGCCGGAAATGATGGCAACAAATACATTTTAGTAAAGTCACTTGAATTCTAGAATTTTTTATAAGATTAATTTATTCATATTTAATTTATTTGATTGGATTCCAATTATTTCTTAATTTATTTTAGATGTGCTCTTACAATTATTAAATAACAATTTTAATGATATAATAACATTTACTTAATATTATTTTCTTCATAGTTAGCTTGAAAAAATGTGGCTTCATGTAAAGACACATAGTTGCTTAAGACAATTGTCATTGTAAGTAATTCGATGTCGTTTTCTTATTATAGAGCATAGTGAGATTGTTATGAATATTTTGTTAGACATTTTACATTTTGAATGATCTTAATAAATTATGAATGATTCTAACAAATTATGTATATGATTCAAACTTATAAATATATTATTTAAGTGTGAGACATGGGAAAATCACCCGAATGATCATCCCTCCGTCAACACACGGGCTCAACGCAAAAATGGGAGAGTCGCCACCATTCATGATTTTGGGGTGAGAATGGACACCAAAGAGTTCAAAAATAAGCAAAAATAGCCAAAAGACAAATTCTAGGATAAAAATAACCCTACTTGAAAATCAAATCCAGAGATGGGTAAGGGGATTAGATTATGAATGGGGGAAGGTGTTAGGCACCCCCATTCATCCACACGAAGTGGTTGCCAAGTGTATGTTCATGCAAAAAAAAAAAAAAAAAAATAGAAAGCTTGCTAAAATCATAGAAAACCTTGAAAAATGACTAATGTATGATATTTTCACATGAAGATCTAAATGGATTTTAGATCCTCTCTTATGTCAATATCATTTCTGGAATATCTCAAAAGATGGAAATCAAAGCACAAGTTGCTAAAAAACCAAGTTGAATCAAATCCGGAAAATTCAGTAAAAAGTATGCCATTTGCCTTGAAATCATTCAAATACCATTTTAAATTGAACCAAACCAAATCCATTTGAAAGATTAGGGTAAATAAGAGCCTCATGCAAAATTTCACTTCATTCCGATAAAAATCCTAGGAGTTATGCTCCTTTGAAGTTGCTGCTGGGGATTTTTAAAAGTGATAAGTGGGCAACTTTGGGAAATTGCATAGAAAAATCCACTCCATAAAAATCCACGAAATTTGGTGTGATTGAAGTTTGTATGGCCATATTTCAAAAGAAACTAGTCTCATACAAAAATCCCTTCTGATGTGCCTTGGGTGGTCTCCCGAACAGGCCCCGAAGATCACAGATTTACCCAGAAAAGTACAAATGAACAGTTCTGAGTAAATCGGCTACCAATAATTCAAATGGAATCCAAAAATTATGAAACCAACTGGATTTGAAAATAGACTCATAAAGTAATACTCAGAAACAAAAATCACTCGAATCGGATTTAAAATGAACACATGGCGGTCCGTCGAAGTGACAAGTTCTGTATTTGAACCTGAACTGTCCACTCAACTTCGACAGAGAGGTGTCAAAAATCCGTTCGATGGAACTTTATGAAATTTGGTGGACGTAAACTAGATAGCCTCACCTTTCCTATGGTTCTGGAATAGCTCCAAAATTCATCCGGACGATGAAGTTATGAGCGTCCGAAGTAAGGGTACAGGTGCTGTCCAGTTAAGCCACTTTTGAAGAAAACCAAATCCGAAAAAGTGATAAAGTGTGTGGGATTCGTGTGAGATGAATCCAAAACTTTTGAAAATCATTTGAAAACACTCCAGAATTGATTGAGGCCATTTATTTGAGATTTATCACAATAAATGTAATAAACCCCAAATATGAGCCTATCCCGCCAAAAGGGTGTAATATGCGTGCAAGAGTGAAAAACCAAACAAGATTAATACAACAGCATATCATGCATATAGATTCAACCAGATAGGTTCTAGCATAGCCTAGGGTTCCGTTCCATTATCATTTCCCTCTGTTTTCTCTCCCCGTTAAACACGGTTCTTCGAGATAATCAAGGGTACTTTGATTATGGAACGGTTTTCAATCATTCAAAAGCCTTATGCTACATGGGTTCTAGCACTAGGGTCAATCCCCAGTCTCGTTTCTTCTAGATCCCGCCTTCACGTTTTACGGCTAGGGGAGTCTTGAGATACTTTGAGCCGGGGAAGGATTTCCACACACAAAAAGAGGCTTTATTCTACAGAAAGGTAGAAGAAGAAATCTAGATCTAATAAATTAAATACAGAAAATAAATGAAGGTTGAGGCTTACCTAGGGTTCTGGAAGCAATCCGGCAGCGGTTCCCTTCTTCACTCGGAGTTCTTCGATCTCCAAAAACTTGGTCCTTTGCTTGAAGAGGAGCCTCCTATTTATAGGCAAAGGCTAAGGTCATTGGTAGACACAACTTAATGTCTAGAACCCCCCAACCTTAACCCTAGGGTTGTTTCCGAGATTTCCCCTCATTTAATGAGGGACATGATGGTAAAAAGTGATTTCTCTCGGAAAACCCTAATTTTGAGCAAACTTAATGTATCCGGTATATCAGACCGGATACACAAGGGCCTTAAGGTATCCGGTATAGAATACCGGATACACTAAGCACCGCTTGTATCCGGTATGTTCATCTGGATACGCAGAGGAGTACTTGTATCCGGCCTGAGTAACCGGATACAGGTAAAAGTTCATTTTCTTCAATTTCTGTGCTGGCTTTCAAGGAGATAATGATTTTTGATGATTGTTTGTGCAATTTGGGGTGTCTACATTAAGATAATTGCTATTCTACAACCCTCACCACCACATTCCATGGATGTCAATTTCTATATCTCTATAATTAGCATTTCCTTAATGAAACAGATAAATCTATTATCACTAATAAGAAAATAAAAGTTCATAAAAGTTATATTACATGTCTCTCAATCTTACTCTTGTTTAATTTTGCTTTTATTTATTGAATTATTTTTGTTTTGCCTTTTATATAGTACTTGATTGAGATATTGGAGCGAATTGAATGTTTCGTTACTGCAAGGTAAATCATTTATTTTATTATTTTTTACGTTTATTTTATATCTCATAGTTTATTATATAATTTGATAATAAAATTAATAATAAATTGCTCTCTTGTAATATTACGGTAATTGAAACAAATTACCATTTAAATAATTGGAATTGAAATGTGGTTCTACTTTATTGGAACGTGCAAACACATGCAAGGACGGGCACACATGCATATTTATCAATTCATTTGTTGTGAATTACTTAAAATATTTAAATCATTTTACTTAATTTATTTGATTTCTATTTTACTATTTTGATAAGTTATCTCTTCTAACATTTTTTTTCTAAGTTAGCATTAAGTAAGGAATACTAAAACGAACTTTTTTTTAAGGAAAATGCAATATATATATTCAGAATTTTTTATTGTTACGGAAAAAGAAATTGTAGTGCTATTATATTAGGGTCAATATTTTTTTAGATTATGGATTAAATATATGAAAGTGTAGATACATATGAAAAATTTTGAAATTTTGAAATTTTTATTTATTAGTTAATAATTAATGATATTTGCAATTATAAAATTTGAAATCCTCAATCCTTCATAAAAGATATTCTACCATAATACAACATTAACATTATTATTTACCCAGAATATATAATATTATTTTAATAGTATCACTACAAAAAAGGTCTTTTTATTACGGCACTTCAAAAGTTCCCTTATAATATGAAAAAAAATGCTGTCATAACATATAACGGCATTTTGATAAAGTGCCGTTTAAAGTGGTGTTGCATTATGTTATAGTAACAACTTATAACGACACTGGAATATGCCGCTATAAAATGACTTTTTACGGCATTTTTTTAAAGTGTCATAATAAAGTTTATCATACTTTGAGGCTTTAGCGATAGCCATCAAGTGCCGTTAAAAGTATATTAATTTAAAAAAAATTTTAATTTACCACCACCACCACCACCCCCTCCAGTTCAATTGAGAAACATAATTTTAGATGTTATGAGGCGCCTTTCTAGTTACACCCGGTTCGGCAAGATGAGTTTGGTTTCTGGTAAGTGAACGGATGGGGCTTTAAAGATTGAAAAAAAATCCAAAGCTACCGCAAAGCTTAAAATTTTTTATGTTAACACCCTGGTAGGTGAACGAATTGAACGCAACGAACCAGATACAAGGCCATTTCCCTTCAAATTTTTTTTTTTTGATAACGAGGCCATTTTCCCTTCGTTGTGTGAAACTTCTTTGTCACCGCTCATTTATGTTTCATTTTTAATTTAATAAATAATTAAAAAACTTATAATTTTTTGAGTAAGAGGGATAATCCACATTCTCTGTCACATCAGTACGGACCGTTGACGCCGTCAATTCGGAATCTTTTTTTTTTTGTTGGTAACGCGTCAATTCGGAGCCTGCGTTGCCTATCCGGATATCAGCGTCATATTAATGGAAATTTATGAAAAAGGGGTATTTTTTCCCAATATTTATAAAAACAATCCATAAAAATCTTATTTTACAAAAATATCATATTTAAAAAAAATTAACCTAAAAAAACCACTTTTCAAAAAAGTAAAAAACAATATTATTTTATTGCCAATAAAACACACTTGTATCATATATGATATGCTCGTATCTTGGAATGCGCTTGTATTTCATATAAGATACAAAGAAATTTGCATTTCAAATACAATGAGTTTGTGTTTCAAATAAAGTGATTTTCAAATTTAATTATTTTTAAAAGTGATCTTCTAATTTAATTATGACATAATATTTAATAATTATCCACGAAAATTATCTTTTTCTGTAATTCTCAACTAGGATGGATTGTTTTTATAATTATCGATGGAAAGTGACTTATTTCGTAACTTTAACCATAGGGTTTGAATTATAAATATGATAAAATTGTGGCTCAAAAATATATTTTTTACTGTAACGTTGTAAAAGCAGGATTTATGAGCCTTTGCAGTTTTGAAAAAAGACAAACATTTGGTCGGTTATCTTTTTACTTTTTCCACTGAAACCTTGACCGGATCATGTCCGCCTGTTCTCACTTGAGTCTTCCCCAATCAATGGATCGGCATCGAGACAAGAACCCTTCCGAAACCCTACTTCTCGCTCTTGCCCCTCCTTTTTTTCACTGCAAGCAAGTCTCTCGTACGTCTGATGAAAATCATACAAAATATCTTTCTACTGGTCTTCTCTCTTTCTATGCACTGTTGATGTATAGTCGTGCATTTCACGTCCTCCCTCTCGCTTTTCTCTCTCTTCTTTATTTAATACTAAATACGTCGGTTGAAGTCAAACATGTTGAGGTTTGGGAATCCCTTTTGTTTATCCCCTTCATTTGGCAATAGCTTGCTGGCCTGAGAGCTGCAATTTCAGTGTCTGAAATAGGTTTGGAGCTCATCAGCTTTTTTTCTAGGTTGGATTTGGTTCAGATTTGGGGAATTGAGTCTGGAAGGTATTTATGGTAATATATTTGATTTCCTTGCTCTTAAGGATTTAATAGAGATGCGATTGTTCTGTGGAAGCATTGTTTTTGGAAATTATTGACTGACTGGAGGAGAGTTCCTCATTTTTGGAGCTTATTTTGAGTTTGGAGCAGAGTTGGGGCTACTGTTCTGTTGCAGAAGATTCTTTGTTGTTGTGTCTTTCTTCACTAGCGGTGCCTTTGTTGTGTGTATTTAAACCCGTATGACGGCATGGAGCTGAAGAAGGAGAAGCTTGTTAGGTAGGTAATCATGGTTTACTTGTTTTTGTCTTTGTTTTTCTGTTGGGAATTCTCTGCTAAATTTGGTTATGGGGTTGGACGGATTGTAGGTTTTATGCAGATGGGATACAACACCCAGATGTCTCTTGGGAAAGAAATAACCTCGAAAAGCCATCACCTGTATTCAAGGTGCTGAAACCTGATGGAGGAGGTTGGACCAGGAACAGAATAACCGGTACTCTGAGACTTGGGAAGTCCAAGGTTTTCCCAGAAGACCATGAACCATGGAGGAAGCGAATATTTGACCCGGGAAGTGAGCTCATACTGCTATGGAACCGGGTTTTCCTTTTCTCGTGCTTGGTTGCTCTCTTTGTCGACCCTTTGTATTTCTTCCTGCCTACAGTAGGAGGCAATGGGAATTCTTCGTGTATGAAGACAGACTTTAATCTGAGAATCGTCGTGACCTGTTTTCGAACTCTTGCTGATCTTTTCTATCTATTGCATGTGGTCATCAAGTTCCGGACGGCTTATGTAGCACCAAGTTCCCGGGTGTTTGGGAGGGGTGAACTTGTAATGGATTCCAAGAAGATTGCAAGGAGGTATTTAAGATCAGATTTCTTCATAGATCTGATTGCAACACTACCTTTACCTCAGGTATATTCTTGGGCTTGTTTCAGAAAATTTAGTTTTTGTTTTGCGGAAGGTTCTTTTTGTACTGCTTGTAGTGTTTTCTCTTACACACACTCACATGCCTCGAACATTGTCTTTTATCCCAACCATCAAAATAGCTTGGCTTCTAACTATTAAATGCCATGTATGATATATGGATGGGATTGTACAGAATGTTCCTTTGAGTTCTGTTGAGTATCAAAACTATTTAGTTGAATCACTTTCAAGATTGTTATCCTTTTCAACTGGAGGATGCAGAAAAGTATTGGAAGTTGGTGGAGCATAGTTGATTTTTGATCCTTTCGGGAACTCATCCGTCTTATAAGCCCGTTCGAGTGTGGATGCATACTATGATATCCTTTAGCATCCTTGAACAAAATGTATGCTTAGTTTTAGAGTGAACAGCCAGGGAAGACTTAAAAGTGTCAATAATTATCTTTTCTTTGGTGATTGATTTTAATTGCGACATCTCCATAGCCCTTATAGATCCTTAAGTATGAAACTTTTCTTAGCTTCGTACAGGTGTCTCCCTACATCTTTATTTTGTATACCCATACTATCTTAACATACTTCTGTTTGTTTTATCTCTTATTGATGATACTTTTGGGTCTTGTTTTGGATATGTTTATTCTCTGATTTTCCTTTTCGAATTTTTACACTCATCAACCTCAACATCCTTGTCTTAGCTACACTAATCTGATAAATATTGTTACCAACTTACCAAACGGTCTAGAACTGTCTTTCCACTTAAACCATCTAACCTTAATTATGCATGTGAAATTCTCTTAGTTATTGCCCTCTTTATGGATAATTGATCCAATATTCTGAACATGGTTGGAATTCTTGTAAAACGCCCCGATCCCACTGGCAACATTGTTGTTTGCTTTGGATTATTAGGCCTCATGATTCTGCTCGTGCGTTTTACCCTAGAAGGCCTCATTGCTTGAGGGGGTCACAAGACAAGCTTACATATACGGACCTTCAATTTCTCCTATTTGAGTAATGTTGAATTCCGGGATCTCGCAATTTACCTCTCGTAAGGGCTACACATCCCTGTGCAGTAGTCTGCTAGGCCCAGTAGTCTACCAGCCAATTAACTCTAGCTTGCTCACATCCACCAGGCAATGTCAGGGTCCCATAATTTCCAGTCGGGGTCCAGCTCGTATACCATTTTGTATGCCTCGACCGCATTAGCAATGATATTGTTTGCTTTGGTGCATTACGTCTCATGGTTTTCTTCATTGGGTTTTACCCCAAAAGGTCTTGTTGCTTGTGGGAGTCACAAGCCTATGTATATGGACCTTTAATTTCTCCTCCCCAAGAAATATAGGGTTCCAGGATCTCACAATTCTCCTAGATTGATTATAATTATTGGTTCAACAAAATTGGAACATTATGGTTTCAAGATATCGCTTTGTAATTCTATTTAAGCATTTGCTGTGTCAGTTCTGTCCACCAAAACCACACGTTTTACTAAAACATATACCACGGTACCTCCTCTTGAATATGAGCTGACAGTTAATCTATAATTGATTTGACAAAAAAAGAGGGGTGCTGATAGTTGATCCTTGAGGTAAATCTAATTTTAATTGGATACGCATTGGTTACATCGTCAATTTTAATAGATCTTGCTTATCATTAGTAAATGGTTACAATGGTGTGCCTGTTCGCTATACAGAGGACCAGGAATGATATTCTCCATATTCTCTTCTCTTTACTCTTGAAGTTTTCAAGTATTGATCAGCTGAAACATATGACTGAATCTTTGTGCAGATTGTCATCTGGTTTATTATACCAGCAATTGGAAACTCACATTCTGATCACAATAACAATGCCCTTGCGCTGATTGTTCTGATACAATATGTTCCCAGATTATATCTTATTTTTCCTTTAAGTTCTCAAATTATTAAAGCTACTGGACTTGTCACGAAGACTGCTTGGGCTGGTGCTGCTTATAATCTTCTACTTTACATGTTAGCCAGTCATGTAAGTAATACCTATTTACTCTCTTAGATTTTAACTTTTGGCTTTTCTGCTTTGTGATTGGTTAAAATCTTAGGGACTTTTCCCTAGTTCATTCTTGAGTGCATATTTTGATTAGTTATTCTGACTGTGTTGTAGGTCTTAGGGGCATCATGGTACTTGCTGTCAATTGAACGGCATACAACATGCTGGAAATCAGAGTGCAAAAAGGAGCCTAAAAATTGCCTTCCTAAATATTTTGATTGTGGTACTTTGGACCATGATGATCGGAAGGCTTGGGAAAATCATACAGGGGTTTATAACTATTGTGATCCTAATAATGAACAGGGTTTCAATTATGGAATATTTGGGAATGCAATGAAAAATAATGTTGTCTCCTCAAAATTCCTCGAGAAGTACTTCTATTGTCTTTGGTGGGGCTTACAGAACTTGAGGTATGATTTCACAAGCATAGAATATTACCATATGTACTAAAACAGCAGACTATTTGGTCAGATAATTTTTACTAATTATTTATGATTCATTTTCTTACATTTAGTTATATTTTTATTAATGAATAATGAAGATTATCTATACTATATATAACGTGAGGTGCCCCCCTGGGAAGCGTGCCTTCTTCTAAGCATGACTTCCTAAAAAGCCTAACCCTTCGCTGTTAAGGCTTTATAGAACTGTTTCCCCTCCTCTTCTCTTACCATCGACATCCCTTCCTTTCTTACATACATGCAGTATTGCATGTGCACCCTGCTAGTGTATATATATCATAAGATATTCATTACAATAGAACCTATGCAATAAACAAAATGCTGCTCAAAATAAAACATCCCAAGGCTTTATAGAGTTGTTTCTCCACCTCTTCTCTTACCATTGACATGCCTTCCTTTCTTACATACATGCAGTATTGCATGTGCACCCTGCTAGTGTATATATATCATAAGATATTCATTACAATAGAACCTATGCAATAAACAAAATGCTGCTCAAAATAAAACATCCCAAGGCTTTATAGAGTTGTTTCTCCACCTCTTCTCTTACCATTGACATGCCTTCCTTTCTTACATACATGCAGTATTGCATGTGCACCCTGCTAGTATATATATATCATAAGATGTTCATTACAATAGAACCTACTCAATAAACAAAATGCTGCTCAAAATAAAACATCCCAAGGCTTTATAGAGCTGTTTTCCCACCTCTTCTCTTACCATCGACATCCCTTCCTTTCTTACATACATGCAGTATTGCATGTGCACCCTGCTAGTGCATATATATCATAAGATGTTCAATACAATACAACCTGCGCAATAAACAAAATGCTGCTCAAAATAAAACATCCCAAACCCCCATTGTGAACATGCAGAGATCCCCACTTAACAGTTTTTTCACTTCCAGAATTGACTTGAGGAATCATGCTTTTATTCTCATTTGGGTATGGTTTTTATTTGGAATGTATTAATTCTCATATTTAGGCAAGTTTTGCTCAATTTGATTCATAATATTATCCACTGCCAAGTGGTGATAGGGAATTGCTTATATTTGCAAGTACATACTGTTAGTATGGTACAAAATATATTATTTTTTCCCTCCACTACATTTATCTATTTCTCTTCGAAATTTGGAGATTTTATTTTAGAGGTATTCCTTTCTTCAATAATTTATTTATTGGTAGATGGATATAGTACAAACTATTCAGGTTTGAATAGATCTAATCTGTTTTGGCTGATCTAGATGATAAAATTGTATATTAAATGCATGCTTTGGGTTGTGTACTTTTGGCATTTTCTTCATTTTCTATTTCTTTGTGAAAAATAAAAAATAAAATAAAAGATTGATTTCTCCCATTTGAGCACCATATGAAGTCTTTATTGCACATATATGGATTTGAACCCAAATTCATGTATTATTATTTTCAAAATATTAAGTTTTTTAGTTTGTACCAATAGGAGGAAAAATTGTGCTATTACCTAATGTCCATCTAAGTGGAGGAACACTTGCCATCAAGTATTCTCCTATATCTCCCTTTCCAAATACCCCAAAGTGAGAAACTTAGGAATCTTACATTTTGGTGATCCTCAAGAATTGAAATCCACATGGCTGCATGGAAACAACTCTTCTACATATCAGGTGATGACACCAAGAGGCAAAAAGAAAAATTCTATCTATTTCATGCCACCTTATAGGCACTGAACAAATGAGCCACACACTTTATCTATGCAATATCTGCATCTACTATGAACGTAACGGGAAAACAAAATTTTATCTAGAACCAAAGTCTAAACAAAATTTTATCTAGAAAAGGAAAACCATGTGGTGACATCAGCAGGAACCTGGCTCCTGCAGCAATTGCCTGGGTAACATGGGTTGAAAGGAACAGGAGAAATTTTAAGAATTCAGAAAGCAATGAAGCAACGTTGGAGCGAGCTGTTTTGAGGTTAATGCATAGTTGGATGCTAGGCCAACCAGCAGGAGTCAATATTCACATTGAGGTCTTCTTGTTATGTAATAGTTTTTATGATCTGGATGGTGGGGTGTGAAGGGTGTTGATACAGTCTTTCCTTGTTCTAGATGTTACTTCTGTGTTAAGTCAGTAGTAGTTTCTTTGTACTGGTACAATTTGTGTACCTGTATAATTTCTTGACTATATATATAATATCCATTACTTACCAATAAAAAAAAGTCTAAACAAAAGTTTCTACGTAGGGCAAGTGTGGCTATTCTAAATTATGTAACCTTAATCTTTCAAATTCACCCAACGTCTTTTTATTGAACTTTATTAAGAATTCATCTTTATGTTCATCCTTCAAGTTATTCTATTGCTACCATATTTGAGTACAGGACCCTCTTTGGGAGTCTAATAGGGGTTACACATGCTCAACTTACCTCAATTACTCCTTATATATATTTTTTGATGCTTACTGAAACTTCATTAAGATCAAATAGGAAGTTACAAGACCCATGAGATATGAGCGAGGAAAGAAAAAGAAAAAGGAAAACAAGACAGAAAGAACAAAGGATATCTGAAATACACAAAGAGATATCAAAACCTAACCATGATCCATTTGTACCATATTAGACCAGTCACAAATCAAATAAGAAATTGTTACAGATTTGAACTCCTTATGTAGACACACCCAAGAGGAGGTAGACACCAATATATCCTCAAATAATCAGTCTCTATCTGAAATGGGCAATTCAAAGATGCTTCTGTTCCGAGCCAACCAAACTTTCCATATGGTAGAGAGGAGATATGCTTGAAAGAACATCCTCCCTTTTTGAAAGGAATGGAAAGGACTATTGATGAACAAGATAAGCCAGCAAACACTCTTTAAGATAGAACACCAAAAGAACCTTGCCATCCCACAATGTTTTTGTGAAACAGGGATGTAAAATAGAGGGCAAGATAACCCAATAATAATCCCAATTTAAAGAATCCAAAGGCAACAACTATCAAAGAACTAACAAACCAATTTAATTACTAAAAACAAATGGAAGGTGGAGAAAACTTATCAAGACTGAGGCAAGATGAAATCCTCTATAGTCTATACTTAGGGTTGATTATCGGGCAGGGCTGGCACGGCCCAGCACCTACTAGCTGGTCGTGTTGTGCCTGGGGTACCGGGCACTAGGCCGTTAAGGCACAGTCCACTAGGCATGATGGCCCTGCCGTGCCGCCCGCGTGCTTGCATTACAAAGAAGGGGGTTTTTTACCTTTTTTTATTAACAATTTTGGAGAAAATTGTATCCCAATATATGTAAGAAATGTGTGTGAATAATATATATATATATATTTAGAATTTTCTGTGTTATTTATTTATTTTTTCCTTGTTTTTTATTTTTTTGAATTTTATAAATTTATTATGTGGCCCATGGGCGGCCCACGTGCCACGGCCTAGCACGGCATGGCTCAGCCTTAGCCGTGCCTGGGGTATTGGGTTACGGGCCAGGCACGACCCATCTCCCAAGTGGGAGTGGGTCGTGCCTTGTCCGGCCCGCAGCCCGCTAGGCACAGGCTAAATGTGCCCGTACCGTGCTAGGCCGACCCGATAAGCAACTCTATCTATGCTTAAAATCTTAATTGCCCCCTATTGGAAGGATTCCTTAGTGCAAAGGGTGGATGGCGGTAGACTTCCAACGTTCAACGGTTTTACACCATTTCAGTAGTTTGCACGGGTATATTGAAGGACAACGAACCAACCAAAAAATTTCAAAAAATTCATAAAGAACAATGGAAAGCCAACTTTGATTTGTTCAAGAGAGGTTTTCAGATTTTTTTCATCACTACTTTTGAGTGAGAAAAGCCCCAATAAATAGTTCATGAACCATTGCATAGGTTCAAGAAGCACCCCTATGAAAAACCAGTTCAAAACGAAGCAAAATGGTCAAAAACTGTCTTTCACGCTCGAGCCCGGGACCGACGCCAAGGCATAATCTCTAACGAATGAATTTTGGGCTTGAGCGCGGATTAGGCGTGGGACTAGCACCAAAGCAAAACAAAACAAGGACTTTTGGCGCTCAAGCGGGGGTCGAGCGCCAAGGCACAAGACTTTAAATACTTGAACGATGAATCAGACGTTATCTCATGCAAATCTCGAGTTGCAAACATTAAAATCAAAAATTTTCTCGAGAGAGCTCGAGCGCCTGACTAGCGCCAAGGCAAAAAAAGCCAAATTTTGAGTTCTGTTCATACAAAACTTAATTTTTCCCAATTTTTATTGAAACAACAATATGAAAGACACTTAAAAAACATAAAAGACAAGAAAAATATGGAGGAACATTAGGAGTCTCAATTTTGAGACTTCTTTAATGTGTTCAGATACAACAAATGTATCATCAAATGGTCCACCGATTCTACATCTCTAAAGCACAATACACACAAATGAAGGGAGATAGATAACCACTTCCTTCTCCTTTGAAGATTATCAATAGTATTAATCCTATTGTCGAGAGTAGTCCAAAGAAAAGGCTTTACTTTGTGGGGAGCCAAAGACTTCCAGAGACGAGGTGGGGGAAAAGGAGGGGGAAGAGGAACAAAAAGGGAACACAAAAACTCAAAGAAGGAGCTGGACAAAAAGAGACCATGCTGTGAAAGGGACCAAATACGATGATTTGGACGGCCAGGCTCAAGAATCACCAAACTAAGGTCCTCAAGAAGAGAACTTAATTCCTCCATTTCCGCAGGCCTAAGGTCTCATCAAAACTTAAGGTTCCAAACAAGACTAGTAGGACTCCAAGAAAGAATGACCGAGATGAGTGGATCCACAAGTAGTCTAATACGAAAAAGTTTGGGAAACCGAAGGGAAACAAGACTTACCCCACGGTCGGTCAGAAAAAATAAATAAATAAAGAGGACCCATCATGGATTTTAAAAGAGATCAACTGCTGGAAAATAGGAGCAAGAACAAATACTGTGAATTCTGATTATATGGTTGACATATTGCCCAATCTTATGAGATCCGTATTTGCTAATAATAATATTGTGCCACAGGAACCCCTTCTCTTCCCCAAACCGCTACAACCATTTCCTTAACAAGGATGAGTTTCTAGATTGTAAATTTCCCAGCCCCAAACCCCCTTGACTTTTGCTCATCCATTCTGTACTCCATCGAACTAAATGGTCCCTCTTAACCTCTTTCCCACCCTAGAGAAAATCCCTTGGACATTTTTCTAACACCCTAATGATCCCTATTAAGATTGCTCTCAACTTTCAACATGACACTATCATTCCTTATATTGGAATAAAATTTGGTATTACAGCTATGCTAATTTGAAAAAACAATAGAAACAACGGCAAAAGTCACGAAGACCCACTTCACACCATTCACCCATGGATTGCTATTTTGCCCAAATGGTCTTCCATCTTTTAGTATATTGGGTAGCCAATTCTTCTAGCTTCTAGCAATGGTTATGAATTATGTTGTTGCTAGATAAGAAGTCTTTTAACCAAATTTTTGCTTGTTATATGCCAAGATAACAAGAGGGCCCACATATGGGAGTAGAGGTTTACTTTTCTGTTTTATAAAATTAAAAAGTCACTGATTATGAGTTGAACATTGTCAAACTCTCAGATTGAACCAAAACAAACATAGATTTAAAATCAAAATTTTTCAAAGCTTAATGATTATACTTTGAAATTCTTAATTGAATAACTGGTCATAAATATTATATTAAGTAGAAATGATTATTTTCTGCTACTATTGAATTATATAGATGCCATAAATAGCAGCTTATTTACGTAAATTCTGGTGCATCTCTTCTATTTCTACAGTTCATATGGGCAGAACTTGGAGACAAGCACCTTTATTGGGGAAACATCATTTGCTATTCTCATAGCGATCGTGGGTCTGGTTTTATTTGCCCATCTGATTGGGAACATGCAGGTAATTAGAAGGATTCTTCATTTCTTCCTCTCATGTATTCCCGATGGGCGATTTGTTAAAAGGAACTAATTCCTGTCAGTCTCCCTTGCATAGATATCTGTTTATTATTACTGTTATTATTATTATTATTATTATTTTACCTTGTTTGGGATCTTCTCTTGCATAATTGGACCTTGTCCAATAAATAGCCATTCTTTAATGTCCAGTTAGTTATATTGCAATCATTTGAGCACTTCAACTTGCGGCTTTTATTTTATTGAGAAAATTACAGTTACCTCTCTTCTAGGTTTTGAGAACTACAAATATCTTCCTTGAGGTTTCTGAAATGACACCAACCTCTTTTCTGGTTTTGTTATCTGCTGCTTTTACCTCCCTTATTTACTAATATAATTGAAATTTGAATCTTCCTTGACAAATTTACCCTTCTTTAAGTGCAAAAAGTTTAAGATTTTGAGATTTTTGATAGGGAAAAATGATTTTGGGGTTTAAAAACAGTAATAATCAATTTAAAAATCACGAGTGATTTAATCTTTTAAATTTTTATTACTTTAAATAAAAATTAATGTGGGATAAAATGGTCAAATTACTACTTTTGTTGATTTTACAACTTTGACAAGGGAGGTTAGTGTCATTTTTGAAACCTCAGGGGAGGTATTTGCAGTTTTCAGAAACCAGAAGTGAGGTGAGTGTAATTTGCTCTATTTTATTTGTGAGATGCTTCATCCATAAACACGCCAATTATTTCTTGTTTGTTTTCCTTGTTTGGAATAGGATAGTATCTTTGAAAATGCTGTTTCCAATAATATTTTTTTGATATTAGACTGGTCTAAGTGTCTCTCTACAATGGGCTTATGTTCAATTCCTAATATAACTCCTTGGTCTGATGACATTAAGTTAGCGTCTGGTAAAGGCCTTCCAACTAAATTTGAGAAATGCATCCCTCTGTACTTCCTTGGATCATTAATAAAGCAAACATGTATTAAACAAAAAAGAGTGACTGGATACCTGAATAGAGGTCAGAAAATTACAAACAACAAAACACTGAAAAAGGAAACATTATAGTGATTTTGATGGGAATGAAGGCCCACCATCCAGTAGGGATGGCAGCGGTTCGGTTTTTAGAAAAACTGTAACCGAGCTGAAACTGATCAATACAAACCCAAAACTGGCTTAGTAGGTTCAGTTCAGTTCTATTCATCGGCTTCAACCAAAAATCCCTAGTGGGTGGTCTAACTTTGACATGTGTGTGTGTGTGTGCGCATGCGTATTTTGGTTCAGTTTGGCCTTAAAATTGAAACTAAACCAAAATCAAATCGGGTTTATATAGCATAAACCGAAACTAAACCAAAACCAATTAAGGACAATACAAAACTGACCCTATTAGGTTTGGTTTATCAGTCTTAACCGAACTGTTGCCATCCCTACCTGCCAGGGGTAGGGGGTGATGTATGTTGGGGACTAGTGGCAGTAGATGCTTGAATGGATGTCCAGAAAATTAAAAACCATAAGATGCTAATGGTTGAAATGTTATAATTACTACAACAAGAAGGAAGGCTCACATAAAAATGAATGAATAGAAGCTTCTTTATTTGTTAGCTCAGTGGCTTCACAATTAGACAGTCCAGGGACACGAAATGGATGTTCACTCAAGATAAATGCAATTTTAGCTTGTTAGAAAGTCCTCAAAGCCCTCCCAATCAAACCAACCAAACAGCTCTTGGAGGAGTTGGAAACATTCCACTCATGATCATGATTCCCTAATTCCTGACACTTTAAGACTTCTCCCAACGAACATTTGACAAGATTAACATCAATAAAGTGGTATGGTGGAAGGATCTAACAATTGGTTAAATTAACAACCCCTAAAAAGATGGAGGCTGGCCCAAGAGGCTTCTCTCTAATGTCTAGAAATGTTTGTAAGAAGAAGACCAGGGAATGCAAGAAGAATACATTTCTAGTATGAAGCAACTGCTATAACTATTGACATGATTGTATGGAGGTTCTTGTTTTTCTTCTCTAAGATCATTGAAATGTGCCACCGTCAAAAAGCTTCTTATAATGTTACTTTTACCTTTGAAGCTTGAATGCCTATGCTCAAGGTTCTAAATTTCTCTATCACCAGCCATTTCACTAAGCATTTTTGGCTGGTGACATGGAGGAAATTGCCCCACCTTGAAAGGAAAAACATTTTTAATTTAATATTATTATTTATTTTGATGTATATGTTATTTATTGAAGCATAAAAACAGTTTTAATAGTGAATTATACCATTGAGTAACATTTTAGGGACCATCACATAGTGTGATAGTAAAAACCTCAAGCTGCCAATGTGAACACAGGTTAGAGTTTGAGCACAACCACTTTACATAAAAAAATGCCGAATATTAAGTCTGTTGCTAGTCCACCGCTCTTGGGACCTTCCTTCTCTCGAACTACATGGGTTATGGTCCTTTAGATAATATTTTCTTGTATTCTTCCCAAGGTTTTGAAATTTCTTCCATAAATTTGGTTCATTGTACCCTAGAATGGTGGCTTCTTGTTAATATTTCAAACCATAACTATGCTAATAGCCTAAGATAGCTATTAGTTATCTCCAGGAGTTTCCCAATAAGATTATCGAATAGCACCACAAACTTGGCCATTTTTTAAAGTGAAACTGATACTTTGCTCCAAAAAAACAATTTCAATCCACCTAGGCTTGGATGTGAAACTCATGATCGTGCTTAAAGAATGATAAAACATCTCTCAAATTCTATAAAACATTTGGTATTTAATTAATCAAATTATATATGCCAATTAAGAACTCAAGTTTCACTTGATCAAAATCAATATGCCAACTAAGGACTCAAGTTTTACTTTTATGGTGTCTTAATATCAACTTAAATATACATTAGTACTTCTAATTTGATTATACTTATTTTGAGCCTTAATAATTACAATAAAGTAGTAACTTGTTTTTTTAGTACAGCAGAGATTTAGAAATTCTGAGAATTCGTTCTATTCTAAAAGCCATCAAGGCAACTAATAAATTATAAATAAGCACCAGGAATTCCAACAGGGATGATCCTTGATTTTTATTTTGGATTTAATTTATTTAATGAAATGCCTCAGATTGCCTATAAAAAAGGTTAAAAAATAAAAACCCGGAAAACCTCATATGAGTAATGAAATCCTGGGACAATAGGTAAATAACTATACAGTCTATCTAATGACACCAATTTTGTATTCAGACACTTCATGGATAATAAAAATTTTCCGAAGCACGTTGACAACATCTTGTCCCATTTAATTCAATAAAGTGAGGCCCATGTTGCAAGGTGTTTAGTTGTAAGCCTAATGAATGTGCATTATTTATTAAATGCTTAAATTTATAAAATATGAGATATAACAAATCAATATATTAAATTTCAAAGTAGAAAAAAAGAAAAAATAATTAATTTTCGTCATACCAAAATTTAATGGGGGGATATTCATCAATTTGATAATTTTCAAGCTTCATGCATATGTTTGTTAAATTAAATGGAAAATGAAATGAATAATTAAAGCACACGTTTGCAAGTAGTTCTTATTGTAAATTCTATTGTCCCTAATTTCACTTCTTTGTGTTTGAAACCCTGGATTTGGGGAGAAAAGAAAAGAAAAGAAAAGAAGAGAAAAGAAAATAATGGTTTTCTTTTCTTTTGTAATATTTGGATGAGATGAGAAATGGGAATAAAATTAAAATATATTTTGATAAGATTGTGGGTTGGGGGTGGTGGTAGATCGGTGGCAGTGGGGTGGTGAGTGGTGGGTTGTCGTTGTTGTTGGGGGGGGGGGGGTTGCATGCTCGGTGGCAGTGGGTGGTGATGGTGGCAGGGTTAAGTTCAATGGTGGTGGTGAGTGGTGAGTGTTTGATGAGTGGGTTGGGTTGGGGTGAGTGATGGTAGACTTTCTTTTCTTTCAAAATCTCTACCTTTTTAGGAGAGAATTTTTTACCTCCAAAGAGAAAAGAAAGAGATTTTTTTATACTAATTGTCTCTTCAAATCACTTTCCTTCGTCCCCAGTCCCAACCAAATGGGAGAAAAGAAAATTTCAGCATTTTCTTTTCTTTTCTCTTGGAATCCAGACTTCCAAACACAGCCTTAAATGCATAGAGTGCAACACTCAATCATAAATGAGTCTAAAGGTATGAAGAGAAGTCTCATATGTACCTCATATTTAAAGGTGTGAACATCTTGGAATTTGTGCCTTAATGATTAATCTTTGATGCAATTTTGTTGAGTGTCATCTTGAGGAGTAAGCCTTATGTGACTTACAAAATACTGATATCTTCTGTTTAATGGTTTATTTTATGAAATGATTTTACTAATTATTTCGTTATTTTTAATTTTTTTTAAATAAAACTGTGATCATGAGGCATAATACCTCATGTCCTTTGAGAGTATGACATGTTGCCTCAAACCTTCACATTTTAGAAAATCAATTTTTCTTGTTCATTGCCAGAACTAATTTCTTCTTTCTTCTCTACTTGGTAAAATAGCAAATTATTTTTCTTTTCCAGCTTCTCAATTATGCTTTTCTTCACTTGATGATAGTCTTAAAAGACAACAAATCCTTTTCTGGCTATTTAATAATGCTTCTGATTCCAGTTTTCCTTTTCAATTGGTTTAAGGATACATGCTATGAACTTGTCTTATTTACTGTAGACCTACTTGCAATCCATCACTGTGAGGCTTGAGGAGTGGAGGCTTAAGCGAAGAGACACTGAGGAGTGGATGAGACATCGTCAACTTCCTCAAGATTTAAGACATCGTGTTCGTCGTTTTGTTCAGTACAAGTGGCTCGCAACTCGGGGAGTAGATGAAGAAACCATCCTTCGTGGCTTGCCTACTGATCTCCGTCGAGATATCCAACGTCACCTATGCTTGGACCTTGTTCGACGGGTATGATTTCCCCCTATTATTTGTTTTATCTAATACATCTACAAAAACAAACGCATTTCTCATGTGCCATCTGTTAAGATCTTTCCTGTATGTATGCGTGGATGTGTATGCAAGCACGTGGACATTTTGTCCGTATTTGTGCTTGAATGTTTGCATTGCATGTGAGCATGTGTGTTTGTATGAGATTGGGTGCATATGTTCCCGTGTGTGCATGAGGGTGGCTAGGAGGCAGGGGGTGTTACACAAAAGTGGTCTGCTTTCCTGTTGTTGTATGGCAACTTTTTACTATGAGATTGGCTGATAAGTCCAGTCCATATAGACCATGTGATCGGAATGCTTTGGGTGCAGCTTGTGGACAACCTTCCATCGACATAAGCCCCATAACATCCAATCTAATGCATTTTTCCACATGAATAACATTGTTGAATTTTTGTAATGTTTTTGACCGATAATGGTAGGAGAAGTTGGTTTTCTTTACCATCTTGTGCATTTATTTATGGCAGATACATGGTATATAAAGACAGGGATGTGCAAGGACTAGCAGACCTATCTGACCTCGTTACCTTAGCTGTCAACCATAAAGACAATTGCTAAGTTGTTGCATATTGATACATAAAATGAGGAAACACGATCATCTAGAATAGGGACAAGCAGCTCTCATCTTGTACACATTGCAGATGTGGGGCACACCTTGGAGATCTTTTCCAACAATTTTCCTAATTGGATTATAGATGATACGGGCTATGATTGTCACAGTTGACCATCATATTCTAGCCAAAAGATTGAGATTGACTGATTCATCATCATCATCAAAAGCCAGTTCCTACCAAAATGGGGTTGGCAACAAGAATCTTGTCTCTCCACCCCACTCTGTCAGAAACCATGTCTTCAGTTAATTTGCGTTTAATGAGATTGGCTAATTGCTAGTATTTTTTTTATCAGTAATTGATGAGGCTAATTGCTAGTATTGTCCAGATGCAAAATATTTTCTAGCATTTTTTTTGGGGGTAGATTGCCACTTGTGTGCTGCACTGATTTATAAGGCTAGTGACCTATCAAGAAAAAAAAAGGGTTTTTAAGGCTGGTTTATTGTCTTGCTATCCTCATTTGAGTGTAGCTCTTCTGTTCATATTATACATTGCCATCCTGTAGATCATGCAGTTTGCCTGTCCTGGTGTGAATCAAAATAACTTTCTAATTGACTTGGACGTTGAGGCTGATCATCCTTACTGGGGAGTTAGAATCCCATCATGTACTAGTTTACTTATGTAGACCTTATTGATCTTTTGCTTTAAACAAAAGAACTTCCGAGTATGGAAGCTTGGGAAGAGACCAGCCCTTGCCTGTGGAATGTGTGGTACACATGGTTGATATGAAATCCATTATGGCAAAATCAGTCAAGTTATCCCAGTTGATATTGGAAACATTATGTGGAATTTCCTGCTTGATCAGTCTGAAAAGAACAGATCACTTTAATCATCCAATATAATTGATACTTGATCCTAAAAGATCTCCAATATAATTGATGATTTGATCCTAAGAGATTTCCAAGTTGGGATAATTGGTGGGTCCTGCTCCCTTTGCATACCTATCATGTGTGTGGAAAAGGTTGAGGGCATCTTGTTTTCCCATATTTGAATAAAAGGTACAAAATGATCTGTTCAATTCATTACCAGGTTAGTAAACCACTTATTTCCCTATTTGCAGGTCCCATTTTTCTCGCAGATGGATGATCAGCTACTCGATGCCATATGTGAGCGCCTTGTGTCCTCTTTAAGCACCGAGGGAACTTATATTGTCCGAGAGGGGGACCCTGTAACAGAGATGCTCTTCATCATCCGGGGGAGACTAGAGAGCTCCACTACCAATGGAGGCCGAACAGGGTTCTTTAATTCAATTACTTTGAGACCAGGTGATTTTTGTGGGGAGGAGTTGCTTGCATGGGCATTGCTCCCAAAATCCACTGTCAGCTTGCCTTCTTCCACAAGAACAGTTAGAGCCCTTGTTGAAGTGGAGGCATTTGCATTGAGAGCTGAAGATCTCAAGTTTGTTGCCAACCAGTTTAGACGCCTCCATAGTAAGAAGCTGCAACACACCTTCCGCTTCTACTCGTACCACTGGAGGACTTGGGCAGCCTGCTTCATACAGGCTGCATGGCGTCGGTACAAGAGGAGGAAGATGGCAAAAGACCTCAGCATGCGCGGGTCGTTCATATATTCTTTGGATGGGCAAGTGGATGAGAGAGAAAGGGAGGAAGAGGACCATGCTGCCGCCTCTGTAAATCCTTCTCAGGCAAAACAGAATCTTGGGGTCACAATACTGGCTTCAAGGTTTGCTGCAAATACAAGAAGAGGAGCTCAGAAGATGAGGAGTCTTGAGATGACCAAGTTACAGAAACCTGAAGAACCTGACTTCTCCGCCGAGCCTGATGATGATGATTAGTTGCTTGACAGTACTAGAGGTATAAATTACAGCCTCAGCCATTCATGAGGTTGATGCTTGTACCAGTACAAAATTACCCTAAAAGGGGACAGCACATTTGGTGTTACCATTGGAAAAATCATGTCTGACACTAGAGAGAGGCTATTTTCTCAAGTTGTGTATGTGAATATACCCTACCAATTCGGGATAGGCAGCATATGGTTTATATGGTGTTTGTAACTTGTATTTATAGATTATCAGTTCTAAAGGTTAGAAGAGTTCCAACACATTTCTCAATATGTGATGTTTTTATTGAAGAAAGTATGCCTGATACTAGAGATAGGCCATGTTTTGAAGTTGTATGGATTTGAATATACCCTAGGAGATTGGGATAAGCAGTTTATGGTTATTCTGGTGTTTGTAAACTGTATGTATAAGTTATCAATGTTACTGAAGGTCAGGGGAATTCAACCCATCTCTTCAAATTTGTTATATTAACTTTGCTTGATTGTATATTTGTATTGCATTGCAATTGCCTAGGAAACACTTTTTTAACTGTTATGTACTTCTAGGGTCTATTTCTTAGTTCAAGATGTTTTTAACTAGAATCAAAGATTCAAATCACATGGATAATAAGAACAGATTTCTTGCTTTTCTTTGAAGCAAAAGAACAATGCTCTCAGTGGGCTTGCACATTATAAACATGATGCCCGAAACTGAAGATACAATGCTGTGAAGAAAGAGGTGGAAACAATGCTGTCAGTATGCTTACACATTATAAACATGATGATTGAAACTGAAGATACAATGTTGTCAAGAAGGAAGTGGAAATCGCCCGCACTCCTAAAAATTAAAAAATAGAAGTACAACAAACGGCTTCCCCTCTGGATTCGATACAAAATGGAAGCAATACATCCTTTCTATTTGTGTTGAAGCTTCAGAACTCTCTTTTGCTTATGAATGATTCAACTCACTGAAAGGGCACTTTCAGTCTTCTTTTTCTTATGGTCCATATGTATCTATGTCATAAAACTCGATGTTCTTGTATTTCTGGGAAATTATCTCTGCTTGGACTTTTCTTGCTGTGTCTGTTGCACAACCAACGAGAATTAGAACTGATGTACCTGCAAATCCTCGAAAGGCAGTCAAATGTGTGGTTTGTTCAATCACTGCAGGACCGGCTGCTAGCACAGCTAAGAACGCAGAACCCAGAACTGATATCCGGCTAAGAACCTGCATTCAAGGAAAGCAAAGGACTCATCACTTGTTCAACAGCGCATCAAAGTAACACCAAGACAAAACAAATGTTAAAAGAAAGCCCATCCACAAGCTAAAACCATGCATTTGGTAAAACAATAAGTACACTTCTACAGCACACAAAGTAACTTCAGCCAAACAAGTATTACCCAAAATTCTATTGTGGAGATTATGTATTGCTTCTGCCAAGGAATTAGGTAACATCAATCTTTGAGAAGAATAAAACAGAGAGCAAAAAGGTGACAGAAAACCGAAGATTTCCATGGCAGCTCAAAAGCAAAGGTTGGTTCAAGTACTTGTATGGTTTAGTTTCAGGAATCAGTATCTAAAAAGATGAACCAACATCAATTACAAACAATTAAGTAATCTGCAAAGTATAGAATTTATTTCACTAAATAAATGGAAAAGTGCTATAACATATAGACCTTTCAAAGAAGAGGTATTTTGGGCCGTTGAGGCTGAGGAGTGGCCCAAAGAGAGTAAATATGGTGGTCGAAAACATCAGAAAATTGGTGCAGCTTCAAGCTGCTTTGAAAAGGTATAAAACCTAGGAAACATTCATCTGAATACCTTGGATGGCCATAGCCCAATGTCACATTGATTGGTGTGTATAACAATTCAATTGGATGGCTAAATCTAAGCAACGGAAGCCCAAATATGAGGATGTTCACTGACTCAATGGGCCTGATTAACATATAGGTCAAACCACATTTACTGTGTAAAGGCATCATCAATATCTGGATTGCAGCACCATATGTTGCATTAGCAGTTAAGAAGACAACTTACTGTTTTGAGAAACGCAGCAGTGCTTTTCCCAGGTCGAACAAGTGGGATTGATGCACCTTGACGCTTCAATTGCTCACTTACATCATCAGGGTCCAATTGCAGAAAAGTGTAGTAGTAATTGAAGAAGGCTATTAATAGTATATTTGTAGGGAGATAGAAACCACCTACAGAGAATTCACCAGGTTAGGTTTTCATTGTTATGAATATTCATCTGTAAAATGCTAAAAAAAACTGGGCAATTCAATTCTACAAAATTTTTGGATAATCTTCATTTCGTTCTTACGTTTTTTTTTTCTCCTTTTTACTTCCCTTCTTTTCATGAATGGTTGTCCAAAACTAACTGGTCACAAGGCTTGGCCAAATCATAACCTATTACCATCCCAGCTAAAAGCATAAAAAGCTGAACCATGTCTCCCAGCCATATAAAAATCCAATAGTGTATCATAATATGAGAAACAATGGTGGTATAGTAAGCTTGGTGCCCAATTCAAAGGCTAGTTAATAGGTTTCCAAGACAATATAAATCAATCCATGCATTGTTGTCATAATGGCTATCAAAATTCAAAGGCCAGCTAGCAACTCCAGATTGCCTGGGTGCAAGGCAAATAGCATAGCGAACAAAAGTTACAAAATAGTTCTCTTCAAGGATGAGTCATTTCCATCCAAAGTTACTAACTAATGACAAATACAACTAATGAGATACATAATGATGACAATTATAACTATAAATCAATCAACCAAGGTAAAATAATGCAGAAACAAGCTCTTAGATTTGACAAAAGGACAACCCCTACATCAATAAGACAGAGAGAGAGAGAGAGAGAGAGAGAGAGAGAAGGAGATAGTCCCATTATTTTTCTTCCTTTCTGTATTTACCAAGGTCAATAATCAGAAGTATACCGAGAGAGGGAGAGCGTTGAGTTAGGTAGGACCATGTGAGATCAAAGAAGGGTTGAGGAAGGAGAGTATGTGAGAGATGAGGCTGCATTTCAGCAATATATATATATATATATAGATATAGATAGATAGATAGAGCGAGAGAGAGAGAGAGAGAGAGAGAGAGCTGCTAATAAACAGAGATGGAAGGAGAGACAGGAGAGGAAGACAAACATGGTGAGGAGGAAAAAGAATGAGAATGAGAGGTATAGAGAGAATGGCATCGAACGCATAGTAGGCAGAGAGACAAATGTCTACTTGAATGGCTAATTAGTTAGTTCTTTCTTACTCCTGTTCAATTCAAATGGGGCATTTTACTCCCTCACTCCTTAGGGTCCATAAACAGGCGCATTTCATATGTTCATACAAAATTAATAATTACTAATTTATTATAAAAGTAAAGGAGTAGTGCAATAAACAATATCAAGAGCCTAGCCTAGTTCATCTCTCATCTAGACCATAAACCTAGCCCAGTTGCCCAAGAGGGAGCTCAGGCGTCTAAGCAAGTGCTTTGACGCTGATGAATTTACTAATTATTTCTCTCAAAGATAAAAAAAACAGGTCAGTCAATATTAGATCATGATGAGTCGTCCTTGTCTTTCTGTTATCATCTGATTCTGAGCCCCATTCACTGTGTACCACTAGAAATTTATTTTGCATTGTTTCCTCTTTCTCTTTTAATATAGTGGGCCCTAAATTTCCCCCTTCCATTGGATCTAAGTTGATCTTTAAAAAGCTGGTGTTTCTCCTGACTATTTCCACCACGGGTTAGATCCACCCCCCAACAACCACTTCCTGTTCGAATAGCCAAAAGCCAAATAATAATCTTTAAATCATATTACCAGTCTATACTGATGTTAATTTACTCTCCAATAGATTGCACGAGTAAAAAGACAAACTTAATGGCTTTACCTCCTGGGTTTAGAGCCAATGCAGCGTTCTTCAACACAGTTGAACCAGTAAAGCGTGCTAGAGTACCAGGAAGAGCTAGCGACGATGTTGAAAATATGATTGGCATCACTCCAGAACTATTTACCTGCTTAAAATATTTAGATTAATATAAAAAATATCATAAGGTAGCTCACATAAGAATCTAGCGCTTGGTAATACAGAGGGCAGGAAGTGAAATTCAAAGTACAGTAAGGTCCGAAGATTAGATTCTTGCATCTGTCTTCATGTACAAAGATATAGTTTAGAATTATCAGGATACCCTTTTTTTTTCTTTCCTTTGCTCCATTAAAATGTCTATCATAGAGAATTCAGAATTCTATTTAACTAGTGAAGAGAGAAAAATTAATACCAAGTGTATCTGTTTTCTTATTTTTCTAATTTCCTTCTTGATTATAGTATAAAAATAAATAAATAAGTCATTCCCATGCATCTCAAAAAAAATAAAAAAAAATCTAATTTTTTCTTTAATTTTTCCTTGAACTTTGTATTCTAGAACTTATAAAAGCAGCCATGTTTTTATTATGCTTAGTTAATTTTTGCCAGCAAGAGAACAGTTAGGTAGCATGAATTATACAGTTGACAATATTTGTCAGTCTGGATTGAGTTTCAAATAGTTTTTGTAAATTTTAAAATCATTGTAGACAGGATCTATCAGTCCAGACTGGATTGTTTTTATTATTTTGATATTATTGTTGATATAATTTTTCAATTGGGTTTGAATCTTGAAATTGTTCCAGACGTTTATCAGAGCTCGATTTTACGTAAAAAGTGACATTCAATGACAGTGAATCAAGACAAGGTATTATTTATTAGAAATTTTTATGAAATATGAATGAGAAATTTCTGCATATTAATTGCGATTAAAATTTGAAATTGCTTCACAAGTTATGGAAAGTTATCATGCTGATAATTTTTGAAATTATCATAAGATGTGAGATGAAAGTATTACACATATGTTGCATTATGATGAATTCATGCATGAGCATCTCGGCAAGAGTGAGTTGTGAGGATTATTCCTGCAACGAAGTGGTGAGAGGTTCTGCAGAGCCCATGACTCAGCTTTTAGGATGTGGTATGGGATCAGTACCTAGATTTGAGATTCATTTAGGCAATGATTTTAGATGAAACCATATTGAGGTTTGAAGTCAGACTATCACGGGATGTCTAAGCCATTCGCAAATATATTCTCCTTTTCAAAAATAGGGGCTTCGGATTGTGTTCCAATTGCTTGAAAGCCCGTAGAACTACAATAAGCAAGTAGAATGTCGTAGATGTACGAAGGGGTCTAGGAATTGGAGTCTACAGTCAGGATGTATGCTGTTTGGGATACTCCAAAACACTTCACATGCATTGAATATTATTATTGCATGCTTGTTGCACACAAAATTATGAAATTTATGGCATGGCACTTAAAAGATTATGCTTAAGACAGACATGTATTCTAGGATTGCATATCATTGCGTAAATTATCATTAATTTTTTTCTTTAATTATATTGTTATGTATGAACTATTGTTCTGTGTATTGGCTTATTCTACATGTCTAAGGTTTCAAGCTAGAATCAAGTTTGTAGAATACTACCTACTAAGCAATGCTCGCTCATATATTTTAATATATATGTAGGTTCAAGTGAGGATCATGTTTGGGACAGTAGACATATCTCGATTGACATAATGATGATTCATGATAGTCTACTTAAATTATAAGGTTTAATTAGATGTTTGGAGGTTTTTTTTTTTGGCTTTTAATACTTTTGAAAACAGTTGTATTTTTAGCATATTATTTATTGGAGACATATTATTTTATTATTTATTATAGCCAATATTTGGGGCATGATAATAAATGTATAGGTTAAAAGAATCCAAAAAGAGCTTGAAAAAACTAAAAGGACTTGGTTGAAGTGGTCAGAAAATATACCAAGGCACAAATCTTAAAAATTGACTTTCAATAGGTTGGAACGAGGAACTCACCCAATCCAATTCAATGGCATAAGACATTGTTGATGTTGATTTCTTAGATTTGTAATAAGCCCATCTATCTGAGTGTACAATGTGTTATACCATATGGCATCAAATAAATTTACTAACTTCAAGCATTTCAAACCTAAAAATTCTCGTAATAGTGAAATTAGTAAAACAAGCGTAAAAGAAAAGAAAGAAGAAAAACAGGGAAAAAAGTATGGTATTAATTTTAGATAAACTATGAACAATATGAATGCTTAGAGATAGGTCACAATTAGCAAGCAAGAACCTGGTGTACAAACCTTAAATGGAAGGTAGGCAGTCTTTTGAAGCCCCCCAGATTTGCTGCTGTACCTCAAGGCATAGTTAAGAGGGATTTTCCTCTCTGCTTCCTGCATTACTTTGTTAAATCAATTGTTCACAAACTTCTTGTTTACGTCAAAAAATCTTGAACAAGAGATTTATAACTGACCTGGACATATACAATACAAAGGACTAATAGGAAGAAGGATATGATGATGGAAATGAGCCCAACATAATTGCCATCCTGAAATGCCTCTGCAACAGTTCTACCAAATGACGCTGGTAAGTAGGAAATAATGCTTGTGAAGATCAAAAGAGAAGTCCCATTCCCAAGTTTCAGGTCAGATATCCGTTCCCCAATGTAGGTTGTGAGTACAGAGCCAAGTGTCAAAAGTGTCACAGAAGACAAAACCCATTGTGTACTGAAGTCATTGACATATGGTCGAAGATAAAGGACCTGACCAATTGCCTGGCATATAATCTAGAATTAGATGAATGTAAAAAGGTAGAGTATCCAACCTCATCAACTAGTGCCTCATTAAAATCAGTGCAGTTTAATCATTAATTTCACTGTTAGAGAAGCATGAATAAAGGTAGAAAAATGCTTAGAAAAGGAAGTACACGAATCCAAAATCCAACCAGATGCAAGAGCTTTTGCCTGTCATTCAAATGTAAAAAAACCATATAGATGGTCCCTATCATATCAGAGGCTCACTGCTGCCAAAATCAATATTGATAGGAGGGTCCAAACTAACTTTATTAATCAAGATTCCCCTCCATGTCTAATTAAGATTAACTTTCTGTGATGTTGACAATCATTATTGTGTTACAAACTTTGTATGTCAAAGACCCTTTGTTGCTCTTGAAGCTCATATGCATTGATGGGTGTGTTAATGGCTTTGTACCAATGGGATATGAATTCATTTACTTGGGCACCACAGGTTCTATCCGGAAGGCCAGAATCAATAGATATATGCAATACACAGGTGTTCGTCCACTCAAATAATAAAAATACAACAAAACTTGTAAACACAGGGTCCGAGTTACCTGAAAAACAGAAGAGTTTAAACGAATCCCCTGAAAATCCTCAATTATTTTTTTAATGAATAAAATTCTCAATTATTTTTACTAAGCTAAAAAGATTTTACCTGTACTACAGCGAACCCAACAGAAGCATAGCGTGTATACTGAAGAATTTTCTTTCTTCCTGCTTCACCTTCTCTTTTCTGAAGTTCTTGCAACTTAGGATAAATCTGTGTAAGAAGCTGAAACACAATTTGTGCATTGATAAAAGGAACAATACCAAGAGAGCATATCCCAAGCCGACCAATGCCTCCACCAGAAAATGAATCTAAAGTGCTCAATAGACTATTCTGATCCAAATTACCGACAAATGCTTCTCGATTTACACCACCTAGAGGCACATATATCCCAAATCGGGATAGCGCTAAATAGCCCAATAGCTTGAGAAATTTCCCAGGTAATGGGCCCTTGAAGAAATCACCAAAATCAATGGAACTATCTTCAATAGCAGCTGCCAACATCAAGTATTTATGTAAGATCTAAAGCTGGATATTCATTTTTTACAACTCAAAGATATTAGCAGTAAAATAATGTTAACCTACTTATAACTTATCTCACCTGCCAGTCCACGAGCTGAAGAAGTTTTCTCCTTCCTTGTACCAGATGTGCTCTCAAATGTTTTTGAAAACAAGTCCAAAACAACATCCCAAGGAGAGGTAGGACACAATGATTTATCTACATTGAGACCCAGTGGATCAAAAACGGAGCCATCATGTCTGATAAAGAACTACAATTAGCAACCAAAACAGAGGCAACTTCCATAATTAAAGAACCAAATTTCTATGGTTATTCTATACATAAAAAAAGAGGAAGAAAGAACCTTAAATACTTCCTCTGAGAGACAGAGAGAGAGAGAGAGAGAGACCATTAATATTTTAATGTGCTCAAAATTTTGCCACTATATATCATTGCTTGAAAACTACAATTATATGCTACATCCCTATGGGTTTTTCTTGACCATGTTCCATGTTATTCTCGTGGTTCTAAAAACTGTGCCATATCACACGATACCTATAGCGTATCATACGACATGGCACATTACATCAATATGTTTCCAAAAGTAAGCCTTATCATGCAAGAAGGCTTACTTAAAAACATGAAAAGGTCATTCTTTAGAATGACCTGTTCTCCTTAATGAGAAAGGTTTCTAAAAAGCCATCCATTGAAGCCTATTCTCAACTCAAATTTTTGAAAAACAACTTTGTTCAAAGGATCAAATGAAGGAAATTGGATTGGATGACAATTTTAATAAATCATCAATTTTTGAGTTTGACGCATTTAAAACTTAATAATTTCAGATTTTCATATGAGATGGGCATAGGGTTGATCTATCAGGTCCCATGATTCTTGTAATTTTCATTCGAAAATTTATTTGTAATAATTATTTTTTCAAAAAATTTATTAAAAATATCAAAGAAATATTTTAATTATATTAAAACTTAGCATTTGACTTTTAAATTTTTTTATGGATTAGGATAATTGCTTATATAGTTATTATACTAACCCAAATGATTACTACAATTTTTTATTTAAAATCTGGTTTTTGATAATTATTTTTCTTAAAAATAAATTAAAATACAGAAATATATAGCTAATCTCTTTATATTATTGAAAATTTCTACTTATTTGTGTTACTTATAAATTAATTTCTAACTTCTTTAAATTATTGAAGTAGCAGTTCTTTCTTATAGATTTTTTTTATTTAGTTATTGATATCTGTGCGGATTATGGAACATTTTGTGTATGGTTGCTTGTATTAGGCATTATACGAATAAATTTTCTTATTCTATTTACTGGTTTATTTAGCATATTATAGCTAATTTTAATCTTTAATTAATTTTTTCTAAATTTTTCTTTCATCTGTCCAGTGCCAATTTGTTTCTATATCAATATTCGTTCTTTATGTAGGCTTATGATGTGAGCTTGTTTTTGTTTCCAACAAGGGTATATTTTACGTATCCACCGTTTTTCATTCTTACACACCATTTTATAGTATCCGATATGTATCCATTTCTAGACTGGTTAATACGACACATTGGCATGATACTTAAACCATAGTCATTCTAGGATCTTCCCTCCCCATTCTGGGTTTTTCTCCTTTTATCTTTCTCTATTTATTTATAAATTTGCATTTCCATCGAACACCAATCGTTGTACGAATATTACTTTTTTGCTTTCTGTTGTTCATCTGAAAGAGAGGAATGGCATATCTTTGAAGATGGGAGAGCCACAGATTAGAGGATTACTCGGACATAAATTTTCTTGTCTGCCTCTTGGCTAAGTGTTCTCTCCATGTTCAGAGATTGCTCAACTTTGGAGATTATAAAAGGATGGTCTACGATTGTGGTTTCATCCCTCGGAGGTACAGAACTGTTTAAGTTTGACAATTACCTGGTAAGGGAGTGATTAATCTGACAAATATTCACTTGGTAAACCTGGACCATGAGGAGTAGGTAATGTTTTCAGAGATTCCCCGACGAGCATCCTACATGCCTTCTCGGACCATTAGGGGAAGGGAACACCATAAGAACACAGATTTGTGCATCTATTATGGGACTCAGAGAAGCTCTATCACTCAGGTTCATATCACTTTGGAAGATTCGTCCATTGTGATGAATTCGGTGTCCCGTAGATATGAATGTTCTTTGGCCATCCCATATAATTTGTTTAGCTAAAGATATTCCCAATGATTTCAACATCTAGGTCTGCCATGTGCATAGATCTAATTATGGTTGGCTGACCAAGATGACTAAATTGGGAATCCATTGGGTAGGTCTTTGGGGTAATACAATCATATGAGATGCCATATGGAGATTGAGAAGTCCGTTGTTATATTATTGTAGTAGGACAAGGTGAGTTTTTTGTTGGCTTCCATCATGGAGTTAACTTGTATATTCACCTTTGTTCTCTGACATATCATCATCACTCCTACAAAAGGAAAAAAATTGAAACAAACAGTGTCCTTGTCATCTCAATTACAGCAACTTTCTATTGGAAATATAACACAATAATGAACAATAAGTCTTAGAATTGCCTTAGAGCATGCAATATCAACCTACAATAATATAAAGAAGTCCTTGAATCCCAATTCACTTCCTCTTAATTAATATATGGACACTGAACCTCCAAGATGCTGCAGTTTCTATAGATCCTGGTAGGTCTGAATAAAATAATGAAGTCAAGCAAGTACGTTCAGTAGGACCCAACTTCAGGAAATAAAAACATAAAAATATATCAGAAGAAGAGGAGGCTCTGTATTCTAGGAAATTGCATTTATATTTGGAACTAGACCCTCTAGCTTGAGAAGAGCACGCTCAATAGTCCAATAGAGTAATATTCGAGCAAATAACAACTAGTAAATGGGCCAAAACAAAGTGTGAAATTAGTAAATCAATAATGAATTTTCGAAACATTAAAAATAGTTGATAATTAAATTATTTGATTAAGGATTAATGATTAGTAAAGTAATTAAGTATAGCCAGTGAGGAACATGTGTATGCATGGTAAAACTAAAAAGTACCCAATACAAATTCCCCCAAGGACTAATCTATGACAAATAACATGCTCTCCACATTAGGCATCTAATTCCATATGCATCCCAGATGTAGACTCAATCTTAACGAGAGATCCATACTCCTACAATGTAGAACTAAAAAATCTTATTCAAAGAAAAGGAGTATCAAGAAAGCACGTCTGGAGGAAGTCTGGAATCATAGAGAACATACAGGACAAACATAAGAAAATAACAAGTATAATTTGAATAAAATATATTTAACTATCCAAGTTGTCCAGCCTTCGTGAGACATGTAGCCAAGAATTTTGAAAGAGAGAGACGGAGGAGGATTTTTGCAAAATGAATTGATATATAGGTAACAATTGAGGGCTATCAAGAGGCAAAGTTTTACTTTTCAAGTTTAACCAATACTACAGCTTAAGAACTTGGAACCTCAACATCTATAAAGGCAAGGAATGGTATCCTGATGACTCAATTTGAAATGTCTAACCAAGGTTTTAAATCTCAGAATTCTTATCAGTACCAGCTAGGGGTGCAACTCGGTCCGGTTAAAACCGAACCCGAACCGACTTCGGTTCGGTTTGGTTCGGTTTTATAGTGCTTCGGTTCGGTTTCGGTCCAAAAATCCCTAAACCGAACTAGGTCGGTTCGGTTTTGGGTTTCATGTTCGATTAAACCGAACCGAATTCATATATATATATATATATATATATATATATATTATAATATATAATATATGTTTTATATATATATATATAATATAATATATGATAAACTTTTAAAGTTTATCTTTACACTTAAAGGATATTACAAAAAAACCATTGTTTAAGATAAGAATATTGGTCTAACCCGAACCGAACCGAATCGAATAGTTTTCATGTAGTTCGGTTCGGTTCGGTTTGGGTTTCGGTTTTTATATATATATTTGGTTCGGTTTTCGGTTTTGTTGGTTCGGTTTTCAATTCGGTTCGGTTCGGTTCGGTTTAACTATGTATATTTTCGGTTTGGTTTTGGGTTGACATCAACCCGGACCGGACCGAACCGAACCGAGTTGCACCCCTAGTACCAGCCACAGCTGGTACCAAGCAGTATGATTGATACCACCTCTTAATCAATTGAATATGAAAACCTCAAATTACGCTTTATCATATAGACCACTAAACTTTAAAACAATGATTTGATATGAAGTATTACTGTCATCAACCACTAGTGTGTTTAAATTACTCCATCCAACATGTCCGATCTAATGCACTGCCAAATCAAACCCAAAGGCGAGAAATATCACCTTCTTTACTTCCTCTCTCTGCAACAATTTTTCTCTCTCTCTCTAACAAAAAAAAATCTCTAACCCCATTACAATGATTTTCTTTTTTCCTTTTTAGTTTTCTCTTCAATTCTATTATCACTGATGCAAGAAGTCAGAGAAGAAGCTCGACTATAGCCACCATGACAAGAAAAGGAAGAAGCTCAACTGGCCATTCTGTAGCCAAGTGAGGATTTTCAAGCGCAGAATGGCCAGTAGAGCTTAATAGGCGCACTCTCAAAATCTTAGAGGAAGTGCAGAACAGCCGGTAGTGCAGAACACTGCAATTAATCTTTTCCTCTACTGGGTTCATGCACTTTCAAGAAGAAGAAGGCTGCAAGTGAAAACACTTCCTCACTGCTTCTTCTTCTTTTTCACTACTACTTGGTTCTTACTCTCCCTACTCAACTAACCTCTGCCGGGGTGCACTTTCAAGGAGAAGGCAATGAACCTAGTGGAGTTCACTTGGTCATTAACCAAAGCCATTCCCAGTCCCTCTGGTTTCAAAACCCAGGCTATACCATGTTGGTACCACTATTCCAGTTAACTAGGGCGGTAACAAGTTTGTACCGCCTGAGTCACAGCTGGGTAGCAATGAGTCCTGCGATTCAAGAAGATATTAACTATCAAAGTGCCAACACATATCGGTAAAGGCCAATATCGCCTGAGTTTACAAACCATGAGACTTACTAATTAATACTAGGAACTTGTTCCATAATTTCAAAAGTACAAAAGGAAAAGAAAATGATAAAGGCACTATGGTGTTAAAGAATAAGATCATCCCACCAAGCCACCGAAAATCAAATATCTATAACTTCATAAGAAACTAAGAATCTGATGAGACAACAAACTAAAAATCTAGACATGGCTTGGAAGTCATCCTGGTAGAAAACAATGTAACGAGTGGGTATGTTATCTTCCACCAATTGAACTCGTAGCACTCGAGGTACTGAGATTAACTACAAACAATTATTAAAATTCATGAACTAAAACCTAGACATGGAGACAAGGATGCTCAGAAGCCATCCCCGGATGAATCAAATGTAACCAGTGAGAAATAATCCCTCCAAATCAGTAAACCAACTCTTCACAACCAATATAAATACACACAAAATGTTGAGTTTCCAGAGCAGTGTCTAAAACTAAGAAATTCTATATCATAAAAGGTGAAATTATATGCTTCCATGAGAACCCCCGAAACTGCATAACCATTGTTTTAAATATCTGCAACAAATGCTGACATTCAAAAGATAACAATCGTGCTCAATTATAGTAAGATGAAAAGACTACAAATAAGGGAAAATTTTAAGAACCCAAAGACCGAGGCAAGAAAATTAACAATATATATATCTATTCTGTGATCAAAATTCAAAAACCAATTTGGGAGATGAAATGAAGAAGATTCTCGAAAAAGGAACGTCGGAAAGAGTACCCGGTGGAAGGAAAACGGAGATTCGAAATGGGGCCGTTGTTGGGTTTTCTGTCGACGGCGAAGCTCGCTCTGCAAATTGAAAACCGTGGATTTGAAGGGGTTATGGGAGTAGAAAGCGCCGAGAGGTTGAAGAAAACTGGGGAAGAAACTTCTCTGACCGTTAACAACATTATCCTCCTTTCTCTTCTGCTTCCGTTATTCCGCGAGGCCTAATTTTCATGATATAAAACGAAAAAATAGAAGGAAAAAGAAAAATGCGTTTGCCGGGAGTCGAACCCGGGTCTATTGCTTGGAAGGCAATTATCCTAACCGTTGGACTACAAACGCTTGACTGGGCTTATGGGTTTTTACATTGTATTGAAAAAGAAATTAATTTTAAAGGTGTCATCACTAACTTGTACATTTATACTCGGATAGAGTTCCATAGGTTGGGTTCAGATCATCTGGGCTATTGAAATGAGATATTGTTTAATCTAATCCTAGGCATTTAGCAAAAAATTTGAAAACATAGAAAAGGCTGCATTTGGATAACAGGAAGTTTTTTTTCAGCATAGAGGGTATAAATATTTCAAGTGCCGTCTTTCTAATAAAATTACTAAAAATTTAAGAAGATAGCAAAAGGGAGGCTAGACTGAGGCCATATCAACCGAAGCCTACGTTGGAAGATTTGCTAGTCCAAATGGTAAGTAGTGTGTACATGTCAGCATCATTCACAGATGTTGACACTCCACTCACCCTTGGACCAATAGATCTTCCGGCGAGGGGCTCTAGTCGATTTCAAATCAATTAGGCTTGGGCTTCTATTTATTAGGGCCAATCTTTGAGTTATGTGTGAAGCCTAAAACTGGGCCCGGCTGGTGGAGCTTGAGCAAGCCCCGGCTGGTGGAGCTTGAGCAAGCCCTAGAGTGCACATGTGCATTGGTAAGCTTGTACTTGGAAGTCTGTTTGCATTTAGACTTTGAAGGATCAATATAACAGATGCTCAGGTCCATCTAATTAAAGATTAGGCTTCCCTACAAGTGCATCGGAATATTACAAGATTGCCACCAGGAAAAACGCAAAACACGATTTTTGGTTTTTAAAAACTCATATTTTACGTTTCTAAAATCTAGGATGTTTTTGAAATTGTTTTTTCACTAAAAAGCAATTTGAAAACCATCAAACCAAACACGTTTCTAGTTTTCTGCTTTTGAAAACAGAAAAACCGTTTTTAAACACATTACCAAAAACCCTCTTATTCCATCAATCTGGATCCTCTAAGTTTAGAAACTTCTGTAATTTTTATTTCTGAAAAGTACTTAAATTAATCAATGATATTACATTGCTCAATAATTAGTTTTTTGAGCATATTATTGCTTTCATAATATTGTAAATATTATGTTATTATGAATATATGTGTATAATTAAATGCTCATTTTATCATGTGGAACATTTGTTCACTATTATTGGTAATACGAAATATAGTTACTATTATAAAAAATATGTTAACAATTTTAAAATGGGAAATAGAAAGTAATTTAGGGGTATCTTTGTCCAAAACATAGTTAATTATCCAAATTATTGAAAAACTCATGCAGATTTTGCAATTAATGATACCCAATTAGCTTGTTAAACTCGCTTTTAGTTTTTCAGGTGAATAAACAAGCAACTAAACCTATAGAGTGAATAGTCCAAATTTTTTTTTTTGCAAATTTTGTTAATTAGAAGTTTAGATGATCAGTACATTTAAAAGAAGTTTTAGAGACTATATGGTACCATTAAAAAAAATTAAAAACCAAAAACTTTTGTAATTTTTTTTTTTTTTTGGGAACTCAGAGTATCTGGGCCCGCTTACGCTCAACTGACTAATCCCTGAGGACCCATGCAAGACCCTGCAACCCACATGACCCAGTTAAGTCTAAGGCCCATAGACCTTATGTAGGTAGCCCCAAAGAATTGATATCACTTAAGAGGTTTTAAACCTAAGCCTTGTGATTCTGGAAACATGTCGAGAGAAAACTTGTTAGGGAACAATGCATTTGGTAACTGTAATGATCATGATATAAAAACTGTTCATAATAATAAACAATAGTGGTAGCTACCATTATAGTGGTATTGGTGGTAGTTTTAGTAACAGTGGTAGTGGTGGTGGGATGTTAATTAATGGTGGTAGCAAATGAAGCTTGAAGTACTCTTAAAAAAAATTGAAGTTTGAAGTAATTATATTAATCAAACAAGAAATTAGAAAAATGCCACTTGAAAACTGGAAATTGATTTTATCATTTTTAAAGCTGATGAAATTTTCGGTTTCTAAGAACCGATCCGTTTTTTTGATTGGTTTACACAAAATCAATTTAAAATTGTCCACACCAAACACAAATTTTGGGTGTCGGTTCTCAAAAACCAAAAAAAAAAAAGTAAATGACCAAAATACCCATATAATTATACATGGTGAATCAATCAGCATTTCTTCCAAGACTTTGTCTTGTTAGCGAAGATGGGGATACAAACTGTCTTAACCACTAACTTATCCAACAGAACAATCTATCTTTTATAGAATTTCTAGAGAGAGAGAGAGTCTTTGTCCTTTTTGCATGAAATATCTCTCTCAACAACCGCCAATTACTCCGAATTTCACTCACAAGACTCTTAACATGTAGTGTTCCACTTCTACCTAAACCAACCAAGCTTACTTGCTCACGTCTTCCCTGCCGTTCCAGTCTTCTTTTCAACAACCATATATGCCTCTCTGTGATTTTTGTTCTTTGATGGACTTTACGTTATTCCTCCACTAATCTCTGTAAACTGATCTTGGCAAGGCTTGACCCCACAAACCCAACAAAAGCGAGGCAACAACGTGTAATATGACAGAGAAATGCAGGGGTGGTTTTTAATTTTGGGCACAGTAGGAAGGCACAACCGACACCTACAAGGTCGTTGAGGCCTCACATGTTACAATGGCTTGCAGTTATGGTGATGATTTGGACATTCTGGTTTCAACGTACGTCACCTTTCCTTTTCTTATCTCTCCCTCTCTTTTGGCTTGGTTTTTACAGATTTGACCACGCCAATCACGCATTTTAACATGAGACACTAATGAAAGGTCAGAATGAACATGGAATAGACTGTGGAATCAAAGAAACGATTTTGATAGACCGAGATTAAGACATAAGATTTAAGATTCGTGTCCCCGGCCGATCCTACTTTGATAGGAACTAACTTTTCATGATCATTATGATTTGATCGCCGATCCTACTTTGATGGGAACTAGCTTTTCGTGATGATTATGATTTGGTCATAATCAACAAAGAACCATTGGATAAAATAATTGATTACACATAATGTGTTACATTTCTACCGGTAAGAGCACGCCAGCGCAAGACACATTGCAGAGGAAAGCCTACCTAATCTAGACGACATGTGGAGACATGTTGCATAAGAAATCCCAAATCTGCAAGCATGTTTGACATCCTAATTCCGCATAAAAAATGGATGAAATCCCGATAAGGTATAAGAGTCAGGAAGAACGCTTAACTTAACAAGATGTTTTTTAGGGATAAAACCATGCAGGGTTAAGCCCAAAGCAGACATGTTAAGGCGGTATGTTCCTTTGTTTCTCTTTAGGGTCTTATCTTTTAATGTTTTTCTTTAACCCCAAGTTAGGGAAGTAAAAAACTTTTGTGGGTTTTAAGGTCAAAGATAGTCAGTCAATCTTGGATGGGTCAAAGATAAGTCTTTTCCAACAATGACTGGTTTTGATTATTGTCTGCTTCTAGTGGTGAAATCTACTCGTTGATTTTTCCAACAAATTTTGTGATTGATGTCTGGCATTTTGTTGTTAATGTTTGATGGCAGTTCTATATTGTATAAAAGGCTCCACAATAAGCAAGGGAAGGTGATATTTTCCCTATAGCTAGAGGAATCACAATCTTCTTCCTGGACTGATTTGCAATCATTAATTAAAATAACAAAATTGGATTGCTTTCATGTAAGATACAATGATGGCAACAGTGAAGTGACTATGTCCTTCTAAAGCTCAACTGATGTTAATTTTAGGGACCCTTTGTTGTCTCTTTCATAATTTTCAAACTAAGCTGCAGCTGCAGTACTAAACCTTTATCATTTCTTCTTCCATACAACTATAAAGCGAAACCAAAATATTTTAGCTCAACAGTTTGGTTTTTCAAAAAAAAAAAAAAGAAAACCATTCTTTAAAAACCCCTAAAAGACAGCACCCCTTAAATAACTTCCCACCAAGATCTCCTTCAAGAAAACCACCCACTCCCAACTCCTTTAAAAAAATTTTAAAGACTCCCATATCCCCTAAATAGCTACCCATCTATGACTTAGGAGGGTATTTGACAATCTTACAAACTGTAAACGCCGCTCTTTCAGCAAATTTTTTTCTGATAAGCAGCCTTGTAACTAGACATTATCAGCATTGTTGCCTAATGAAGTCTATAACCATAGTTGATCAACATTGTAGCTCTGTTTTCCTTTATGATTATGAATTATGAAAACATCATGCAAAGGGATAGAATAAAAGAAATTTACAGCGAGTTAAACATTAAGAAGACACAGCCTTGAATGTGAAGGTAAGAATTAAAGGCATAAGAAAGCCATGCTGCTGCATTCAGAAATGAGACTGTGAGGGACCCATATCCATGATGGGGAAAGAGATATCATTTTTAGAATAATTGGAACCTCGTTTTCCCACAAGCTTCTCTGCCAAGCTTATCCTCCCTTAGTGCCTGCCGACACCTTTATTTCATTTACAGAACCAAAGACTCAAACATCACAAGCAAAAAAGAAACAAAGAACAAAGGGGGGCATAAGAAAAAGTAGAGGCCCATAAGATTAGCACTTCAAGTAAACTGAATTAATGCAAAAATATACAGATAATTGTTGTACATTTCTCAATACAGCTTTGGGATCTGAAAACCCACAAACCTAACTGATATTTATAACATTTTGATAAATATTTTGGTATCTTCAAATGCAATATGGGCTGAATCTGAAATGCCAAACCACACCCGAACAAGAATCTGGAAAGGGAAAAAAAGGATGGCAAAGAGACCATTTTCCTACATCTAACAAACAGCATCAATTCAAGAGTGGAGAAGACTAGAAGTGAAGATACTGACCATGTCTTATGTAACAACAGATACCCAAAAGGAAGAAAAATGGTCTGGGAAATAAAGAGTGATCAATGAAGTGATGAACAGATAAAAATCCTATGTGGGAATTCAAATATGGTAGAGCCAAAAAGGGCCTTTTATTTGAATTTCAGGGGTCTTCCTTAGCTTTACCTATCATTAATCAAGTGAGAGATGGAACTGCCAGTGTGTATTTTTCTTCTTCATCAATGCATATCAGCCGGTCGCAAAATGGATACATTGGATTCGGTTCTTGTGTTGTTTTCTGCTATTTGATTTCTGTTCTTTCATTAGCTCATTTGCTCACCAATCAGGTCAAGACCCACAAGGAGAAAGGACACCCCTTGAAAGAGTAGGAAGTAGAAGTGCACTCCCTGAGCCGATAACAAGCTCCTAACTGAAGCTGTGAGTAGGAGGAAAGCTAGAGCAAGCTCCTTTTTATATATCTTGTTTATTTTCTTAACAGGGGGTGGAGGAGCTGCATCTTGTTGTTCTTTCAATTTGCTCAGTTCAGATAGCTCACTCTCGGACGCTCCTCTGAGAAGCTGCGTTTGATTCAATGTCTTTGATTCCTTCTCAGCGGCAGCCAGCAGGTCAGACTCTGATGACCTACCTGCCTTCTTGGTGACAACCCACTCATATGAGCTCCCCAACTGGAACAAGCCCGATATCATGGCATTGAATTTGGTTACTGACATGGTGTTCTCAAAGAGGAGGTAGGGGATGATGAAGGGAAAGGATCTTGGGGACGGAAGAACGTTGAGAAATGACATGAAGACAGGAACATAACAAATAACCCAGAGAGGTAGCTCGGCCTCAGGGACAAACATGGTTAGAGGAAGAATAATGCAAAACAATGTGAAAGAATAGAATGGGAGGATCAGCTTCCTCAAGAGAAAGAAAAGTAGAATTAAGTTTGATTTCTTCCACACTGGTATCTGCAACATTACAATGTTAAGGGTCTTCAGTGACATTTTACTAACAATTTATATCAGATAATGGAAAAAATGAGTACTAACCAACCTTTGAAGTTATGATAGCAGGAAGACACAATCGGAAAAGTTGCATTGGGCCAGAATGCCACCGGTGCTGCTGCTTCCTGTAAGCTTCATAAGATTCAGGAACTTCGCAGAGAACCTGAAAGTCAGTTCCATATATCATTGGATCACCAAGAAGTCTTGAGTTTAGATACTGTGGGCAATCAGAAAACATAAACCAAGTGTACCTTTACATCATTAAGGAAGATAAATTTCCAACCATTAAGATGAGCGCGGACAGCTATATCCATGTCCTCCACGGTTGTCCTTTCAAGCCAGCCTCCAGACTCCTCCAGGGCTTTGATTCTCCAAACACCGGCAGTTCCATTGAAACCAAAGAAATTTAGGAAGACTCCATTAACCTGCTGCTCCACCTCAAAGTGGAAACAAAGGTTAATGTTTTGCAGCCGAGTCAACAAGTTCTCATCCTTGTTCACAAAAGCCCACCTAGCTTGAACCAAACCCAATTCAGGGTTGTCCTGCAACACAATGTCAAAAGTGAGATATGACGTTAAAAATGACTGAAGTATATTGAAAGGGACTTGGTAAGACGAAATGAGTTATCACCTTAAAATGCGGGACTGTCTGCTTAAGAAAATCTGGGCTTGGTTGAAAATCTGCGTCAAAGATTGCAACAAACTCATACCCCTTCACATAATCACAACCCATGGCAGACTTAAGATTCCCTGCTTTATAACCAGTTCTAACCAACCGATGCCGATAGATAATGTTAATTCCCTGTTGGCTCCACTTGGAGACCTCTGTCTTAATCAACCACTGAATGCTCTCATCATCAGAGTCATCAAGAACTTGTATCAGCAAGCGTTCTTTTGGCCAATCAATTTGGCAGACAGCAGAAATAGATTGCTCATATACCTGAAGGGATGAACGCCCGAAATCACTTTCACCATTGGGAAGAATATAAAAGAACAAATACAACTATCACTTCAAGTCTAAGACCCTACTGTAATTGTTACTTGATACATAATTTGGGGATTTGAAAGGTTATATTGCACAAACTATGCAGATCTAGGTGATAAAAAATAACAGCAAGAAAAAGTTTAATTGTCTTACCTCCCTCTCATTGCACATTGGGATCTGAAGAAGAACCATGGGGTACTCGTAGCCAGACCCCTCTACATCCTCGGACTTGAACGGATCCCCTTCAATCCTGGGCTTAATCTTCTTGTATTTGATCCAGAAGCAACCAAGACACAGTATCAACCGGTCTAAAGACTGAATTAGGAAAAGAGCAACACAGAAGCTAGAGAGACCTTGAATTGGGGGTGCAATGTAGTCAGCTCGAAATGCCAACCATGCAGCATAAACAGTGTGGAGCCAGCCTTGGATCTCTGATGTCTGTGGGATGTGCAAGTTAGAGGTACTGAAATAGTGCCAGCCATGGAAGTGAGCAACCACGTCGAAGGCGAGAAATACCAAAGATAACACTAAGAAGCCTCGAATTATTCTGAACAGCAGCTTCCCTTTACCCAACTTCTCACTCTCCATAGCCACTCCCTGACCAAAGATCAGCCTTTTCTTGATAGCCCCAAGCAATGCCCACAAGACATTAGCAAGCCAGGCAACACAACCGACAGCTCGATGAGCCTTAAGAAGCAAAACCCAAGTGAACTGCTTTGCATTCTTTCCCCGGTCCTTCTCTACTGGCCGAAATGCAGCATCAGGACCATCTATCTCTACAACAGAGTAGTTGGGGTTCTCCATGGTCACCACAACTGGAGTCCCCTTTCTTGTTTCCTTTGCCCACCAATCAGAGAAATCAAAGCTTGGAGCCATTTCCCTCTGCTAGATTAGATTCACAGAGCAGAAAAATCTGTCAAATGTATCCCAAAACCCAAAAAACAAACACCTAATCTCTCAAAATGCCCATGCAAGACAGATCAGAAAATGAACAGATCCAAAATGCCTTCCTCAAATCCAACTACAGAAAACCTCCCCCTAACTGAAGTACTGAAATCCCATTTCTAATCCCGGCATCCCCAACCCAATGCTGCAAGGCAAAGCAGGTGAGGAGATTGCAAGGGCTCACTCCTACTTACAAGAGCTCAACCAGCTACCCAACATAGGAAACCACCATTATGGAGAAAGGTATCTGTAGTTGTAAAGCCCTAAGCCATGTGGGTATTATTCAATAAATCCAAACAAAACAGAACCCTCCTTTTAACTTTCCGAAATATTACCATGGGTGGATTGGATTGGATAGATTCTGTCAAAAATAATAAAAGCCAAAAAAATGAAGATATAAAAAGCATGAACTAGAAGCCATTATCAAAAACTGCCAGAACAAGCTAACTCCACCCTTTAAAAGAACAACCCAGTTTAGGGTTTTGAATGTTGGAGACTTGGAGTCATTTGGAGAGGCAGAATGCTAAACAGAATCATAAATTTATAATAAATAAATAAGAATGTGAGATAATAAAAAAATAGAAGCAAATGGGTTGAGAGGAATAGTTACAGACAATGTAGATCCCAATTTATAACTGGCCTCGATCTTCACCAAATCTGAACTAAAACGGTGGTAGAACCTCTCCTCCATTGGATCCAACTGCCATAAATACGGCTTCGATTGCTTAAAACCAGCACACTTTGTCTGCAAGAAAATATTTTGCAGACCATCATGGTGTCATACATAAAAAATACTTTATTATAAATATACAAGGAAGAAACTTTGTTTTTTCCTTAAATAATAAATGTAAGAATATTCCTTTTACTTTCTTTGACAGATTAACTGAAAAAAGATGAAAAAAAAAAAGAAAAAGAAAAAAAAGGGTAGTTATGAAGTCACATCTACATGCCACATACATGTATGTAAGCAAAAAAAAAAATATAATAAACAAAGTAAAACTATAAGAGGGGTAGTTTGGTCATATGGGTTAGCTAATCATCCTTAGCTTAGTTAAGTCCCACTAGGACTCTAGAAGGGTACTTTTAATTTTTAATCATGTATATTTGATAAATGAAATGGTCCTACAAAATAAAAATCATTTTGTGATTAATGACAAGAAAGTGATTATAGAAATGCTTTGTTTGTGAGTCTTGTGTGCATCTTTGAACTTTGAAGAACAAGCTGGATTGTCTCATTTTTGGGCTTATTAAAAAGGTGCATTATCAAGAGCATAAAAAAAAATTAAAAAATGGAGCATTTTCCTCGGCAATTCATAGGCGATTTCCACTACCCTGGATCTAAGGGCAATGGTGGTTTTTAATTTTATTCAATTATGGTGAAAAGTATTTAGTTATATCTTAGCACCTTTATTTGATTAACCAATATAAACCATTGATTTGGTAAGAGAGAACACTTTAGATTAGCCAAATAAATAGCATCTAAGCTTTATTAGTGCCAATAGTAAATTCATATGAGATGTTGTTTTCAGTATGGTGGCATATAATTTTTTAATATTTCTTAAGTTTTATATAAAAAATACATTAATCTTGAGTGAGATCTTTTTTCCATGGAGGAAAATTTATTGATTTTAATGCTTACCATGTGATGTTGGATGGCATTTTAGTAGGCATTCTAGATTCTAGATTTTGATTAAAAAAGAAAGAATTCTAAAACCTTAAATAGCGTTTGGATTAGATTTTAGGATCAAATTTTACAATCTAATTTTACAATTTAACCCAAAATCAGAATCCATCTCAAAGTTGATTATATGCCCTCTAAGTGGTCATCTTTATATTCTCCAAAATCTAGATTATGAGAATGAATATTTAATTTTATATAAGATATTATATTTATTATTATTTTCCTATGAGATTAAATTATAAAAACTATAAAATCAATCTCAATAATAAAGATGAATCAAATGAGACACTAATGGCATAATTGATTTCTAGAATCAGATATACCCAAAAAAGATTTTGAATTTAAAAAATTAGGTATTCAAATCTTGATTTTGAAAATCCAAGATTATAAATTTGTCCCCAAAAACACTTTTACAATTGTGTTAGAAAATGACTATTACCACCAAAAAAGGTTACCATCACTATATCTATCAAAGCAGTCAACCACCACTACCCTTCCCTTCTTAAATCAGCTTGAATACTAAATATTCAATCCACCTACTCTCTTCGGTTACAAATTTTTTTCCCCATTTTGTTTACCGGTCTGATTAAAAAAAAAGAAATTAAAGCAAATAACACATAGCCTAATAAAAAATAGAGAACTTTGTGGATCGCCGATTTTTTACCGAGGAAATGGAGCAGAAGGTCACCGACAGTCCACGAGTAGCCGACAATTTGACCCGTCGTGATGCCGACTGCCACGATACCCGGTCTTTTTCTTATAAAACCTGGAGGTTTTAACATTAAGAACGGAATCTCTTGCCACGTGAACCAATCTTGTACGTACATTTGGATTGTGGGACCCACCGCTTCTATTCATCTGGCCACTACCACAAATAAAAAGGACAAAAGTGGAAGTAAAATAAAATAAAAGAAAAGAAAAGAATCAAAGGCATCTGATACCCCGTATATCCAAAGATTCCTCAAGCATCCGTTTGGCGGGGTAGAGGCTTTTTAATTTAAATAATCTTTTTTGCATTTGAGTGAGTGATTATAGCTGCTTAATCTCCATTTTCTTGTATATTTTATTTTTATTTTTTGCAAATTCTATATGTAGCAATATATAAGGAACTAAAAAAATTTTTATTTTTATTTTTAGAAAGAATATTCAAGTATATGCTATTTAAAACCCTAATTTGCAGTAACTGGATGCATTTGCAGTACTACACGTATGAAGAGAGAGGTAGACGGAGAAGAACGGCTTTGCAATGGATTGTTAAGCTTTTAAAAAATTGAGGCAATTTTGACTATTGTACCCTTTTGTCAATGAACTTTTAAGATGATGTATAAGGGCTGTTTTAGAAAGTGATACATTTTGGTTGGTGAGATTCCCAAGGAGCCACCTCCCGTTATATGTTATATATGGTATAGATTTTGACATTTGTGGATGTTGCTGTTGTTCTAAACCATTGAATACAAAACCCAATAATTTTCAACAACTCAAAATAAAAATTTATTTTAGGTAATCTTTGTTAATGGAAGGGTTTTGATGTCGGCTGCTTCTTAAAAATAGGATATGAATCAAAATTATGAGCTAAAAGTTTGTGTTGGCTGATAGATTAATAAAAGGATTTTTTGTATATTATTTTGCGCTAGACTGATTTTTTTAGAGTTTTAAAGAGTATATAATATAAATAAAAAAAATTCTATTTTTTTTATTTTTTAAAAATGCTAACTACTTCTTTTAAATATAGTATTTAAGAACATTATTCTTGTTAGCTTTTGTGTTGTCTTTATTTTGATTTGCATTCACCTCATTTACAAATTTGCCCTTTATTTTGTCCATATCATTTATAATCTAAAGTTTCTATAATTTTTTTAGCCAAAGCCCTTAAATGGAAAGTAATTTTTTTTTGTGTCCATCACCTTTTTTTTTGGACCCTTTTTGGGTGGTAGTCTTTTATCGGAAGGCGGACGGTATAGATCCTATCTAAAATTTTATTTACAGCTTTGAACTAGTGCTGTTCAATGTAGGCCCTACACAAAAAAAAATAAAACCTAAAAAAAATGGATGAACCTTAGGTGAACAACATCCAAGGTTTGCCGTTTCGGCGGCACCTCGCGAGGTGCCGCCGAAATTTCGTATTTCGCTAGGTCAGCGGCACGAAAAATGGCCTCGAAATGGTCCTGCCTGCGTTTCGTTGGCTTTTCGCCGGCACGCCGCTAAATTTCGCCAACATTTCGCCAACAGTTCTCCAGAATTTTTCTAATTCTGGAGAAATTCTGGCACGCCGAAAATTTCGCTAATTGTTGTGTTTGTCTAATTTATTTATGTTTTTTTTTTCAAAAATGGCATTTCGGCGGCACGCCGCCAATTTGGCTAAAAACTTGTTTTGGGCCATTTCGACCGAATTTCGCCCAAATTTCGTTTCGGTCGCCTAGCGGCGCACCACGAATCGCCGAAAAGTCGATCCTTGACAACATCCTATATATGCTACAAATAACATTATAGATAGAAGCTGCACAGTCTGCTATTTGGTCTTTTATTTCATCCCAAGAGACAATTAATTCCCCAAAATGGAGTGTATAAAAGCTTCAAGTCTATTATGAAAAAAAGACAAAAATTAATATTATATTGGAACTAAGATTTAAATTATTAGAGCTGTATCAAATCACCCATAATGTTGGACATAGGATGGTATAAATGCTCTGAACATGGGTATGTCTATTCAATTGATTTCCTCACAAAACACATTTTATCATGATGCTTTTCACATCCCATCTTTCTCAAATACCCACATCAAATATATACATGTATATATATGCGAAATAATTAGGATATTAAAAGGCTATCTTCCCACCGACAGGACAAGATCACGTTATGCATGAGACCGGCTTAGTAAAGAAATGGTGATGTGTTTATCCTTGTGATGGGATAGAAAGTTCCATTTGGGCACTCATTTAATGCCACGAGGATTGCCATACAAAATCCATATGACTGGCCCTTTGCTGTTGGAAGCTCATGTGGTTTAATAATGACCAGTTGGTCTTCTAATCAACTCATGTCTCTTACTTACTTGCATCTTTCCATCTTTTTTCATTTTTTTTTGTTTTTTGTGGATCTCTCTTATTTCTTTCTTTCTTTTTATTATTATTATTATTATTATTATGATCATCATCATCGTATTCTCACTTCTAGTGGCGGAACCAGGACTTCAAATCTGGGGGGGGCAAAAAAAAATTTTTGATTAACACTTGTCATGAAATATAGAAATTTCAATAAGTTGGGGGTGGGCAAACCAGAAATTTTAGATGGGGTTCTTATGAAATATAGAAATTTCAATGAGTTGGGGGGGCCCAAATCAAAAATTTTAGAGAGGATTCTCATAAAATATAAAAATTTCAATGGATTGGGGGGGGCAAACCAGAAATTTTAGGGGGGGGCAAAACATAAATTTTAATTAATAAATATATAAAATATACATAGTTTTTATTAAAAAACTAAAAGTTAGGGGGGGCAATTGTCCCCCCTAAGCTTCACGTGGTTCCGCCAGTGCTCACTTCTACACACAAACACACACGTACACAAGCACGCACACAAGTGCGCGCACGCACATAAGTGCGCGCGCGTGCACAGTCACACACACACTTTAGGGGGTTATTTTATAAGCAACAAAAGTCATATAAAATCCCCACTTGCATTTATTTTTGCATGATATTTTTGGTTTTCTCAGTGATAGCTAGCCTGTGGTTTCGTAATTATTGGTATTGTGTGTATTGAAATTTTTTCTTTAGGGGGATATTTTATAGGCAACAAAAATCATATAAAATCCCCACTTGCATTTATTTTTGCATGCAGTTGAAAACCTAAGATTTTCTGTTGTTGCTATTAATTATATTTTTAAATCTTTCTGATTCGTCTTCTTCAAGTAAGATCAAGATAGTCAAAACCCACAAAAAGTGTTAGTAAACAAAGCTGCACATGCTGTGTATCTCATACCAATCTCATGGCTCATGGCTTACAACATCACTGCAAATTCGGCGAACAACCATGGAATCACAGCATATAACAGATAGATCCACCTTAAGATCTCTTCATAAAAGGGAGGATTTAAAAAAAAAAAAAAGAAATGAAAAAACCCCTATCAAATTTCTCTACCAAACGTTTATTTCATGTGTGCACATTTACATATGTGCATGTGAGAGATGATGAGAATATTAGAGGTTTAATTTGATTGGTTTGGTTCAGTTTATTTGTTGTGTCAAGACCAAGTGCGGTCCCTGGAAGTAAGCGTGATAAGTGTGTGTATGTATTACGGCTATGTGCTCAACAAACAATATACATACAAAAACGATATTTACAGTTTACCGCTTTCAAGATTCAAAAAATCCTAATTTCCCCTTTTGGTTTTTGGATTACAAATTTTCTAGGATTTCCGTCAGTTTTCATACCCTTTTCGTGGTACATCCAAATAGCTGAAAAAAGTGAGTCAATTCCTCAACTAATACACATTTAATAATAGATTAATGGTCAAAGACTCTACTTAAAGTGCACTTTGTATTAATCCTTGTTACTACTTACTAATAGAAAATATATATATATATATATTTAATTCCATCTCTAAGATATATGATAATAAAAGAGAAGCAGAATGGGAACAATCAATAGGTTATTAAAGGCAAAAGCTGTCTTAGCTTAGTATCCATATCTTTCAATTGACTTTATCCATCCACCAAAGCTGAGTTCTAACCAATTGAGATCAACTGATCCATCAAAGTTGAATTTTAGCCAATCAGGTGACTTTCATGTCACATTACACAGCATTTTCATCATTAAAGTCCAAATTAACCTATAAGTTTTCTTTTTTGTCGCTTCATGTCTTGGTCAATGGAGCCATGAGAATAGGGTTTCCAAAAGCAAATGTTCATGCACATCTAAAGCTGGAAAACAAGGTTAACTGTTCTCTCGCCATGAAACATGTGCTTTACTGCACAAAACCAAGGAATAGAAGTCCAATTTGCCATTATAGCTTTTGGAGCAAGCACTCAAAAAGGAACCCAAAGTACTAGTAGGATCATCAAATTTTAACTTTTAATCCATCTTTCCTTTTGCAAAGTATAAATTATAGAAGGGATTGAGTTGGGATGATATAAGAAAAAGTAGAAGCAAAGAAGGTCATTAGTGTAGTGAGGTCCACATCACCACCCATTTAGGTTACATGGTATGTCATTTAATTGAGAAAGTTCATAGTAGGGACCAACCTCTCTCACTAATATGGGTTGTGGGTCGGCAAGAGAATTTAGGGGGTTTATTAAGCATTTAAATTAACGGCTAAGATCAAACGGGTTGTGCAAATTATTATCATATGTTATCATCAAATTATTACATATTTTCATAGATTTGTGCAATAAAGGTGAAATGGGTATCCATTAATATTTTTCTATTTATTCTGATTAACCAATCAATGCAACTCAGACTTTTTATTAGTTTCATTTTTCTGTTTAACCAAACAACACAACCAGGATTTTCCATCAATTTTCATACCTTTTTGGTGGTACATCCAAATAACTCTCAGGAAAGTTCACTTTCAATTTCCAGGATATCACTTTCTAACTTTCCCAAATGACTTTTCAACTTAATCTTGACATCCAAACGGCGCCCAAAGGTAAAAATCTTATTAATGATTTTTTCAGTTTTAACAGCTTGTAAAGATATTGGTTTACTCACTGGCATGTGTGCTTTCTAGACATGGGATTACTTTAATCATATGAACTATTCCCTTCAAACAGGTGAATGCAATCTTAAGAAAAAGTTGTTATTAACTTGATGGGAGCAATCATCTAAATCATAGATGACCAACTCCTTTGCTTTTAATTGATTCTCTTAACAATTGAAAAAGGGATGAAAAATTCTATATTATGGTTCCTTGTGCCTACTTTGTCTCTACATATTTATACGCACATACACACACACCCTTATAGTGCAACTTCTAAGTTAAATTTGACAAGTGTTTAGGGCTTTTCAATTAAGCTTGCATCAGATAAAATGTTTAATGGGTTGGTTTTTAATTTGCTTCAGTTCAGTGAGTTTGGGTACATTTACTTAACCAATTGTTATTGGACTTGTATTGATAACGTGGACAAAAGAATCTGTTTAGCAAATAAAATTGTGCCCTGAAATACCCATTTGTACCTTCCTCTGTTTGATCAGGAAATAAGAAACTGTTTGTCTATTGCTTTTATCACCAAGCCTTATCCTTTTCTTTGTTTTTGTTTGTAACATCTCAAATATAAGGTAAGAAAATGGACAATTTCATTTTGGTTTGAAATTTAAAATCCTTATTAGTGGAGGCACGTGCACTACTCCATGTCCACCCATCTCTTTGAGTAGTTTTATTTGCAGATAACTATATTTCTATTGATGATAACCGTGCTATATGTGGTTGAAATTGGAAAAAGGATTAAGATGGTTACTTTTTTTTGTGAAGGGTATTTATAGAGCGAAAAAGGGAGGGCCAGAATCCAGAGGAATATTTCCTAGAATTAGTTACTAACTATAGATGTAAAGTATTATTTCCAATTAGGACCAGGAGGGCCAAACGTGAGGTGCTGGTCCATCCAATCTGTGGCCCCTAATCAGCAGTAGACTAACCTAATGGGTGCTGGTCCACCATATCTTTTAGATCCTCTGGTATGCTTGGGGGAGACAACTAACAATAATACAAGATGGATCCAGCCAATTGTTGTCCCAACTTTGTTCTTTGGGTGCAACTCAGTTTGGTTGGTCCGGGTTAACATCAACCCAAAACCAAACCACTGGTATGCAGAAAGCGAGAAGCTAAACCTGTTATCGATAAGCACCAAATTCGCGAAGCAATGAAACCGCAAATCCTTTCATATGAGAACAAAAATTGAAAATGGCACATTCCAAGCCCGTTTCTCATAACCCAATTATCCAATCAAAGCCTGAATGAACCAATAACATGCTCCTCTGCTTAGCCCTAATATCCTCTAAGTTATATTAAAGAAACCACACCTCTCATAGTTTTACATAGACCTTCGAATATCCCAAATGGTCTACATAGATATTATGATACCCTTAAACTTTAGTATATATACACTAACGGGTGTACGTGCAGGTATGTTGAGAGATAACAGATGTAGACGGATGGTGAGGAAAGAGGTTGGAAGGAACTGTTTTGCAACTACTAAAGTTTTAAATAAATTGAGATTGCTATAACTATTATATTCATTTATTAACAAAACGTAATCATGGAGTGCAAAAGCATCGTGTGAAAGTTGTACATAATAGTTGGAACGCTTTCCAAGGGAGCACTTCCCTTTATATATAGTATAGATAAGTATGATAAATTAGACATATATTTATCCAAGTATTCCATCCTTGTACCCCTGGGGATTCAATCACAACACAGCCTTTCTATTTCTTTGTTGTCACTTTTTGTGGTAATATCCTTTTCATAGGGCTTTCAGATCAAAATGCCCCTTCTCAGTCTCCCCCTTATCTTAAACTCCACATTAAAAACATCAAGGATACTCCAATCATTTATGCCAATTTGTTGATGATGTTGAGGGTAATATCAACAAATATCAAGAGTAGGTTGTCTTTAGTAATTTATTATCATTTTATCTGCATTGTCCCATCCATGAGAACCACAAGAAGCTATCCCAGAGTAGAGACCAGGCCAACTAACTATTCCTACTTTTCTCTTCTTTGTTCTTTTACTCTATAAGGCTCTAAATCAGTCCAAGAGATGGAAATGTAACATCAGATGTTGACATTGTAAAAAAAGAAAAAATTCAATGTCCCGAAAACCGGATGCAATAGTTAGCCTTTCATTCCTTTTCCAAGACTTGTTTCATGATCCAAAAACTGAACTTTCTGCCGTTTAAACCTTGCTTCCCTCGCTTGCATTAAACTTCGTTTATAAACTTTCAGTGATTGAGAGATTCCAACTGCAAAAATGCCTTCACACAGCTGACATGAAATGGTTGTTGGGCCAACATTCCCAATCCGGGACAGCGATTGGAGTTCAGTGCTTAGTTCAACTTCCTTAACACCAACACCTATAGAGAAACGACAAGAATACTTCCCCACAACAAATCTGAAAGCCCAAGTTATCTAATTATAGGTGCCATCTAATCAGCCGCTTTGGGTGCGTAGACTTCTTCACCAATACTTATCTAACTAAATGAATTATCATTTTTGGAATGCTAAAAAAATCCTACAAAATTCAAACAAAAATAATTTATAATAATATTTTTTCAATCCCATGAACTTAAGGAAGCTTGCAATTAAACCCCAATAAATTAAGGAAAGTACGTAATTTATGTGATGGCTCATAATCCATATCCTAAGTTTCATTTAGTTTATAACAAAGTATAAATGATTTGAAATATGCAAATATGCCGATCCGTTGTTCCAAAAGTCCAAGGCTTATGGAGACCGGATTTTTTTGATTATTTGTTTTCCAAAAAAAAAAAAATTTGTCCACAACAACCCACTACATCAACACTGATTCGATGTCCGATGATATAGGCCTTTCCCTCTTGGCAACTTTATTTATCTATCAGTATTTAACAACTTAACGCCATGCCCATAAATAACATCAAGGCATTTCAATCCAAATCTATAGGTCACCCAATCCGTGACTCGAACCTGGGATGCAATGCCAGTCTGAAACCATTTTTTGCGTGCGTAACCGTTGCTACAAAAAACGCAGGGCTTCTGGAGACTTGGTTGGTTAAGCAATTAACCTTTAGGATCGTCACATACGTAACACTCACTATCCAAGACAATGGGTCCGCCCTCAAAAAAAAAAAATGCTTGGCTATATTAGCCCATCAAGATCATCCCAAAGTATAGTAGATCACAACACATAATAAAATCAATATATTAGTAATTATAAAGATACTTATCTTAATTAATGAACTATATTAATTACTAAAATATTTAATATACATAAGTATCATATTAATATAGTATATAATTATTATATTTTATTAGTATATTAATTATTCTTAATAATTGTCAAAATATTTATTTTAATTAACTAAATATCAGTTATTAAAATAATTGATATATTTAGCATGAGACTTAAAAACATAAAATATAATGCATGAAAAATAAATCTTTGATATATTTTAATAAGTTAAAATTCTTATTACATTTAATAAATTTTTAGTGAAGTCACTTGTATAATTGCATTCTAGAATTTCTTTTATAGGATTAATTTATTTATATTTAATGTATATATGATTAAATTTCGATTCTTTCTTAATTATATTAAATGTGTTCTTGCAATTATTAAATAACAATATTAATGATTTAATAATATAAACTTTAATAATTATTTTTTCAAAATTAACTTGAAAACATACTGATTCATGGAAAGGCATAGTCGTACAATGCAATAGTTATTGTAAATGGTAGAAAAATGTTTTCTTATTCTAAAGCATAGCGAGATAGTGAGATTGTTTTGAATAGTCTTTCACACATTTTATATTTTGAATGGTAATAACAAAATAGGAACATGATTTAAACTTATAAATTTATTGCTTAAGATAAATTGTACTCCTATAGCCTTCAATACCAACATTCCAAAGATGCACTTCCTATACCTTTACAATATGCATTTCATTAATGAAATAGGTAAATGAAGAAAATAAAATTTCATAGAAGTTAATATTTACTTTCCCTCCCTTCAATCTAACTATTGTTTAATTTTGCTTTTCCTAAATGAATTAGTCTAGCCCTTACTTAATTTTATTTGATTTTTGTTTGTATTCTGCATAATATGTGACTGAGACTAGGGGTGGCAATCGGTCGAATACGGATCGGATATATGTATATTCGTATTTGAATCCGAATTTTTTCGGATCTTAGATTTCAGATCCGTATTCGAACCACGGATCTAAATCCTATATTTGAATCCGGCAATTTCGGTTTCGGATCGGATTCGGATCGAATTCGGATATATATCCCACTCATTACCAACCCTACTTAGAGAGGGATTTAAATGAGAAATGGGTTTGAACTTCAAATTTGAAGCACCATGCAACAGTAGATATTGAGCGACTGGCAAAAAAATCATACCCCAGAACTTAGAACGACCTGTCTGTTCTGGACAATGGAATTTCAGAGCAAAATAGGGGGTTTTGGAATTGGTTCTTTGAGTGGGTTTGTAGGTACCAGTCGCCGGAGAGAAAGTTTAGATTTAGGGCAAATCGTTTTCTAAAGGTTTTTGGTTTTAATTATGATGGTTCAACCATAGTTTATAAATGATTTACAATCTAACCAATGTCTGCTCTGGGTTTATGTATATGATATATATGATTTCGGTCGGATCTTATTCGGATCGGATACATGTATATCCGTATTTGAATCCAAATTTTTTCGGATCTTAGATTTTAGATCCGTATTCGAACCACGGATCTTAGATTTCGGATTGGATTCGCCAATTTCGAATCGGATTCGGATCGAATTCGGATATATATCCGACCCATTGCCAGCCCTAACTGAGACATTGGAGCAAACTAAATGTTTAGTAATTGCAAGGTAAATTATTTTATTTATTATTTTTGTATTCATAGTTCTTTTTTATGTTCATTGAATTTAAATATATGTTACCAAAAAATATTTTTTAATAAAATATTATATTGATAAATTTCATTTTTTATTCTATTATTGTAAAACAAATGTTTTATTTTCTAATAAAATAAATTAAAATAATATACATACACAAAAAAAAAACATATATATTTTGCGTATATATAGATTTTTAATTAAATATATTAAATTGTAGACATTTATTAAAGGAAGACGGTTATCCTATGCTATACAGCCCCGATATTGGTTTTACACAACACAAATATCGTGCTTGCATGCTTGTATATATAAACACATATGGATGTATGCATGTAGTAGGTTCACATATCTATATATATATATATATATATATGCTTATTTGTTTAATTTCCAAGACTGATAAACATATGTATTCTCCCATACATAGCCCGGGATAAATCATCTAGACTAGGAAACATAGCGAAAACAAAAATACATATTATATGCTAATATTTTGTTTAAAAAATATGTTAATCAACTAGACTAGTTATTCAAGGCACATAATAATCTTTTAAAATTTTCAGGACCTTCTAAGGAAATAATCATAAGCATCAAGAAACTCTTTTTTTAAGAACCAAAGGGCGGAGTATAATATCCTCTCTCTCCACCATATAGTATAAGTAATATCATAGACTACCATAATATCCCAGCGGAGCCAAGCAGAGCCAAGCATTAACAAAAGCATTTGCAAAATTCACCAACTCAAATATGATTTCTATAAATGGTATGTTTCTCTACGATCAGCAAAATTAAGGAATAGATTCCAAATGATTTCTGCCACAGAAACCGAGCATTTCATGACCATACCAAGAATTATATATTCCAAATATTTTCTATCACAGAAACTGAGAGCATTTCATGATTATAGTAAGTATAATACTCTCCCTCTCTCGCTCTTTTTCCCTTTTATGCCCTTTTTTGTTTGTGTGGGACTAATTTTCTATCAACAAGATAGTGACTAATGACCAATGGCTAAACATTGACAAAGAAGCCACATCCAACTATGAGTGAGAAAAGACAAAACACATGAATGACTGAGGGAAGTTCCATTTAACATAACGAGGATTTAGTGTTGTTTCAGCATCTCGAGAATGTTTTCAACATACGGACTTTAAGGACTCTTCTCTTTCCAAAAAAAAAAAAAGGTACAGAAGGCAGCAAACTAGCTTAGACAAGAATATGCACCACTTGCAAGTATGTTCACATGAAAATGAGAATTCAAGGTACGAACACTTTGAGGAACGTTCTGTTCTCAAAACTTGATCATGTATAAAAGCAATGAGAAATGAGACCATACAAAACTTATTATAGGGCTATTCAATTCAACAAATTAATCAAAACGAAGAAGGTGACAAGACAATAACTGAAACAGCGAGATATGATGAAAAAATACTGAAACAGTGAGATATGGTGAAAAAAAATAAGTTAAAAACCAAAAACACAATGAAAAATCAGAAAAAATTTTCAGCCTATGGACTCTTGTCAGCAAGGAAAAATCAAGTTGTAAACCCTCATCCCTTATCATAACCCAGTCAAATACATGCATGAGAGGATGCTATCATCTCTGTAAAATTTGGATTCCACCAACCAAAAATAAAGGAAAAAGTACAAGAAAAAAGACTATATCAGTTATTCAAAATAACATGCTCTTTTTCCCACTCTCTACAAAAGCCAGATTAACGTATGTTCTTAAATCTAACATAAGGATGCACCCAAGAGGGGCTCATCTTTTCCGTTACCCTTTTTCTTTACCAGATCATTAAGGAAAGAACCCAAAAGCTTTGTAAGAAAAGGCTGGAATACCTGCCAGAAAGAATGAAGCAGCCCCTTGGTCGTTATGAACAAGATACCAACTGAAGTTTGTCGCAGCCCTCAGCTGGAACCAATCACGAATAGGGTTATCTAGTTTATCTCTCAACTGGAACCAATCATGAATAGGGTTAACACTAGTGAAGTAGCTGTCCAGGAACTAGAATCAATCAAAGCCGATCTGGGGGCGTGGGAAGTACAAATTCACATAGGTGTAGAGCCACATAAACACATGTAATGAAGCAGCTCAGATTCACTAGCTTGTCACTTAAAGGAGGATCACATCAAATATGCAGAGAGCGAGGATCACATCAAATATGCAGAGGGCGTCTAATGTAGTAGTTAACCAGGACAGACAATCAAATTGAAGATCCCACAGCTAGGACGAGCGAAGAATCAAGCTTCAGGGAAGTAGAAGTGCAAAACCACGTAAGACGAAGCAGCGTGGATTCTCTAGCGAGTCATTAGAGCGGGACGACATTTCCTCAACACAAAAAAAAGAAAGTGCATTTATCTTAGTCATATTCTTCATTTCAATTCTATTGTTTATATCTTTTCAATCCCTCGTGCATATAAAGAAACTGTAATTAACCATAATGCACTAATAGAAATAATAATAAACAAAAGATAAAGTAAGAGGTTAACTTATCCAGATTGGAGTGTTGGAGGGCGTCGCCCAACTAAACCTAATCACAAGGATGTCCAACCACCTAGATACTCTTAAACCAAGCTACTTTCCAAGACAAGCTTCCAGCCCTGCTGATAATCAGCTCCTACTGCGGTATCGGTATCTGTATCTGCATGTTAATAGAGCCAGAATAAGTTTGATAAAAAGCTATGCAACATAAAACAAAACCAATGCTTTAAATCAAAGAAACAGGGCCCACAAAGCATTACAGGCATGCATATAAAACCAGCCAAAAGAGAATTGATGATTTCCATTAATATCCCAAATAAAAGAAAAAACCGTTCTACCATTTCTTTAATGTCCATTTGATCAACTTAATAATGATTAAATATTCAAAATAAATTAAAAATTACAAAAATATATATATGAAAGAAACATTGCCACAACATATTCGCAATTGACTTTATCATAATATTCCACTCATACAACCACAATTCTGTTAGCGTCATCATCTCACACGCAACTAACATCACTGCTCAAATTTCTTCAGCTAAGATCTTAATTTTGTTCCATCTGCCATACATCCAGCATTCCAACTAAAGATCATTAACATTTACAGGTATTCATGGACTAGCATTCTCCACCTGCATACATGCATACAGCAAATGGGGTGGTCTTTTGGTATATTTTGGACAATATAATTTTTAGTTTTTATAGCCAAAGTTCATGCTTCATTGCATTAGATATAAGTCATATAACATCAAGATGGCAAGCCAAGAAAGAACCATAGATGTAGTAATTCCGAGGAGCCCATAGCTTGGCCGACAGAAAAGTGGAAATGTGTGAAAACTTTTCCGATTAGGAGGGTTACGTGGGTTAAGTTGTTTGGCCCATATTTGTCTAAAGAGGATTCTGCTTTATTGTAAATGTAGGCCCATATTCGTCTTCTTGTCTTCTTTTACTTCCTTTTTATAATATCTCTATGATTTAATGATCAGAAAAATAAAAAAGTGGAAATAGGGCATAATGATTAACAAACTCATCTAACCTCCTTACTTTTCAGCAAATTCAAAACTATAACATATAGTAAATAATATATACAGTTCAAAATCCTGTCAGAACCATCTCTTCAATTTTCTATCTGCCATTATGTGAAGTGAACCGCAAAGTGGGACCATATGGTGGATTCTACTTCCATGCAAGCCATTAATATACAATATCTAAATTAATTCTAATCGCAAAAAGTGAGCTTTACCCATTACTATAAGGCGAGTCCCTACGTCCACCACGATAAGGTGGTGACCTGCTGTAGCTACGCCCACGAGGTGACAGACTACGGCCCCTTGGAGAACGCCATTGAGGGCTATAACTCCTATTTCATATAAGAGAAGCATTAGTAAGTCAAGCACAAACAACTCGGAGTGCAGTAAAAGAACATAATCATCGTGACCCAGTAGAAGGACGAAAGAACTGTTTTAAGATTACCAAAGGCAACATGAAAGCAAAACACGTCAATGAACCCTTCACTTCCAAAGCCGGAGAAGTATCACAGTGAAGTTCATAAGATATGATTTAAAAAAAAGTGGTTTTGGTAGCATTACCTTCGACCATAGCTTGGACTCCTACGGTACCTAGGGCTGCGGCTACGACGCCTTCCATAACCAATACGCAATCTGCATTCCCGTGCAAAATGACCAGGCTCACCACACTCATAGCATTTTAAATCTGAACCACCATAACGTCCACGACTACCACCACGACTGCTGCCACCCCCACCTTTAGAGTTGTGAGATAACTCAACTCTCCATCCATGCTTGCCTATTTCAAACAGAACCAAATTAAGAAAGATTTAGAAATAAAACTACCACTAATACCTATATAATGGGAAAAAAGAAGTTATTTGAATTAACCATTAAAGAAGTATAGCAGGTATATCATAGCAAGCAAATATACGTGCCTGGGGAAATGCATTATAAAAAAACAGAACTGTTCCACCAACACAACAATCAGTTAGAATTTCTCTTTCTTTCCCTTTTAGTCATATTTGACTTCCTGCATCCAACCTTTTCTGATATGCAGAAGGCTCTAAAGATGCTTCCAAGAACCCAAGAAGAAATGAAAAACACCCTCTAAGAATTTCAAACCAAAAGGCCTCTCTTCTGCTACCATCCATACAAACATACAAGTAACAATGCAACATGTTTGTTTGTGAATTTGTATGTATAGACATCGGTACTTTACCCCTACCACTTAATGTATGCAATATGAATGTTCTTATTTCCTTTGATTCCACTTGAAGAGTCATGTCCATGACTAAAGCTTATGTTTCAAGATCTTCACCACCTCTGATGTCCCTTCACCCTTTCTCTATCTCCATTTTCAGGCATTCAACTTGCAGCTACTTCACATCATTGGAATTTGTAAAACATGTTCAAAAGATCAAAAGCAACTCCTATGTTCTGTCACGAATAGAGGCTACTTATGACACCAAGTAATAAACTTGCTCTATTTTAATTCAGGAAAACTCAAAGCATCTCAAAGTCATCATCTTGAATACATCTATGGTGTGTAGGTTGTTCCCAGGCAGTCTACAAACTTCTTAAGTACAATCATCTAGACCAAAGTCAGTCAATTAAATGATGGGAAAGTAATCATAAACAAACAGTTCAAACTGAAATCACTTTGAAACATAGAGAACTTTCCTAGAACTCTGAATACAGAATTTCAAGTCGGATGGAAAAAAAAAAATTAGAGCGAAGTAAAAGTGGAGACACATCATACACTAACAAAATTCTGGTAAATTTAGAGAAGAGTATACAAAATGTGAAAAGATAAATTTAGAAAAGAGCACAAATGGTGACAGCATATAAACTAACAAAATTTCTGGTGCATCCAGGGAATGATACAGCTTTGAACATACCATCCAAGTCACGAATCGCATCTTGTGCATCCCTGTAGTCGTCAAAATCAATGAAGGCATAGCCTGGGGGCTTTCTCGCTACCCATATACTGTATCATAAACGTGTAGGACATCAAATAACCATACAAAAAAAATTAAAAGATAAATCGTAATGCAGCATGCATCAAATATAAGTAAATCGTAAAAGAAACAACAATAATGATGAAATTATAAGAACAGGAAAGGCAAAACGATCATTTTTCTGTCCCAACATATTTAGTTTCTGCCTGAAAAAAGAACCAATGCATTAGCAATTCCATCCACATAAACCTAATAAATACATAGCTTTTAAGCTTTCTAGTGTGTAATAATGATCGTAAAACTTTTTCTTAATAATTTGGGAGTTTTGTACAGTACAAAAAGTAGACTAAAACTGTTGCCCTATTAGAAAATACAGGATTACCTCTTATTCGTGACAATGGGCAACAACAACTTCATTAAATGAGACAGAAAGGAGAGGGAAAAAAAAATAAGTGTCTATGGGCAAGGGACTTTTTTCAACACAACTTGAGTGTTAAAAACCAAACATTTAGGAATCATAGTGGCAGCAAAAAATGATAAAATTGATTTCTTTACTTCTCATAATGCACACCTTAAATGCATGCAATCCTAAGAATCTTTTTCCATTCAGCAATCATCCAGACTCCCATACTAACAGATTATCACAGCTCTTTATTTTTAACTAATTATCACATCTCTTTGTTTTTAACTCTAATGTACACAACTAAAAGATGGCTAAGTTTAAGCAAGTTTAGGATGACTTCCTCCTGTATTTCAAATTAGTACTTCATAAATTTTTTTAAAAACAAAATAAAAATCCAATGCTTTCCTGGCTTTAACAACCTTCATCAAATTTCAAATGGATATAAAAATTTCAAAATCAAGGCTCATTTGGCATTCACTCAGAACCAGAAACTCATTCAAGAAAAAGACCAAAAAGTGGCATTGGGCAAAATAGCGAGAAGTGGCTGAGAGGATGATGATGGTTGGTGGGAGTAGCTAAGTGTGGACATTGTGGGCACAATAATTTCAGCAATAATGGTGATTCTTAAAAAAGATGGTGAAAATCATAAGGACAATGGAGTGGAAATGGTGATGCAAGGTCAAATCAATGGAGTTGCAAGGATGACCTTGTCAATGGTAGGATGGGGTGTGATGGACATAGTTAATAATAATGGTGATTCTTCTTTATATTATAAGTCCAAGTACGAATTTAGATTTCAATAGAAATAGCAAATTTTACAAGAGATGTCTATATCACTTTTTTTTAGAACTCTCACTATTAAAATCGTCCCAATTGGAACCCAACTTGAGTGCTGATTTAAGTTCATTATTTCTCAGTTCAAAGAAATATATACAAAATGTACATAAAATGTAATATATAAATAATTGTCTCCTGACAGATAAGCCAGCTTACATTTGGAAGCAATTATTTCTTTGCCTATATTTTATTTCATCTAAAAAAGGTAAACATAAAAACTTTTACCCTGAAAATGTAATAAAATACTACAAAAATTGCTGTAGCAGATGAGTTGGCTCAAATCAGGAAGAACAAGTACCTAGTTTACCCAAAGAAAGCAAGAAGCAGAATCAAAATAATTTACCTTCGCAAAACTCCATACATACGAAATTCATCTTCAAGTTCTCGCTCAGTCACCCGTGGATCCAGATTTCCCACATACACACGAGACATTGTTCCACTATGACAAATTTCACAAAAGTCAAATAAGCAACTACAAACACAATCAAACAAGATTTTAAAAAAAAATTTTGGTGTTTTTCCAACTTAAAAATATCACCATAGACCAAAAAATTGCTCATGGAAACAAATAATCAAGCAAATATCAAACAGGAACAAATTAAAGATTGACGACAGCATCACTCAAGTCCCAACATAGTTTAAAATCTCAGCCAGTACACCTTGTACCGGGATATACTGGTACCACTAAATACCAGTAGTACCAGCCAGCACGACTCAGTAAAGGTCATGACCGGTTCCATGCTTTTAAACCCTGATTTCGAGACCCTAATAAACACCAATGAACAGGTTTCAACGCCTAACCCAACAAAGTCTATCTGATTTGAAAATAAAAAAGTATATCTAATTCCGACCAAGAATCCCAATTAATTCAGAATCTTCAGTCGAATATTTCCAGAAAATATAATTTCAACACATCAACAAACAAATCCACTGACAGAATTTAACAGCAGAGTTTCAAAGGAAAAAATAGTGACTACCATCTACAAGAAGCCTTTTCAAATAAAGCAAACATAATACACCGGACTTAAACAAAACAACAAATAAGGGCTTTCTTCTACGTACAAAGATTCCCCACGAAATTGGTACGTTCAAACAAGACCCAAGAAGAAATTCCGCTTAACCAATCGAACGAAAAAAATAAAAAATAAATATTATGGAGCAATCTACCGGAAACAGAGAATACTCGTAGATAATCATAACCGAAACAAGAGAGATCCACCGGATTAAACCTATCGATTTAAACATGAGAAAGACGACGAGAGATGCATACCTGAGTGTAATCACAAATAGAAGCGTGCGCAGAGACGGAGAGGGAACCCTAGAAAAGGGGGCTTTATCAAGAGTCCGTATATCGACCAATCGATCAATCGACGTTGTCCGCGTTTGTCTTCCGCTCTTTGGGTGGCAAAGGCAATCAACCTTTTGGGGCGACAATCAGGTATATGTCATTCCATACAAAACACGGTCTAGAACCCTCCACGATCAAGCCACGTTTTAGACAGTTTGGATCTGAAGCGTGCCATACAAGACATGTATGGGTAAGAAAAATATCGGGATATCATATTGGTTTTTAGTGATGCCTTTTTAACATAATCCGGATTCATTCATCTAACTCTAGATAATTAGAAAATAATAAGACTTTTTTAAAATAATTGAGAATGAGTGCAAGGGCTGTCACCTCCAAATATAGATCTTAGCTTATAAGCTTAAACCTTATTATATTCGGATTCTAATATGGTATCACACCTATTCAACACGATCAAAATCCAACCATTTATTTTGTATATATGTTATATTTTTTTAGGCCTTTTTAAAATATTTTTATATATTAATATAGAAGGAATGAAGATTTCATGTGGTATTTATTGATCTATGGTAATAATATGAAGCAAATCTAAATTAATACATCCTTATTTGATCCACTAACTTGAGGTTTATAATATCTTAAGTTTTTTTTATATATTATGCAATTGGATTTAGATATTAGATAATCAGTCAAATTCGATGAATCGAATTCGACATCAGATGTAATATGAAATTCTAATAGAAACTCAATTGAAAGGAGAGATCTTTATATAAGAATCCACTTTCAAAGAGAAAGGTTAATAACCTTAGACCATCAAATCCATTATCTCAAATGTTTTTCTTTTAATTTGTTCATCCATAATTGATGGATTTTTTCCTTCAATAACCTTCTTGAGGTCCATAATAAAATTGTCTTCTTGGGAAACTTCTGCTTTTTGAGCAATTGCAGATTCAGGCTGTTTTTCTTCAATCTTGATATGGGATTAATTGTATTTATCCCACCAATTGATTCCAATTGCCCTGACTAATAATCGAGGAAATATTGTTTCTTCAATCTGATATTTCCAGGCCATTATCCATGGTATTGAAAATTCTATTAGAAATGAAATTATTGAGTTGTCATAACTATGATTATTTTTCCTTGTCCATAAATGGTAGATTCTTCTGAGATATTCAGGGAAATAATCTTCTTCCAGTCTAAAGTAATTCCACCATTCATAAAACCATTGAAGGGATTTTTGAATCAAATTGGGAACAAAAGTGAATGAACCAACAATATCTATAGATAGAGTTATGATAGAATAGTACTTGAGTCTTATGGGTGATAGTCCAACAGGGTATGACAAATCTAGGGAACAATGTCTAGGATAATCTAATTGATCTTTAGAAATATATTCATCCTCATTTTCATCCGAAGAATCGTTTAATAATATTGATTGAAGAGATGCTTTTAAATCATCTGATATTTTAAGCTCATTTAGCTTTTGTTTTACTCTGCATTGATTTTTATAATGGCTAATTTTGCCACATTTGTAACATACTGGAATTTTCTTCTTTTTAGAGGATTTATCAGGTTTATGCTTCTTATTAGAAATATATTTTGATTTTTTGTTTTTATCTTGTTTATCTTTTTTATGATTGGATTTTTTTTTATGAAATTGCCTTTTGGAATATTTAGGCTTTCTTTTTGTTCTTTCTCCTAAATCAGGAGGTTTTATAGTATGATATCCAAAAATTTCACAGAATTCACCTAACTCTTTTCTTCCTAAAAGATTTTGTTTTTTAAGCAGTTTCTTAAGCTTAATCTCATTACATAAGTTCATACCTTCAATATTAATGTGGACTAATTAGTCTCCGTATGTTAAGAAATTATAATTGATAATTCCCATTGGATTTAGGCTTCTGAGCCTATTCCTAATTATTTCTGCAAAAAGATTAGGAAGTCCAAAGATAAACTTTTCTTTCCAAAATTCATGATGAGCATCATCTCTTATATATAATTTCGTAAAGAACACATCTTTATACCATCTGAAATAAGACAGTGTAGGACATCTAAGATTTATTAATTGTTCCCTAGATTTGTCATACCCTGTTGGACTGTCACCCATAAAATGTTTCATTATTGTACTGATGAGGGTATAGACTGAATCTTGCAATTCTTGTCCTAATTCATTTCTAATTGGAGTGCCATCTTCTTGAATTTTGACAGCATGTCTTATGAAATGTTTTTCTGCCTCACTTAAGTTATTATCCCACCAACCTTTGAGTTGGCCAGTGAATCCAGAGACAATCATCTCTGCTGCTTGAGAATCAAAGTTTTGACCTCCAATTCTAACTGCAGTAGCATACATAATCATATGCTATAGAGTGACTAATATTTGGTATTTTGTTTGACCATCTATATTCCATTCATAGATGGTTTTACTATCATAGGCCGATTGAATTTGAGGTTCCTCAAACTGCATATCTGCAGGAGCTGGCCTAGGATAATAATTTATTGTTTTGGCAATTTGGGTAATTGGTTGCCATCTAATTTTATTAACTTCATTATTAGAAGTTGAGGCTTCATTAAAATTTGATTGAATATTTTTTAATTCTTCATTATCAAGATCCTCATTAGAATCTGTTTTAGAATTATTTTTAATTTTAGAGAGAACTTGAAGCTTTGTATTTGCTAATTTAGCAACTAATTGATCCATTAATTTTGTATTGATTGGTGGAGAAAAATTAAAAGAGGTGGTTGGTTCAAAAGGTTTAATCATTGGTTTCTTACAATTTTGTATTTTAATATTAATATTATTATTATTATTATTATTATTATGGTTAAAAGGGACTTTTGCTTTAGAAGACATAATTTTTTACTCTATTTAATTGTTGTCCTAAAGAAATGAAATGTACATTAGTATAATTATTTAATTCTATTATTTATACAATATTTTCAGCTCTTACAATTTCACTTTTATTTTGTATTTCTGTACATTTTATTTGCGAAGCTTTTGCTATTAAATTATTGTCCTTAACAATTATTGCCTTATTAGGAGGATGAATTGATTCAACAACTTCATTAGTTATTGTTGTCCATCTTTTCAAAGTTTTCTCAATGACTTCGATATTCTTATTGTCATAATAATTATCATACCAATTGAATACACAAATTTTGCATTTGAATTCAAACGGATCATATGTGCCAATACAAATAAATTTGTATTTTTATTAAAAATAATGTAGGTACAATCTCTGTGATTTCTTTGATTCTTTTCTTCAAAAAGTCTTCGATTTGAGGGCTAAAATAGCTTGATTCCAAATCAATCTTCGGCCTTCCAAACTTCACGAAAGGTAGATAAAGTGGTAGATCTGGTGGATTCCACGTGTAGATCTGTGCTGGATTTGGGGAGAAGTCTTCGGCTTGTAGGCTTGTTGAAGATCTTAAGAAAAACTTCGGTATTTGACGTAGATCTCTGGGCTGTAGAGCGTGTCAGAGACAGGATGTTTGAATCTTCAGATCTTGAATGCAATTTTTTAATCTTCAAGTCTCAATTCTTCAAGGCTTGTTGGATCTTCAGAACAGCAGCACTTCAATTCTTCAGAGATTTAGGTCTTCAGAACAGCAGAGCTTTAGTTCTTCAGGGTTTAAGTCTTCAGAGCAGCAGAGCTTCAGTTCTTCAAGGCTTCAGTCTTCAGAGTAGTAGAAATTTGCTTCTTTTCTTTTGTAGACTTCATGTGTTTTTAATGAGGAGAGAACCACCCTATTTATAGATGTTGGGAGGATAGAGCTCTCTAGATTTAAAACTCTTTGAGAGAGTTATCACAAGTTGTAGATAATTCTCTATTTGTTTGAAGAATTATCAATATTTAAAGATAATTCATCTAAAAACTCTTGAGATAATTATCACAAGTTGTAGATAATTCTCTATTTTTTGAATAATTATCCATATTTAAAGATAATTCATTTTTGAGAATTATCAATATAATAATCCTTCAAAGGAGCCCCACAAGTAATTTATTAGCTATTTTAGAGATTATATAATTTTATCTCTAAGTGGGGTCCATACTTTTGTGAGATTTTGCCATGTGGCATCTCAAAAATTTCCCTCCCTACACCAATCAAAGAAAGAAACATGGATTTCATTATCTATTAGAAATTGGTAATATTCAGTCTGAATTTTAGACCTTTCATCCTGATTATAATTTTGCCAGAAAAGTTGTCTTTTATTATAATTCTTTTTGGACTAAAATTCTTTTATGAGCATCACTTTATTGATTTCAAATTTAGGCATAGGAGGTGGATCTTGTTCTATTACTAAAATTGCCTCCATATCTTCGAAGGATGGTTTAGATTCAGGATGTGAGACCCTATATACAAGTTGCTGTAATCGAGATGTAGCAAATACAGGTCTAATATATTGTAAATCTATTTTAGATTTTTCATGTGAAGTGGATGGAATTGATGATGTGGAAAACCTATTTGAGGTTGAAAGATTTATTGTAGAAGAATTATCTTCCGAGAAACGTATTTCAACGTCTCCTATTGGATATTCTATTATCTGATCTATTTCAGATCTAGGTTGTTGGGTTTCAGTTTCTGATTCTAAAACCCAATTTGATGAAAGTTTTACTTCATGCCAATTAATGATCCTAGGTATAGCTATATTATTTTTTGTATTGGTTATAAACAGTGTTGTTTTACCTTTCGTATCGTCCTGTACAGCTCTAGGGTAAACAGTATTCATAACTTTATAATATATCCTATAACACAAAGCTATATTTATACTGTTGTGGGAACACGACCCGTGGGGGTCGGTTTGGGTCAATGGAGTCGCTACCATCCATGGTTCAATTTTGAGGTGTGGATGGACACCAAGAGAATTAATTAATCACATGGGAGTTTAAAATTTGGTTCAACCAAATTTCTGGGTTAGGGGGTTCAATTAAGTGGTTGGGAAGGTGTTAGGCACCCAACCACCCCTGGTTCAATGAACAAGTTACCTTATCTAGATTTTATCATAAAAATTTTATTTATTTACAATTTCTAAAATATTTACAAATCCTAAAATAGGGAAGTTTTTAAGCTTGCTAAATTTTATTCAAGGTAATTATTTCTAAAATCTTAATATTTACAAATTTTATAAATTATTAAAAGGGAAGGTTTCTAAGAAAGAAAGTTTCTAATTTTCTAAATGTTTCTAAATTGGATAACATTTGCAAATCTTCAAAAAAGGAAAATTTCTAAGTTTGTTAAATTTTATACAAGGTAATTATTTCTAAAATCTTAATATTTACAAATTTTAAATTATTAAAAAGGAAGGTTTCTAAGAAAGTTTCTAATTTTTCTAAATGTTTCTAAATTGGATAACATTTACAAATCTACAAAAAAGGGAAATTTCTAAGTTAAGTTTTATACAAGGTAATTATTTCTAAATATTTTAAAAGAAAAATTAAAGGAAATTTTCAAATTTTCTAAATGTTTCTACATTTGCTAATGTATAAATCTAAAAAAAATAAAATTACTAAGTTTGTTAAAGTTTATACAAGGTAATTATTTCTAAAATCCTAATGTTTACAAATTCCTAAATATTTAAAAAGGAAAGTTTCTAATTTTCTAAAAAAGGAAAATTTCTAATTTTGTAGGATTTATACAAATAGACTATTTCAAAAATTCTAAAATTTATGTATATTCAAAATTCCTAAAATTTAAATTCCTAACTCAAATTTTCTATAATACAAAATTCTAATTCTTTTTTTGAGATTTTCTTTTTAAGAAACAAACCTAAACACTACTATGATGGTGATGATGTCATTGGGGGATACAATTATCTATAACATGAGGGCATAAAATTGTGTACATATACAATCAAGCCCCTTTGAATTGCATTCCAAAATTACACTAATCAAACAATGTGTAGACACCTGATTTTTGCACCCCTAAAATGGCAAAAAATGAAAAGTCAAACTAAAAGTCAAACCCTGAGGGGGTCAAAAATTGACCTTTTGACTCAAGTGAATTTGGCCATCAAACTTCATATCATTGAAAAGAATATGTCGACACGATTCCAACGCAACTGAATTTGCTGGAATCAGAGTCCGGATGAGAAAGATATGAGCTGGTCAAACTTTTGGAGGGCGAAAAGTTGACTTTTTGCTCAACCCTAATTCAACTGCCAAACTTGATCCCAATGGATAGGTGGTTCCGAGCTGATTCCAACGACACTAAGTTTGTTGAAATCGGACACCAGATAAAGAAGTTATGAGCAGTTGAAGTTTCAGAAAAAACTGCCCATGTGGCAAAAAGGCAGCAAAAATGGACTAAACCAATAAAATAAATAAGATAAAAGTGTTTAATAATATTTTAATAAAGAGAATCTCGTTTTCTAATAAAATAATCGGAAAAATCGGATAAAAATCCTGCAATAAGCCAAATTGAATAAAGGTTTGAGATCCACACATTTTTAAAACGTGCGGGACCGTATTTACATTACGGGCAGGGCATGCCCGTATTTTAAATACGGGCACGCTTCTAGAAGGGAGACACGCGTCGCCGTACGGCGGAACACGCGTCCCGTACGGACGAATCTGCGATAATTGCAAATATTCGTTTTTCGCCCGTATTTGAATTACGGGCAAGGCACGCCCGTACTTGAAGTACGGGCAAGGCACGCCCGTAGTTCAAATACGGGCACGGGATTTTTGCCTATAAATAGAGAGGCCACCCCCCTTCATTTGGACAAGCCCTTTCCTCTGGCCTACCCCCTCTCCCTCCTGGTGCACTCCACGGCCAAAGTCTTGCCCACATGCTGCCACCCCTAAACCTAAACTCCTTTTGTTCCCAAAATGCCCCTCCCTCACCAAACCATGCCTAAACCTCTAAAAGCTTCTCCTTAAACCCAACCTCCCATCAAGACTCTTTTCCATTCAATCTAAAAAATCCCGGAGGACGCGGAAGCGCTGCCAAAATCTTCCAAGAGCCACTACATTTTCAAATCAAAGGAATCATATTGTGGTAACATTTTAACATATTCTTCTTCAATATACATACATGTGAATTGTTTCCTTTGAACAATTTTGTTACTATGCTACTAACTTGTTTGTTGTTTCTTTTTGAGTATCATTAGAAGATGATAATAAAAAGTGGATTATTACCAAAAACAGAAAAAAGAAGAGAAGATTAAAGTGTCTAAAGGACACTTTAACTAACAAACTTAAGGATCCATGTTATTCTTTAACATGACATTGCGATGTATGACCCTTTGTAATGTATCCTCCTGTCCCTTGAATAAGAATGGTGGTTGGTTGAACAAGAAAAAAAGAAGCACAAGATCCAAAAGAGAAGGAAGAAGGCCTTTTAGGCCAAATGAAGCCAAAAGAAGCATTTGGATGAGTTGAAGAATCACTACAGAAGCCCTTGGAGGTCCCAAGAAGGCCACGGAACAGATCCAGAATGAAATCGGCAGCAAACGGGCAAACTGAGTCGTGCCCGTAAACTCAGGCCGGTCTAGCCTGGACCGTGTCTGATTCACGGGCAGAAGGGACCGGAATCCATTCACGGGCAGGCTGGACCGTAGAGCAAACACGGGCGAAATGTAAAATGATGTAAAGTTGTCATTTCTTGGTTCGGTTGGACCTGATCCGGTCTAGACCGGCTTGAAACATCCCCTTAAACCACTTTGGGCTTTCTTAAGCCCATTTTTGACTTTGGGCCTAGATAGGCCCACCAAGATTCCCTTGGGCCCACTTGTGGGGCCCACTTCTGACCGGCCCAAACCCGGCCCATTTTCAATAAAACGGGCCCAGGCCACTAGACTTTGGCTAATGGGCCCATTCCAAGCCCACTAAGCCCAAACTAAAATTGTAAATATATAAAACTTAATAAAATAACCAAATGGGTTACCCAATAACCCAACTGGGCCCAAGGCCCAACCCTGGCAACCCACGGGCCTTCCAACGGGACCCGGGTCCGACCCATTTCACTTAAATAAAAAAGATAAAATCAAATAAAAAGGGACCCACACCTCCAGCGGGCCCCGTCAGACCCAATAAGCAGCATGCTGGTCTAGGAAGGGTGAAATTGACTCAAAAACCAGGGAGACCCGAGGGACCCGTCAGACCGACGGGGCGGACCGGGATGTTTTAAGACTTCCCCGGACCGTAACCGAGGACTTAGCTAGAACTCTGAAAAGCCGCAGACCAGACTTAGACCCGATTAGGGCAAAACCGTGTCTGCCTGCACTCTCAGGCAGTGGCGACTCTGAAAATCCCGAGGCACGCGCCAAAGGCGCGCCCGGTGTGCGATCTAGGCCAGGTTTAGGTGCGCACACAATGGAATTGTAGTCCTCATGCGATGGTTTGAATTGTTATGAATACACATGACTGTACCACCAATATACTTTAGTAGCAGATCCTAATACATGAAATACAACTAAAGCCTCACTCAGCAGAATCGATTAGATACTCAAAAGTCCTAAATCATCTCTAAGATAATTATGAAACTTGAAATTACACTTCAATGGCCATTTTGCAATTCTCTTAAGCCACAACTTTTATTTACAATAGAATTAATACAAACAAACACATTCGCTGCAATAGGAAATCTAGAACAGAAAGAGAAAAAAAACTATTCACCCGAAGCATCATGGTGACAGTAGCAATTAGAAGAATACCTGATTCAGATGAGTGAGAAAATCAGGAAATAAGAGCGAGCTTGAAGACGCCTTGTGCAGAACGAACAAACAGAGGTTGGATTTGAGTTGGACAAAATAAATGGATGCTGCGACAACAGTAAGTGAGGGATGCTGTTTCGATGGATTATCACAGCAGAACCTTATTGCGAAAGGTGAGAAGTAGCCGTAGGTTCCGAAAATTGCCTTTGATTGGAAAATGTGACCAAGAGAAATAGCACAAGAGGAGTGCGACAGAGATGTTTCTGTCTGTGAGGGTTTCCGCAATTCCCAACAAACCCAGGTTTCGAAAATTCTCCACCCGACACAGAAGAAATGTTCCTCCTTTTAAGGATTGGGTTACCCAAGGAAGAGAAAGAGAGGATGTGCTACGGTCAGGTTGTGACAGTGTAGGAGAACTCAAAAGTATCGGGGAAAGAGATGGGTTGCAAGAGGTTTTCTGCGAGAGAGAGAGAGAGAGAGAGAGAGTCTCCAGAATTCCCAACAAGTTCCCCCCATCCCTCAATAAAAGCAACTCATCCCTTAAAGGGGTGAGTTACCGTTTTCAACCGCGAGAGGGAGGGAGAGAGCTTCGGCCAAATGGAAAGAAATCCCTAGATTTTTTGGAGTATTTAGGACCTAGAGGAAGAAAGATGGAAAGGAAGAGAAAGAGGCCAAGCCCAAGAGAGGTAAGAGAGCAAGATTGGAACGACTGTTATCAGTCGTTTTGGAAACTTCCTTAGATTTAAAATGATTGCTAAATCCCTCTTAAAATCTTTCTATTCTCCTTTCAATCTTGTTTTCAAAATGTGGGAATCATTTCTAGATGATTCCCACTGATTTTGGGTTACAAAATAGGAACCCACGAACGAAAACAACAAGTTTTCGCTCGTTGATATTCAGGGCCACCTTTGTAAATTTAAAGAATTTAAATCTTTTTTGTTATTCTAAAAAGTTCAGGGTGCAAAAATTAATTTCAAAAATTTCACTTTTCCCCCGTTTTCCAACTTTTATTTCAAAAAGTTCATTTTCTGTTTTTGTAATTAAAATCCCCAAAATTGGGGTTCTGACAACTGTTATTTTCCATATTAAACACTTGAGTTTTTTAATTTAAAGTTGAAGTTTTGAGTATATTTAAATCTTTTAAAGAAACTGTAAAATTAGGAAAACAGTTAAAATATACAGGTCCTTGACTTAAGGATGACTCTACTATTCCTAATAAGGAATATGTAAATTTCTCATGTCTACAATCTATAAGACAAGTTAAAATAGAAGTATTTAGTCCTAATCTAGTTAATGGTTTTATTGCTACTTGTACCAAACCTATATGTAAATAATTATATTTCTTAGCATGTTCTTGTATTGATTTAGCACTTAACAGTTGAATTGTATCATGTTCCTGCGTTAAGGACATGGTTTTTTCTACTGTCTTAATTGTGTAATCTGAAATTAGATTAAATGAACCAACTTTATAAATTTCTTTAAGGGAATTTTAGGGGGTTCCCAATTAGAAACTGCTTTTTCATAATCTTCATTATTTACTTCATTGGAAGTTATGGTAGAAGAAGTAGATGGAGTATTGGTTGGTAACTGAGATTTTTGGGAAAAGGATAAAAAAAGATTAGCCATTCAATTTAATTTTCTTATAGTTCTGTAGCACCCTGGTACCTAGCTGTCAACGATTTATTCCACAATGTCCTTATGCCTAATGCGGCTTCAACTTGTCCTTATGCCTAACGCGGCTTCAACTGGACTGAAGGCTACACGACTTTGGTGCGATAATTGATTTGGATTCAGATATCAGTATTTCTTATTGGATCAAATTTGAATCTTAGTAGATTCATTTCAAATTCGACCTATTTATACCCCTAGTATCTAATAGGATTTCCTCCAAAAATCCCTCAAAAGAATTCATAATTTCTTTAAAAAAGATGATAACAAACAAATTGGAAAAAAAAAACCCTTTGTAAACAATAAAACGACACTTATTTTCAAAAATACCCTCAAAAGATTTCATTATCTATATAATATTACAATTAGTAAAGGAAAGAGGGGGAATATTCCCCTAGATTCTGGTTTCTTTGTGTTTTTTTTTCCTAACTATTGCCCTTCCCAACTAAAAGAACCCAAAACTATAACGACCCCACCATTATTTTCACGTTTGAATTAAACTCCTACTTATATGCTACAGTTAAGAGTGAGGACATGTAATGTGCACGTGCCACCACTAGTTTCTTAAAAAAAATGATAACACCACTAGTTTTTCTTTTTTTTTTTTAAAAAAAAACCTCTGTAATAAACAATAAAATGACACTCGTTCTCACTTATTTTAAAAAGTAATACTACTTTCCAATTACTAGCAATTACATGGGGATTTTTTTCTTTAGCATTACTAAAAACCAATTTTCCTTCTCATAAAAGCAACAAAAAAGATTCTGTCTAGTGTATTCCATGGAATGCATGAGTGCATGCTCGTTTCATTAGGGGGCCCACATGCCAAAAATAAAAAATAAAAATCCCGAGCTAGCTGATAGCACTAGACGAAATGCATATTAAGTCCCTTCAAAATAAATTAGCAGAGTGCACGTGCAGCACTGCATATGTGTAGAAGGGAAGGAACGGAGGGAGACAATGTGGGAGGGAATGGTTTCAAAACTGAATGTTTAGGTTTTAAAAAATTAAGGCAGTTTGTATCATTGGCTATTTTAGAAAGCTGCCCATTTTGTTCGACACGATTCCCAAGAGGCCTCTTCTTGTTATATATAGTATAGATTTAAGGTAAGATATACACGTGTGCTACGTATTCACATCCATGCACGTGCACCCATACATGCATATATACAGAAGCACATCTATACTATTATAAAACAAATTGGCCAAATTCTGGCCTGATATTTTGTGCCCAAACTACCCTTTTAAACAAATGTTTTTACAAACAATAAAAAAACGCTTATTAATTTCTAAGCTGTAAAGTGCATTGGAATCCTGGAAGGAAGTCAAGACGACCGCAACTTTGTATCCAGTAACGTTGTAACCTGATAGTTTATAAATAGTTCCTTTCATTACCAAAAAAAAACAAAGACGACCGCAACTTGGGCCCTGGCCCACTGAAAATGCCAATGGTTACATCCATTGTCACACCATATTTAATTCAAGCCACATTTTAAAATTTATATCCGAATCCAAATCCAAATCCGTTCTTCATTTGCAAAGCTTGGGTCAGTCAATTATCTTCCGTCTCCACTCTCCATCCCATTTATTTATAAAATTATAATATATTAATTAAATAAAATTATTAATAATATAATTATATTTTGATAATTATCTATCAATTAAATAGATTACGATTCATTATATAATAATTATCTATTCAAAATAATTATGAATAGAATTTAAAATACATATCTTTTTAATCTTGATAATATAATTATAAATAAAATTTATAATTATAATTAATTTTAATAATATAATTAGAAATAAAATTTTACTTCTTTGCTTATGGATTCCGAGCTATGTGATCACACTTAGAATTGGATATGGATTTCTATTGGATTAGGATGGTCTCTTAATATGATAGTGTTTTAATAGGACATGGATATATTAAATATCTTTAAAAAAGATACGCATTTTAAATTTTCATTGAATAGATAATTATTTTCTTCGCACTCTTACTCTATTTATAATTATATTTCATTTTTTGAAATATAGTAAAATTATTATTTTTTAAATATAATGATATTATTTTCTATGAAATTAAAATTTTAAAAAACTTTATGGTGCTTTGTCTTAGCAAGTCATGTTATCTAAAAAATAATAATAAATACTAACATTTTTTTTTTCTAGTTCAACAGGCGCATAGCGCGTGCATTCCGCTAGTGCATATAAAAGGAGTCGTATCAATAGGCTGAATCCAAAGTCAATCCATTTACCTACATGTTGTAAACCTATATTTTTCCTGAACATGTAATTCAGGAATACATATTCTTTTTGGAAAATCTAATTCATGTAAAACAATTTACATGGACACGCTATTGAAGGTGTTCCTAGTGAGTGAGCCTGAGCCACCGGTCGGGTCCTAAATTTGTGAGCTGTACCTTTCGATTTGACGAACCGTCCGGTTTGTCAGTCGCAAGAAAGGCTCGAGGATTAAAACCCTGCTTCTCCTAGGCCCAGTGAACCATATCGTGACTCGGACCTTTTTTCGAATCGACGAATCGTCCGGTTTGCGAACGAATAACGGTTATATTCTCATTTCTCAGTAGCAAGAAGGCCGGAGGACTAAAACCCTGCTTAAATCCCCCTACTAGGTGAAGGCAATGATGGCCTGCAAGTTTCTCTCTCTCTCTTCAGCTCCATCAACGCTCTCCAGAGACATTTCCCGCCAAACCAGCCTCTTCTGTTCTTCATGCTCGAGATCAAGATTGGAGTTTCGAAGCTTCGGATTTCGGAGGGTCTCTTCTTCTTTCGGAGAAATTAGAGCCGTTAATGGTAGAACGGGAGGGAATTTGTCTCCGTGGGATGAGAAGCCGTTCGAGATGTTGCCGAGTGGGAAAAAAGCTTACTACGATGAGCAGGATATCGTGACGTTTCTCGATCCTCCAAAAGAGCTGATTCCGTTGGATCCAGCTTCGTTCAATCCTGCTGCATATCTGTGGTGAGCTTTCGTGTCATGATTGTTTGTTCAATTCATTTAAATCCCAAATTCAGGAATATAAACGGATGAAATTTAGAGGCGTGGCGTTGAAGAATGACGCGAAAGTGTGATGATTCGAAACATATAATCGTGGGGATGAGGTTTTAGTTTTCTGTTCAGTTCTTGCAGAATTATCGTGCTTTCGTTCTCTTGGTAATCTGGGATCATCGTGTGGGTGCGTTTATGAATTTGAATTGATTCTTGTTTCAAATTGAGAAAGATGATTGAAGTCTGTGCATCTGGAGAGCACTTTGTCTGGCTTAACTTGATGTAAGCTACCTATTATACGAGTTTGTGCGGTGAATTGATTTATCTCAGTTGGGAGATGATTTAAGTCTGTGTATGTGTGGAGTGCTTTTATCTGGTCTTGTTTGATGTAGGCTACCTATTCTACTGGTTAAAAGAAGAGTGTCAAATGGGAAATTTGTTCCAATATTTGCTCGTAACTTCTGTAGTTGCCATTTTATGGTGGATCTCAATATATGTTCCTCTACTGGCCTTTGAATGTTATGAGACGAAGGGAAAATGGATTTTGCTAGAAAATCATATAAAGTACATTGACATTATTTCAGTGAATTGTATCCATTTTCCTTTTATAATTTATTTTATATGTGATTGTTATTCCTCTTTCTGTTATTTTCAGGAGAAAAATTGGAGATATTCCAGAGGAAAGGCGATATCGGTTGCTTACCTTGCTGAAGTCTAGGTTATTTCTTCCAGATGTTCTTGAAGCTTTCGTATGCATTTGTTTGATGTGATTCCCATTGTAAATCAATCTATTCCCCTAAAAGGTTCCATGTTTCAATTAAGTTACTTCTACTTGTGTTTTGTGGAATGGAAGTTTCTTAAAGGTTCCCAAAGGCAACCAAGATGTTGTATGGTTTGACTAAGATTCCATTCAATAACTTTTATGATACAGGCTTATATCAAGGATGTGGGAAATAGCCGGCACCCGATATGAGGACAATAAGTTAGTGAAGAAAAGTGCTTCCAGTTTGCTATCTGATGAAAATAGTGCAACTTCCATTGAATTTTGGAACTGCCAGACAAGTGGAGGTATGTTTTCAAAATCATGGTTCTTCAGTTTTTACTTTTTCTTTCTTTTCAATTTTCCTAGTTTTGATCCTATTTTTATAATGTTGGCAAGGAAAACACATAATTTGTATTGTAAAAATGCATCTTTTAACAAGTTCAAGTTGTGCTGCATTGTTCAAATCACAGGCTAAGTGTGTGAATACGATTTAGCTGTAAGTAACATATGCCATGGTGGGTACATAGATTGGTATTGATGTCTAGGCATTGCATGTTCACAAAAAGATGATTTGATTATTGGGCAACGGGGATTTGTTGTTGGTATAGAGGTGCCTAAATGTGAGCAAGGTGCCCATAATTTGATATTTTATGAGGTCATGGAGTTTTTAATTTGAGGGTGACAATATTTGGAGTTTAAGGACCACATGCTGATGCATCCACGTGTTAAGGAGACACAATGTGGGCCCTGATTCAAATGGCTTGAAGTCTGTGAAAACTTTTGAAACGATTGTACGGATAGAGTTGATGTTTCCTTTTTGTCAAGAAGATAAAGCTCAGTATCTTTCTTAGGCATGTTTGGCCGTGTTTGGCTTGTCATGCCATCATGCACTGCAAAAGAACTTAAGAAGGGTGGGATCAGGTCTAATGTTCCTCGAGGGGTTTACTAAGGTCTTTTTGGACTTAATTTTGTGTCTTGTGATAACTCCAGGTTTGTTTTAAGCTTGCATTGCTGCATGGAATAGTGGATGATGATCATAACTTGGTTTTATAGTAAAAGCTTGGGATTTCTAACATAAGAACATGGGTTTAAGTTTGAGCGATAGTCACTTTGTATCAAAATTCCAAAGGTTGTGTTTGTTATTGGTCCTTTCTTGGAAGCCTGCTTTGGCAAGATCTACACTTATGTGTGCAGTAAGAGTATGTGAGTAGGAAGTTAGGATAAGTTGTCTGTTGATGGGATATGTGGAAATTTTTGAGTGCTTGCCTTGGTTAGCTCTACATACCAGATCATGCTTGGGGATCATGATTGGAGGCTAACAAATTAGGACCTATTGACTCTTTCTATGATTTATATAATATGAAACAAAATTGGACAAAAACCATTACGTAGTAATTATGTAATTACGCTAATATTAAGTGTAAACACAAATTCCATTCATGTTAGGTTATTTGAAAAAGATATACATGTTTTAATTTTGTATACTCCCCCTCAAGATGAGTAAAGATGTTAGTTGTACCTAGCGTGTATAATATGGACTGCAAGTGAGCTTCAGGGGAGTGAAAACATCAGCAAAGCTGGCCAGCAGAGCAACAGACATACATGCACAGACATACATATGTTTGTGTGTGTGTGTCAATCTATCTATATTGATTTCTCCAGAAACAAGCTTCTCTAGAAAAAATTACCAATCAATTTAAACATCTTTTGTGTCAAGGAATATTGATAGCAACTTTATTCTTATAATTTATCTTCATATAGGTAAGAGCATTGACAACAAGATGTTGGAGAAACCCTGTAATAATTCTCAAACATCCTGAGCAATAGCTCGATCTTTGGCTTTAGTGTCGTATTGAGCAAAAAGAGTTTGCTTCTTACTCCTGGTGACTAGGTTTAGCAAACATGTAGTAGCCTGAGGTAGATCTCCTATCATCACCTGAGCCTGTTGAGTTGCATTTGTTGAGTTGCATCTGTGTAGGCTTCCAGAATGATTTGTTCTCTTTTTACCCTGAGTATCAGATGCCACTGATACGTACCTGCTGAGACCAAGCCAAAAGCTTCAGTACCAGGCCAAACTATTCTGAAACTGTATTCCCAATTCGCAGTTCATACCTTGTCTTGCCTTCTTCTGGCATCAGTAAATAAACATAGTAGCCCACTTAAAACCTTGTTAGGTTTTTGAGTAACATGAGGTCAAGCAGTTGTAGTGTATTAAGAATGTGTTGTAATATAATGTGTATGGATTATATTTTCTTGCTCATCACATAATATTTGAGCATCTGCTTTATGAAGAACTTCCCAAAAGATGATATCATCAAACTAAACTATTAACTGGTGATCATTTAGAAGGGCTGGTCTATTGGATTAACTGATGAAGAAGTTGTATTAATAAGAGAAAACAAAGTGCAAATACAGCAAGTAAAAAAAGCAAGGCAACCCACGAGAAGTTGGTGTGAAAGGAGCAAAAAAAGAAAACTGTAACCCTAAATCCTGCTGTGTACACCAGTACTGCTATATACAGATTACTTGAAAAGTGCTCGCTACACTTCACTTCCTGTCTTACAAATCAAGAGCCATAGTAGACCATGCTCTTATAATTTCTCCCTTTTCTACCCCGTTAAAGTCCTTGCTCGAACTAATAAGCAGCAACCATTGCTATAATACTCTCAATGGTTGCTGATGCCGTTTTGGCTGTATTATAAAAAATGCACAAAGAACAGAAATTTCCATTTTTGTCGATGGTGGCAAGGCACATGCATCTTCCCTTCTTCCCAAAGAACAGAAATTGCCATTTTTGTTGATGGTGGCAAATATTCTTTGGAACTTTTTGATGAATATTTTGTTCTTCCCCTTATCAAAATTTCTGCTTCATTATGAATTTGAAAGAAAGCTGATACTGGTGAGAAGGCTTTGTATTATTACCTAGAATGTTACAATTGTTACAACTTACATGTAAATGGCAAGTAGGCAATTGATGGAACTGTTGTTAAATGATTTCAAAAATCAAAAATCAAGACATGACATGTCTTTCGATAGGTTGCAATAGTGCAAACAGATTTGTGCAGTCCACCTGACTAGTCGGGCAAAGGACCATTGGTTGTCAATTTTTTTTTGTCTTAAAACTATTTTAATAATATGTTCATATGAATTTGTATGCAGGCATATTTATGTCCATATATAGACATGTGTATGTTGCATCAAATATAAACAGCATGTCTTGGAAGTAATAATTACAATATTGAAAATTACCAAAATTTTGAAAATTCTGACCGTTAATCAAGGTTTTAATCAAGTTTTGGTTTTAGACACTTTAATTAGTTGAATCTGCAATGCAAAATATGAAGTTGCTTTTTCAAATTATTTTTGTAGCAGCATTGTTTTTTCATAGCTTTTGGGGATGGTTTACTACTATTTTAACATTTGACTGATTTAGGATTTAATCAACTTGATTTTCCTTTGACTCTTGAAAGTAACTTGAAGTCCTTGTGTTGTATCTATCTGACAATATCGATATTCAATATTGGAAAACAGGACCAATGCCCATCTCTTGGATAAATTTTTTCAACAAGGTCAATATCATAATCTATTCCATGGGAAAGTTCTTCATTGTACCTTGTAAAGTCCTTCTGGTCTGATTATTTTTTTCTCTTGTGTTTTCCAGGTTATATTTTGTTCTGACGATGGGAACACTTATGGACGGCTCAGCTTAGGTAAATTTTCTGAATTTAAATGTTTTATGTATTAGTATTATTATGGGATTCTTCATTTCTAGGGTAATGTTTAGCCATTGATTTTTTGGAATGGGTTGACTTTGGTAAACAATTTAAAATTTTGAAAAACGGTTTAAAAATAGACACTTGTGATGACAAGTGGGAGCCGTGAGTTTGAAAATATGATTTTTAAAGACCGCTCCACTGCATTACAAAATATCTTTTCCTGCAGCTGGATTCTAGTATATAAGTATATTGTACTTATAGTATGTCATAAAACAATATTAATTTTCTGTTCGGGCAATTCACATAGCTGAAGCAAGTTGATAATTAATGTTTGTTTGGGCGAAGGACAATAGTTTGTTTCCAATTTTAAGCACAAATAAACAATAGCAAGCATCATAATTTATTTTGAAATAAGCTATCTTCAGTTTGTTAATTATAGTATAAGTTTTGTCTATATGGATATGGAAACATGTAAAACATCCAAGTACAGAGAAATCCCAAGATTGCCGGTACAGAATCAGGAAAAAAAAACATTTGAAATTACAGAAATTACAACAGTTATTGTTGCCGGTACAAAAATTACAACAAAAGACATTTGAAATAACATTGAAGTTATTAAAATAAACAGTTATTGTGCCTTCTCCTTCAAATATTTCTTCCTCTTGATTCCTTGTTTTGTTAATTCATCTTCCGTCTCATTTACTGATCTAAGAGTCCTTATGAATGAGATAAGATATCTCTGTGAATCGTTAAAACTGATTTTAACACAATAGATGGCAATTGCGGAATCTCCTTCTATGGATGGTACATCTTGAAGCATCTTGCTTCTTTTCATCTGAAAAGACTTGCTTGAACTTCGGCCTTGATGGGAAGTCCGTTTCTATTAGATCTGAGAACCAATGTAAGATGTCTCTGTTGTAATCTTTGAAGACACTACAATACTAGATCTGAGTGGAATGCTGGAAGAGCTTCCATCAGAATCGATTTGATACCAAAGGAAGCAGGTTTCTATTTGCAAGTAAGCAAGGGGCATATAATGCTAAATAAGGCAATCCGGCTCTACTCTCTCAGTACCATGTTCAAAGATAAGATAAGTTCCTGAATTCCTCCTTCAAAGGATACTCAACAGTCTTACAAACATTATTCTATCAATGTCTGATTGAAAATTTGGTGACTTATCTTCAAATATCCTTTTGTTCCTTTATTCCCATATACCCTGGAAAACCCACACGACACAGTGCCTGGTATTGAAGCTTTTTTTTTTGGGGTTTTTTTATTTTTTATTTTTAATCTTTTATAAGCAACCGAAAATTTCATTAATACAAAAACACACAACAGACTACATTAGACACCTTCAAATAACCAAAGGTGTTTCCCACCCTCTCTCTCATAGGAACCATTAACCCCTTGTCTCATCAGTAGCCTGGTATAAGAGCTTGCCCTTAATCTAAGGATCCCATGCTGGATATTTTTCGCATGATGTCAGTGATATATAAGACATTAACCAACTGTACTATCATCTGTGAAATAAGCTACAAACAAGATTAGCCAGATCACAATTTAAAAACAGATGGTTAATGTGTTTTCCCCTCCATACACCACATAGAGATAAAGATATATATACCTCCTCCTTTGGACGATGTCTTGGGTGCTGTTTTTTTTTCTTTCTTTTCAAATCTAAATTCTGCAATAATGTCTGAGTCTAGGCAGATTCTGTGCTTCCAAACTTAGTAGAAGCAAAATGAATTTGGGAATTGTAGAAGTGGTACATAGAAAAGAAAACAAATGGCCTTGAAGAGTAATAAACTGTGGTTTCAAGAATGAAAACCGGGTGGGATATCACATAATTCTATCTGCAGTAAATATGGCTGGTTGGTGATTCCTCGTAGAGGAAGATTTCAAGAGAATTAAGTATAGAAAAAAATTGAAGGAATCCACAAGAAAAACGTTTTTATTTATAACCATTCTACAGTTCCGTGGGAATCTAACTTGAAAAGTATAGATTCATCCTCCAATGATCCTTTCTAAGTCTGATTTTGCTTCTCCCACGTGGGCCCCTTCCCCATCTGTACTCCCCCCGCTAGCAAGCTAGATTGAATATGAGGGTAGCAGGTATCTGATAAAGTGAGGACATGTTTCCGAAGGTTTGGCACAGGGACCTTATATTCCTATTAACATCCTGTCCTTTTTTGTGAAGCTTGCTTTTAGTAACTGTAGGCTAATGCATGCAAGTATGTATGTGAATGGTCCAGAGGCATTCTTGCTTTAGGAAGAGTTCAAAATTTACTGCCTTCTTGGGTCTTGAGTGTGCCTGTTGTGGGCAGCTGCAATTGTGCAGTGTGCCTTAGTTGTGTAACATGATATGAAAGCATCTGGCGTCATCTTGCATAGGTGCTCTTAATGAGTGAAACATGGGCTGGTGGTAGATTTTCTTTGGTGCATGTAGATAGATGGAAGCATGTTTTCATGGCTAGGACGCATAGAACATGCTGTAGACTCTCATGCCCTTAGTTATTGGTGTGGCAAGCTTTGTGGACCAGAATTATTGGATTTCTTAAGGTGGATCTTGGTTATATTGGATAATTTTGGATGATTGGCTGATTTTAGGGGGTTAGGTACATGGAGACACAAGTGAGCTTATGTGCTGTCGAAGCAGGACTTTGCATTTTGTTACTGGTTGGCAAGTTATATCTTTGTCAGTTTGTCATGGCATGTGAAGTTTGGTTTGCTCAAATGGTGATGGATAGGTTCAGGTAGCTAGTCATTTGGCTTCCATTAGTTTCTGATAGTTTGACTGTGAGTGCAGGCATTGGTTATTTTTAAGACCTTTTTGTACATGAACTATTAAACATAACAAGCACTGATATATAATCTCTATTTGGCCCCTCTTTTATTTTTCACTCTCATGAGTATCTCAGTATCTCTGCACAATTTATTTTGTTTATTTGAAATCTATAAGTTTGCATAGGACTCCTCCTGATTGTATTTCAATGGAATTTAGTTTGAATCTTATAGTTGGTATGTCTCACGCATCATTTTATAGGTGATCTGTCTGATATTTTTAATGCTCAGGGGGTTCGATCCTTAATAGATTGGCAAATTCCTTTTGTCCATTGTATTTCATGGTGAGACAATTTAAGGAAGTAATGCCAACAGAACAGCCCTGTGACCTAGCCTATGAATTTGGAGATGGGCTCCTGGACATGCATGTCCCTCGAGGCTTCCCAAAGCCAGGTACCTGAGCTAACTAAATCTTTAACATAAAAAGTCCAAAATTAGATTGAAGTCTATGATATGAACTTAGAATGTGCTACATTCGTGCATTTATCTATGCATGCCTCTTCCTTCATATTTTTTAGTCTTTGTTTGTTTTTTATTACTCATATAACTATTTATCTTTTTTTTGTTCAATTTTGAATTGTTGAAAAACCAATAATATGCATGACTTAATTGAAGAGTTTGCAACTTCTTCCTGAAATAGTTTAAGGATTTACATATATGCATGCATACATTCATATATACATACTTCCATGCACGCATGCATATGTATACACACAAACATGTACACATAGTATAGAGAGATTTTGATTGGGGATGGTGCTTTGTTGTTTTGGGTTTGGGGGGTGGGGAGGGAGGGGTGAGGGGGAAGGGGAGGGGTGCTCGTGCAGAAGAGAATATTGACGGGGGAGGATGGAGAGAGAGTTTTTTTTTTCTTTTCTTATCTGAAAGGATAGATAGAGAGAGAGAGAGAGAGAGTTTGTGTATCTGTGTATATTTCCTTTCTGGTCATATTGATGGTGAAAGACCATACCGTGTGGTAAGATTTGGTTGGTGAAAGACCATAGGATGTGGTGTGTTGTGTGTGTCGTGTGATGGACCTGTCTATGATTGTGGTGAACTTTTCCATATAGTGCATGTTTTTTTTTTCTTGGGAAATTTTATATATTAATCTAAGAGCAGGACATTACGAGCTGTAGTCTGGCCAATATAGTCAAACTTTTAAACATCCGAAAACAAGAGGATATTGATGGGGGAGGATGGAGAGAGTGATTTTTTTCTTTTTTTTTTTTTCTGAAAGGATGGATAGAGAGAGAGAGTTTTACTTTTTATTTTTTTATTTAAATTTCCTTTCCTGTTATATTGATGGTGGGAGACCATACAGTGTGGCAAGATTTGGTTGGTGAAAGACCATAGGGTGTGGTGTGTGTCTTGTGGACCATTACATGATCATGGTGAACTTTTCAATAAAATGCTATTTTTTTTTTGGAAGTTCAATATATTAATCTAAGAGCAGGATATTACACTAGCCGTAATCTGGCAAATATATTAAAACTTTAAAACATCAGAAAACAAGAGGGGGATGTTAAACTTCCAGAAAAGGTAGTAGTGATCAATGGCAAAATTTGCCAGTAAATTAGCTATACAGTTTGCTTCTGGAAAATTCTTTACACCATGGTCTTGTAGTAGCTTCAGGATGCCTGAGGAAGTGGGTGATTATTTCGGAATCATTCTCCAAATAACCCAATTTGCCTTCAAGTAATCAAGTAATATTTGTAGTCGTATATATTCTGCAAAAAAGTTGTAATGCCGATGTTTTGATGCAAGTTGAATTCTGTTCAATACATTTGTACCCATAATCTATGGTGCATGGGGAATTTGCACAAAGCGTTGTTATATTATTTTTCCCACAGGTTTTTTTACTAGTTTTGACTAATAAGTATGAAATTCTTAATATCTAGTTGTAATTAGTTTCTCCTCCTCTTGTGACATTGCAGTCAAACACCCATGGCCGTTTAATGATCATGTAGTCGTATATATTCGCCATGTTGGACCGGGAACATTGGTCGGGCAAGCATGGCAAGAAGGAAAAGTATTGGAGCAAGTGCCTAGAAAACTCTGTGGTGAGATTTTGATGGTGAAGGATTATGCTGCTGGCGGACAACATCACTAAATGGAAGGTTTTTTTTTCGTGTACAAATTTGGCAGTTTAGCAATCAGAACATTTTCTAAATTTATATGATGATTCCAATCTCCCCTGCATGCAGGGGGTAGTCTTAAGGATTGAAACCAATTCGGCATGCAAGATTCTTTGCACTTTTGTGGTGCTATGCTGATGGTCCATTCGCCCCAACAACTAAGGCGGGGATGTACGGTAGCTAATTTATGGTTTAATTCAAATATTCCGCAGCAAGGAGAAAGCTACTATGGTCACACTCAGGGTGTCGGTTATGTTAGTAGCCCCTTTCCTCCCTTTTTCTTTACCCCAAAAACCTATAAAAAAAAATCTATATTACAAATCTTGAAATTGGAGAATTAATCAATTTTGAAGAATCATCTATATTAGATTTGTTTGCAAGTAGTTTCATCTAGACCATCCATCACTTTGAAAGCTTCATAAACTGTCTATATATATATATATATATATGTATGCGTGTGTGTGGATATGATCATTTATCCTTGGATAAGGAGCTTTATGAAAATGAGTGGGCCCTGAGAGAAGATATTAAAACAGATGTGGATTATCAGATACCAAATCGATGTTGATTGAGCACACGGACTACGTTATTAGTTACAACTTCGAGATACTGAATCAAGCCTTTTTATCAACAAATCTATGATCCTCATTGGACGGTCTTTATAAATTTTGATTAATCAATGGATTAAGTTTGAGGCAGATTGTTGACCCAGTAGCTACTCAATTACTGCCAGGGCGATGTATAGAATAGCCATTTTAATTTGATTTACTGTGTTTTTATCTTCTTTTATTCAGTTCGTATGAACTGTCACTCGCTGGTTCATCTCCTTTCTCCTTCGATGTCTTTCCTGGAAGTCTGATCCAACCCTTTGGAGATACCCCCGACTTTGTTCCCAAAACAACGAAATTAAGGGAACCCCATTTAATTTTTATCATCCAAAATGTTGCCCCAAATGCAATCTCTTAGCACGCTCCAATTACCTTACGTTTTCCCCATATCTCATTTATCCACATCAATCTCTTTCTCAACTGTAATTTCTGCAACTAAACAATTTAAGATAACCCATTTGAATCTGTCAAAGAAAAACCCATCTGCCAAACTCCAGTTTCAGCCTCTGAAATGCTCGGTTTCTGTATTATCAGAGCCGAGCCAAAGGGAATTGCAGAAAAGACCATTCCCTGCTGAGGTTTCTAGAACAATTTTGGAGTTGTCTTCCATTGGTACCCTTTCTACGTTAACGCAAGAAGGTTGGCCCCTGGGCGTCAGTGTTCGCTTCGCCGTTGATCCGGAGGGGACGCCCATCTTATGCTTGACTGACTCTAACAGGATAGTCTCAGCTGACGGGAGGTCTAGCTTACATGTGCAGGTGATTTTGTTTGATAAATTTTTAGTTCATTGTGCTCCTTTTTTATTGGATTTTCCGGTTTATGAGTTGTTTATTTATTTATTTTTTAAATTTTGCAAGTAAGAAAAAGAATTTGTTGCTGTGATTTGCTTTACACCAGTTAGAGCAGTGTGGGTTGCGGGCTTTGCAGTGCACACTTCAAGGCAGCCTTAGAAAACCAGAGGAAAGAATTGTTTTGAAGGTGCAATTTCTCCTTCGTCTTTCTATATTTTGAGAATATTGTTTGGCTTATTATCATTTGTTATTTTGAGTTTTATTGATGGCATAGATGCGTTTTGGATGAAAATCACTGCTAGATATAATAGAGTGAGTGTAGTAGTTACATGTATGTCATTCTTCACACATTTGGTCCATGATTGACAGCTAAACAATACTTATTTATGAAGAGGGAATAGGTTTTTGGGTGTAAAAGTTAATGGTTCCTTTGCTAGTGGTGGCTCAACATGAAACCTATTTATGTATTGAATCCCCTTTGTCATCTTTGTTTTGTTCTTAGCACTATGATCATCTTCATTCTGCAATTATAATCATTTTCAAATCTTTATCCAACTTTTATGGATATACACATGCATCTTTTTCTGTCAATTCACCATGTTTGGTGCCATGTCTACTATGAAAATGTGATTTTTTTTTTTAAAAGAGATTTGTGAAGGATTTGGTGAAAGTTTACTGTTGGCTGTACTGCATCTGACTTCAGGATCAGAGTCACATTATATGAATACAAGAACAAAGTTTTCATATTCATTTGTTCTCCACTTAGATTGTTGCATTCGTTTTTTCCTTTGTTTCTTACAGCACAGTTCCTTTCTAATTTACTTCTTCAAGATGGTGTTGATGTCTTAACTAAGTGGGAAATTTGGTCTTCCACAGTCTGCTGCAGAGTACTCCTAGGCAGTAGCAAGGCTGTTGATGGGACTAGGAATTCATGGTTCTAGGACTATTTGTATCTTATTATAATGCAACCTACCATCTTATTAATCTTCATTAAGCTCCATGATCATCTTTTAATTGCCAGTGACTGATTTATATCTTCATTGTTATCACTGTTATCACAGTCTCAGCCTCAACTGAATCCTATGCTACATTATTCACCCTTTGGAGCCATATATAACCTCAATCACGAGCTTGAAACAAGATATCAGGATTTTGCATGAATGATCATGAAAAAATTTCTATTGGCAGCTAACATTCTCCTTCATTTGGATTTTGGTCTAGAAGTGAAAGGGTAACATCATAAGTGTAAAATGGAACTATTTTGTTTTGATCAACATCCCTTATGTTATAGAATATTTAAGTGTGTCTCGATTTGTTACCTTTAATTCTTAAACAAATTTGCAAATGGGGTGTTGTGATAATCTCCTAATCTCTCTCTCCTGCTTTTCACAGAAGCTTGAGTCAATATGGGTTAAGAGGTTTGGTGAAGAAGTGAATGAGGACAGCCTGTATGTGATTGATGTTGAACGAGTGCTTCAGATGGGAGATCAGTCAGAGGTATAGTAGTGGGGTGTGCATGTTGGGTAATTGGTAAACATTTTCTTGGATAGTTTATGCTGAAATTTTTGTGCATCACTTCTTTTTAGTCTCTTGGTTCATACAATTAATGATAATAATTTCAATGTCCAGTACTGGTCCTTATATTGGAAACATATTATGCGGTATTGTTTTAAGAGAAACATACTGTGCTGGATATTTATTGCAGGATGGTGTCTGGGTGACCTCATCAGAATATAGAAATGTAAACCCTGATCCCCTACGAGATGTTGCAGAAAAGATTGTATCTGAGATCAACGCCAAATACATGGAAGATGTCCATCGTGTTTGCAACATTTACGTGGATTTGGACTTCCAGGTTCGCACCGTTGCTAGTGTTACTTTTTTCTTATACTCTTATAAATTAAATTGAAAGAATAACTTTCAAGAGAATTTCTAACAGATTACATGCATCAAAAGAATGGTTTACCAATGTTTATTATAACATATGGCACATATGCTGCCTGATAGAACTACTATTCTATTGGTCTCACCTTGTAAGCTCGGAGGCCCAAGATTGTTGTGAAGTTACCAAGGCTGCTGCTTATGTGTGATTGTAGGAGTGATTATGGAAAGTATTCTAAATCACGCTGATTGAATAGTTTGATCAATCATCCTGTTCCTTCAGTAACTTTTGGGTTTGACTGAAGAGTAATAATCTTTTGCTTTTCAATTTACTGTAGAAGCTTTTTAAATCTTTATGTTAGCCACTAAAGTAGTTATACTTGTCCCATTCGTGAAAAAATATAATCCGCTTGCCCATTTTACCTTTTTTTATTCTCTTGTTCTCTCTCTTGTTACTACTGTGGGGTTGAATTTCATGGAAACAGCATGTGGTATCAGGGTTGTACCTTCCTTCACATTTAATATTTAATAAGCTTGTGTCTACGGTCTACCAGCATGCCTGACCCTGCAGCCACCCATCCCAACCCACAAAAAAACAAACAAACAAAAAAGAAGAGAGAGAGAGAGAGAGAGAATATCTCTTGTTAGTGTCCTGGGAAAAATGAATAGATATGTTTCTTCCTGCATTTTGTTCCTATTTTTTAATAATTATCCTCCATAATCTGCTATGAATTTGCTTCCTGTTCCTCAGTTCTGAAAATCAATATGTTTGCAGTTTCACTATATATGCAAAATCCAGTTTATTTGATTTGAATTCCCTGTTTTGGGATCAGATTTGTGATATTTATTGGATCAAGTATTTGAATTTTTGAAGACATGCTTCAAATGAAATTTTTGTAGAGTATGATTATGTTGAGTTGATACTATTTAGTCTTAGATTGTTAGGATGAACTTCTGTAGTTATAAATTTAAGAGGGGATTCTAGAGGCATATGAACCATATTGCCAAATTTGCGCCACTTTTGTCAAAGAAATGAGCTGGCTTGGCATATCTAAAGTGAGACTGCAATGTGGTAGTCAACTAGGATTTATTAGTAGGGTTTTTAGTAATGGAAATTAGGAGTCAACAATCACTATTAAAGGTTGGCTGTGTGGCCTGTTAATGAGGGGTTTCAAAATCTTGAAATAAGAATTTAATATGTGATTCTTTATAAAATCTGTGTTTTCGTTTGAACATTAGAGTCTTACAGCCAGATTATACATCACTTTAGATATGTAAAGGAAAGAATCAAGTTTATGATGGGAGTTGTCTCAGAATCGTAAAATTCATTTCTCCTCTAAGTCCACTCATGACAGAGTGCTTTTCATTTTTCATTAAGGAAGGTGATGGTATGTCTCCTTCATTTACTATGCGGTGGATATTCAATTCCACAGCATTTGAAAAACTGGTAGGGGGTTTTTTTTTTGTTGGAGGAATCCAAATGAGCTAGCTCAAATATTGTTACTTTTTGGAGATGTTTAGCTTTGTCTTGCTGGATGGGCACTTGTTTTTTCCTTCAAGTACCATCTTAAGGAATTTACACACCGTTTCCTTAATATATGAGAAAGTAAGTCCATGTATCATGGTATTGATCACAAACTTTTCAATTTATGGTGCTTCATTTGTCTATATATACTTGCATGTTTTTTGCCTTAATTTTGGTTGATTAGGCTGCATCATTTTCCTGTGTTTAAGGAAAACTCATTCTAGAGTAAAATTTGGTGTATTGAAATGGGTGTCCCTCACTGTCGTCATTTGGGGTGGAAGTCTTTGGCACATTAAAACAAACTTTAACAATTGGAAGTATGTATCAGACACAAAAAAATTGGAAGGTTATTTGTTGTGCAAGCTTCATGGAGGATGATTTATGTTCAATTTTAATGGATCTTTCCTTTCAGAATTCTGGTCCTACTTTTATATAATCTCCTAGGATGATCAGGCAAAATCTCCTAGTAGTCATCTGGCCCAATTAGCGTTCAATTCAAGTGAAATGAAGATCAGCGGCGGTATTTGCATGGTAGCATGGATAAAAAAAATGATCCTAGGAGCATGTTCATGTTGACGTCTTGTAGAAGGTTGGTTCTCAGATTTGGATTTTCAATTAGTTCCGTTTTTGTTTGTCCTTATCAACAGCAGAAATGCCTCATTTCTTGCAATTCTTAAAAGTGTAGATGCTTTGGTTGTCACTCACTGGGAGACTTTAATGCTATCTTCTTGAAGCATAGGCAATTTTTTTTTCTCTTAATTAATTTTCAGCTATCTATCTGTAATTGTAATCTTAGAGGAGCCCCAATAGGTGATAAAATTGGAGAGCTGGTTGAGATGGTTTGACTTGTCGAAAAGTTAGCTATATAGGTAAGTTTGAGCTGGGTCAAATTTGAAAGGGCTAAATGTTAGACCAAAAACGACCCATATTGAGTTTGTTGGAAAAGATCTATGAACATGTGGACTGGTTGAAATTTTGCAACTAGATTCATGTTTTTATCTCTTTTTTAGGATAATGCATTCCTTTTAATGCTATTGATATCTATCTATAACTGGAAAGGCAAAGAATAAGACTTGACTTTTGAAACTAATCCTTTTATGTTCTTTGACTTCTGTCCAAAGTTGGATTTGTGCTCTTGATGAAATGCAAAATATTGTCAGTGTTAGTTAATTTTCTCAAATTAGCTTGCCTGACCATAGTAAATAACATTCATTTACTCTGTTACGCCCATTTTGTTGTTGAAAAACATTTGGTCCTTCTGGAGAGTACTTTAAGCATTTTTGACATAAGTAAAAGTTTATTTCAACCATGCAATTTTGATGTCCTATTGAATGGTTTGAAGTTTGAATCGATTCTTCTTGTGGTTAAAGGATATATTGGGAGGCAAGATGGTTTTACTTTCTGAGAAAGAGTTCTGAGGGTCTTTTTGTGGTTTACCTAGGAAGTTGGCCATTTTATCAGAAGGCTTATGATTTTATTGTAAAAATAGGATAATTATTGTAACTCATTCACCAATTTGTTTTCTGATTTCCTTAACAGATAGAACATACATCGACATATTGTTTTTGGTTTCCATTGTGGTTTTTTTTTTAATGAGATATCGTTCTTACATGGCAGATCTCAGAAGCAAAGATGGTATGGGTTGATCGGTTAGGATTTGACATGCATCTCTACTCTCGACAGAAAGATACCTTTGAGGTCCGTATTCCGTTCCCTAGGGAAGTTTCAGACGAGAAGAGTGCAAAATCATCATTCAATTGTATGGCTCAACTTGCTTGGGAAGCAGAGAAGAACTATCCTGTCCCAGGTTTTGAAAAGGTGAAGCTATTGAAACAGATCAGGAGCAGCTAATGTTCAGGTACTCTTGTGGACTCAACATTATGCATTGTTGCATGGTTATATCTTGGCATGTTTATCTGTTGATTTTCATGAACTCTTCTGTAAAGCAAACAGCAGAGATTAGATTCCCCATTCGGGTTCAATTTTGATTAAATATCCATGTTAACTTTTGTTATTGACAAAGTTGTACTTGTTAGAGATATCCTTGTATGCTGTGTACTGTAACTGCTCAAGCTTCATGACATGGAAAATTGCTTTCCTGACAGGACTAGCATGTACATTTTGATCTTTAGAAAATATTTTCCTAGCTTAATCTCCCTGATCTACATTTTTTCATTTTCATGAAAAATAGCATATGTATTTTTGAAGGCACTATTACGACATCTGGTGACAGTTTGAACTAGCCATAGAAAGATACTTTGGACAGTGAACTCTATATTCTATCTAAATTGGAGCTCTTGGCCTAAACAAGCAAGCCTTTTTTTTATTTTTTTTCTGGAAGGTAAGTGTAGTGAAGGGGGACTGGGGGGTGGAGGCAGGATTCGACCCTAGGCCTCATGTATGACCACCTGAGGCTTTACCGCCTAAACAAGCAAGCTGATTGGATGCTTTACTGCTAAAATTTAAGAATTATGGTCTGAAATTGTCCCAGAAGCTCCTTTTTTATTTTCTTGAAATTTGACCAAAAGACTCCAGAGACATCTTTCCTTGTCTCTCAAGATTGAATTGAATCCTCCTCACGACTTCAAAGTTTACCAAACCCACATCACTTTGTATTGTATTTTGAGCTTCTTATTTAGGACTCCAGCAAAGGAGAGTAGAATCTTTATGGTTCTGTACACCAAAAGCTTTCCCATATTCTTACAACTGAACCATGGTAATTTCTGTTTAGGCTACCCGTTAATACCGGCCATAGAGCCAACTTAGACCATCTGTTATTTAAGCCCTTGCAATCACCTGAATGAGGAGGCATTACTAGATCTCTAAGAATTACTCTTTCAAACATACAGACTCTCTGAAAAATGGTTTTCTAACTCTGCTTTCTTATTCTTTCCTCTTGATACAGATCTGTTGTCCAAATGTGAGTTTTTGAGTCCAAGTCAAATTGCTTAGTGTGGCCATTGGCTCAACTGATGTCAAGTATATCCTAAGAAAAATCTTAAAGGAATGTTCAAAAAACACTAGTTTTCTTCACATTCAAGACAATCCTCCCATGCTGATTCTCAGTTTCTCATATTGACAAATGGGTCAACTCAGCCAGGTTCAGTTACATTTTGAGTCAGTCCATGGAACTAACTGATCCAGTTCAGTTCTTGCATGTTACATAATTACAGAAAAGGGGAAAAAAGAAAGAAGAAAAAAAAGAAAGAACTGGAGAGTTGCAGAAGAGCGAACTTCAGAAACTTATTGCATCTTTATTTTCAACTTAAATATAATGAATAAACTAGCAAATAAACTAATGAATGAACACCTTTTTAAAGGGAACCTGGTACAGATTTCCACAGGTGGCACCATTGTTGCAAATTGCATTACCTAATTTGCCTGCCATAGCAACCTTCACACCTTTGTCTTCAAATCCATTACAAGAAAGTTGTCAAAGAAAAAAAAGGGTACTATAAATGATCGCATCTAATCTATGCAAGAAGAAGCTGTAAAAGGCTAGAGAAAAACAAGAAATGGTAGCAACAACTAGAATATGATCAGATTGGTGAAATATCGGTGTGAATCAAATAGGTTGGTTTGAAAAGCTTATGAATACAAGTGGTGTATAGAAGGCAGCGGTTCTGATAATTTGAGCTGTTTCCATGGCAGGGAAGCAAAACAGAGATGCCAATATGGCCAGGAAGAGGGACTTCAGCAATGATGGAGCCATGGTTTAAGGTTGTTTTTGGAACTGAGTATTGAAGCACTGAAAATGGTTAAAGAAATGATTGGGTGTGGGGATGGAATGCCAAGTAATAACAGATTAATAGTAGCAATGGAAGGTGTACAGGGTGAGCACGGCGTTATATTTATGGGTTTTCTACATATGCATAAATGTGATAAATAATCTTGTCTTGCATTGTACAAAGTTTTCAGATGTGAGGGTATGCTTGACTCTAGTTTTTTTTTTGGGATTTGTTAGCTAAATCTCTTATGTGTTGGTGATTTAGCTAAATCAAAGTATGTCCTGAACACGAATAAGTACGTCTAATTTGGAACGAGCTGCTCATGATTCCTAAGCCGAGGGATGACATGCTGGACTAGTGTGGTTTAACCTAAATATACCAGGCCATGCCTTCATCTTATGACTTGCCATTAAGGACAGGCTTCTCACTCAAGAAAGACTGATCAAATATGGAGTGCTGAGTAGATCAAGATGCATTCTTTGCAAAGCAGGTTCAAAGACGATCCAATACCTTTTCTTTGAATGTGGCTGCTCCAAATCTCTTCAGCAGCAAGTGTTAAGATTGAATGGAATCAATAGATGTGTCGAATGAATTCAAATCGTTGGAGGAGCTATTAAAGTCTATAAAATGGGATTTTTTCATTGTTTTGCGAGACTGTTTCATTTGGTGCCACTCAGTGCACGGTACCGGCATGAAACATGCGGATGGATGCCCCTTTTGAATAGGGGGCCCACATTCCAAAACACATCCCATCGGTTGGTTTCATGGTACCACTAGATTCTTGCTCCAGAAGAAATGCATTTTTGTTTTGTAGGGGACGAAGCGAAATCAAAGGACATACCATACAACTGAGAGTTTATGGAAAAGTAGGGGCTTAAGGCAAATTATTTTGTATAGGCTCGTTGACCTTAGCAAGTGGATGAGCAACCATGTATATAATGTTAGATAGAAAAACAAAGAAGATGGCTGTATAGATATAGGGTGCAAGCCCAGCCTTGCTGGGCACAACTAGAGGTTTTCGATTACTATGTTGGGTTATTCCCACATACTGCACCTATTTCATATCAATACAATATTGGCTTATCCAAAAAAAAAAGAAAAAAAAAGGTATGTCTAACATATAAATTAGTGCATCCAAAGTCGACTATAATTGGGTGATTTATATTACTATTCCTTGGAATAAAATATTGCATCTTATACACAAACAAGCAAGGGTGGAGCTACGTAGTGCTCAGCCTAAAATTATAAAAAGTTTACTAGTATATTTATATAAATAAAATTTGCCCCCTCTAAATTTTTTAAATTACATTCCCACTTTCTCAACTCTCAAAATTCCTCTCTATATAAGCCGCTTCTTAGTGACCTAGGGCTGTTAATGGGTCGGATAAAGATCCAAATTCGACCAGATTATCAAAATATGGATCCTAGTTTATATTTGATTATCCCAGTATGGATCCAAATAAATCATACATATTTGACTCGATAAAGATCCAACTGTTTACATTATATATATGTTATGTTCTTTAGGCCTTTTAAGTCTTTTATATATTAGTATTGATGGAATGAAGGTTCCATATAATATTTATTGTTTTAAGGTCATAACATGGGACAAATTTGAATTAATACATCCTTATTTGATCCACTAAGTTGAGGATTATAATATTTTAATTTTTCTTCAAATATTATCTAATCGGATTTGAATATCAGATAATTGGTCAGATTCGAATTCGAATCGAATACGGATTCAGATGTAAAAGATTCGTCGGATAATTGGTTAATTTGAATTCTAATATGGGCTTTTCTTGTCGGATCGGAATTGGATTTTAGCAGATCCGTACCATATTCGACTCGTTTATAGCCCAAATAACAACTATGAATGATCCCTCAGATATTTAATTGGATTCATATATCCTACATCTTAATCGGATTCGGATTTCCATCTTGTCCGAAACCGACCTGTTTATAGCCCTACGTGTGACGTACAATTAAGGGATATTTACAGTTTACCCCCTTGAGGTTTCCAGGAATCCACTTTCCGTCCTGAGCAGTTTTTCAAACATCAATTTACTACCTTGAGGTTTTCTATATGAATCGGTCTCTCTGTTTAAAACCCTTAGTTTAAAAATTTGACTATTAGAATCATAATACATAAATGAGAAAATGTTAATTGATAAATTTACCCCCTTACACTCAAAAATAAAAAGCTTTATTTATGCTACAGGCAAAATTGTCAATATATATATATGTTTTTTTTTCTTGCCACCTCATTAATATTGTTAAAATTTTAGAGAAATGCACACTTACCACCCTTCTCATTTCTAGCAACTATAGATACCTCCCCTAATGTGTTTGAAATGATACTTTCTTTCTTTCTATTTTGGTTGTCTACTTCATATCCCTCCCTTTTGTAGAAACTTTATTAAAATTTGATTATGCTTTGACAAACTTACCCTCCTTTAAATATAAAAAGTGAAACATTTTGTGATTTTTATAATAAAAAATAATTTTTTAACGGTTTGAAAGTCTTAATAATTTATTTAAAAATCATAGGTGATTTTACTATTTAAAATTTTATTTTTTTCTTATTTCAAATAAAATAGGGATAAAATAGTCAAATTACATTTTATAAGTCTGAAAGGGAATGTAAGTGTCATTTCAGAAACCTTTGGGGAGGTATTTATAGTTGTTAGAAACTATAAGGGAGATAAGTGTAATTTACTCAATATTTAAAAGTCAAACATCAGGTGAGTGATTGTCATGCACATGCATAGCACGTGACCATTTCCGGTTTAAGAAACGACTGGATTGTGATGGCGACCAACTGCAGTATCAATGGCCCCCAAATCCGATTTCCCTTCGGTTGTGTTTGGAGTCTTGGATTTGGGGAGAAAAGAAAAGAAAAGAAAAATAATGATTTTCTTTCCTTTTCTGATGTTTGGATGACATAAGAAATGAGAAGAAAAGAAAATTATATTTAGTAAAATAATGGGTTGGGGTGGTGGGCGGTGGTGCCAGGTGGCGGTGGGTGGTGGTGGCGGGTGGTAGTGGGTGGTGGTGTTGGTGGGCGATGGTGGCGGCGGCTAGTGGTGGTGGTGGTGGCGGGTGGCAGTGGGTGGTGGTGTTGGCGGGCGATGGTGGCGGCGGCTAGTGGTGGTGGTGGTGGCGGGTGGCAGTGGGTGGTGGTGTTGGCGGGCAATGGTGGCGGCGTCTAGTGGTGGTGGTGGTTGGTCGTGGTGGTGGTGGTGGTTGGTCGTGGTGGTAGTGGTAGCGGCTAGTGGTGGTAGTGGTGGGTGATGGTTGGCAATGGTGGGTGGTGGTGGTGATGGGTGGTGGGGGGTGGTAGTGGTGGCGGGTGGTGGTGGATGGTGCTAGTGGTGGGGTGAGTGGGTGGTGTGAATAGTGATAAGTGATGGTGAATTTTCTTTTTTTTCAAAATTCCTACATTTTTGGAGAGAATTTTTTTCATTGGAGAAAAAGATGGAGAGAAAATCTCATTTTCCTTCGTCTAAACCAAACAAGAGAAAAGAAAATTTTTGCATTTTCTTTTCTTTTCTCCCCAAATCCAAGGTTCAAACATAGCCTTCAACAACCTCAGCACTGTGGCTATCCAGGCTTCGAGGTGGCTTGTAATGGCAGCAATACCGTGCTTCGTCTCCCCTCATCTTCCTCTTCATCGGATCTATCTCTTACAGAGACCAGAGAGTAGATGTATTCGACCTCGTAAACTGTGGCGCTGCTTTGTTTTTCAATCTCAACTTGTTGTCTTCTCCTTTTAATTACATTGGCAATGTAAACTCGTTTGACAATATAACAATGCTAGATTGTACAGATTCTTCAGAAGCAAATTCGTTCTTGTGGGGGCTGTGCATGAGTGGCCGGGGACATATTATGGGCTTCAGCTTCTCAGACTCATACCTGTATGGACATCTCCGCTCTTGCGAGATGGTGAAGACGGTTGAATATCCAATGAACTACAGAGACTATTTGAGGTATAATGATGGTGATCGTGTTCGTCTTGGCTGGGATGAGCCCAGGTGTAAACGCTGTGAATCCCATGGATGGAGCTGTGGATTCATCAACATAAGCACCCGTAAACTGTGTTGCTACCAAAAACTCCACCATCAAGGTCTCTCTCTCTCTCCCAGTTTCAATCGTATAAACACGTTAGAACTGTTAAGAAAGCTAATTAGCACAAGAACCATTGCGTTATATTTCATCCCAGTTCGTCTTCTTCGTATTTCTGGACAAAATGGATTTGAGAAACTGTCTCGTAATTTTCAGCACCGTTTGGTAATCACTTATTATTATTAATTTATATTATTTTTTAACCTTTTGCAAACCTTTACTTCCATTAAAAACCCAAGCTACTCACACTGTTGGAATTTGTCCCACATTGGGAATTTACCATTCTTTCACCCACCATATAAGAGATGGATTTTCCTCACCTTATTGCCTAGGTTTTAAGGTTGAGGCCCCTCCTCTTATGTGTTGTTGGGCTTTCAACACACACCTTGGGTTTCTTCTCCTTAAACTAAGTTATAAACTAAGTTATCAGTTCTGCTGAAGGCGTGCAGTGGGAATACATAAGCTGTTCTCTTTCTGTTGAAAAGTCTAATTTTCCTTGATGGGTCTGCTTTACTCAACTGTCTTTTTTTTTTGGTAATCTGCTTGACTCAACTATCCCCGTGGAAGACTTGTTAACTTGGAAATGAAAGCTATTCAAAGTCTTTGTTTACTTGGAAATAAAAGCTATTCAAAGTCTTCTAATTGTGCCAAATTCCGGCTAGAAAAGTTTCCACTGAAATTTAAGACTTCTAGATAAGGGAATCCCTACATTGATTATCACATCTGTGGTCCAAAGTCTATTTTACTACATGTCCTATTGCATCAAGTGTTGGGGCTAAGAAAAGAAAAGTTTGTTGTCGCCATTAGTCAAAGTACTGCTTCAGAATTTTCTTAGTTGCTTCCTTTGCTTCGGAATTTCCTTGGTTGCTTCCTTCACTACTGAGCATTGACTGTGTACCTTGACGATGAATTGGTAATATTTTGAACAGCCATTAAAACCTCACAGATAATTAGTACCATATACTGATATATATTCTCGTCTATAGTGTTCCTTAAATTCCTATTTGAGGCTGACAACAAGGTAGGACCCTTTTCATACATATATGTACTGAAAAGTATGTTCATTTGAATTAGAAAAAAAAAAAAAGGAAAATGTGAAAAAAACTAAATTGCCTTCGAAAAATTCTAGCTTCTTAAGGGGATTCAATTTTCAATTCTAATCATACCACAATGAAAAGTAAAAAAAAAAAAGAAAGGCTCCTAAATACTATAAAATACCTTGATTACAAATTCTATATATTTATTTTAAAATACTGTTTGTACGTAGTTTTCTTACTACATATAATGTTATTTCATAAGAAAATTTAATAGCTTATCAATCTCTTCAATTTCAATCTGTTAATTAATCCATACAGCTGCAATATATGTGCAGGTCTATCAGTCAAAAACATAATTATTGGTACGTAGCTATGGGCCCTTTGTTCAACCATTTAAATTGCACGAATTATGTCATCATAGAAGATTTGTTCTTATTTCTTTAGATTATTTTAACTTGCAGGAGTAAGCATTTGCTTCATTTTTTTGGTGGTGGCCACAATAGTTGTCCTTAAGATGTACCACTCTCGAAAACTAAGTAGAATGAAGGAAGTACAGGATCAACTTAAGATTGAAATGTTCTTGGAAGACTACAAGTCCCTTAAACCCACAAGATATTCTTATGCCGATGTTAGAAGGATGACTGATCAATTCAAAAACAAATTAGGTCAAGGAGCCAAGGAGGTTGTGGGATTGTATTCAAAGGAAACCTTCCTAACGGGAATTCAAGTCGCCATAAAGATTCTTAAAGCTCTGGGAGGTGATGGATTGGAGTTCATTAACGAAGTGGCTACAATTGGTCAAATTCATTACGTAAACGTGGTTCGCCTTCTGGGTTTCTGCTCGGAGGCCTTCAAACGAGCCCTAATTTATGAATTCATGCCGAATGAATCACTTGATGAGAAGTTCATTTTCTCCAGAAATGGTAAGAGTCATGGCTTAGCTTGGGAAAAGCTTCGTGAGATTGCCATCGGCATTGCTAGGGGAATTGAATATCTTCATCAAGGCTGTGATCAACGTATCCTTCACTTTGATATCAAGCCTCATAACATCTTGTTGGATCATAATTTCAACCCCAAGATATCCGATTTTGGGTTAGCAAAATTATGCACGAAGGGCAAAAGTATTGTCTCCATGACGGCAGCAAGAGGAACTGTGGTCTACATTGCACCAGAAGTGTTCTCTAGAAACATTGGGAATGTTTCATATAAGTCTGATGTTTACAGTTTGAATGTTATTGTTGGAAATGGTTGGAGGAAGAAAGAAGATTGATGCCACTACAGAGAATACAAGCCAAATGTACTTCCCTGATTGGATTTATAATCGTCTAGAACGAGGAGAAGATCTTGGACTTGGGATTGTCGACGATGAGGAGGCTAAGATTGCAAAGCAACTAACAATTGTTGGGACGTGGTGCATACAGTGGTACCCAGCCAATCGTCCTTCCATAACCAGTGTGTTGCAGATGCTAGAAGGGAGTGTTGAAAGCTTGACAATAGGGCCATACCCCTTTGCTTCTTCAGCTTCCACAGATGCTGCTACAGCCTTTGTTGAGGAGCAACATAATATAAAGTTGACAATTATATCTGAAGAAGAATGAGCATGTTAAAATTTTCTATGTTTGTTAAGGAGTGAAATAATAAACATAACCATACAAGTATATATGACAAATTGTTTTCTGGTGTGGAATTGTTGTTAGTCATGAAGGCTTGCTGTATGCCTGTGTTGGTATTTTTATGCATGTGAGTTGAGTGGTTTTTAGGTGATTGAACTGTATAAGGAAAGAGATTGTTCCATCTTGGTTAAGGTTGTCATCTGCAATTCAAGTAAGTCATAATTGATTTTCATTTTAAATATACTAAATGGTGTAATTAGATATATATAATGTTTTGAATTGAATATTTTGTGTTTGGGTGATTTTAAAAATCTGGATTTGGGTTGAGGAAGACTAATGGTAGAAAGTTAATTAAGGTTTAGTACAAAACTGATATTATAATTACAAATTAGTGAATAGTATCTAAAATATTAAAATATAGAAAGAGTGAGCATTAAAATATATAAGTTTTAGTTAGGGTAATTGTTAGAGTGAGCATTAAGTGTGTAACTTATAAAATATTTAAGTTTTAGTTAGGGTAATTGTTATAAAATCCGTTTTATTTGGTACGAATAATTCCTAAGGAATTAGTTTATACAGCTATAAATATTGCATTTTAGTCAAGGGTTGGAAATAAAATTTAAAATCAATGAAAAAGTATCTAAAAGTGCTTTTAGGGTTTTTAAATTAATTTTAAGATAGGACAATGTCATTTTCATAACAGTAAAGGGAAAAGTAATATTTGAGATGCAATATGGTATATTGCATGAAAAGAATTTTGGGAAAGTGACCAAAAATAGGGAATTCAGGCGTGAATGTATTATATGATTGTGTGACTCATTTAATCGCATCTGTTTATCATAAATTCAGTTTTATCGCTTATGTGAGTATAATAAGTTTCAAACAATGATGTTTATCCTTGTTATTAAATATTTCATATGAATTCCACTAGCATGATTCCTAAATTGCATTTATATCTAGAATATCTTATATTTGGAAAATTACGCATCTTTGAGTAAGTTAACACACACTTGAGTATTTCTAAGTTTGGATTGTGTATGTTGCACCTCAATTAAATGTATTCGTGCCATGTGATAATTTGATTATCAATATGGGTTAGCACTTTACCGGTATGTAAGGTAGAAAAATGAATTTCACTATTTGATCTCAATGAGATCCTTATTATGTTTTGAATATAGAACTATTGTGTGGATGTTAAAAAGATAATTAAAACTTGAGTGTGTGAGGGCTTTTCAGTATGGGAGTAGAGGGAGTCATACTGATTGTAGCGACAAAGCTGGTTGAGTTGAGGATTCCTCCCAGCATTTGTTTATTTACTTTGATGTGAACCAGTTGAGATGTGTGATTCCTTTTGGTAGAGTCAGTCGAGACATTTGATTCCTCCTGGCAGTATGAGCGATGTGATTGAAACTTCTCGGTAGAAGGGGATTTACCCGAAATTGTGTGTGTGTGTGTGGTAATCTTGTGATCCAGGGGTTGTGCATCCCATCCTAACTATCATATTTGTAATCCTGGCCGATGGCTATAGTTCCGGCTGGACATTACTTTATTTAGCTTTGTGATATAATATGAATGGTTATCGGATTAATCGATTTGGATTGGTTCTAAGTTATAAATTGATTTATATATTCCAGTTGATGATTATTGTAATTCTTCTGAACCTTGTTGTGAATTCACATTATTTAGTGGGATACCGGGTTGTCTCTCTTGTACTTGATTACTTGTGATGTACTATGATTTGAGATATATCCGTATATGTATTTAATTTATCATATGATGACTTATTGGGTTCTACAATCTCATTTAGTTTATTATATATAGACTGTGCAGATTCCTAAGTGTTGGCAGTTGGTTTCGGGTAGATCCAGATCTAAAGGTATAGCAGTTATCATTTTTATTCATTGTACTTAATTGTACTTCATTTTAGTGTTTTTACATTCTGAGATTATGATTTCTCGAGAGATATTCTATTAAGTCTTCCGCATTATTATCATTTGATTAATTGCACTATGATATATTTGATGAGCATGGATTATCTGTTGATATCAAATGATTTGTAATATTCATAGATGAGTGAATTTTGAATTTATTATCTTAAATTTTAATTAAGACCCGGATTTACTTGTCGCCCGCCGTACCAATTCTAGTAATTTTGTGGTTTAGGCTATAAGGTACTAGAATGGAAATGGTGTATGTCACACTTTTGACACGGAATTAAGGTGCACAACCTACAAGGACCGAGCATATTGCTTCACCAATTGTGGGCTTTTGAAGAAATGCCTTAATTGAAAGCAATTTTTTCTAAAAAAAAAGAAACTCTATTGTTAGGTAGGAATTTTGAATCCAAGAAAGGTGTCTTATCTCTTTGAAAGTTGCATCAAATAGAGTCTAGTATGTGACAAAGGGTTGATATGTAGTCCATGTGATATCTTGGAATCTCACATTGCTCGAGGAGGAGAAATTGAAGGTCCATACATATATATAGGCTTTTGAATCCCTCAAGGATGAGGCCTTTTGGGTAAAACCTAGGAATAAAACCATGACACTCTGTGGGCCAAAGCAGACAATGTCATTGCTAGTGGGATTAGGGCATTATAGAATGATGTTAAAGCCAGACCTCGACCAGAAAATGTGGGACCCTGTCGTTATTTGGTCCATGTGGGTGGCTACTGTAGACACCCCAAAATTGCACGATTTTTGATAAATCTTAAAGGAGAGAAATATTTTATTGGAAATTTCAATTCTTAACATTGGGTTTGAGATCCTTAACCCATTTGAATCCAAAACCACAAAAGAAAAGGCCCAAATTCAATCTTTTGCGCGAAGTCAAACTTTTTCGGTTGAATTTTGTTGACTTTTGACCCCAAAAAGTGAAATATTTTTTTAGGCAAGATTTCAAGATAATTTTTCCCGGTAATAAGGTTTTTAGCAATGTTATTGCATGAATGAATTTTTTGAGCCTTTAAATCTTGACAAATACTTTGGTATTAATATGTTGAATCTTTTTACCAGACCTGAAAAACTGGAATTTAGCCTTGAACTGGAAAATATACTTTTTATTCACTTGGAATTTGAGTCTGTAACTATTTTTAATGGATTCAAATTTTGGGGGGGGGGGGGGGGGTGTTTGCTTATTTACATGTAATATCTTAAGTAAATGGAGATTAAAAATTACAAGAACATTTACTTAAATGATATTACATGTAAATAAGTATTGCATGTGTAGGCAAGGATCAAGGCTATGCAAAAGCTGTGCAGAGTGTCTTTTTTTGCCCTGAACTGAAATTAAATTTCGGTAATGAATTGTTTTATTTATAACCGAAATAATATTTCGGTTATAAATAATTTTATGTATAACTGAATTGTATTTTCGGTTATGGGCAAAAATGCTTTAAATTGAAAAAGCCTGTGAGCCTTCACTTATTTTCATCCATACCTCTATTTGGGATGTCTGAATTCCCCAAATTGGCCTCCGAAATTGGCCAAATTACCTCAATTCATGCTTTAGATTTGAGTTGGAAGGTTCTAGACACACTCTTGTGTCTACTCTTGGGACTTTATTGCCCTTGCTTTTGCCAATAAATAGGAGGCTCCTCCTCAAGCAAATGGTTGGAGAATTGGAGGTCTAAGGCTTTAGAAGAAGAACGGAAACTTTGCCCAACTTGCTGCTCAAGTCTTTCAAGCACTCAAGGTAAGCTTCTTTGCTTGTTTCTTCTTCTTTTATTTACATTCCAGCAATCTCTCATTCTACCTTTTTGTAGTGTAAGGCCACCATGTGATTGTAGCCCCAAACCACGTCCAAAGTACCTAAAGCATACTCTCTAGCCGTAAAACGTGAAGAGAGAGCTTGGGGAAAAGGGCGTTGGGATGGATCCTTAGGCTTAGAACCATTCTTTGCTTGATTTTGCTTATATTGATATGAGATTGTTGTTTGCGTGTGTTTTGATCTCAACATTTGGAGAGAGGATATGGATCTATGATCTATAGCATAAGATCTTAACTCTTTCCTAAAATCTGGTTTCCTACACATTTTCATGCACACAACACCTGATTTTTTGTCAAAATAGGTTGAGATTTATGGACTTACCATGCTCAATATGGTAGGTCTGGGATCAAAGGCCTTAAATCAAACTTCTCAGGACTTTGTGCACCAATTTCAAATGATTTTATCTATTGGAGATGACCTCATGGTCTAATCTTTCTATTTTTGGCATTTTGCTCTATTTTGGGTGTTTTGGCATTACATTGGATTCAAATTTGTGCCCTACATCTCTTTGGAGGTTTTCCACCCTTTTTTCAAGTAATTTGAGTTAGTTCATGTAGATCAAATGCACCCAAACACTGTTTTGGCTCATTTTTACTTAAGATTTTCGAATTTGGACAGCATCTATACCCTGTCTTAGAACACTCATAACTTCATCATCCGGATGAATTTTTGAGTGATTCTAAAGACGTGTGACAGATGAAGATGTCTAGTATATGTTTGTAAAATTTCAGCAATTTATATGGAGCCAATTTTTGATATCATCCGATCAAAGTCGATAGGTCAGTTCGGATCAGATTACTGAACTTGTCACTTTGATTGAGCACCATTTGCTCATTTTAATTCCGATTCAAGTGATTTTAATCTCTATGTTTTCCTTGATGAGTCTATTTTTAAATCCAACTAGTTTCAAGAGTTTTTAATTTGATTTGTGTCTTGTGTGTTTGATTGACTGAGAGCTGCTCAGTAGCAGAATTCTGAGCTGATTTGTGATCCTCCGAGCATGTTCGGGAGGTCACACAAGTCACAATTGGATGGAGTTTTGTGTGAGGCATATTTCATTCGAAAGATAGCACCATATACTTCATTCATGCAAGTTTTTAAGGATTTATATGGAACCAATCTTCACAAATATAGTTTCAAAGTTGGTTACTCGCCACTTTTGCTGATTTATAACAGTAGATTTGAATGAGTGTTTATCTTTCGTTTTAAATCGAATTGAGTTGATTTTTTTACTGAGTATTCTATTTCATACCAGCTTTCTAATGGTTTTAGTTTTATTCGATTTGAGTTTGAATCGAAGGATTTATGATGGATTGAAGTTTTCAAGCTAATGTAGCTTCATCTCTTATTGATTTTTCCAGATTTGTTTTAATTTGATTTTATTCAACATTTATTTTGATTTTTACCTGATCATGAGGTCCTAGAGGTGATGCACTCATGGAGAGAGTCCAGGATCAATTGGACTACTCTTATGAGAAAATCACACAAGTGTTTGTTCCTTTTTAAGCACTTTTGGATGGTGTTAGTTAGTTAGCAAGCAATTATTTGAGCATTAGCAGCATATGACAACCATCTTGTATGGATGAGTGGAGGTGCCTAACACCTTCGCCTATTCATAACCTAATCCCTTTACCTGATCTCTGGATTTGACCATGAATTAGAGCTACTTTAGCTCGATTTTTACATTTTATGATCCCTTTGGTGTCCATTTACACCTTAACTTGAATGGTGGTGACTCCTTACCTTTTTTAAGTCCCGTGTGATGAGGAGGAGATCACGTAGGTGAATCTCCTTGTTTCATAGCTACCATGTTAGTGGGTTGGTAGGCTATTGGTGTTGGCAGCCTACTGCATGGGAACATGCAACCCTTGAGCAAGTGGATTATGATATCCTAGAATTCTACATTACTCGGAAGGGAGAACGTGAAGGTTCACATTGTTCTATGGGATGAGTTACATACCTATCAAGAAAGCTTCTAAGAAATGTAGCTATAATTAGAGAGGTGCATGGTCTATGGTTGGAGCAATGCTCAAGCATATTTACCAGGGGTGCAACTTGATATGCTTAAAACTGAATGTAAACCAACTTCTGTTCTGTTTGATTTAGTTTTTATAGTTATTTGGTTTGGTTTCAGTCCAAATATCCCTAAACCAAACTACATCGGTTCGGTTTTGGGTTGGATGTTCGGTTAAATTGAACCAAACCGATTTAAGTTTTTATTTTATTTTATTTTTTACCTCAAGCCAAACCGAATAATGGGTTTTAGTTTATTTTTTAGGTTTGGTTTTCGGTTTTGTAGTTTCGGTTTTCAATTTGGTCTTGGATTGACCTCAAGCCAAGCCGAACCGACTCGAGTTGCACCCCTACTTGTTACCACAAGTAAATACCTCGTGGAAAATCTGGTGCAAACACACTATTCCAAGGTGTTACAAGCATCGTCTTCCATGGTGTTACGTCTACCACATCAAAGATAAACTCTATTCTTCACACATGCATCAAAAACTAATTTTAGGTCATATTCCAAGTTTAAAGTCAAAGAAGCAAGAATGAAAATTTTCCATGCGCTGTGAAGGGCCATTTAAAACTAACATTTTCTTTCTGCGTGCAAATTAAATTAATAAACAATTAAAAATTTTGAATAGTCATTCTACTAGTGGAAAAGCCTATACAAATATATTAATATTGGGCTTATGTAAGTTAAAAATATTTTATGAGTTGTCCATTTAATGAATTGGATTGGCCAAAACTTGTAAAATTAATCCATTGCTGCATAACAAACTAATTAATTAAAATATGACCGAGGCTAGTGCTCAGTTGGTTCTATATGACTCTACGCATGAATTTCTACTCATTATTTTCTTTTTTGCTTATTATTAGAATAGGTGAGACACGTTCTTTTTTTTTTTTTTGGTAACGAGGTTAGACACGTCATGCAACAGGTTCAGTAGCAACCAATTAATATTGACTTTTACTTGAATTGTCCCTTTTTTATTTTTGGTAGCATACTTGAATTCTGAGGGCCAATGTTTTGTTTTTTCTTTCATATGGACCCCACTTGGAACATTTGCAAGACTTTGAACGAAATGCCTTAATTAATCATGCAAGGATACGACGGTTTTGGCCCCACTGAAGTTTTAAGTGGATACCGTTGTTACCGTGTGAAGTTTGAGCTCTTCAAAGGACCACAAATGTCAAAATCTGTATACTTATCTACAAGACTTATTAAAGGCTGTGTTTGGAAGTCCAGATGGGAAGTGCCCGTTTCCTTTCTTATTAGGAAAACTAATGCGTAAGGACTCCTTTCGGGGAGACTTTTCCCAAGAGGAGCAAGTGGAGGTGAATCTTGAAATTTGATTGTGGGAGTTGGTGTGGATATAAATAGTCAAGTTTCCTTCATGTCGTGACTCTCGAAGTTGCAGGTAAGGAGTAATTATTGGTTCTATATATAAAGGCTTCCTATCAGTCCAATATTCATTAATCAGTTATGGGAAGAGCAAGGATTTGTTGTTCATGCTGCTGCACCCTTTTCATCCTCCTCCTATCAGCGTGCAACCTCTCCCAGGGATTAGGAAAAGAGGTATGCAAGAACTCTTCATCATGTGGAGATATCAATGGCATCAGATACCCATTTCGCTTGAAAGACGATCCCAAGGTCTGTGGTGATCCTCTATTCGAACTCACCTGCGAGAGGAACAGGACGGTCCTCCATCTCTACTCACAGAAGTACTATGTCAAGTCCATCTCCTACCCAGATGAGAAACTTGTAGTTCTTCCTTCAGCTCTTGTAGAAAGGGAACCATATTTCTGCTCTTATTTGCCTCCTGACTTCAGGTTTCTGCACCGGTGGAGCGCCCCCTACGAGTTTGAGGATTATGATTTTAATAGGTATAATAATCCAGTGATTGCGTTCATAAAATGCAGGCGTCCGGTGAGGGAGGTTCCTTCGTACATAGATGCGACTCCTTGCTTCATTGAAGACAATAACGCTTCTTCTTCTTCTGGGACGTATGCTTTTGTGGGTTGGCCGACATGGTCGGATCTCCGGAAGGGCTGTGGATTTATAACCGTGATTCCCATAACAAGCGAAAGGGATAAAGTTGGAGATGCTCGTAATTACTCAGAGATTAGATCACTGTTGCTAATGGGTTTCAACCTCTCTTGGAGCCGTCACTTAGCTTGCTTCGATTGCTGGAAGAAAGGATACATTTGTTCGAAATCTTCCGATAGCTTTGAGAAGGGTCCCTACCAATGTGAGATTCCTGCAAAGTCACTTGGTGAGTATTCCTATATTCCTCTCCCTATTTAGTATTTATAATAGGCTGCAGTGTTTTTTGCCAATAAGCACTGCAGCCTATTCTATTTTCATCGCCTTTTTTTTTGGGCCTGAATTGTGAGTCCTGCAGCATTAGTTGGGTCGATTTTGAAAGCCCAAAATTAGTAGGGCTGGGCTTGAGCTAGGAATTTTGAAGCCTGACCCATCAAGGCCTGTTTTGAATGTCATTGCATTGCATGTATAAAGCAAATGTAATGTTTATATGGCTTGGTCCGCCCATTGCCACCCATACTGTCCGAATCATTTTATTTACCCAACTAGCTAATAAGATTTGCCTTCCAATCTACCATAAACCCATTTTACAAGCAAATCTCCTTAAGTCTTCACTTGTGCGAAAAGTTCAATTTATTTTTCCCACTCCTTTGATCCTGGTGTCCGGATGTGCACCTGGCTCTGATCATCAATCTGAGTTTCTAAAAATAAAGCCCTTCATCTGGGACCCTTTTAAATTAGCAGTTCCTAATTAACAAAATGAAGCTTATTATAGGTTTTGCCAGGTCCTATAGAAACTCTCTCTAACCTAGAAAATCCCATACAAAACAACCCTTTCCAATGGTTCCTCAAAGCAATCAAATTAATTCAACTTGACTTAAACAAATTCATTTGAAGTTTCAATATTTTTAACTTGATATTTTCATTTTTTGATTCAACCAGATACTGTCAAGAAACGCCTCTTCGGTTTCAATGGTAATGACTTCGAAATTTCATTTTGTCTCCTCTTTTTTTGGTCTAAAGCTCCTCTAATTGCTCTTGGATCTAACATGTTTTAGTTTTATCTTCTTTTGGAAAATATTCGCAGTACATATTCTACGCGGGCAGACATGGTTAAGTAAGAAGAACCACTTTTTGAAGACAAATGCTTCTCCTTTTATAAATTATAATACTTGGATCTAACATGTTTTAGTTTTGTCTTCTATTGGAAAATATTTGCAGTATATCCTCTACGCGGGCTGATATGGTTAGGTAAGAAGAACCAAGAACTTATCATCTTAGAAAGAGCTGAATTTGCTAGTTGAGGTTTCATGCTTAATTGCATTCCTTGTTAAATTTACACTTTCATCTGTTGTGGTCCTTGTAGTATCTTTGATTGCAGGGAGAGCGATAGTTGGGATCCCACTGCTGATTGCATTGGTAGTCTATAAATATAGAAGGAGACATATATGGATGGATACCACCATTGAAGACTTCTTAAGTAAATATAGAACTCGAACACCCACAAGGTACTCCTATTCCCACATCAAGAAGATGACAAACGGATTCAAAACAAAATTAGGAGAAGGAGGCTATGGATCAGTGTTCAAGGGTAAGCTCACAAATGGCCATCCTATTGCAGTAAAGATGTTAGGAACGTCCAAGGGGAATGGCCAAGATTTCATTAATGAAGTCTCTACCATTGGAAGAATTCATCATGTCAACGTGGTGCGGCTCCTCGGATTCTGCTCTGAAGGCTCAAAGAGAGCTTTGATCTATGATTTCATGCCTAATGGGTCTTTAGACAAGTACATATTCTCTCAAGAAGATCAATCCATTTCTCTTAGTTGGGAAAAGATTCATGACATTGCATTAGGCATAGCTCACGGGATCGAATACCTGCATCGAGGTTGCGACATGCGGATTTTGCACTTTGATATTAAGCCTTATAACATCCTTCTTGACAAGGACTTTACGCCCAAGGTTTCGGACTTTGGACTTGCAAAACTTTACTCCAATAACGATAGCATTGTTTCAGTCACTGCAGCAAGAGGAACCATCGGATACATTGCTCCAGAGCTATTCTATAGGAATCTTGGAGGAGTCTCGTACAAGTCTGATGTTTATAGCTTTGGAAAGATGTTATTGGAAATGGCAGGTAGAAGAAGAAATCTCAATGCATTTGCAGAGAATTCGAGCCAAATATATTTTCCTTCATATATCTACGACAGGCTTGATCAAGGAGGTGATTTGGAATTAGTGGAGAATAATGCAACAGAAGGTGAGAAAGAAGTAGCAAAGAAGTTGATTATCATCGGATTATGGTGCATACAATTGAGACCGGAGGACCGTCCTTCAATGAGCAGAGTTGTTGAGATGCTTGAAGGAAGTCATGAAGCTTTACAAATGCCACCTAAGCCTGTTCTATCTTCCCCACAAGGAGTTGAAGATGAAAGTCAATCAGAAATTCAGGAGATTAACATAACTTTGTAGTTGAGGGGAACTTTTCAGTTTGGACACCCTAGAGCAAACTTCTCATAAGGAACTTTCTCATTTTTCTCGAAGTAATTTTCAGTCTTTGCTCCTCATATACCCTTTTTTCCCCTTCTGCGTGTACTCTGGTTTTTTTCATGCTTATTCATGTATAATTCTTTTTAAAAACTCTTTCCATATTTGCCAACCCCAAAATCTAAAGCCCAATTACTGAATAGCATTTCAAGTGCACTTTGATTCATAAAAAACTTTTTCATAATTTGATTTGCACTATTTTACTTAATTTACATAACTAGTATCTTAATTAACTTTGTTATTTGTGCAATGTCTTTGTACTCTTTACAAAGGCATTTTAAAGAAAATTGAATGTAAAGCTAGAATCTCTTCATCTTGTTAGCCAAACATGGAGAGGAAAAGTAATGAAGGAAAACGTATAAAACCTGCTTTGATAAATATCATGTTTTGATATAGATTTTTGTCAGTACATAAATACATTTACCAAAAACTAAGGGAAAAGCTAGCATACAAGCCCACATGAGAAATGATAATTAGATGATGGTAAGGTCATTGAACCAGCTCATATGTGCCAAAATTGCACAAATAACACTATGAAAAAAATAGACTAATTAATATAGCTAACGAGGGCTTATTTTATAGCCCATAAAAGAATTAAACAATGAAGGGTTCATTTCACGAAACATAATAAAGTTACAAGGGTCAACAAAAGGACCATCCCACACAAGAAGAAAAAAAAAATCCTTTAAAAGGTAAATAAAATGGCAACCTGTGCTTCATATCTAAGGCATTTTCTAAATTTTAAGTCTTCTTATTGTTTTCTAGATTTTAATTTCTAAACAAAAGGAGAAATCAAACAAGAATTTTGCGTACCCAGTAAAACTTTGCTCCTCCAAGCAATTTGGAGAAATTTGGTTGGCCCGCAATTGAAGCATCTTCAAAGCATTTATATCTATCAAACATAGAATTATAGAGGACATCTTGGTATGAGCCTCATCTTGGGTATGCCTTCAGTAGGAGTTCAGATCCATTCCCTTTGATGATCTGCTTCGTACTAGCTTATGCGTTTCAGGATTAACTATAGTTCTTTAGACCCACTTTGTGTTTTACGGTGTTTCTAGTTTGGCTTTTATTTCTTTCTTTTGCCATTATCTCATGGGTTCTTGTACCCTTTTGATATTTAGTGTACCCTCATTAATCATCCAAAAAAACAATGAAAATTTTGTTTGGCCCCACTATTTTGATATATATCAGGTGAAAAGACAAATAAATAATAATTAAATAGCATAAGTGAATCTTGATATTCTGTAATAAAATTCACCAAGAGTTTATTCAGTTGAATTGTACGGCTTCTAAATATCTTCGTTTTGCCTTACGGTAGGAATGCTCCTTGAAGAAGTTTGAAGTCCCCTTATTTGAAATTGTAGAAATCATCTATTCATATCTATAGGATCCAAAGCCATGGTATATGGTTTTTAATGGATATGATCAACATCCATTTTAACTCCCTGACTTAAGGAAAGCAGATTTCCTAAAGGGTGTGCAATCTGAAAATTGGTCAAGGAATGACTGATACAAATTAACTATCAGTTGGACCAGGTTCCAATATAGATCAATCTAATCCTATAAGAATCAGACCCAATTAGATTTGATTGCATGAAAAATGTAGAGAGAGCAACACACTTACTATTATATTGCAAATACTAAGACTTACAAAAGCCTTAGACAAGTGTTACACAAACCCATATTACCCATGACTATCAATGGGCTAAGTTAAGTTACAAATGAAGGAGGGCAAGAGCCCTTTTATAGTTGTAGTAGTGTAAAATCTTGAATTTTTAATAACATTAACATTAAAAATTTTAGATTTTGTTGTTAATTAGTTTAATTAATGGAAAATTTTAAAAAATTGAGAAAAAGGAAATTAATTAGAGTTAAATTTAAAAATCTAAATGGGATGAATTATTTAAAATGGGAAAAATTTATTTATTTGGGGAAGATGCTGGCGTAGGTTATCGGTGGAGTGGCAAGTACCAGATCGCACACTTAAATAAGTTGAATAGGTAGGAATCCTTGAGTGGGCGAACATGCAGCGAACATGCAGCGAGTTAGGGCGAGTATAAATACTTAGCGTATTTCAGAGCGTAGGTTTGGCACACTTTGAATCCAAGGGAAATTGAGGCTGGAGTTCTAGGGCTTTGGGGAGAAGAGCAGACGTGTGTTTTCCTGCCGATCAGCGAGTGTTTAGAAAACCATTTTCGATCAGAGGAGAATCTGGGCGGAAGATCAATATCGGGGCTTTCGGTTCTCAGAGTTTTCAGTGCAGGGATTTGAGCGTATAACAGGTGAGTAGCATCGTTTTAATCTGCTGCTTTGGGTGTTGTATTATGAGTTTAGCTGCAATGCATGATTTTGGGAAATATAGTTTTGAACATGGTTTTTGGAAGAAGTTTAGAGGCAAAAAAAATAAATGTTTGTAGATTAATTCCGAATCATGTTTAATCGTCTTTTTGAGGAGGTAGAAGCATAGGGAAATCGTTACAGAGGATAGAAACCAAGACAGTCATGGGTTTTTGGAGTTAACATTGAGTCGTGAAAATACCGGGGTATCCGCTGAGCTGCCACCAACCTATTTTCACTCAGCGGCAGCTTGGTGCAAGCAACTTGTTGGATCGAACTGGCGCCAACTGTGCCGAGGTCAGCGCACCCACCAAATGTTATAGTGAGGTGCGGTTGATCATTTTGAGCCTATTTTTGATACTTTAAGGATTCAATATCTTAGCCAAACCCTAGATTAGAATGTTAGAGGTATTTTTAATTTACTCAAAACCTTTGTAGATATAATTATATGAATTATGGGTTTTACAAGTCAAGTTTGGGAAACTGTTGGTGGTAACTTACTGTTTCAAATACCATGAGTTAATGACTTAGTTTTAATTATGTCTTACATTCGTTTCCAGTTTATGAACTGTTTAACCTGGGTTTGCATGATTTCAAAGTGCTGAATAGTAGATGTAAATTTTCTTTGTAAGAAAAAGGAGTTTTCTGCCGATGAGATTGGTTTTGTTTTGGGTTGGAATACCTACTGAGTTACATGAATTTCTGTTCTGGTTTGGAGGGACCTGTGATGAGGTTATATGGCATTATACATAATGATGTTAATAGTTGGTTTAATGTGTTGTCAGTGTGAGTTTATGAAATTGTTTTCTATTTTGGTTTAGCTTCATCTGGATCCAGAGTCTAAGCTTAGTAATGTGATGTTATTGCTTTGTTGGTGTAATTGCATGGCTTTGAGTGTTGCCACTGCTGGTGTAGAGCAGCTAGAAACCCTGAGTAGGCCTGGTTGTCAATGCCGAAACCCTGTGAGTAGGCCGGCATTGGATGACGAAACCCTGAGTAGGCCGTTATTTCAGAGTGTCCGAAACCCTGAGTAGGCCGGAACTGTGTACATGGAGGAGTGGATGTCGCCTTGGCATGTCAATTAACCAATGTAAGCAACTACATGACATTGACCAATGTTGGTATTTGATTCTGTTTGACGTGATATGTTTTATTCACTTATTTATTGGTGCGGAGTAGCCCATGATAAAATACTCTATTGGTGAGGAGTGGCCCATGAACAAATCAATGTTGGCGTTGCTCTTTCTTTTCTCCTACCTAGCCATTGATTCATGCCTAGATGATTGCCCGGCAACCAAATGCAATAACGATGGCCCCCAATTCCGATTTCCCTTCAGGTTAAAGGGCAGCCTTCATCAACCTCAACACTGCCACTATCCAGGCTTCGAGTTGGCTTGTAATGACAACAATGCCATGCTTAGTCTCCCCTCATATTCAAGAGACGTCTTCATCAAATCTATCTCTTATAGAGACCAGAGAGAAGATGTCTTCGAACTTGTTAACTGTGGCGCTGCTTTGATTCTGTAGTGAAAACTAACATCAATAAAAATGAGAAACTGAACCTACAATAAACAAAAGATGCGATTTACGTGGTTCGGCAAAGATGCCTACATCTAGGGATGATGGGGTTCCTTCATTATAGTATGTGAAAAAGAGGGTTACAAACACACAACCCTCTCTTGGCCAAAAACAACACAATATCTCAACATATCTACTAGAAACCCAAGTTTTTGGATTTTATACCAGCAAAACCCAGATTACGAAAATACCCCTCATGCGGTTCCTTGGGGCTCCGCTAGCTGGATCACTTGTTACTATTTTACTTATGTTACATAACTAATATCTTACTTAACTTGTTATTTGTGCAATGTCTTTGTACTCCTTAATTACAAGGGAATTTTAATGAAAATTGAATGCAAAGCTAGAATCTCATCATCTTGTTAGTCAAACATGGAGAGGGAAAAGTAATGAAGGAAAACATATGAAACGTGCTTTGATAAATATCATGTTTTGATATAGATTTTTCTCAGTATATAAATCCATTTACCAAAAAATTAGGGAAAAAGCAACATATATATAAGCCCACATAAAATGAATGAGAATGAGAAATGATAATTAGATGATGGTAAGGTCATTGAACCCGCTCACGTGTGCCAAAATTATACAAATTGCACTATAAAAAAAAAGTCAGATTATTTCATATATCCATACTAATGAGGGCTTCTTCATATATAGCCCATAAAAAGAATTAAACAATGCAGGGTTCGTTTCAGGAAATATAATAAAGTTACTTACAAGTGACAAAAGGACCATCCAGAAAAAGAAAAAAAAACCTCTTTTAAAACGTAAATAAAATGGCAACCTGTGCTTCATATCAAAGGCATTTTCTTAATGTTTGCTAGACTTTATTTTAACAGATACTTACAGGCTTGCAAAGTCTTGGTATTGTTAGCCCAACTAATATACTGAATTTCTAAACAAAAAGGAGAAATCAAACAAGATATTCCGCTTTTTTTTTTTGGTAGAACAAAGATATTCTGCTTACTCAATAAAGCTTTGTTCCTCCAAGCATTAATTTGGAGAAATTCGGCTGCTCTCAATGGAGCCATCTTTGAAGCATTTATATCTAGTAAACACAAAATTATAGATTTCTTGGGCATGCCTTCATCAGGAGTTTATATCCATTCCCTTCGATCATCTTCTTTGTAATTGGTCCGGCTTAACACGTTTCTCGATTAACTGTAGCCCTTTAGTATCTTCTTGTGTTTTACAGTGTAGTTTAGCTGTGTTTTCTTTCTTTCACCAATATCTCATTGGTTATTGTACCCTTTTGATATTTAATGTACCCTCGTTGATCATCAGATAAAAGGAAATGACCGCCGCTAAAGCCTCAAAGACTGCCACTAAAAGTCTCGGGTCTCGACGCTAATCTGCCAGTAAAAGATCCGTCGCTAAATGTTTTTAGCGACGGTCTTGTATGCTTTTAGTGGTGGTCGTTTAAAAAAAAAAGAACTTTTAAACAAGGGCATCTTGTCTCGTCCCATTGCCTGCCCCATGCGGGAAGATATCGTCTATTGCTGCTTTTTATGCAGCGACCGTGAGATCCTACCATGTGAAGCATTTCACGGTTAAATTTTTTTCATCAAAAAATTTGGTTTTTATATTTTCATAAGGAAAAAGCTGCAACTGGTAGATGTTACATGTGTGAACATCTGAATCAAGCAACAGTGACAGCTGCATTCAAAGGTGATAGACGATGTCAAACAACCCCTTGCCCTTCCCCTTACCTAGCTCTCTCACTCTAAGTGCCCTTCCCTTGTAGTTAAATCAAGTTCAACTAAGTTGAAATTGATCAAGATTCTGAAAAAATAAATAAAAAATAAAAAATAAAAAATAAAAACCAACCGAAAATTGAAGAAGGTTTTTAAAAGGAAGAATTTATCGAAGAATAACTGAAACACAGACGAACCACTCTCCACCCCTAGAAAAAAATTCAAAAAGAAAAAAGGAAAACACGAAATCTATTTGATTAAAACTGAAATAATTCAAAACCAATTTATGAAAATGGATGGAAACACCAACTTACCTGCAATGTAAAGAGACTAGATGCATACTTATTGTTAAATTATTAAACGATTACCAAAAACTTTTCTCTTCTTCAGCTGCTCCTGTGGTGTCTCTCACATGATTTTTATTAGCTGTGAGAGAAAGAAAGCCTAACATAAAAGGCTAAGTTACAAAATATGTTAATTGTTTGCTTCAAATCACTCAATTCTGGAGTAAGGCCACTAATTTCCATGCCTAAATCACTCAGTTCTACCATATTTGAAAGAGATGTAGTAGCTCTCCTCATTGACTGGAAAATAGATAAAAGGGGAAAAGGTGGGCAATGGTACTTATAGTTCATGCTCTAAACTAAAGAAGCAGATAGAAAATATTCAAGAAGAATCCAAAGTGAGCCTTCAGGTTAAAATGTTGCACATAAAAGTTAGAATGGGCTTCAAATAAGCACAAAATAGTTTTGATGTTTTGGTAAGAATAGGATTAAATTGTAATTCATAAAGCATAAGCACTTCTGTTTTAACTGAGATTAAGGCTTTGATTGAAGGGGTTCAGGTTTTAATGTACCCACCTCTGGGGAAGAAATCCCTTCAGTTTTGTTGAACTAAACCTATTAATCTTAATGTCTTTTCTACTAATAAAATAGGGAGGCACATGTCTGAATATGATTTGGTGCAGCTCATATATGATCATAATGGGGGTTTGTTGGGAAAATTCAGTTTCCTTTATGACAATTGGATGAGTCAAAATGTTAAGAATTCTAGTGAAATTCTTTAATATGTTGTGATGCATGTAAGTGAATGAAAGAGATGAGATATGTACTTGATGTTGCTTTAAGCTGCTACAAACAGGTTTAGTAGTAACCTGTTGTAGCTACAATTATAACAGATTTTGGAGTTACGAACGACATCTGTTATATTTTGTTGAGGTTGTTAAATCTGTTTGTTGAAGTGGTTCTCAGGCAGTTATAGCAAGTGGGATCTCTGTTATAAAAGGAGATCTGAGGTTAGAAAAGGGGACTGGAACGAGTGAGTCTCTGGTGAAGGAGAGGAGCTTGGGAGATCAGAGAAGTGAGGGTTTGCTATGGGGTTCTTGAAGGCCTGTGAAAGACTTGAAGAACTGGAATAATCCAGATCTGGAAAGAATTGAATTGGCAACCTGATCTGAACAGAAGAAGTTGGTGAAGCTTTGAAGCTGCTAAAAAGTGGGAAGATCAATTCCCTAAAGAAAGAGGTTGTGGAATCAACCTTGAGTGTGAGTCTTTATAATTGTTGTAGTTTCTTTTAATTCTAAACAATTTGTAAAGCTCATTTCAGTTTAATGCAATTTTTCTCAGGCTTGATCTTCCTCAAAAAGACCCGAGGTTTTACCTAGGTGATTATCTAGGGTTTCCTCGTAAAATTGTGTCTCTTTACTGTTAGTTTGTTACTTGCTATTGGTTTTTCACTTAGTGTTTAGTTTCCTAGAGAACAGGGACCTAAGATTAGGAATTTCAATTGGTATCAAAGCCACCCACTCAAATCTGTTTAAGAGTGTGATCTTGGTTCTCTATGGACTATAACAAAGAAGGGGCTTCTTCCTCTAAGCCACCTCTATTTGATGGATCAAATTATGCCTATTGGAAGGCAAGAATGAGAGCTTAATTGAAGTTTTTAGATGAAAGAATCTGGTTATCTGTTTTGAATGGGTAATGGAATCATCGCCAGTTGTGAGACATGGGAAAAATCACCGGAGATGATTCCCCTCCGTCAACACACGGGCTCAACGTAAAAATGGGAGAGTCGCCACCATTTATGTTTTGGGGTGAGAATGGACACCAAAAGATCAAGATAAGCAAAAATAGCTAAAAGGCAAATTCTAGAGTAAAAATAACCCTACTTGAAAATTAAATCCAGAGATGGGTAAGGGGATTAGATTATGAACGGGGGAAGGTGTTAGGCACCCCCATTCACCCACACAAGGTGGTTGCCAAGTGTTTGTTCATGCAAAAAAGATAAGAAAGCTTGCTAAAAATCATTAAAAACCTTAAAAAAGGACAAATGTATGATATCTTCACATGAAGATCCAAATGGATTCCAGATCCTCTTTTATGTCAATATCATTTCTGGAACATCACCAATAAATGGAAATCAAAGCAAAAGTTACACAAAACCAAGTTGAATCAAATCCGGGAAATTTGGTAAAAAGTAATGCCATTTGTCTTGAAATCATTCAAATCCAATTTTAAATTGAACCAAACGAAATCCATTTGAAATATTATGGTAAATAATAGTCTCATGCAAAATTTCACTCCATTCCGATTAAAATCCTAGGAGTTATGCTCCTTTAAAATCTGCTGCTGGAGATAATTAAAAGTGATAAGTGGGTAACTTTGGAAAATTATCTAGAAAAATATGCCCCACATAAATCCATGAAATTTGGTGTGAGTGAAGTCTGTATGGCCATCTTTCAGATGAAACTAGCCTCATACAAAAATTCATTCAGATGTGCCTTGGGTGGTCTCCCGAACAGGCCCCGAAGATCATAGATTTACCCAGAATAGTGCTGTTGTACAGCTCTGAGTAAATCTGTTGCTCACGAGACAAATGGAGTCAAAAAATTGTGAAACCAATTGGATTTAAAACTAGACTTCCATAGGAAAACTTAGAAACAAGAATCACTCAAATCGGACTTAAAACGAACACATGGCGCTCAGTCGAAGTGACAAGTTCTGTATTCGGATCAGAACTGACCTATCAACTTCGACAGAGAGGTGTCAAAACTCCGCTTGATAGAAATTAATGAAATTTGGTAGGCATAAACTAGACAGTCTCACCTTTCCTCTGGTTCTGCAATCACCCCAAAATTCATCCGGACGATGAAGTTATGAGTGTCCGAAGTTGGGGTACAGTTGCTGTCAAGTTAAGCCATTTTTGGATAAAAATAACTCAAAACAGTGACAAGAGGTGTGTGATCCATGCAAGATAGATCAAAATCACTTGAAAATCATTTGAAAACATTCCAGAATTGCTTGAGGCTATTTATTTCAGATTTATCACAATAGATGCAATAAATCCGAAATATGAGCCTATCTCGCCAAAATCATGTTATGTATGTGTAAGTGTAAAAATCATTCAAGAACAATATAACAACATAGCATGCATTCATATTCATCAAAATAGGGTTCTAAAAGCAACCTAGGGTTCCGTTCCATTATCGTTTCCCTTAGTTCTCTCTCCCCGTTAAACACGGTTATTCAAGATAATCTTGGGGTACTTTGAATATGAAAGGGTTTCCATAGAATCACAAGGCTTATAGCATGCATTTAAATCAATAAAAAAGGTTCTAGAACAACCAAGGGTTCCGTTCCATTATCGTTTCCCTTAGTTCTCTCTCCCCGTTAAACACGGTTCTTTAAGATAATCTTGGGGTACTTTGAATATGGAACGGTTTACATAAATTCAAAAGGCTTATTCAAGAAGGGTTCTAGCACTAGGATCAATCCCTAGTCTCGTTTCTCCTAGATCTCGCCTTCACGTTTTACGGCTAGGGGGAGTCTTGAGATACTTTGAGCTGGGGAAGGGTTTTCATACACACATCAAGGCCTTATTCTACAGAAAGGTATAAGAAGAGATCTAGATCTAGAAATGTAAAAACAGAAAATAAAAGAAAAGTTTGAGGCTTACCTGAGTTCTGAAAGCGATTCCGCAGCGGTTTCCCTCTTCACTCGGAGCTCTTCTTGGCAAAAGTTCTTGGCAAGAATTATTGGCCATTTGCTTGAGGAGGAGCCTCCTATTTATAGGCAAAGGCTAGGGTTAGGGTTGGTGAGATGCTAGACACAACATAAGGTCTATAGTCTACCAACCTTAACCCTAAGGCTATTTCCGAGATTTCCCTTCATTTAATGAAGGACACGATGGTAAAAGGTGAAAGCTCTCGAAAAACCCTAATTTTGAGCAAAACTAATGTATCCGACATGTCAGGTCGGATACACTAGCGCCCATGTGTATCCGGCATATGTTGCCGGATACACTGAGGGCTATTTGTATCCAGCATTTTCCATCGGATACGAACAGATACGCTTGTATCCGACCTGAGTTGTCGGATACAAGGAAAAAACTCATTTTCTCAAATTTTATGCTGGTCTCCAAGGAGATAGTGATTTTTACTGATTATTGATCATTTTTACTGTGCAATTTGGGGTGTCTACAGGTATGAAGCACCCACAGAAAATATTCAAGGTGTTATTGTTCCAAAGACTTAATATAGATGGAGTAAAGGAGAATTTGACTACTGTAGCTGGAATAACAAGGCTATTAATGCCTTATTTAGTGCTGTTACTGTTGAGGAGTTCAGAAGAATCTCAACCTGTGAAGTTGCTAAAGAGGCTTGGGATATTTTAGAGGTTACTCATGAAGGTACAGCTGCTGTTAAATTGTCTCATTTGCAAATTTTAACCACTGCTTTTGAAACAATTCAGATGGATGAAGAAGAGAACTTCGACCAATTCTACTCTAGGTTGAGTGACATAGTTAACACTAGCTTCAATCTAAGAGAGAAGATTCCCACATCCAAGGTTGTAAGGAAAATTCTGAGATCTCTACTTGAAAGATTTCAACCCAAGGTCATAGCTATTGAAGAAGCTAATGATGTTGATGCAATGAGGGTAGAAGAGTTGGTGGGATCTCTACAAACATTTGAAGCAAATCTGGAAATTTCCAAGAAGCAGAAGGGGGTAGCTCTTAAGAGTATACAGGAGGATAAAGATGAAGATTCTGATGATGATCTTGAAGAGTTAGTCTCACTTGCTAAAAAGTTCAGAAGGTTCTTCAATAAGATGAAATCAGAAAACTCATCTGTGAAGCCAAAAGAGTTCAGATATGATAAGAAGAACAGTGAAGCAAAATCAGAAAATAAGAAGAGAAATCTAAAGGGAATTCAATGCTATAAGTGCCAAGGCTTTGGCCATGTTGTTGCTGATTGTTCAAATAAAGTGTCTAAAAAAAGAAATGCCTTGAAAGCCACTTGAGATGACAGTAATGAAGAGGAAAATTCTGGTTCCGAAATAGAGGAAAGTCAAGAGAATTTCATGGCATTTGTAGTCACACAAAATTCAGACAGTGAGTCCCCTAGTGAGTGTAGTGAAGATGAAGATTTGGAAGAGAATGATGATCTTCAAGAAGCCTACAATCTCCTTTATAGGGAGTTTCACAAACTCCAGAAAAAATGCAATAGGATGTTACTTCAAGTAAAGGGTGCTGAGAAGGAGAAAGCAGCTTGTTTGAGACAAAGAGAAGAGATGGAAAAACACGTTTTGGAAGCACAAGTTAGAGAAACTTACCTTGTATCTAAAATTCATGGTGCTGAAATCATGAACAAGGAACAAGCTACTGAGCTAGAAAATCTGAAAGGTAAAATCACCTTAGTAGAAAATGAACTCAAGTTGTCTAAAAACACTTTTGCAAAATTTTCTGCAGGAACAAAAGCACTTGATGAAATGCTTGAGAGCCAAAGAAGAGATAAAGACCTCAGTGGACTTGGAGAAAGCTCTTCACAAGGCCTACTCAAGGGTAAAGCATCATTTGGTAATGATCTTCCTTCATATGGGAAATTCAATTCTGGAAATTCTGTTTATAGAGGTAATACTAGAAAGAAACCTGAACCTAAACCTCTACCTTTCGTACCTATATGCCACTTTTGTGGAAGGAAATGACACATAAAGCCTCAATGTCATATTCTTCATGGTCTTCCTAAGGAACATGTTGATAAGAAAAAATTTCAGACTCAAACTAAGTCTAAAATTTTCATGTTCAACAAGTTTGATGCTCTTTTGAGAGAAACAGAGTTGCTGTCTCAAAAATTTCAGAACTTAAGAGACACCAAATACCTCATAAATTTTGTCCAAAGATTGCAAAAGAATTCATCAACACCTTCAAGTAGCCCCGACTTGAGAAATAAGGTACCTAAAGTGAAGAAAATCTGGGTTAAGAAGTTTGATCTTGTTGGTGGTGATATTTTTCACAAAAACTTTGGATGAACAAAAGTCTGAAACTCTTAGGAAATCATTAGGAATATGCTCCATGGAACATTAGGTCTATAAAATCTTGACACTTATTCAACTCTCCAATCAATGAAATTCATAGTTTTAGTAAGATATGTTCTGGTCTGCACACTACGGTCTTCTCTACAGTACATAATCAAATGAGAAAAACCACAAAAATTAGTAGTGTTATATTTTCATATCCTTGATGTTAGCACCTGATTTTTGCACCCCTAAAATAAAGAAAAATGAAAAGTCAAACTAAAAGTCAAACCCTGAGGGGGCCAAAAAATTGACTTTTTGATTCAAGTGAATTTGGCCATCAAACTTAATCTCATTGAAAAGAGCATTTCGACACGGTTCTAACGCAATTGAGTTTGCTGGAATCGGAGTCCAGATGAGGAAGTTATGAATCGGTCAAACTTTTGGGGAGTGAAAAGTTGACTTTTTGCTCGACCCCAATTTAGTTATCCAAAGTGATCCCAATGGATAGGTGGTTCCGAGCTGATTCCAACGATACTATGTTTGCTGAAATCGGACACCAGACGAAAAAGATATGGGCAATTGAAGTTTCAAGAAAACTGCCCGTTTGGCAAAATAGCAGCAAAAAAGCAAAATAAATTAACAAAATCAATAAAAAACATTTAATAAACATATCTTAATATTTTAACATTTAATAAAAAAGTGTCTTAATATTTTAATAATATAATAATAAAGAATCTTAGATTTTTTTAATAAAATACTAAGAAAATTGGATAAAAATCTTTAATTAAATCAAATTGAATAAAAGATTTCAAATCCAGCATTTAAAAAACGTGCGTAACCGCACTTGAAGTACGGTTTAGTCTGAACCGAACTTCAAATACGGTTTTGATCTTTTAGAAGGTGGACGCGTGTCCTGTACGGCGACAGCTGACAGATTCGCACGTTTTTAATGCCAACCGCACTTAAAGTACGGTTTTTGCTTTTTTAGTGTAATTTGGCAGGAACCGCACTTAAAGTGCGGTTGTGACAGAACCGCATTTAAAGTGTGGTTCTAGCCAATTTTTGCCTATAAAAGGGGGGCCAGCCCCCATTTGGAGCAAGCTGGTCCCCCTGTCTCCTGCATGTTCCCCTCTCTCCCTTTGACATTTTACACGTCCATACCTTGTCAGAACCCATTTAGCCCAAAAAAGCTTCCTGTTTTGCCCCTAAACTGCTGTCTAAACCCTCTTTTCACCCATTTAGCATATGAACCCAACAAACCCCTTTTCAAAACCCAATATGGAAACCCAAGGAGACACGGAAGCGCTGCCAAAATCTCTGGAGGACCATAACACATTGAAGAAAGAAAATAACTGCATTGTAAGTCTTCTAACCATTTGTTATTTAACATGCATAAAAATCTAATCCTTCCGTTAAATTTTTGTTTCTTTTCTTCTTTATTATATTCTCTAACCATGATTTGCTTTCTTATGATCGACACTTGGGTTCCCATAATGGGAGAAGCTCCTATATCAAGAAAAGGAAAGGACAAAATGAACCATTAATTTAACTAACATTTTGTGTTAGATTTTTACTCACTTGAATCTCTAAAGAAAGGTGAAGGCTCCGCAATCTCTTAGTTCCAAATGCACCCCTGTAAACTCCCCTTCTTCCCCCCTTTTGATAATGACTATGGGTGGCTAATAAGGGACCCTCACTTCTCCAAAGAATACAGAAGATGAAGAAAAAGAACTTAGAAGACAAATGGAGCAAATGTACCATAACAGAAGTGCTGAGAACCACCACAGAGGTTGCCGGAGCACCTAAGGAACACGCCGGAAAGGTCCCAGCGGGAATCGGAACCAAAAAACAAAATAATGTAAAAACCGCATATTCAGAGCGGTTTTGACCAAACCGCAGAATAAGTGCGGTTGTCTCCTGAAAATGACTAAAATATTAGTTTTTCGACCCGGTTGGATTTGTTCTGACCCGAAAACTTAAAACCAGACCCAATAAGTAACTTGGACTTATTTAAGTCCATTTTTGGATTATGGGCCCACCAAGACCCCCCTGGGCCCACTTGTGGGGCCCACCTTTGGCAGGCCCAAACCGGGCCTGTTTTCAACAAACGGGCCCAAGGCCATCTAACTCCTAGGCTAGTGGGCCAAATCCAAGCCCACCAAGCCCAAACAAATGTAAATAAATAAATCTGATAAATAAGCCAAAAAGGGTTACCTAATAACCCTGCTGGGCCCCAAGCCTAACCTTGGCAACCCACGGGTCTTCCAACGGGACCCGTACCCGACCCATCTCACCTAAATAAAAGATAAAACAAAATAAAAAGGGACCCACACCACTAGAAGGTCTCGCTAGACCAAATAAAGTGGCATGCTAGCCTAGGAAGGTGTGAGACATGGGAAAAAATCACCGGAGATGATTCCCCCTCCGTCAATACACGGGCTCAACAGAAAATTGGGAGAGTCACCACCATTCAGATTTTGGGTGTGAATGGACACCAAAAGATTCAAAAATAATCAAAAGAGTTAAAAGACAAATTCTAGAGTAAAAATAACTCTATTTGAAAATCAAATCCAGAGATGGGTAAGGGGATTAGATTATGAAAAGGGGAAGGTGTTAGGCACCCCCATTCACCCACACAAGGTGGTTGCCAAGTATTGTTCATGCTAAGAAAAAAGAAAGCTTGCTAAAAATCATTAAAAGCCTTGAAAAAAGGACCATGTATGATATCTTCACATGAAAATCCAAATGAATTCCAGATCCTCTTTTATGTCAATATCATTTCTGGAATATCACAAAAGGTGGAAATCAAAGCAAAAGTTACACAAAACCCAGTTGAATCAAATCCGGGAAATTTGGTAAAAAGTAATGCCATTTGTCTTGAAATCATTCAAATACAATTTTAAATTGAACCAAACCAAATCCATTTGAAAGATTATGGTAAATAATAGTCTCATGCAAAATTTCAATTAAATCGGGTTGAAATTCTAAGAGTTATGCCTCTTTTAAAGTTGCTGCTGGAGATAATCAAAAGTGGCAAGTAGGCAAGTTTGGAAAATCACCTAGAAAAATTGGCTCCATATAAATTCATGAAATTTAGTGTAATTGAAGTCTGTATGGCCATATTTCGAATGAAACTAGCCTCATACAAAAATTCATTCGGATGTGCCTTGGGCGGTCTCCCGAACAGGCCCCGAAGATCACAGATTTACCCAGAAAAGTGATGATGAGCAGTTCTGAGTAGATCTGTTACCAACAACACAAATGGAATCAAAAAAATATAAAACCAACTGGATTTGAAAATAGACTCATAAAGGAGTGCCCAGAAACAAAAATCACTCGAATCGGATTTAAGACGAACACATAGCGCTCGGTCGAAGTGATAGGTTCCGTATTCAGATCTGAATTGACCTATCAACTTCGACAGAGAGGTGTCAAAAATCTGCTTGATAGAAATTAATGAAATTTGGTAGGCATAAACTAGACAGCCTCACCTTTCCCATGGTTTTGGAATCACTCCAAAATTCATCCGGACAATGAAGTTATGAGTGTCCGAAGTCGGGGTACAGTTGCTGTCAAGTTAAGCCATTTTTGAAGAAAACCAACTCCAAATAGTGATAAAGTGTGTGTGATCCGTGCAAGATTAATCAAAATCCTTTGAAAACCATTTGAAAACATTCCAGAATTGCTTGGGGCTATTTATTTCAGATTTATCACAATAAATGCAATAAATCCGAAATATGAGCACATCCCACCAAAATCACGTGCTATGTGTGTGTAAGTGTAAAAACCATTCCAACAACATAGCAAATATAGCATGCATTCATATCAATCAGAATAGGGTTCTAAAAGCCACCTAGGGTTCCGTTCCATTATCGTTTCCCTTAGTTTTCTCTCCCCGTAAACACGGTTCTTCAAGATAATCTTGGGGTACTTTGAATATGAAACGGGCTTCACAGAATCACAAGGCTTATAGCATGCATTTAGATCAATAAAAAAGGGGTTCTAGAACAACCTAGGGTTCCGTTCCATTATCGTTTCCCTTAGTTCTCTCTCCCCGTTAAACACGGTTCTTCAAGATAATCTTGGGGTACTTTGAATATGGAATGGTTTACATAGATTCAAAAGGCTTATGCAAGAGAGGTTCTAGCACTAGGATCAATCCCCAGTCTCGTTTCTCCTAGATCCCGCCTTCACGTTTTACGGCTAGGGGGAGTTTTGAGATAATTTGAGCCGGGGAAGGGTTTTCATACACACATCAAGGCCTTATTCTACAGAAAGGTAGAAGAAGAGATCTAGATCTAGAAATGTAAAAACAGAAAATAAAAGAAAAGTTTGAGGCTTACCTGGGTTCTGGAAGCGATTCCACAGCGGTTTCCCTCTTCACTCGGAGCTCTTCTTGGCAAAAGTTCTTGGCAAGAATTATTGGCCATTTGCTTGAGGAGGAGCCTCCTATTTATAGGCAAAGGCTAGGGTTAGGGTTTTCATGATGGTAGACACAAAATGATGTCTAGAGTCCATCAACCTTAACCCTAAGGCTATTTCCGAGATTTCCACTCCTTTAATGAAGGATATGATGGTAAAAAGTGAAAACTCTCGGAAAACCCTAATTTTGAGCAAAAAGCTTGTATCCGACATTATCTGTCGGATACAAAGAAGATCCTTTGTATCCGGCATTATCTGTCGGATACAATAAAGATGTTTTGTATCTGAAATTATCTGTCGGATACAAAAAAAAGAAGCTTTTATCCGAATTTTAACACAGGCAATACTTATTTACATGTAATCTCCATTTACTTAAGATATTACATGTAAATAAGCAAACACCCCCCCATTTGAATCCATTAAAATAGTTCCAGACCCAAATTCCAAGTGAATAAAAAGTCAACTTTCCAGTTTTAGGCAAAATTCCGATTTTTTAGGTCTGGTAAAAAGATTCAACATGTTAAAACCAAGGTATTCGTCAAGATTAAAAATCTCAAAAAATTCTTTTATGCAATAACATGGCTAAAAACCTGATTACCGGGAAAAATTATCTTGAAATCTGGCTTTAAAAAATATTTCATTTTCTGGGGTCAAAAGTCAACAAAATTCAACCGGAAAAAGTTTGACTTTGGACAAAAGATTGAATTCGGGCCTTTTCCTTTACGGTTTTGGATTCAAATGGGTTAAGGATCTCAAACCCAATGCAAAGAATTGAAAATTCCAATAAATTATTTCTCTCCTTCAAGATTTATTAAAAATCGTGCAATTTTGGGGTGTCTACAGAAGGGTGAGATTGACTCGAAACTAGGGAGACCCGAGGGACCCGTCAAACCGACGGGCCGGGCCGGGGTGTCTTAGGACTTCCCCGGACGTAACTGAGGACTTAGCTAGAACTCTGAAAAGCCGCAGACCAGACTTAGACACGAATAGGGCAAACACCGTGTCTGCCTGCACCTCTCAGGCAGTGGCGACTTCGAATGTCCCGAGGCACGCACGAACCCACGTGCGCCCGTGTGCGATCTAGTCACTTTTAGGTGCGCACACTTGAGTTCCAAGTTCTTATCTCTACTATTTTTTTTTGCAGAATAGAAATTGAATACTTGAGAACTTAAATTCAGCTTGTTGTGACCATTGGGTGTATTTGTGAACTTCTAAAAAGACAATCTCAAGAGATTGAGTGAAAGTCACCTGAGCCTTAAAAAAAAAAGAGTAGTGTGAGTAAGAACAAGGGATGAGCTGTAAACTTAGACATACTAAGTTCAAAGTGTGAGTAAGAACAAGGGATGAGCTGTAAACTCAGACATACTAAGTTCAAAGTGTGTGTAAGAATTCTGGGATGAGCTATAAACTCAGACATCTTGAATTCAGTGAAAAAGAGAGAGACAAAAATGGGAAGGCTACCTATCTTAATGAGTACAAGTCTTGAAGAATACCAAAACACCTTTGACACTCAAGGTGGAATCATCAAAATCAAGTATTATTTACTTCTATATCTCATTAATAATATTACTTTTTGAAAGGACTCACATGGATATTACTTATCTCATTCACACTCAAAAAAAAATTCTGTAAAATTTCATCTCATATATATTAAATTGCTCATTAGTCGATCAAGTGTGCCTTGAGGAACAATCTTGCACTTGTATCTCTAGCAAATGATTGTTGAGGTGAATTAGTAGTTAATTTTGTAGCCTATACTACTAAAAGAGCAAGAATTTACTGATTTCTCAAGGTGCTTCATTGTTTGATAATCCAAAAGGTTTGTGAAATATTTTTTTACTAAATGTGTTTGGATTTGTCAAATTTTAATGTTGTATTAATGTCAATGATTAATTTCATATGGATTTTATTCAGTATGCAAAGATTATACATCCTATTCTTTGTGTTTCTTTTTTCTGGGTGTGATGTAGCCTCGACAGGCTACAAATTGTTTTCTGGGTATCTTCAAACAAGGCTACAATCTTCTGTTTGTAGAAAAATAGATTCGGGAAATCTGTTTTGGGCCTCATGTATCTTCTTTTTGATACACTTACTTGTCATGTAGCCTAATATAGCTACATTGAGCAGAGTATATAAGGGGTTGGTCTCTTGTTTTAAGCCCATTTCGACTTTTCTATTAGACTCAAATCAGAAAAGGGAAAACATGAAAAGGGGAAAATCTCATATTAGGGCTCTAATCTGTTCTTGGTGAGCTGCTAAATTTTTTTATGTTCAATCGATTGTGGCTATCTTCAATCCCTTTCTAGGGTTTCTTGTTATCTTCCTCTAATTGATTGTGCTTCTCTTCATTTTTTTTAACCTTCGTCTATGGCGTGAATAGAGTGCACAAACCTCTTGTGTGACTTCTTCAAGTGAGAAACAGTTTCTTTCAAGGTTAAGAAATCTTTGGTGCAAGGTATGTCATCCTATCTCTCATTCTTGTTACGATTTCACTATCTTCTTCAAGAATGATTCGATGAACAAGCATTCTGTGGTGGGCCTGATACCCTTATTTTATGGTTCTTGTGTTCTCATTGATTAAAATAGTCAATAAGCATGTCTATGGTGATAATAAGATTTGAAACAGCATTGTGTTTGTTCTTGATTGAATATTCATGTACATGCCTCAATCGTTGGAAATGTGAGAATTTATTTTAACACATCAAGATTGTGCTCTGGTAGCATGTCATCATAAATTTTCTTTCATTAATTAGTCTGTGCATGTCTGAATCAATTTCTGCATTAGTTTTGTGTGCTTCTGGCTCAATGTGTATGTGCAATTTTTTAAAACTTCAAGAATACCCGCTGGCTGCATTACAGGTTACATTGTACTATTGGTCTTTTTCAGTCATTCTCTGCAACTCTCAGTGGTGTTATTTCAGTATTCCTACATGTTGAAATTTTTTTTCACCAGAAGAAAATCTCAAAGATTGGTCTCTTCATCCAAAAAACTTCTTGGGTTTCAATCTTGAGTTTGGAGCCCTGTTTTTAAGTTGGATTTCATATCTAAAGTGTTTATTTTTTTTCCCTATGTCTAGCATTAGAAATCAGCAAGAGTCAATGAGTGCTCATGTTTTCATTCTATGGGTTCATGAATGTTATTTTCTTGATTTCAGCCATTGTACAAAACCCTTTCAAAAGAATCTTTCATTGAGCATATTAAAGGGATTTTTTGTCTTCAGATTTCACTGCTATTTGCAAATGGCTAGATTTCTTCAGATTTTCATCTTAATCTGTAGAATAGGATGAGTTTTCTATAGATTTCAAAGGATGTATGACTCTTTGAGTTTCATTTTCTCATTTTATGTACTGAATTTGTTGATTTTTCTGATTTGCAGTGTTTCTTTGGTTTCTTACCTGGAAATTTGATGAGTAGAATTTTCTGCTTATACCCTTCTTTAATCTTGGCATGAGTTCTCTTGTGAAATACTAGTATCCCTTGAATCATTGCATGACAAAAGGGGGAGAATAGTAATAGTACTTTTCTTGAAGGGGAGCTGATGAAGTGGTATTGCTGGAGCTTATGGAGAGGTGGACTTGACTTGAGGGGGAGAAAGTTGGTGTCAAGGGGGAGAAAAAGGAAGAGTAAGTAAAAAGGGGGAGAGAACTCAAATGAAGATGATGTCAAGATTTTTTCTGATATGGCTGTTGATAATACTTTTTGATAATGTGGACATGGCTAGTGGAAATTTTTTTTTGCTATAACTGTTAGAATTACTTTACTTTGTCACTAATGCACATGATTTTTCTGGTTCTAACTTTACTTGTCTAACATGAATACCTTGATACATCTCTTGTGAATGGTTGTAATCTAAGAATATTGAAATTCAGATGAAAACTTGTTAAGAGTATTTGACAGGTTGTGTGTAAGGTTACAAGGTTTTATATTTCATGAATTCTCTGTTTTTTGTCATGCAATTGTCAAGGGGGAGAGTGTTGAGAAAATTCAGTTTCCCATATGACAATTGGATGAGTCAAAATGTTAAGAATTCTAGTGAAATTCTTTAATATATTGTGATGCAAATAAGTGAATGAAAGAGATGAGATCTGTACTTGATGTTGCTTTAAGCTGCTACAAATAGGTATAGTAGTAACCTGTTGTAGCTACAATTATAACAGATTTTGGAGTTACGAACGACATCTGCTATATTTTGTTGAGGTTGTTAAATCTATTTGTTGAAGTGGTTCTCAGGCAGTTATAGCAAGTGGGATCTCTGTTATAAAAGGAGATCTGAAGTTAGAAAAGGGGGACTGGAACGAGTGAGTCTTTGGTGAAGGAGAGGAGCTTGGGAGATCAGAGAAGTGAGGGTTTGCTGTGGGGTTCTTGAAGGCCTATGAAAGACTTGAAGAACTGGAATAATTCAGATCTGGAAAGAATTGAATTGGCAACCTGATCTGAATCAGAAGAAGTTCATGAAGCTTTGAAGCTGTTGAAAAGTGGGAAGATCAATTCCTTAAAGAAAGAGGTTGTGGAATCAACCTTGAGTGTGAGTCTTTATAATTGTTGTAGTTTCTTTTAATTCTAAACAATTTGTAAAGCTCATTTCAGTTTAATGCAATTTTTCTCAGGCTTGGTCTTCCTCAAAAAGACCCGAGGTTTTACCTAGGTGATTATCTAGGGTTCCCTCGTAAAATTGTGTCTCTTTACTGTTATTTTGTTACTTGCTATTGGTTTTTCACTTAGTGTTTAGTTTCCTAGAGAACAGGGACTTGAGATTAGGAATTTCAAGGTCCATCAAAGATCAGACCACCATGATTGCCTCTTTCTGTAATGGCACCCCACTTAGTATCATCATGATTAGACCATTCTTTTGTGTGTTGATGTGCTAATATAAAAACAATTTGAGATGGGTCTCATCTAATACAAAATAAAATATTTGGTTTCTAACTATTCGCCTTCTATGAAACAGGATTTCAAGTGGCAGGTTTGGGTTACCCATTCCAAATTTTCATGATGTTCAGTCTACTTTAGCTTAAAAATTAATAATGAATTATAGCAAAATAACAGATATGAAAATGGAATTGCAAAAGAGAAGATGGGAGTAATTGTGGCTGTTTTGTCACCTATACAATAAATAGGAGCCAAGTAAACCCTTCAGTCCTTCCCACCTGAAAAGTTAGTTCATATGTGACACACAAAGAAAATGAAGCACATACAAAAAACAATTCCTAGATAGAAATGGTATGAGAAAGAGAGGGAGAGAGGGGTAGAGATATTACTTATGTTTTTGAACCATGCTTTGTAACGCCCCGAATCCGAGTTACGTAGTTAAATCGTAACACGTCTCCAGAGGTTAGCATGTAACACAGGACCGCAATATTAGAGTGAAGGAAAAATATGAATATAACAATATCTATATAACAGAGTGCGCTAAAATAATCCCAAACTGAAATAAACTCACATGACCAAGTAACTATCTGCAAGTATCGAGCTCTCCAAGAGTATCTGAAAACAAAACAAAAACAAATGGAATGAGATACGAATATCTCAGCGAGCAGCACATGCATGCACAAATACATTTTTTCCTAGTTGTAAAACATGGATCGAATAATACACAAGTAACGATGGCAATAGCACGATTAATCCGACTACACTCATAGTAATTCATCAGACCAATTGATATAGCTAAGGAAAACCAGTATGTTATTCAATCTGAGTACGGTTGTCAACTAAATCGAATAATCACGAAATCCAATATCATCATAAAACCACGTCTCGAGAAAGCCGAATTTTCACTACAATCCAATAAATATATCTCGTGCCAACAAATCAAAACCCAACATTGGTCAATGTCATGTAGTTGTTTATGTAACGCCCCGGATCCGGGTTACGTAAAATAACCGTAACTCGTACCCGAAGGTTAATTAAAAAAAATCCACAGGATCAACAGAGTAAGGGAAAACATGAAATAAAATAATATAAAGATTCAAATGCATGAAATCAAGGTTCACTAATTTCCCCAAAACACTATTCAAAAGTAATACAATGTTCATAATAAAACTCACTAGAGTAAGTAAAACCAACTACTAAGATCTACTCAATAAAATAATCCTCCTCACGATACTCCGGATAGTCCACCGGAATATCAACCCCCACGGTATCGTCCTCGCTGAAATCTGAAAACAAAACAAAGCAGTGAGATACGACTATCTCAGCAAGTAGCAATGCATGCACAAAAATACAGTTATAACAATTCTAAACATGCACAAGTTATAATCAAATAAGTTACGATTAATCTCGGTTAATCCGACTAATCTCGGAAATACATCGACAATTACAATTTCGGAAAAACATTATATATTGGGACTCATGAAGTTCGTCTATTTTGTGTGGCTAAGCACTAGAGTTCCAGACAATCCAGTCTAACACTGCAACAGCTCGAACATCCAATATCGTCGCCCTCATGGCGGAAAACTCAAGTGACCTCACCATCATGGTGGAAACGGAGTTGCTGCAGCGCTTCCCTCATGGAAGGCCTCTCCATCATGGAGGAAACGCATGAAGGAACCCCAGACTTAAATCCAAACAAAATATACAAATTCACTACAACTAGACTGTGGATCCACATTACCCTTATTACTTTGGCAAATTTATATATATATATTTTCCAAATCAATTTAAAATCATGTTCAATGCAATCTCAGTCATTTTTGTAATCATCCATAACCATTTAGTTCAAATAACCACTAACTTCATTCAACGGTAAAATATTACAGCTACTAGCATGTACAGTGAAAATGTTTCGCACTTTAACCATTATTAATAACCAGCAATATAATAAGAAACAAAAATCAAATACTTTTTAGGTTAGAACAGAAATTCGAATAATTCATAAGTGGTGGAAGGAATTAAATAAATCAATAAGAGCCTTAAGTTCAGATCTATAGACAATCCATGTAACCACTTTGTATCACCAAACTTACTTTTGCTAACAATAGTTTCGTATGGTTTCCACTCATGATTCTCTAACTCAAAATTTTAATTTAATCCTAAACAAAATTCTAACAGCTCCTAAATAACAATTAATTTCTGATACAACCCAGATAATCAAATACTTTAGCACTAACACACCAGAATTTGATCATATGATTCACTGTCCCATGTTGCAGAAAATCCTATAACATGCTTTTAGACTTAAGTCTCCCAACAATCTCTTAATCCTTATTATTAATTTATCCTCCATATTAATTCAGTATGAAGTTTTCACTTGTTGGAGTCTATTGAGGTTGCATAATTTGGTATTAATGGATGGCAACCTGAAAATTTTACCTCAGCAAGAATAGTAGCACTTAGTTATGAAATAGGGGCTAGTTGCCCACTGCTATCTACAACTAATCCTTTTTTTAAAATTTCAACTATCTTAGGCTTACACAAAATAATAATCTAATAACCATCATAAAATTACTACCACACTTGGTTAGTCCCCATAGGATGGTTTTTATAGGTTTTAGACCAAAAATATTGAATGTGTAAAATCAGCCGCAATTGGTCTTGTGAAATAAAGAGAGTTAAGTTGTTTTATCAATTTGAACCCAGTATTCCAACCTTCAAATAGTGTCTCAGAACCTGAACCTTAGAACATAGCCACGATTATTAGACAGCCAGATGTATTTTATTTTACATCTGGTATTTTATTATTATGTCCACCTAATAATTATCACTTTAGAACATAGCCACGATTTACCTCCTAAGCTTAAGAAAACCCTCACAATCTGCTGCAGAAAAAAACTATCTATGCATTTAGTATCACAATTCTTCCACAAATAAATCTCTAACTCATATTAGTAATTGATCTTCATTTGAGTCTACAACTTTAGGTGATTTTGATCTTCTATAAGTTCATTAAAACAAGATTAATAAGCTGGAACCCGGTTTCACTCAAATCACCAAACAGCCGTAAGTTTTCTCAACTTCTGCATTGGGCGCTAACTTAAACATGCTGGCTCTAATCTGGTAAGGTTGGCGCCAGGTCTATGCAGTTGGCTTTAGACAAATTTTTGGTCTGGCGTTAACCTCTAACATATTTGGGTAGGCGCCAGTTATATTCCCAACTCAGTGATTTCTCAAACATGCAATAACATGAAATCCTCCATTCTGAATCCACAATATACTTCAAGAAAACTTCTACTACAACACACAGATTCCGAACAACTCATTAAACCTCCATTGAACTTACGTAACCAGCTTATACTCTACCAAAACAATCAAATGTTCAACATGTAACAGAACCTGGACATTTGTTACAGGCAAATCTAATTTCTACATGGTCACAAAGACAAACGAAAACATGATATTTTGAAAGGCTACTTACCTCTTGATTGCTGAAGTTCGTCCTCTGCAAAAACCAGCAATGAACCCAATATTTTCCACGCCTAGAAGTCCTCACAAACTGGAATAAAATCTGGTCTTCTTCTTTCTTCTCCAACAGCAGTGGCCTACCACCCCTTTCTTCTCCAACACTCTCTCTACTCTCTCTATTCTCAGATCTGAATTGTATCCATTACAGCTTTGCCTTCTCCAAAGCTGTAACTGATGGTAACGCCCGGAGAGGAAGTAAAAGTTACAATCAGCAACTCCATACGGTTAAAAAAAAAAAAACTGTTTGACTTCTGAATTTGATTAAGTGTAGAGCCCTCCACTATATTCCCTACACCAACAGCCTTGCATTCAACCAAATGTCTTTTAACTCCCTCATGATCCACCGGTGCTACACCACAAAAGTTCCTATACCAACTAATATCAAAACCAACTAATAGCTAATGAAAATAATAGCTAACCAAATTAATAAATAATAACTCATATAACCTTTGAAATTTAAACCTAACTTTACTTACCTTAGTTTAGATAAATCTAACTTTTAAGAATTTTACCAAATTGCCCTTGGACTTTGCTCACCTGAGAAACCATATAAATGAAATGATTTTTTTTTTAATTATTATTATTATTATTTTTTTTTTTCAAAATAAAATACCCAAAATTTCGGGGTTTTACATCCTCCCCCCCTACAAATAAATTTCGTCCTCGAAATTTTTACCTCAAGACGAAATAAACAATTCCGGGTATTTTCTTTGCATTTCATCCTCTCGCTCCCATGTAGCTTCTTCAGTTGTATGGTTTTGCCACAAAACTTTCACCAAAGGTATAACCTTAGTTCGCAAGACTTGATCACGCCGATCTAATATTTGAACTGGTCTTTCTTCATAAGATAAATCCTCTTGAATAGTTAATGGCTCATAACTGATTACGTGGCTTGGATCTGGAATGTATCGCCTCAGCATGGATATGTGAAACACATTATGCACTCCTGACAAATGTGCTGGCAAGGCTAACTGATACGCCACTGGATTAACTTCTTTTACAATTTCAAATGGTCCAATATACCTTGGAGACAATTTCCCCTTCTTCCCAAATCTCATAATACCCTTAGATGGTGAAATCTTCAAGAAAACATTGTCTCCCACTTCAAATTTTAGCTCTCGCCGTCTATTATCTGCATAACTCTTCTGACGGCTCTGTGCAGTCAACAATCGCTGCCTAATCAACTTCACCTTCTCAACACTGTCCTGTACAATCTGAGGACCCAAAAATTGCCTCTCACCAACCTCCTCCCAGCAAACTGGTGATCTACAAGCACGGCCATACAAAGCCTCAAATGGTGCCATCTGTATACTGGCCTGGTAGCTGTTATTATACGCAAACTCTACCAAGTGCAAATGACTGCTCCAACTACCACTCCAATCCAACACACAACACCGAAGCATATCCTCTAATGTCTGGATAGTCCTCTCTGACTGACCGTCCGTCTGTGGATGATAAGTGGTGCTGAAACTCAGTTTAGTACCCATGGCATCCTGAAAACTGTTCCAAAACTGGGATGTAAAACGAGTATCCCTATCTGATACGATGGAGACTGGAACTCCATGCAGGCGTACTATCTCTCGGATATACATCTCCACCAAAGAATCCAATGTCTGGGTAGTGCGAATAGGAAGGAAATGGGCTGATTTGGTCAACCGATCTACAATTACCCATATAGCATCCTGCCTCTTTGTAGTGACTGGCAACCCAGTTACGAAATCCATAGTGATGTGTTCCCATTTCCACTCAGGAACACATCACTATGGATTTCGTAACTGGGTTGCCAGTCACCAACCTCCTCCCAGGGGAGGTACAGGTGGGTCGTACTGATGGGCAGCAACAGCATCTTAGAGAGGTGGAGCAGTTCCGGAAGATGGGACCTCCTACATTTAGAGGAGTGCCTGATCCTTTGGAGGCAGAGCGTTGGATACAGAGGATCGAGAGGATTCTGGATGTGATGCAGTGTTTAGAGGAGAGTCGAGTGAGGCTTGCTACCTTCATGCTAGAGGGGGAAGCCTATCACTGGTGGCAGAGTGTGATGAGGGGGGAGGCCCCAGTTGTTCAGATGGCTTGGGGGCAGTTTAGGGAGCTGTTCTATAGTCGTTACTTCACAGCTGAGTTTCGTCGGGGTAAGGCAAGGGAGTTTATGCACATCTCCCAGGGAACACTATCTGTAGGCCAGTATGAGGCGAAGTTTGAGGAATTATCACGTTTTGCTCCACATATGGTGGCTAGTGAGGAGGAGAAGATACAGCACTTTGAGGAGGGCTTAAGGCCGGAGATTCAGGAGAAGGTGTCAGTGTTTTTGAACACTCAGTTTGCTGAGTTGGTTCGGAGGGCTGAGAGAGCTGAAAGGTTGATGCAGAGGGGCAGGACTGAGACTGGTAGAGCTCGTGTACCCACCAGATTTGGTACTGAGCAGCGTGATGTCTCTGGTAGGGACAAGAGGCCGAGATGGGATAGTAGGGGAGATGGATGCCGTAGTTGTGGTCGGAGGCATGTACCAGGGCCATGCTTCGCCCCACCTGGTGCTTGTTTCCGATGTGGCCAGAGAGGACACCGTGTAGCAGAGTGCACCTACCCGGCTACATACCAATTGTTGCAGACTGATACCAGTTTTGCACCACAGAGAGATGTGGCACCTTATCGATTCCAGAGGCAGAGGCCTGGTGATGAGAGACCTGTACCACCTGCACCTGCAAGGCAGGGGCAACAAGATAGAGCTCTCAGAGGTAGAGGGGCACCAACTAGAGCCGGACAGAGGCAGACTGCACCGGCACCTCAGGGACAACAGACTCGAGTGTTTGCTGTTGGTGCTCAGGAGGAGGAGCAGCGTGATACCCCGCAGTTGGTTGGAGGTATTATTTACATTTCTGGGAGATCAGTTATTTGTTTATTTGATTCTGGAGCATCTCTTTCATTTATTACACCGTGTTGTGCTAGTCGCATTGGATTATTGCCTGATTCTATGGATACTCTTATGACTGTTCACACACCACTGGGAGAGTCCACTAGTGTACAGAACGTATATAGAGATTGCTTAATTAGACTTGGATCGTTAGAGCTGCCTGGGGATTTATTAGCTTTGGAGTTTGGGGAATTTGATGTGATTTTAGGCATCGATTGGTTGTTTAAATATTATATCAGTATTGACTGTTCCAGAGGTACTATCACAGTGAGTCAGCCGGATCAGCCAGTATACTGTTTCCGATGTGAGGGATTGACTAGTAGAGTGGAGTTAGTGGCCTCCATTGTGTCAGAGGAACCAAAGGAAGATACCCCTAGTATGTCAGATGTGCCTGTGGTCAGTGAGTTCTTGGTCGTGTTTCCTGATGACTTGCCAGGATTACCACCACCTAGGGAGGTCGATTTTCAGATTCGACTCCTACCTGGCACAGCACCAGTGTCTAGACCACCATACAGGATGTCTCAGCCAGAGTATGTAGAGTTGAAAAAGCAGGTGGATGAATTATTGGAGAAGGGTTATATTAGACCGAGTGTATCACCTTGGGGTGCACCAGTTTTGTTTGTGCAGAAGAAAGATGGATCCATGCGGATGTGTATCGATTATCGTCAGTTGAATCAGGTGACGATTAAGAACAAGTATCCACTACCTCGTATAGATGACCTATTTGATCAGTTGAGGGGTGCATCGTGGTTTTCTAAGATTGACCTCCGATCTGGATACCACCAGTTGAGAGTTGCACCAGAGGATGTGGAGAAGACAGCCTTCCGCACTAGATATGGGCATTATGAGTTTTTAGTTATGCCATTTGGGCTAACTAATGCCCCAGCTGTCTTCATGGAACTTATGAATCGGGTTTTTCATCCCTACCTTGACAGTTTTGTGGTAGTGTTTATAGATGACATATTGGTTTACTCCCGCAGTAAAGAGGAGCATGCCCAACATCTCAGGACAGCTTTACAGACTTTGAGGGATCACCAATTGTATGCCAAATTTAGTAAGTGTCAGTTTTGGCTACAGAGGATTTCTTTCCTTGGGCATATTGTTTCTGGAGATGGAGTTGCAGTGGACCCAGCTAAGGTTCAGGCAGTAGCAGAATGGCCTCGACCCACTACCGTGACTGAGGTGCGTAGTTTTCTGGGTATGGCTGGTTATTATCGGAGATTTATTGAAAATTTCTCCAGAATAGCCGCTCCTTTGTCTAACTTGACTAAGAAAGCGGTGAAGTTTGTTTGGGATGATTGTTGTGAGAAAAGTTTTCAGGATTTGAAGAGGAGATTGACCAAGGCTCCAGTGTTGATCGTACCTTCGGTGAATGAAGGGTTTTCAGTGTATTGTGATGCATCTAGAGTTGGGTTAGGCTGTGTGCTGATGCAGCAGAGGAGAGTTGTGGCGTATGCATCGCGTCTGTTGCGTTCTCATGAGAGGAACTACCCCACACATGACTTGGAGTTAGCTGCCATAGTGTTCGCACTTAAGATTTGGCGGCATTATTTATATGGTGCACAGTTCGAGATCTACTCTGATCACAAGAGTTTGAGATATATTTTCTCACAGAGGGATCTTAATATGAGGCAGAGAAGGTGGATGGATCTTCTTAAAGATTATGATTTTTCATTGCAGTACCATCCGGGCAAGGCAAATGTGGTTGCTGATGCTTTGAGCCGCAGGGGAGGTACAGAGGACCAGATAGCTACCTTGGCTTCTTTCATGGTCAGTCAGTGTAGTTTGGTTGACACTATTAAGGATTGGCCATGCGAGTTTATTCCTCAGGGGAATGGCAGGATTGTAGCCAGAGTTCATGTTGAGCCAGATTTGATTCAGCGCATTAGAGAGGGGCAAATATCTGACTCAGGGTTACAGCACATTAAGGACTTGGTAGAGAAAGGTGATGATTCTACTAGTGATTATGAGTTCCGTGATGGCATGTTGAGATTTAAAGGCAGGATCTGTGTACCAGATGATGCAGAGATTCGTAGAGTGATTCTGGAGGAAGGTCACAGGTCCAGGTATGCAGTTCATCCCGGTAGCACTAAAATGTATAAGAATCTTAAGATTGTTTATTGGTGGTCTGGGATGAAGAAAGATATAGCTGAGTATGTGTCCAGATGCCTAGTCTGTCAGCAGGTTAAGGCAGAACACCGTAGACCTCCAGGGTTATTACACCCATTGCCTGTTCCTCTCCATGTCCATGCCCATTTCGGTGGCCATTTCCGTTGCCAGACTGGTTCACCCTCTCCTCACGCTCCATAGTCAAAAGCTGAGTAAGAGTGCCCACTGCAGCCCATATGTCCTCTCCCCTCTGAGGAGGTGCCTCACGAGGTGCCTCACGTGGTGCCTGAGGTTGGGGCTGCTGGCCCTCAACAGGAACATGGGGCTGCTCAGGAATGTCATCCTGGTACAAATCCTCTATTGGGCGAACTCCCCGAGTGCGTGCTCGTGTAACTGGTCGACCTCTGCCAGCCATATCAGCTGCAAACCACAATAATTTAAGTTAGATAGAATCACTCCCTATATTCCTAAGTGCTATCTAACGTGTACACAAATTCCCAAGGCCATCCTATAGGTATTTTTATTTCATGCTTCCTTAATATATACTCTGTTCTCTGATACCATCTCTGTAACGCCCCGGATCCGGGTTACGTAAAATAACCGTAACTCGTACCCGAAGGTTAATTAAAAAAAATCCACAGGATCAACAGAGTAAGGGAAAACATGAAATAAAATAATATAAAGATTCAAATGCATGAAATCAAGGTTCACTAATTTCCCCAAAACACTATTCAAAAGTAATACAATGTTCATAATAAAACTCACTAGAGTAAGTAAAACCAACTACTAAGATCTACTCAATAAAATAATCCTCCTCACGATACTCCGGATAGTCCACCGGAATATCAACCCCCACGGTATCGTCCTCGCTGAAATCTGAAAACAAAACAAAGCAGTGAGATACGACTATCTCAGCAAGTAGCAATGCATGCACAAAAATACAGTTATAACAATTCTAAACATGCACAAGTTATAATCAAATAAGTTACGATTAATCTCGGTTAATCCGACTAATCTCGGAAATACATCGACAATTACAATTTCGGAAAAACATTATATATTGGGACTCATGAAGTTCGTCTATTTTGTGTGGCTAAGCACTAGAGTTCCAGACAATCCAGTCTAACACTGCAACAGCTCGAACATCCAATATCGTCGCCCTCATGGCGGAAAACTCAAGTGACCTCACCATCATGGTGGAAACGGAGTTGCTGCAGCGCTTCCCTCATGGAAGGCCTCTCCATCATGGAGGAAACGCATGAAGGAACCCCAGACTTAAATCCAAACAAAATATACAAATTCACTACAACTAGACTGTGGATCCACATTACCCTTATTACTTTGGCAAATTTATATATATATATTTTCCAAATCAATTTAAAATCATGTTCAATGCAATCTCAGTCATTTTTGTAATCATCCATAACCATTTAGTTCAAATAACCACTAACTTCATTCAACGGTAAAATATTACAGCTACTAGCATGTACAGTGAAAATGTTTCGCACTTTAACCATTATTAATAACCAGCAATATAATAAGAAACAAAAATCAAATACTTTTTAGGTTAGAACAGAAATTCGAATAATTCATAAGTGGTGGAAGGAATTAAATAAATCAATAAGAGCCTTAAGTTCAGATCTATAGACAATCCATGTAACCACTTTGTATCACCAAACTTACTTTTGCTAACAATAGTTTCGTATGGTTTCCACTCATGATTCTCTAACTCAAAATTTTAATTTAATCCTAAACAAAATTCTAACAGCTCCTAAATAACAATTAATTTCTGATACAACCCAGATAATCAAATACTTTAGCACTAACACACCAGAATTTGATCATATGATTCACTGTCCCATGTTGCAGAAAATCCTATAACATGCTTTTAGACTTAAGTCTCCCAACAATCTCTTAATCCTTATTATTAATTTATCCTCCATATTAATTCAGTATGAAGTTTTCACTTGTTGGAGTCTATTGAGGTTGCATAATTTGGTATTAATGGATGGCAACCTGAAAATTTTACCTCAGCAAGAATAGTAGCACTTAGTTATGAAATAGGGGCTAGTTGCCCACTGCTATCTACAACTAATCCTTTTTTTAAAATTTCAACTATCTTAGGCTTACACAAAATAATAATCTAATAACCATCATAAAATTACTACCACACTTGGTTAGTCCCCATAGGATGGTTTTTATAGGTTTTAGACCAAAAATATTGAATGTGTAAAATCAGCCGCAATTGGTCTTGTGAAATAAAGAGAGTTAAGTTGTTTTATCAATTTGAACCCAGTATTCCAACCTTCAAATAGTGTCTCAGAACCTGAACCTTAGAACATAGCCACGATTATTAGACAGCTAGATGTATTTTATTTTACATCTGGTATTTTATTATTATGTCCACCTAATAATTATCACTTTAGAACATAGCCACGATTTACCTCCTAAGCTTAAGAAAACCCTCACAATCTGCTGCAGAAAAAAACTATCTATGCATTTAGTATCACAATTCTTCCACAAATAAATCTCTAACTCATATTAGTAATTGATCTTCATTTGAGTCTACAACTTTAGGTGATTTTGATCTTCTATAAGTTCATTAAAACAAGATTAATAAGCTGGAACCCGGTTTCACTCAAATCACCAAACAGCCGTAAGTTTTCTCAACTTCTGCATTGGGCGCTAACTTAAACATGCTGGCTCTAATCTGGTAAGGTTGGCGCCAGGTCTATGCAGTTGGCTTTAGACAAATTTTTGGTCTGGCGTTAACCTCTAACATATTTGGGTAGGCGCCAGTTATATTCCCAACTCAGTGATTTCTCAAACATGCAATAACATGAAATCCTCCATTCTGAATCCACAATATACTTCAAGAAAACTTCTACTACAACACACAGATTCCGAACAACTCATTAAACCTCCATTGAACTTACGTAACCAGCTTATACTCTACCAAAACAATCAAATGTTCAACATGTAACAGAACCTGGACATTTGTTACAGGCAAATCTAATTTCTACATGGTCACAAAGACAAACGAAAACATGATATTTTGAAAGGCTACTTACCTCTTGATTGCTGAAGTTCGTCCTCTGCAAAAACCAGCAATGAACCCAATATTTTCCACGCCTAGAAGTCCTCACAAACTGGAATAAAATCTGGTCTTCTTCTTTCTTCTCCAACAGCAGTGGCCTACCACCCCTTTCTTCTCCAACACTCTCTCTACTCTCTCTATTCTCAGATCTGAATTGTATCCATTACAGCTTTGCCTTCTCCAAAGCTGTAACTGATGGTAACGCCCGGAGAGGAAGTAAAAGTTACAATCAGCAACTCCATACGGTTAAAAAAAAAAAAACTGTTTGACTTCTGAATTTGATTAAGTGTAGAGCCCTCCACTATATTCCCTACACCAACAGCCTTGCATTCAACCAAATGTCTTTTAACTCCCTCATGATCCACCGGTGCTACACCACAAAAGTTCCTATACCAACTAATATCAAAACCAACTAATAGCTAATGAAAATAATAGCTAACCAAATTAATAAATAATAACTCATATAACCTTTGAAATTTAAACCTAACTTTACTTACCTTAGTTTAGATAAATCTAACTTTTAAGAATTTTACCAAATTGCCCTTGGACTTTGCTCACCTGAGAAACCATATAAATGAAATGATTTTTTTTTTAATTATTATTATTATTATTATTTTTTTTCAAAATAAAATACCCAAAATTTCGGGGTTTTACATTTAGATTGGTTAATCAACATGCTAAAGCAACATCCACACCTCCATGTACACAATTCCGGCTTGCTCAGGGTTTCGGAAACTCTGAAATGACGGCCTACTCAGGGTTTCGTCATCCAATGCCGGCCTACTCCCCGGGTTTCGGCATTGACAACCAGGCCTACTCAGGGTTTTTGGCTGCTCTACACCGGTCGTGGCAACACTCCATGGCCATGCCATTACACTAATCAAACATATACATCACATTACTAAGCTTAACAAGGATCCAGGAGAAGCTAAACCAAAATAGTAAAACAAATTTCACAACTCATATTGTCAACACATTAAACCAATATTTCCATCATCACAGGCCGCTCCAAACCAGAACAATACTCATGATATATCAGAAAATAATCCAACACAAATACACTAGTAGTACAACCCCTTTTCCTCACACCAAATAATTTTACAAATACAGTTCAGCACTCTAAATCAAGTAAAACCAGATTAAACAATTTCTCAATCGGAAAACAAGTGTAGAACATAAAGAAAACTAATTCATTGACCCATAGACTCAGGAACAGCAAAATAACCTACCAACAGTCCTTAATTTATCACTTCGGGAACTCATAAGACTACCAAGAAATTTGACTTAATGATCTCCGGGTGTTTTTGAGTAGCTAAGATACTTCTATTATCCTAATTTAGTCTTTGGTTAAGAGATTGAAGCCTCAAAGTATCAAACTTGGGTTTGGGTTGGTCAGCCGCACTCAATTTAGCATTTTAGTGGGTGCGCTGACTTCAAGCACTCGGCGTTAGGTCGGCGGATCCAACTTCTTGCTTGCACTGAGCTTCGACTCCTTGGCACCAGATCAGCACCAACTCAGCGTACACAAAAAGACGCTCTCGCCAAGCTGCCGCTGAGAGCAAAGGGGTTGGCGGCAGCTCAGCGGATACCCCTTATGAAACACGACTCTCTGTTAATGCGAAAACTCCATGACTGTCTAGGTTTTTAGTCTCTGTAACAATTTTCCTATACTTCTACCACCCCAATTAGATGATCCAATGCAAAACGAAATTAATCTAACCTACTTCAAAATCACACCACAAAATCTCATCGAAAACGCAAGTCCGAAACTAAGATATTTCATAAACATGCAGTTCGGCTAATCTCCAAGATCAAAATCCAAAACACAGATTAAAACGATGCTACTCACCTGTATTGAGGATTTTCTTCTAGCTTCCAACCCTTCTAATAAATCTCCTCCGAAGAGCAAGGTTTATCAGTCGATGCCCTAGGTCCAAGACAGCGACCAGATCTAAATACCTCTGAGTTCGGCCTCTGGTTTCTTTCCCCCAACATCCGAAATTTTTAACCTAGCAGTCTATTTATATGCTTCACAAAACTCCATCCTTAACCTAACTTATTTATTGCTCGCCTTGACTTACAATTTCGAAATCCCATATTTACCCTCCCCTAAGGTTAAGGATAATATTATTTATTTGGTTTTAAATTTTTAATCACTATTAATTACAATTTAGTATTCACCCACTCAAGTTTAAATAAAAATTCAAATTCCCCTTTGTTATTCGATTGCCCAAAATCTCCACTCACAAGTATTTAATGAAGTCTACCAGTTAATTTGTTAATTAAATTCTTACTAAAACTGGGGTTTTACATGCTTCAATTCCCTTCACTCAGGTCCCTGACTAGTTTGAGCTACGCCCCATCTCACACTTGTGCATCATATCCTCTTGAGTGTTTTCATTTGATAAAACTCTGAGGAAAACAAGACTGGAAGGAAACACTATGGAAAGCCAATATGGAAGTTAGAAAAGAACACTAGCCATTCTGATTTGGTGAAGTTAGAACGGCTCACCTTGGGGAGTAATCTAGCTCCTAGTGTGAATATTATTTCATGGTAAGAGTAATATTAGATTCTTTGACAGAAATAGTAAGGCTTTGAGCAGAGAACTTGCCACTGTTCAAGTTATTCAACGTCTCCAAATTTCTTATTGTTTCCTTTCAGCATCTGCCAATGCTTCAATTGATTAAAAAAAAAAGAAAAAAATTATGAATCAATCAACATGAATGTAGTTGGGAATGTGTAACCGATCATTGTGCGCACGTGGGGCGCACGACGTCGGTGCCCGGCTTTCCGTGGGTTTTTCGTTGGTTTTGAGGAGTCGCCACTGTTCATTGTTGAGGGTGTGAACAGTCACCCAATTTTTGATTTACATTTATGTTTGGGTGGTGTACCAGAGATCTTGGATAAGTGGTTCAGTTGTAACCCAAGGAAGTCTGTAGACACCTTGAGTTACCCCGCTAGATAGCAGGTTCCCATGAGTCGGAATTTAGGCAAGTTGACTCGATTAACTTGTGTGTGTGTTTCCTAAAATGAGCAGTTAAAGAGAAGGGATTTGGGGGGATTAAGGGTACAATGGAGATATACGAACAAGGGAACATGCTCCCCTAAAATGATCATACGAATGGCTCATCTACATCCTTTGGACCACCAAAGTGACATCACTCTCCTCACATTCGAAATATTGAATTCCCCTTACCATGGGAGTCTTAAAAGTGTGAGGAAGTGGTGGAGAAGCAGTAAGGAAAACATGCTCACAGTAGTAAAAATGAAAGATGCTCATCATGCCTTTATTTCAATATATGTGAGACAAATCATACCACAAAGCTTAACCAGGCATTACCTTGTTTCCTGGGGGTGTGAGGATTCCTTGGGGGGGTGTGGACAGCAGCTAAGAGGTCCTCCTTGGCTCCTCCACCTCTTCTCCTTGTCTCCTTCTTGGTGAGGATGAAAGAGGAAGGAGTTGAAAGTGGATTGGGGGGTATTTTGGGGGGATTTGGGAAGAGGTTGGGTGGTTCGGAGGGGTATGATGCAGAGGAGATGATGGAAGAACAGTTAGAAAATGCCCAACCCCTGTCCAGAGTTCGGGTTTGCTATTTATAGAAAACAGGGGCAAAACCGCACATGCAGTGCGGTTTGGACGTGTCTTTTCAACAATCATGAGGGGACAAATGGGTGGTGCGCAGACTGACGAAAAGCGAACTACACTTATAGTGCGGTTGCTTTTCTTCCACCGTGCACTACGATTGGTTCGCACAATGGTGGCCGAAAAAAATCAACCGTACACCATATGCGGTCGCGAAGCGACCACATATTGTGTGCGGTTGCGGCAAATATTTCAGATTTGCCTTTTTCTCCCCCTTTTTGGCTTGAGTTGACAGCTGAGGTGACTCAGCTGCCCACTCGGACGAATCATGCTCCTCCAATTTTTATTTTTTCCCACTTATCTTAACTAGTTTAATTAAGACATTTTAAACTTTGACTGATTTGCCTCTGGGACTGTTTTGCTCATATTTTTTCCATACGGGCTCTGATTCCTGCAAACTTAATTGCGTTGGAACCATGTCAGGATTCTCTACCCATTGGGATAGGATATAGCAATTAGTTTGGGCTTAGGTAGAAAGTCATCTTTTGCTCCTTAGGGTTTTGAGCTGTTTTGCTGGGGCTTTCATTTTAGCATATTCTGATTTGATCAAAATTTGGGTGCTTACAACTGCCCCCCTTTGTCGAAGTCGCTTGTTGACAAATGACAAAGGTTGAAAGAAGCCCAAAATTTTCATTCCTCACATCTTTCTGAGAGAGCCTTGGAGTTGATTTTTGGTTTGTGGGACAAAGCACATTAACAAGAGCTTGTTACGCGTGTGGTACTTTTCCTGTTTCTGGTTCTTAGAAATAGGTGGTGATTAGCACCTTTCTCTATGTTCTGGTTCTTGGCATAGGTGGTGATTAGCACCTTTCCCGTTTCTGAGAAAGATGTGATGCTTTGCACATCCTTCAAGTTTTGGGGTGCTCGTGCATTGCTTTAATGTCGGTTCACTAGTTTTGGGTTTTCTGGATGATTCAGCTTCTCAGATTTTAGTGAGGATGCAATTTTTAGGTTTCAGTGAGGGTTTAAACATTTTTTTAGTTTTTTTTTTTGGTATGGTGGCATGAGGTGGACCAAGGAACGGAAGGAAAGAGGAAGGAGGAGGTGCTCTTGGTGAAAGTGGCTCCCGGGCTTGCATCAAAATCGTCTTTCATGACGTACATTTGTAGAAATCTCCCATGACTCACGGTGAACCACTTCCCATGGTTATATCGAGCTGTCATCCAAGAGAAACATCAAATTGCCCTTTTGTGGCATACATTATATTTAACTGAAGCAATGCCATCCACGGCATTATTTTTTGGAACTAAAACCAATGGTTTCCCAATTTTGTTATTTCATAGCATTAGTTGCAAAACCTATCCATGGCAAAACCTCTAAAAAGATTTCCAAAACAAAAAATGTTTTAAATTAATCTTTTAGAATCCTTGTGCCATCTATGGCACAATCTTTTGTCTTCCAAAAACACTGTGCCATCCATGGCACACCCACAAAATTTCAAAAGAATCATTGCGCCATGCACGGCACAATCCTAAGATTTTCAAACTCACTTTGCCATCCACAACACAAATCATGAAGTTTTTAAACTCCTGCGCCATTCACGATGCCAAAGCAAAAGAGAAAGGGAGATTTCAAAATTCACAGTGCCATTCACGACACGGTAAAGCTTTCAAGCACATAGTGCCATCCACGGCACTTCACCATATTCTCAAAAAATCCATGTGCCATTCACGGCACAAAACAAAGCAAAGATTTCCAAAATTCACTGTGCCATCCACGGCACAAGAACCAAGATTTCAAACCCCAATGTGCCATTTGCGGCACAAGTACCAGGATTTCAAAAATCATTGTGTCATACACGACACAATCAGAAATTTTCAAAATACACATTGCCATTCACGGGACCATACACGGTGCAACCTCCTTCGCTATTCACAGCATTCACACCATTCACAGTGCCTTTTCCCAAGGGCTTGCCATGCATGGCGTCCACATGTCATCCATGACATAAGCATAAGGATCTGCTATATACATTCGTTGCACTATCCACAGTGCTTACCCTTGAGATTAGCTAACCACGGCATCCAACACATAGGATATCACAGTCTTTCAAGAAAGCCATTCACGGCGTCCACCCTCCGAGTTACCCTTCCCATACACGGGATAGCACAGCTCAAAATAAGCTATACACAGCATTCCCTTTTCGAGCTACCCTTCCCATTCACGGGATAGCACAACTCACCCTCCAAGCTACCCTTCCCATTCATGGGATAGCACAACTCACCCTCCAATCTACCCTTCCCATACACGGGATAGCACAGCTTTCAAAAAGACCACCCTTGGGCTACCCTTCCCATACACGGGATAGTGTGAGACATGGAGAATCAATTTAATGACTTCCTATCATCACACGTGATTCATAAAAACAAAGAGTCGCCACCATTTTGTTTAGGTGTGAATGGACACCAAAATCATCAAATAAGCACAAAAAGGCAAAATTAGAGTAAAAATAATTCTATTTTAAAATACAAAACACAAACAACCAGAGATGGGTAAGGGGATTATGTTATGAACAGGGGAAGGTGTTAAGCACCCCTATTCATCCACACAAGATGGTTGCTAGGTATTGTTCATGTTAAAATAAAGAATGCTTGCTTAAAAAAGAAAAAAAACATAAAAGTAATAAAAATGTACGGTTTTTCATATGAATATCCAGATTAATTCAGAACTTTCAATATGATCATACCATTCCAAGGGTTTCATGATTAAAATAAAATTGAGATAAAAATCAGATAAAACCAATCTAAACTGAAACCTGAAAAACTAGCTTTAGGCTAAACCATTAAAAAGCTGAAAAACTAGATTAAAATCTCTTGATTAAAACATTGAAGAATAAAGTTACTTGTAGTACAGATCTGATCCGGATCTCTCAATAGTGGAGAAATAGAACCCCTACTCAATCCATGTTGATGAAAAAACATCAAAAAGGAGAGTTTAGACCATAGGATCCTTTCTCCAAGATTAAAACAATTTCAAAATCACATCATGCAACCCTATAGGTTACTTTCAGGCTTCTGGTTTTAGATCTATCATATTGATCATGGTAGATCCAGAATCCTAGCCAAATATTACCAAAATTAAGAAAAACAGTGCTGTAGGTGCAAAGGTGTGAAAAATCCAAACTATAGAAAGAAGTGGGGATCTCATGCTGTAAACAACCTAGATCCATAGGATTCCTCCAGATTCAAAAGAAAACCATTAAAACATTAACAGGATATTAAAAGCAACCATATATCACAGATTATAGCACATGGGGGTCTACCTTATGGATCCACCTATTCTCTTTTCCCCTATCTCTCTCTTCACGTTTTACGGCTAGAATGGAGTCTTGAGGTACTTGGAGATAGATTTGGGGATACAAACACAATCCATGGCCTTATTCTATAAAAAAAGAGAAGAACAGATTATAGGGTTCTATTCTAAGAATCCACCTGTTCCCCTTTCCCCTAGCTCTCTCTTCACGTTTTACGGCTAGAGAGGAGTCTTGAGGTACTTGGAGGCAGGTTTGGGAATACAAGTATAAACTAAGCTTTATTCTACAACAATGGAGAAGATTAGATTATTTCTAGAATTAAAAACAGAAAATAAAAGAGAAAAGGGACTTACTTGGATTGAGAAAGCAGAGCAGTAGGGATTCCTTTCTTCACTTGGAGCTCTTCAGACTTCAGATTAATGGCCATTTGCTTGAGGATTTGCCCTCTATTTATAGGCAAACCCAGGGGCATGGTTGGTCCAGGGTTTGCCAAGATAGGATTTCAGATTAAATTAAAAACAGAGATAATGCCAATCCATTGCCAAATAGGATAAATAAGAGAATTCGTATGGATAAATAAGAGGATTTGAATCTCTCAGAGAGAGATTTGGGTGCAGATAAGGCTCAAAAATCGAGAAAGGATAAATTCGCACAAAAACCCCCGTGCCTGTATATACATTGCGGGCAAGTGTTGCCCGCATTCTCAATACGGGCGCTGCATGCCCGTATATCAATTGCGGGCACAATAAGCCCATAAATAAACTACGGGCAATGCACGTTTGATCAAATTTTCTACTTTTTTGACCTGTTTCAAATCTCAATTACATATTTTCAATTATTTTCTCATTTTGTAGTGCAATTTGGGGTGTTTACAAATAGCACAGCTTTCAAGAAGACCACCCTTGGGCTACCCTTCCCATACATGGGATAGCACAGCTTTCAAGAAGGCCAAACACTGCATCCACCTTTGGGCTACCCTTCCCATACACGGGATAGCACAGCTTTCAAGAAGGCCATTCACGGCGGTTGCCTTCCACGGCTGCAGCACTGTTCTCAGTGTCAAGATTCTTTTTTCATGCTGTACGCATCTGATTTTGGTCGCACGATGAGGCGCATGCAAAATGATGCGTGCCTCGGGATTGTTCGGAGTCGCCATTGCCTGATGGGGTGTAGGCAGACACCTGGGTGCCTAAGTTTGTCTATTAAGCGGTCTGCGGCTAGAGATTCTAAGCAAGGCCTCATTTACGGTTCGGGGAAGTCCGTAAGCACCCTGGTCTGCCCCGTCAAAAGACGGGTCCCATAGGATTCCCTAGTTTGAGTCAACTTTTGGTCTCTCACTCACCCAATTCCTAATCCAGCATTCAATTCGGTTAAGCCTGGCGGGACTGCCAAAGTGGTGTGGGTCCCTTTACTTGATTTTATCTTTCTTAGCTTAAAGTGATGTGAGTCGGATTAGGCAGGCCCCATTGGAAGGCCTGCGGATCCCTTGGTGGGCTTGGTTAAGCCCACGTATCCCCTGGTGGGCCTCAGTCTAGCCTGGGAAGTCTTTTGGGCTTGGTTCAAATGAATTGATTTTATTTAATGGTTCAAGTTTGATTAAATTTGATTTCCAGGCAAAAAATGAGTCTGGATTGCTTTGTGCGCCCGTGAGTGGGCCACACAGTGGGTTGCCAAGTGATTTTAGATTATCTTGGTTAATTGTGCCAAAATGGGCCAAGCATTGGGCTTAGGGCCCTTTACCTGGGCTTGGGCGTGAAAGCCCTTTACCTTGGTTGGGTTCAATGGGCTTAATGGGCCCAACAGGCCCTGCCCGTGATCTCGGCCAAACCACAACATAATTTAAGCATGCATGCCCCACACAGGGCTTGGGTGGGCCTCCAGTGGTTTGGCCCACTCAAATCTTTTAATTATCTTATTTAAGCAAAATTGAATGGTTCGGGCTGGGTGGGCCCCGTTGGAAGGCCCACTGGAAATCAATTTGGACCGGGTGGTCTGAGTCCCATGTTGGGTTTCCGGGTGACCCAGAAACCCTATTGGTTCGTTTTGAAAATATCACCCACAGTTAGCAAAATCATAGAAATCACGAAAATCAACCAATCACAAAAAGCGCATACCCTGGGTCCAAGCAAGGGTATTTTCGGGTTTTAAAAGATATAAGCAATTTTGCCTAAACAGGGGGTGCACTGATCTCAGGCGCTAGGTGCGAGGTCTGCGCAAGCTTAGCGTGACAAAAAACAACGAAAAAAAGCGCCCGCGTGCGAGGTAGGCGCGAGCTCAGCCCGAGCTAGGCGCGAGCTTAGCGCACCCAAAAGTGCTTCGTGCGAGCTAGGCGCGAGCTAGGCGCGAGCTAGGCGCGAGCTCATCGCACCCAAAAATGCTTCGCGCAAGCTAGGCGCGAGCTAGGCGCCAGCTCAGCGCAAGCAAAAATGCTTCGCGCGAGCTAGTTGCGAGCTCAGCGCATACCCTTGACGAAACGCGACTCTTTGTTTTTTTGCTCGAACTCCATTATTAACTGGTTCTTGAGCTCTGTAACTGCTTTCTGGGGATCCTTATACTCCCAGAAGACGTTCGAACATAGCTTGGAATTAAATTAAGCTACTTCAACATCTGGACCCAAATCTCTTCGCGAGAATCCGAACCTCAAGACCAAACACCAACGCGACTAACAGAGAAGGGAAAAGGGGGTTTATATTGGGGTACACGAGATGGAAGAAATCTGAGGGAACATACTCCCCCTTCGAATCAGACAAGCAGGAACAAAAATGCTAAAATGGGAAGCATGCTTGATTTATAAATGTTAAAACAATAACAGAGAGAGCTCACCTTGAGGTTTTAAACCTTCGTGGAGTCTGTGTGAGGCCCCCTTGGAGTGCACGAGCAGCAGCTTGAGCAACACCTCCCCTGTGAGGTAATCGGAAAGGAAGAAGGGAGGGTTTTTTAACTCAGGCCAAGCAAGGAGGACCGGTTCTCCATGGGAAGAGCCAACCTCGAAGAGAACCAACGAAGAGAGTGAGAACTCTCTGCCCCGGAAAGAAATTCGCCAAAGAAGAAAAGAAAGCCAGCACAGAAATGCCGAACCCAAAAGTCCCAACCTTCGAATGCCGAACCCTTTGCAATGAAGGCTGCCGCGGCTTTTATAGAAGAAGACATGGGGGTATCCGCCGAGCTTGGCGCCAAGCTCGTGCCGAGTAGCTGTCACTCGGCGCGAGCGACAAAATGATTAACTCATTTAATGCAGCCACGGGTTTGTTTAAAAAATCTGAAAATTAAGATATAGTCCCTTGGATATTTTGATTTAATATTATTTTATTTAGATATTTTCAGATTGGTCCCTGGGATCTTTTGAATTTTTGGATATTCACGGATTTGATCCCTGAGATATTTTCCTGCGCAACTTGCCACGTGTGCAGCTTTTTGCCACGTGCGCAATTTTCCAGTTTTGCTGCTCGGGAATTTCGTCAGCTCATATTTTCTTCATCCAGACTCCGATTCCTGCAAACTCAGTTGCGTTTGAACTGTGTCGAGATTCTCTATCGAATGACATAGAGATAAGCATCTGGATCAGGTTTTAGCAGAAAATCAACTTTTGGCTCCCCCCAAGTTTGACCGCCCACAGAACCTTCATTCGGACTCCGATTCCTGCAAACTCAGTTGCGTTGGAATCGTGTCGAGATTCTCTATCCAATGACATAGAGGTAAGCATCTGGATCGGGTTTTAGCAGAAAGTCAACTTTTGGCTCCTCCCAAGTTTGACCGCCTACAGAACCTTCATCCGGACTTCGATTCTTGAAAACTCAGTTGCGTTGGAATCGTGTCAAGATTCTCTATCCAATGACATAGAGGTAAGAATCTGGATCGGGTTTTAGTAGAAAGTCAACTTTTGGCTTCGCCCAAGTTTGACCGCCCGCAGAACCTTCATCCGGACTCCGATTCCTGCAAACTCAGTTGCGTTGGAATCGTGTCGAGATTCTCTATCCAATGACATAAAGAAAGGTGGCCGATTATCACTCGATCAAAAAGTCAACTTTTTGTCCCCTCGGGTTTGACTTTCTGCCAGGGTTTTCATTTTTAGCACTTCTAGGGGTGCAAAAATAAGGTGCTTACAGCAGTCCCTCTTTGCCAGAGTCACGTTGAGGATGAACGGCAAAGAAAACGAAGAACCTTGTTTTTGCGCCCAGCATTTTTGTCGGCGTGATTAATGGGCTTAAATCCTCTTGATCTTCATAAGAGGGGGTGGAGACGACAAGCGTTGATCTCCAAAGTATTGAAAACACCAACTGGTTTCCACTAAGATTTCGAAGTTTGCTCACCCACTTCGGGCTTCTGGGAGCAACTTCTGATTTTGATTCAGATTAATAAGGATGGGGTTGGACTTAAGCTCACCAGCCTGTTTCGACGTTGATGCGAGGCACTCAACAATTTTCTCTTTCTCTTGTTTGTTCCATTAAAGCTTTTAGGTGTTTTTAGATTTCAGATTTGGGATTTGGGATTTGAGACTTGATTTCAGACTTCAGATTTTTAGACTTGGGACCTTTGAAGACAGTTTTTTTTTAGGGTTTGGATTAGGGACTGGAAGGAACGAAGAAGGAGGAGATGCTCTTAGCGAGGAGGTGCTCTTGGCGTTGCTCGGTGCCTCAAGGGAGCTCACACACCTGTCCTACTCTATTTACAAAAGTGGGAAATGAAAAATTTACAAATGGGCCCATCCTGCCCGAAGATTTCTTCTTTTTTGCCTTCTTCTTCTTGAGAGGTTCTTTGTCTCTTTCTGGTTTTCCAGAGGGGAGGGTGCTTCTGCCAGTCCCCGTTTTAATGATGTAGGGGCTTCCCAGTTCGAAGTAACTCCACTGGGGATTGGTGGGAGTCCCTGCCATCTCACTTTTTTTGCATAACTCAGCTCCTTCTTGTCGGGTGTGACTTGATTGGCCTTCCGGCTCTTGTCTTTCTGAGTGGAGGCCCTCCCTGTTCTGAGAAGGAGGTCATCATTTAGGCAAACATTGGGGCTTATTTTGAAAGGACCGTTCCACTGAGGATTTGGCGGAAGCCTTCTTGCATTTGTCTCTCTTTTTTTGTTGTTGTTGCAAAACCAGCCTCTTCAGACTGGGCATGGTCTTGACATACAGCTTCAGGTTTCTTGGACATTCAGCTGGGAAAAGAATCAGTTTAGGGACAGAGGAAGTCTTTGCCATTCCCCCTGTCGGTGTATTACTGCATCGACTTTCCACTGTTTTGCCTTTCTTTTGTTCTTGGCTTCTTGACATTTCTTGACTCCTTCTAGTTCTTTTGCCTTGCCTGGGCCTACAAAATTCTCACAAAGTGGTGATGTAGTTGAAATTCAAGTTGCAGGTACTTGACTTATTGTGTGTGCAAGTGCATATGACTGACATGAAGCAATTTTATTTTTTTTATTATTTTTTTGAAAATTTGTACAAATGATTTTTAAAAGAGAGGTGGGACCAGTGATCATGGTGAACTGCCTTGTTAACTTGAGGTGCTTTGGGACTGTGCGCTCGACATGTAATCCCATGAGATTCTCGACTTGTGCCAACAGAGGCTTAAAATATGAGGGGTGTTTCAAGTGGTGTTCCCCCTTTTCCCATTTTTGTTTTTCTCTCACCTTGACCCAATTTTTCGGGGTGGTTTCAGGATTTTGCAATTGAGGGTTTTTCCCTTTTTCTTTTCCCTTGGGTTAGTGCCAGTCCCAGTTTACGGGTTTTGGCCGACTCGTACATCATGTCTCATAGATCAGAGAGGTCTTTACATTAGGACGAAACATTGGCTTGGTTTTAAATATGAGAAATGAAGGGATATAAGGCCCAAACTCTTATTTTTTTCATTTTCAGGTTTTGCTCTGTGTCTTGCCAAAGCTCGTTCTTCTTTTCCGATTCCTTCATCATAGATCTGCATGAATCCCATTGTCACATTTTCTGCAATCAGAAAGGACTTTTTTGATAGGACGAAACGAAGGCCGGGGTTTTTGGCTCATGAAAGAAAGGGAATATGGCTCAAAGTTTCTTTGTACATGGGTCAAGTCATGTTCCACCTTTTTCTTGACTGTTTGGGCTTTGCTAATACCCCTTTGCTTTCCTTCACTTTCCTTTTTTTTTTGAGGCCTTTTGTGGCCTTCGCCATTTTCTTTTGCTTTTGCTCTATCATTTTTTTGATTTTTCTGTCCTTTGCTCTGGGATCATCTTGACTTTTTGCCTTGATTAGCGAGTCCTAGTGTATTTCCTACTTTCTTTTTCTCTTCTTTGCTTCTGCTCATTCAGGTCTTCTCTTCTTTACCCAGCGCCAGATTTAGGGCTCATGACTCAGTGGGTTAGAAGAAAGAAAATTAGGCTCAAGTGGTTTGACTAGAGATATGAGTTTGAAAACTGGCCTTTCATTCTTTTGCAGGAGTTGTGACAACTTGGAATGCTCATGCAACCTTATTCAAGAATCTATTTGTCCTTTTCATTTTCTCTTGTAGCTTTGCCCTAGTTGTAGAAACCCCAAAATTGCACGATTTTTGATAAATCTTGAAGGAGAGAAATATTATATTGGAATTTTCAATTCTTTGCATTGGGTTTGAGATACTTAACCCATTTGAATCCAAAACCGTAAAGGAAAAGGCCCGAAGTCAATCTTTTGTGCAAAGTCAAATTTTTTTCGGTTGAATTTTTTTGACTTTTGACCCCAGGAAATGAAATATTTTTTAAAGCCAGATTTCAAGATAATTTTTCCCGGTAATCAGGTTTTTAGCTATGTTATTGCATAAAAGAATTTTTTGAGATTTTAAATCTTGACGAATACCTTGGTTTTAACATATTGAATCTTTTTACCGGACCTGAAAAATCGGAATTTTGCCTAGAACTGGAAAGTTGACTTTTTATTCACTTGGAATTTGGGTCTGGAACTATTTTTAATGGATTCAAATGGGGGGGGGGGGGTGTTTGCTTATTTACATGTAATATCTTAAGTAAATGGAGATTAAAAAATACGAGGACATTTACTTAAACGATATTACATGTAAATAAGTATTGCCTGTGTTAAAATTCAGATAAATGCTTCTTTTTTTTTGTATCCGACAGATAATGTCGGATACAAAACATCTTTATTGTATCCGACATGACATGTCGGATACAAGATTTTTGCTCAAAATTAGGGTTTTCCGAGAGTTTTCACTTTTTACCATCATATCCTTCATTAAAGGAGTGGAAATCTCGGAAATAGCCTTAGGGTTAAGGTTGGTGGATTCTAGACATCATTTTGTGTCTACCATTATACCAACCCTAACCCTAACCTTTGCCTATAAATAGGAGGCTCCTCCTTAAGCAAATGGCCATAAGTTGGAGATTCAAGAGCTCCGAGTGAAGAAGGGAACTACTGCCGGACTGCTTCCAGAACCCAGGTAAGCCTCCAACCACTCCTTTATTTTTTTGCTTTTACATTCTAGATCTAGATCTCTTCTTCTACCTTTCTGTAGAATAAGGCCTGTGATGTGTGTATGAAAATCCTTCCCCTACTCAAAGTATCTCAAGACTCCCCCTAGCCGTAAAATGTGAAGGCGGGATCTAGGTGAAACGAGACTGGGGATTGATCCTAGTGCTAGAACCTATTGGAATAAGCCTTTTGAATATGTGAAAACCGTTTTATATTCAAAGTACTCCAAGATTATCTTGAAGAACCGTGTTTAACGGGGAGAGAGAACTAAGGGAAACGATAATGGAACGGAACCCTAGGTTGTTTTTAGAACCCTATTTTGATTGATATAAATGCATGCTATCTTTGCTATGTAGTTAGAATGATTTTTTACACTTACACATACATAGCACATGATTTTGGCGGGATAGGCTCATATTTAGGATTTATTGCATTCGTTGTGATAAATCTGAAATAAATGGCCTCCAGCAATTCTGGAATGTTTTTAAATTGTTTTTGAAGGATTTTGATTCATCTTGCACAAATTGCACATACTTTATCACTGTTTTGGTTTGGTTTTACTCAAGAAAGACTTAACTTGACAGCAATTGTACCCTAACTTCGGACACTCATAACTTCATCATCCGGATGAATTTTGGAGTGATTCTAGAACCATGGGAAAGGTGAGGCTGTCTAGTTTATGCCTACCAAATTTCATTAATTTCTATGAGGCAGATTTTTGATACCATTCTGTCGAAGTTGAGAGGTCAGTTCAGGCCAAACTGTTGAACCTATCACTTCGAATGAATGCCATCTGCTTGTTTTAAATCCGATTCGAGTGATTTTTGTTTCTGGGAACTCCTTTATGAGTTTATTTTTAAATCTAGTTGGTTTCATAATTTTTGATTTAATTTGTGTCGTGGGTAGCAGATTTACTCAGAACTGCTCAACAACACTTTTCTGGGTTAATCTGTGATCTTCGCGGCCTGTTCGGGAAACCACCCAAGGCACATCCGAATGAGTTTTTGTATGAGGCTAGTTTCATTTGAAAGATGGCCATACAGACTTCACTTACACCAAATTTTATGGATTTATATGGAGCCGATTTTTCCAAACAATTTTCCAAAGTTGCCCACTTATCACTTTTAATTATCTCCAGCAGCAGATTTCAAAGGAAAACAACTCCTAGGATTTTAATCGGAATGGATTGAAAATTTGCATGAGTCTTCTATCTATCATAATATTTCAAATGAATTTGGTTTGATTCAATTTAAATTGGATTTGAATGATTTCAAGACAAATGGTTCTTGCCTTTACCGAATTTTCCAGATTTGACTCAACTTGGTTTTGTGAAACTTTTGCTTTGATTTCCATCTTTTGGTGATATTCCAGAAATGATATTGACATAAAAGAGGATCTGGAATTCATTTGGATTTTCATGTGAAGATATCATACATTTGTCCTTTTTCAAGGTTTTTAATGATTTTTAGCAAGCTTTCTTATTTCTTTAGAATGAGCAACACTTGGCAACCACCTTGTGTGGGTGAATGGGGGCACCTAACACCTTCCCCCATTCATAATCTAATCCCCTTACCCATCTCTGGATTTTTAAGTAGGGTTATTTTTACTCTAGTATTTGCCTTTTAGCTCTTTTTGCTTATTTTTAAATCTTTTGGTGTCCATTCACACCTCCAAATTCTGAATGGTGGCGACTCCCACATTTTTACGTCGAGCCCGTGTGTTGACGGAGGGGGAATCACCCTGGTGATTTTTCCCATGTCTCACACCAGTGTGTGGTGGTTGAACACAACACGGGTATTTGAATGATACGATCAAGCTCAAAGTGTTTTGACCAGCGATTCTTGCAATTTAGGATTTATGAAGGATGGCCTCTCATCCTTTCTCAGAGACATGATGTCAAAGCCGGCCTCGGCCCTTAGCTGGTTTAGATACTTTCACTTTTCTTTCCTTTCCTTTCTTTTCTCTCGAGGATCGCCTTGCCCTATTGCAAAGGTAGGTTTTTAGGAAGAAAATTATGGTCTGGATCAGGAAGTAATTGCCTTTAGCTCAGTCAAGGTTCTCAAGGGACAGTATGCTGTACCTAGCTGAAGACACCTTTGAGCAACTCGGAATTTTTCCATGATCGTGGTCATTACCAAAAAAGGGGTGTGGTCTTAGAGCATTGTCATCACCGACCACTCACTTGTATTTTTTTCAAAAGGTATTTTCTTTTCTTCTTGTGTTTTTCAAAATGTTCTTTACAAAAACCTTCATGAAAGTAAAAGCACTTAAAATATTTACAAGTAAAACACTCCTACCAGGGATGCTTGATGCAAAAAGCAAAGTTCAACTTATCTTGGTCATGGTAGACTTGAAGATTTTGGATTTCGGGATTGCTCTTTGCCTTGCAGTTTTACTAACTTGTTCAGTTGGTGCCACTCGAAGACGCCTGATTGTGGTCAGGGAGAGGATTCGTGGTGATGGCCGCGGGAGGAGTTGATACCGGGGGATCAACCGAGATACGCTTGTTGTCGATCAAATCTTGGACATCGTGCTTTAGTTCCCAGCAGCGATTTGTATGATGTCCGGGGGCTCCCATGTGGTAGTCGTAATACTCATTTGGGTTATAGGAGCGACTGTTGGACAGTTGCTGAGTTGGCTGCTTCTTCTGTAAGTACCCTTTCTTCAATAGGGTTGGCAGCAATTCTGACAAGGGATAAGGTAAGGGTGCGAACACCCGGTTCAACCTTGCTTGGAATTCCTCCTTGGTCCACCTCGGCCGACCAGTGGATTGCGCTCCCTGACCACTGTTCTGATTCTCTCTCCTGTCGGGTGCCGCAAAGTGGAAGGGCCTATTCTACTGGACATAGTTGACATTCTTGTCCTCTCTCTTTCTGTCCATGCCTCTTCCACTGGTAGGGCTCCTTCTTTGCTCTGTTGCAAAGCCAGCCACTTTGCTAGACTTCACCCCATCTTCTATTCTGTTTGCTACCGCCACAAGATCAGCGAAGCTCGTGGCAAACTGCCCCAATAGCAGTGTGTAATACGGCTACCCCAATGTCGAGATGAATAGTGTCACCATCTCTTTCTCCAACATGGGTGGCTGTACCATTCCGGCCATTTCCCGCCATCTCTTTGCATATTCACGAATGGATTCAGTACCCTTCTTGGTCATCTTTTGTAATTCCATTCGGGTGGGCAAGACTTCCGTGTTGAACTTGAAATGCTCAAGGAATGTACTAGCTAGGTCGTCCCAAGTCCTGATCATGTTTCTGTCTAGACTGGCGAACCATTTCTGTACTGAGCCTATCAATGAACGCTGGAAGAATTGGATCATAATTCTCTCATCATAGGCGTACTGGCACATATCCCCGTAGTATGCCCTTAGGTGTGACAATGGGCAGCCACTTCCATCGAACTTCATGAAGTCTAGGCATTTGAACTTTGGTGGAAGTTGCAGATTAGGGAAGAATCCTAGTCTGTCCAATGAGGCTTCCTTTGGCATAGGACCTTGGTTCACATTCCGCATCTGTCCTTTTAGCATTTGCACATCTGCTTGCACCTAGGCTGAGAAACCTATTGCCTCCCGTGCTTGGTACCACTCTTCTTCTTCGTGCCCCATTCCTTGCGGTATCACTTGCTGCGGTGGTACAGCCAAGGGTGCTGGAATCTATAAGGGCTGCTTTGGTTGGCTTGGCAAACGATGTGGGATTTGTGGTTCCGGTGGTTGTAGGTTCAACTGTGGGGGAACTGGTGGTGGCTGCTCTAGTTGTGGTTGTTGTACCGGAGGTATCGGCTGCTGTGGCGGAGGTACCGCTGGTGGTGGCTGTACAAGCTGCTGTGGCGCTTGCATTCTCACCATTTGCTGCATCATGGCAGTCATCATGGTGGTCATGTTGGCCATCCCTTGATTAAGGCCAGTGATCACAGGGTGGCCTTCCAAGTCCTCTTGCCCATGAGGCGGGAGAGTTGGTGCTTGCTCGAGTCCTTCAGCAGGATCCGTCTGTAATCTTCTTTTTGAACGTAGGAGGTATCGACTGCGAAACGCAATTTTGGTACCTTGAGGTTTTAAAACAAACAAGTCAGTATAAGGAATGCATGTTACAATGAAATATACTGCATGTCTGTGCTGATTATTTGTGCTGATTTTTCTTTATTTGATTCCCCTTTTAACCGCCATTTCGGAGGTTAGGGAAAAAGGTTTCTTTTAACCGCCCCATCGGAGGTAATGATTTTCTCTCAAATGCCCCTTCGGAGGTAAAAGGGGGGAGTCCCTATTTTGATTTTGGGAACTGCCAGAGTTATTATATTTTTTTTTGTAGCTTTTGGAAACTGCAAGAGTTGATTTTCAAAGATTGGTACATGTCAATGGGACAGTCCCTGTATTTGATCTCCAGGAACTTCAAGAGTTGATTCCTGCGGGGTAAGTGATTTCTACCGAACCTGGGGAAACGCAAAATGGTTTCGAAAGCAGTAGTAGCACGAAATGACTCCTACTGAGAGTTGGGGAAGCGCGAAATGGCTTTGGGTTTGGGAACCACGGAATGGTTTTAGATTGGCGGAAGTGCGAAATGGCCTCAAATTAGCGGAAGCACGAAATGGTTTTGAATTGGGGGAAGCGCGAAATGGCTTCGGGTTTGGGAAACACGAAATGGTTTCAACTTTGGAAACACGGAATGGTTTCAGATTAGCTGAAGCGCGAAATGGCTTCGACTAAGATTTTGGGAAACACGAAATGGTTTCAGATTAGCGGAAGCGCGAAATGGCTTCGACTAAGATTTTGGGAAACACGAAATGGTTTCAAATTTGGGGACACGAAATGGTTTCAGATTAGCGGAAGCGTGAAATGGCTTCAACTAAGATTTTGGGAAACACGAAATGGTTTCAATTTGGAAACACGAAATGGTTTCAGATTAGTGGAAGCGCGAAATGGCTTCGACTAAGATTTTGGGAAACACGAAATGGTTTCAAATTAGCGAAAGCATGAAATGGCTTCAATTTGGGGAAACACGAAATGGTTTCAAGTTTGGGGAACACGAAGTTGTTCCAGAGTAGCAGAAACGCGAAATGGCTTCGACTAAGATTTTGCCATTCAGAGGTGAGGGGAAGAGTCCCTGATTTTGTGGGTAGTCCCGGTTTTGGAAGAAGTCCCTGTCTTGGGAAGAAGTCCCTGTTTGGGAAGAGTTCCTTTTCTTGGGGAAACACGAAATGATTTCCTAGGGCTGCAGCAGCACAAAGTGGCCTTGATTGCGATTTTGCCATATTTGGTCTTTCCTTGGATTTGAAATTTCTTCCTTCTTCTTTTCATCATTTTTCCTTTGTCTTTTCAATTTGGCTGATGGCCATCGGCAAGGGTCAGGCTTCTCCTTGATTTCCCTTGACTTGTTACTTTGGGCTGAGTCACAATCAATGATTTTTTCTAATTAAGCCGAAGCTGATTGAGGCACAGGGAATTGGAGCAAGTCCCGGTGTAGCTTTGATTTTAGAAAATTTTGCATTCTTTCCCTTGGAAATGATTTAATCAAAGTGTTTGTGCAAATGATATCGAAGTGTGTGCACTTGATGCATGAAGATGCTTGCACAAAATTAAAGCCAAGGCTAAATGATATTACCGTTCAAAAACCTATATCCAAAATTGAATATGAGAAAATTACATCAAAAAGGGTGTGTGCATAGTCCTAAAAAGGTTGGTGCCCCGCGGGGCACGACTTCTAGACACACTTGTGTATGGGAGCACATCCGAGTCCCGGCCTACTTTCTTTCATTTGTTCTTCCATCTGCCTTTGCCTTTAGGTGCCGGACCCAAAAGAATTTACAATTTGCCAACGAGGGCGAAAATTTTCATGATATTCACACAAGAAAATCTGCAAAGGATTCATCCTTAGGGCTGTTGGGAGCCAGAAGGAAGGATACAATTTTGCTTCAAGGCGGGTAAGCCAAATTCCTAAATCTAGGGTTTGGTGCCCCTACTCTGATCTGGCATGCTTTCATCTGATTATCTGATCTGGCCGGCTTTCATCTGCTCAAAAGGCCGACTCGGACTCAGAGTGCTTCCAGCGGACTCAATGGGTCGAGGCCCACAGCTTGCAGGACTCCATGCATGGATCTGGGGTGGTTCCCCTGATCACAATTTGGTTAGCTCCCTAAATTAGGGCTAAGGTAGCCCATGATCTAGGGTTTACTCCATTTGATGCAAAAAGCGGGGGTTGCTACCCCTGATGGACTCTTAGGTTTTAATTTGATTTTTTCCTTCTTACTTCATCATTCACACTATCTCACAATCCCAAAACGTGGCTCATTTAGAAGCATTAGGTGGGGAAGGATACCCAGCCCGAGACATACGCTTACAAGGGTTTGGACCAGTACTGGATCCTCGCGTACCACGGCAAGAAACCTGTGGTGCTAATGGACTCCAGAAAACTGGGGGGATGGGTTTACCCTGCTTTCCTCGGTAAGCCGCGGGAGCGTAGGTGCTAATACCATCCCAAGAGTCAGTTCATAGGAATTAGAAGGGTAGGCTGCTAAAGAGATCTAGGTTTTGGAAAAGAAGATGCCATATCCGCTCTCATTCATTCGGGGTCGGATCATTCACGTAGTCCTCCTCGTGCGTGTCACCCCACGCAATTTATCACACAAAACTGAAGATAAAATCCATCCACGGTGTGGTGGTGTGCCCTTGTGTGCAGTTGGGCTGAGTGCTGTGTCTAATCGGGTGACATTTGACTGGATTTTGTTGATAAAGGAATTTTTACCGACTCGTGTAGTAAGGTGTAGAATTGGCACGCAATACAAGGTTCCAGGAGAGTCCCCAGGTAAGTGGAGGGTCACAGGGAACCACTTAAGTTCCACTTGCCTTAGGCAATTGTCTCGTCCTTGTGACAGGACTCTCCAGAATACGCAGTTGTGTGTATTCCACGTCTTACTAAGCAAGGCAGAAAAAGCCTAAAATCGACTAAATCCCTCTTAGGTTGACTCATTCTAACCAAGGGTCCTTTTGGGCAGAGATTTCCCCAGCGGAGTCGCTAGGCTGTGTGCACCTGATTTCGGTCGCACGATGAGGCGCATGCAAAATGATGCGTGCCTCGGGATTGTTCGGAGTCGCCACTGCCTGATGGGGTGTGGGCAGACACTTGGGTGCCTAAGTTTGTCTATTAAGCGGTCTGCGGCTAGAGATTCTAAGCAAGGCCTCATTTACGGTCCGGGGAAGTCCGTAGACACCCTGGTTCGCCCCGTCAAAAGACGGGTCTCATAGGATTCCCTGGTTTGAGTCAACTTTTGGTCTCTCACTCACCCGATTCCTAATCCAGCATTCAATTCGGTTAAGTTTGGCGGGACTGCCAAAGTGGTGTGGGTCCCTTTACTTGATTTTATCTTTCTTAGCTTAAAGTGATGTGAGTCGGATTAGGCAGGCCCCATTGGAAGGCCTGCGGATCCCTTGGTGGGCTTGGTTAAGCCCACGTATCCCCTGGTGGGTCTCAGTCTAGCCTGGGAAGTCTTTTGGGCTTGGTTCAAATGAATTGATTTTATTTAATGGTTCAAGTTTGATTAAATTTGATTTCCATGCAAAAAATGAGTCTGGATTGCTTTTTGGGCCCGTGAGTGGGCCACACAGTGGGTTGCCGAGTGATTTTAGATTACCTTGGTTAACTGTGCCAAAATGGGCCAAGCATTGGGCTTGGGCCCCTTTACCTGGGCTTGGGCTTGAAAGCCTAAGACTGCTTGAGTTAGGGTTTGGAAACCCTAACCTTGGTTGGGTTCAATGGGCTTAATGGGCCCGATAGGCCCTGCCCGTGATCTTGGCCAAACCACAACATAATTTAAGCATGCATGCCCCACACAGGGCTTGGGTGGGCCTCCAGTGGTCTGGCCTACTCAAATCTTTTAATTATCTTATTTAAGCGAAATATAATGGTTCGGGCTGGGTGGGCCCCGTTGGAAGGCCCACTGGAAATCAATTTGGACCGGGTGGTCTGAGTCCTATTTTGGGTTTCCGAGTGACCCAGAAACCCTATTGGTCCATTTGGTTCAGTTTGAAAATATCACCCACAGTTAGCAAAATCATAGAAATCACGAAAATCAACCAATCACAAAAAGCGCATACCCTGGGTCCAAGCAAGGGTATTTTCGGGTTTTAAAAGATATAAGCAATTCGGCCTAAACAGGGGGTGCGCTGACCTCAGGCGCTAGGCGCGAGGTCAGCGCGACCAAAAACAACCAAAAAAAGCGCCCGCGTGCGAGGTAGGCGCGAGCTCAGCGCGAGCTAGGCGCGAGCTCAGCGCACCCAAAAATGCTTCCCGCGAGCTCAGCGCAAGCTAGGTGCGAGCTAGGCGCGAGCTCAGCGCACCCAAAAATGCTTCGCGCGAGCTCAGCACAAGCTGGGCGCGAGCTCAGCGCGAGCTAGGCACTAGCTCAGCGCAAGCAAAAATGCTTCGCGCGAGCTCAGCGCATACCCTTAACGAAACGCGACTCTCTGTTTTTTTGCTCGAACTCCATTACTGACTGGTTCTTGCGCTCTGTAACTGCTTTCTGGGGATCCTTATACTCCCAGAAGACATTCGAACACAGCTTGGAATTACATTAAGCTACTTCAACATCCGGACCCAAATCTCTTCGCGAGAATCCGAACCTCAAGACCAAACACCAACGCGACTAACAGAGAAGGGAAAAGGGGGTTTATATTGGGGTACATGAGATGGAAGAAATTTGAGGGAACATGCTCCCCCTTCGAATCAAACAAGCAGGAACAAAAAATAATATGCTAAAATGGGAAGCATGCTTGATTTATAAATGTTAAAACAATAACAGAGAGAGCTCACCTTGAGGTTTTAAACCTTCGTGGAGTCTGTGTGAGGCCCCCTTGGAGTGCACGAGCAGCAGTTGGAGCAACACCTCCCCTGTGAGGTAATCGGAAAGGAAGAAGGGAGGGTTTTTTTTAACTCAGGCCAAGCAAGGAGGACCGGTTCTCCGTGGGAAGAGCCAACCCCGGAGAGAACCAACAAAGAGAGTGAGAACTCTCTGCCCCGGAAAGAAATTCGCCAGAGAAGAAAAGAAAGCCAGCACAGAAATGCCGAACCTCTTGCAATGAAGGCTGCCATAGCTTTTATAGAAGAAGACATGGGGGTATGCGCCAAGCTCGCGCCGAGTAGCTGTCACTCGGTGCGAGCGACAAAATGATTAACTCATTTAATGCAGCCGCGGGTTTGTTTAAAAAATCTGAAAATTGTCCCTGGGATCTTTTGAATGTTTCGATATTCACAGATTTCATCCCCGAGATATTTTCCTGCGCAACTTGCCACGTGTGCAGCTTTTTGCCACGTGCGCAATTTTCCAGTTTTGCTGCTCGGGAATTTCGTTAGCTCATATTTTCTTCATCTGGACTTCGATTCCTGCAAACTCAGTTGCGTTGGAACCGTGTTGAGATTCTCTATCCAGTGACATAGAGATAAGCATCTGGATAGGTTTTTAGCAGAAAGTCAACTTTTGTCTCCGCCCAAGTGTGACCGCCCGCAGAACCTTCATCCGGACTCCGATTCCTGCAAACTCAGTTGCGTTGGAATCGTGTCGGATTCTCTATGCAATGACATAGAGGTAAGCATCTGGATCGGGTTTTAGCAGAAAGTCAACTTTTGGCTCCGCCCAAGTTTGACTGCCCGCAGAACCTTCATCCGGACTCCGATTCTTCCAAACTTCATTGCATTGGAATCGTGTTGAGATTCTCTATCCAATGACATAAAGCGAGGTGGCCGATTATCACTCGATGAAAAAGTCAACTTTTTGTCCCCTCGTGGTTTGACTTTCTGCCAGGGTTTTCATTTTTAGCATTTCCAGGGGTGCAAAAATAAGGTGCTTACACATGCATAGCCATTCACGGCGGTTGCCTTCCATGGCTGCAGCACTGTTCTCAGTGTCAAGATTCTTTTTTTCATACATAGCCATTCACGTTGGTTGCCTTCCACGGCTACAGCACTATTCACAGTGCGAAGATTCTTTTTCACCACTTACAACACCAGCATAGAGCAAAGTTTACCTTTTTACTAAAAGCAGCATTTGCACATTGATCTTCACACCAGTCACGGTGCCCATTCCATTTCTGCCACACACGGCACTCTAAACCACGGCTGCCCTCGCACAGAAGCAGACCATTTTCGGAAGAAACTAACATGTTTTTTGTTTGGTCTTTCCTTTTTTATTTTATTTTACTAAGGTTGAAAGTGTTGCGGCCATAGCTCATCGAAGTCCATATCTACTAAGATCCCGCACGAAGATGAATCCGGAAGAGCCACCTGCACCTCAGCCACTGGTACCACAACCTCCAGCTCCACAACAACCTCCGCCACCTCGCAGAACTGAGGATAAGCCAGCAATCATGCACTTAAACCAGCAAGTGGGGCAGATCATCGAGCTGCTCCAAAACTTCATCAGACAAATGCCACAGCCGGTGATCCCACTGCCACGAGGAGAATCACAAGCATTGCTGCAGGGGTTGCAAGGGCCGCCACAAGCTCCGCCACCGGCTCATCTAATGCCTCCACCAGTCCTCCCTCCTTAAGTACCGCCTCCTATTGTTCCACAAGTCCAACAACCGCAACAAGTACCCCTTGATGACGCACTACATCTCCCACATATTATGGAGGTAAACCATGAAGAGGAAGAGGAGTAGTACAGGTAGAGAGCTAAAGCAAGAGGTATCTCACCTGAAGTCAGTGTTGTGATTAATGACCTCAGAGCAGAAGTGCCAGAGCTGAAAAGGGGATCAGTACCAAGAGAGATGACAGTCGATAATTTCTGCTTCTTCCCTGATATACAACTTCCAGCGAAGTTCAAGTGTCTTGACTTCGAGAAATTTGACAGGACCGGTTGCCCAACTGTACATCTTCGATCATAAGGTGGAGCCATGGCGGGATACAATAGGGATGAGCAGTTAATGATATAGTTGTTCCAAAGGTCTCTGATAGGGCAAGCACACCGATGGTTTTCCACCCTGAACCCCACACAAATCTGCACCTGGCCAGATCTGGCACACCTCTTCACTGAACAGTTTAGGTTTAACTTTGAAGTTGTACCCACAAGGATGGAACTAATGAGAATGAGCAAGAAAGCAGGCGAGATAATCCGAGATTATGCTCGGAGATGGCGCGAACATGCAATGATGGTGCGCCCACCACTGACAGAGGTAGAGATGGCCAGCCTATTCATCTCAACCCTGGGACAACCATATTACTCCCACATGATTGGCCAGCAGGCAACAAAGCTTCAGTGCCCTGGTTCAGATCGCTGACAGGGTTGAGGGTGGCATCAAGTCAAGATTGATAGAGGCAGGCTCACTTGGGGCAATGTCAAGAAGCCTGAAGGCCAGAAAGAAGTGGCGAGTGTTAACTTTACACAGGGGCAACAATCACTTCACCTGCAAAGAGGGAACCCTCCAAGAAGCACAAGGCCCATGGGGTCAGCGCCGATGTAGGGTGTGCAAAGGGAAGATAGAAGACAAAGGGTATTCACACCACTTCCCTACACGCTTGCCGAACTCCTCCCGACGCTGCTAAAGGGAAGCTATTTGAGGATGGTTTCTCCTAACCCAAATGCGACATTGGGTAGGAACTACAACCCCAAAGCAATCTGCGAATATCATATGGGGGCATCAGGGCACGCAACCAATCAGTGTTGGGCCCTTCGGCATGCAATCCAGGATTTAATTGACTCCAAAAGACTTACTGTAGATTCTCCTACCCCTACCACTCCAGCAATGCACCTGCCACTGGTGTTATGCAAAATCCTCTTCCAGATCACAAGGGGGCATCTTCCAGTGGGACAAGTTGAAGGGAATTAGGCAAGGTTGCAAGGTGCAACCCACTCCCACAAATCCAAAATCTCCATTGGACGTGGTCCCACGCCGAGTCCACCAGTCCCAGGCTAAGTTGAAATTTACTTTTTTTGCACCAATAGTCCTTGGTAGGATTGGTCATTCTATAAATATTTTACATGCTTCTACTTTCATGCAAACTTTTGTAAAAAACCATTTGAAAATAAAAAGAAGAAAATACTTTTTGAAAAAAATGGCAAGTGCTCGTGGTCGATGATGACATCATTCTGAGACCGCACCCTTTTTGGCACGACCATGATCATGGGAAAATGTTGAGTTGCTCAAAGGTGTCTTCAGCCGGGTGCAACATACTACTCCCATGAGAACCTTGACTCAGCCAAAGGTAATCTTTCCTGATCCATGCGTTGATTTTCCTTCCAAACCTATCTTTACACTAGGGCAGAGCAATCCTTGAGAGAAAAGAAAGGAAAAGAAAAAAGAGAGAAAGTGCCTAAACCAGCTAAGGGCCAAGGCCGGCTTTAACATCATGTCTTTAAGAAAGGATGAGAGGCCATCCTTCATACATCCTGAATGTTAAGAATCGCTAGTCAAAACACTTTGGGCTTGATAATATTATTCAAAAACTCGTGCTGTGTCTAGCCACCCCACACTAGGGCAAAGCTGAAAAAGAAAACAAAGAGGATGAATAGATTCCTGAGTAAATTAGCATGAACATTTCAACCAAGTTGTCACAACTTCTGCAAAAGGATGAGAGGCCATCCTTGCTTTATTTCCCCAGTCTTCAAAGTCATATCTTTAGTCAAACCATTTGAGCCTAACTTTCTTTCTTCTAGCCCACTGAGTCATGAGCCCTAAATAAGGTGCTTGGTAAGGAAGAAAAGACATGAATGAGCAAAATCAAAGAAAAGAGAAGAAAGTAGAAAACACACTAGGGCATGCTAATCAAAGCAAAAAGCTGAGATGACCCCATAACAAAGGAAAGGAAAAGCAAAAAAAAAATGCTAGGGAAAAAAAACAAAAAAACAAAGGTCGCAAAAGGCCTCAAAAAGGAAAAAAATGAAAGAAAGTGAAAAGGTATTGACAAAGCCCAAGCAGTCAAGAAAAGGGTAGAAAATGACCCAACCCCTTCACAAAAAGACTTTGAGCTATATTCCCTTTCTTTCATAAACCAAAAACCTCAGCCTTCGTTTTGTCCCATCAGAAAGTCCTTTCTAACTGTAGAGAATGTGACAATTGAATTCATGTAAGTCTATGATGAAGGAATCTAGAAAGAAGAACGAGCTTTGGCAAGACACAAAGTAAAACCTGGAAATGAAAAGATAAGAACTTGAACCCTATATCTCATCATTTCTCAGACTTAAAACTAAGCCGATGTTTCGTCCTAATGTGAAGACCTTTCTGATCTATGAGACATGATGCACACAAGTCGGCCAAAGACCCTCAAGCTGGGGCAAGCACTAAGGGAAAAGACAAAGGGAAAATCATCAATTGCAAAATCCTGAAACCATCCTAAATGGTTGGGTCAAGGTGAGAGAAATCAAAATTGGGAAAGGGAAAACACTCCTGGAGACATCCCTCATCTTCTAAACCTTTGCAAAACTTTTAAGAGCCAATGCTGGCACAAGTCAAGAATTTCATGGGAATGCGGAGCACACCACCCTGAAACACTTCAAGCCAACAATGCAATTCACCATGGTCGCTGGTCCTACCATTTCTTTTGAAGCACTTGTACAAAATTTCTGAAAAAGCTTTTGAAAAAAATATTTCATTTCAGTCATGTGCACTCACACACACAATAAAACCAAGTAAGCCACAAGTGCTTACAGTGTGAATTTTAGATACCTCATCACGCTGTGAGAATTTTGCAAGCCCATGCGAGGCAAAAGAAGTTAGAGGATATCAAGAAGCATCCTCAAGCTGAAAAAAAAAAAAGAAAGAAGAAAGAAGAAAAGAAAAGCAAAGCAGAGGAAAACCATGCGGTAATCCAAAGCACACCAAGAGGGAGTTTGCAGAAAGCTCGCCTATCCCCTGCGGGTTCTTTCCCAAATAAAGAATCCCCAGATCCCCAGTGAAGAACCGCCCAGAACAAAGCTCAAGCAAGCTCGAGAACAAGAAGAGAAAGCGTGTTTTGAACATAAAGGGCAGAGATGGCCCTCATGTAATTTTTGATTTCCCACTTTTGTAAGTAGAGTAGGACAAGTGTGTGAGTTCCCTTGAGGCACCAGACAGCGCCAGGAGCACTTCCTCACCAAGAGCACCTCCTCCTTCCTCTCTCCTTCCATTCCTTGGCCCACCTCATGCCACCATACAAAAAAAAAACTAAAAAAATGTTTAAACCCTCACTAAAATCTAGAAATTGCATCCTCACTTAAAGAGAAGGGATTTGGGGGGATTAAGGGTGCAATGGAGATATAAGAATAGGGGAACATGCTCCCCTAAAATGATTATACGAATGGCTTATCTGCATCCTTTGGACCACCAAAGTGACATCACTCTCCTCACATTCGAAATATTGAATTCCCTTTACCATGGGAGTCTTAAAAGTGTAAGGAAGTGATAGTGAAGTGGTGGAGAAGCAGTAAGGAAAACATGCTCAAAGTAGTAAAAATGAAAGATGCTCATCATGCCTTTATTTCAATATATGTGAGACAAATCATACCACAAAGCTTAACCAGGCATTACCTTGTTTCCTGGGGGTGTGAGGATTCCTTGGGGGGCATGGATAGTAGCTAAGAGGTCCTCTTTGGCTCCTCCATCTCTTCTCCTTGTCTCCTTCTTGGTGAGGATGAAAGAGGAAGGAGTTGAAAGTGGATTGGGGGGTACTTTGGGGGGATTTGGGAAGTGGTTGGGTGGTTCGAAGGGGTATGATGTAGAGGAGATGAAGGAAGAATAGTTAGAAAATGCCCAACCCCTGTCCAGAGTTCGGGTTTGCTATTTAAAGAAAATAGGGGTTAAACCGCACATGCAGTGCGGTTTGGTTGCCATGCTGCGCAGTTTGGTCGAAACCGCACTTGCAGTGCGGTTTGGACGCGTCTTTTCAACAATCATGAGGGGAAAAATGGGTGGTGCGCAGATTGATGAAAAGCGAACCGTACTTACAGTTGGGTTGCTTTTCATCCACCGTGCACTGCGATTGGTTCGCTCAACGGTTGCTTTTTCTCCCCCTTTTTTGCTTAAGTTGATGGCTGAGGTGACTTAGCCGCCCACTCGGACGAATCATGCTCCTCCAATTTTTATTTTTTCCCACTTATCTTAACTAGTTTAATTAAGACATTTTAAACTTTGACTGATTTACCTCTGGGACTGTTTTGCTCATATCTTTTCCATCCGGGCTCCGATTCCTGCAAATTTAATTGCGTTGGAACCGTGTCGGGATTCTATACCCATTGGGATAGGGTATAGTAATTAGTTTGGGATCAGGCAGAAAGTCATCTTTTGCTCCTTAGGGTTTTGAGCTGTTTTGCTGGGCTTTCATTTTAGCATATTCTGCTTTGATCAAAATTTGGGTGCTACCATATTGAAACAAATAACTTGACTTTAACCCAAGTCATGACTTGTAGCATGCGATAGAAAATCCACCATTTTTTTCCTGTTAATGAGTAATAGGCAATCAACTTTTCTTCCCTTTTATCAGTATTAAAATTCAAATATACTGAAGGAAGATATCCATACTGTTAGCACCTGATTTTTGCACCCTTAAAAATGACAAAAATCAAAAATCAAATAAAAGTCAAACTTTGAAGGGGTCAAAAATTGACTTTTCTAATTAAGGAAATTTGGCCATCAAACTTTATATCATTGAAAAGAGCACTTCGACACGGTTCTAACGCAACTGAGTGTAACGCCCCGGATCCGTGTTGTTCAATAAAGATATAACACGTCTCACAGAGGTTAGGCAAGGATCGTTAATCAATTTATGATCGCTGGATAATCATATAGCTATAACCTGACAGAGTGCACATTTCCATTTATGCCAAATTGTAACATTTAAACTGAACTAGAATCGTATGGTTCAACCCCAATTAAACTTTAATACATCTCAATTAATTCAAAGTTCTCAAATTCAGAACAGATAACCTACTAGTCTAAGGAAGGTAATAGTAATCCTCCTCCCTATAAGCCTCAGCAGGATCTACCCCAGTAATCGCCTCACCACGAGTATCTGAAAAACAAACAAGACAAACAACGGAGTGAGATACGAATATCTCAGCGAGTAGCACATGCATGCAGAAATAGTTGATCACAATTTAAACTATGCATCGACAAACACTGAATACGGTTAAACAACCAACATCAATTCTCAAATCGAAATCAAGACTTGTTCTAATCAAACAAATCACATCTCAGTTAAGTACGGCAACACATCGATTGGTCAATGTCATGACTATTGTTTAGTTGATAAATTAAGCATGCCAAGTAGACACTCCACACCTCCATGTACACAGTTCCGGCCTACTCAGGGTTTCGGATACTCTGAAATGACGGCCTACTCAGGGTTTCGTCATCCAATGCAGGCCTACTCCCCGGGTTTCTGCATTGACAACCAGGCCTACTCAGGGTTTCTGGCTGCTCTACACCGGTCGTGGCAACACACAAGGCCATGCAATTCCAACAACCAACAATAACATCACATTACTAAGCTTAAACATCTGGATCCAGGACAAGCTAGACCAAAACAGTAAAACATCGTATAATCTCAATTCCAATATCAAAATAAAACTGTTCATTCCACATCATGTAAAACTCATCACAATTCATCACCTGTCCCTCTGGACCAAGCAGTACCTCAAGTACTTTCAGTATCTTCTCATTTCCGTAACACATGTCATTTGGAAGTAAAACTCAATTCATTCATACCAAGGAAATCTTTACAATACATTTAAAGTTTCCAAACAAGTGAAACCAGAATAGAATAACTCCTCAATCAAAACAGTGTATAAAACAGAGGAAATGTAACTAGTAACTCTTAGTGGTTTGGTATCCGGCATAACATTCATAAATAACCTAAACTCAACTTGAAACCTTTTAAGAAGTTCACTAAATTTTCCTCTAATAATTTCCTAGGCAAAATAGATTCCCAGGGTTCCCAAACAATTGAATAGTGAAGTGGTTTAATCCTCAAGTAACCCAAATACTCTTAGTTAAATCAAATCTCCAATTCAGTAAGCAAAATAGGGTCTGCGCTCACTTCCTGAAGTGGGCGCGAGGTGAGCGCCGGTCGGCGGTAAGGAAACGGGGTAAAATATACTTAGTGCTCACTCGACGCTAGGTGAGCGCGAGCTGAGCGTGAGACGGGCGTGAGGTGGGCGCGAGATTCACGCGAAATGAGCACCGGGTTTTCTACTAAGCACGAGCTGAGCGCCAGACGGGCGTGAGCTCGGCGGTGGGTAGTATTTAACGGGGCGCCTACCTCTTAGGTGAGCGCCGGTGAGCGCGAGGTGAGCGGATACCCCCTGTGATTTTCATTTCTCTGTTATTCCAAGATCTACATGACTGGCCGGTTTGTTTACCTCTGTAATTGTTCCACTACACTCCTAATACTCCCAGGAGACTTCCCAACCATATTTGGATTTAATCTAAACACTTTTAAATTAATGATAAAATTCAATCTCCGAACTCTGTTCATGTCATTTCCAGAAAACCAGAAAACCAGAAAACTCATACATCATTTAAGATACAAAACATGCATAAGAATAAGCTCACGAAAACCTCAAACACAAAACCCAGTTGTAAATCAGTGCTACTCACCTGAATGCTGAATGCGCTTATTCCCGACTATATCAAAACCTCGGCCGATCACCACTCCGGCCACGCACGCGAATGAAAAATCTCTCCAAACAAAACTTCTCGAGCAGAGAGAGATAACCCACTGAAGTTAAACTCCAAAATCCTTCCCTTAGCCCTTGTGATGCTTGTTCTTCACGAGCAGAGCCCTAATCGCCACTCCAGCCGAAATCGCTCAACTCTCCTGATACTCAGACTAGCGAAAAAAAATGTTTCTGTAAGTATACGCGTATTTCGTTTAAACCCAAAACCCTACTTTCCCTATTTGTACTCTTACCTTGCGAGATGCATACGCCGCTCGATCAACCCTTTTAACCCCTTGATCCTATGCATGCTCGCCCACCGGAAACACTACATGTTCCGCATCCATTTACGTTAATAAGCACACAACTATACTTTAATAATAATAATGATAATAATACGATTTTTCAGAAAAATGGCTATATAACGCCTGTACATACGAGTATGGGCTAAGCCCTCAAACCACAAAATCACCTGATAAACACAGTTATATATATATGAATAAATAAATACACAAACAATAAAACTTACCAAAAATCAGGGTCTTACATTGAGTTTGCTGGAATCGGAGTCCAGGTGAGAAAGATATGGCCCGGTCAAACTTCCAGAAAGAAAAAAGTTGACTTTTTGCTTGGCCCCAATTCAAGTGCCAAACTTGATCTCAATAGATAGCTGGTTCCGAGTTGATTCCAATGACACTAAGTTTGCTCAAATCGGACACCAGACGAAGAAGTTATGAGCAGTTGAAATTTCAAGAAAACGGCCCGTGCGGAAAAAACAGCAAAATAAAACAAATAAATGAACAAATAAATAAAATAATCATATATTAATGTTTTAATAATATAATTTTAGATATTTTGAATATTTTAATAATATAATTATAAATAATCTCGGATTTTATAATAAAATAAGAATAAAATCGAATAAAATCTTTATTAAAAATCAAATTTCATAAACTGTTTGAAATCCGGCATTTAAAAAACGTGTGGTTTGGTCCGAACCGCACTTCAGATACGGTTTTAATCTTCTAGAAGTGGGACGCGTGTCATGTACGGCGACAGCTGGCAGATCCGCGCGGATTCGCACATGTCGAATTTCAATCGCACTATAAATGCGGTTTTTTGCATTTTTATGCAAAACCGCACTTGAAGTGCGGTTATGACCAAACCGCACTTGAAGTGGGGTTTGGACATTTTTTGCCTATAAAAGGAGGGCCAGCCACCCATTTCGGGTAGGCTGGCCCCCCTTTAGTCCCCACTCTCTCCCTCTGTCTTCTACTTGTTCGAAACCTTGCTTAGGTTCTATCCCTCTCAAAACCCAAATATCCCAATACCCAAAATGCCCTTTGTTAGTCCAAACTCTGCCTAAACTCTCACCTTTCACCCTGTAAACATAAGTAACCCATCAAACCCCTGCCTAAACCCAATTTGGAAATCTAAGGGGACGCGGAAGCGCTGCCCAATTTTTCGAAGTACCACAAAGTACAAGTAAATCAACAAAAAAAAAGCTCCATTGTAAGTACTTCTTTTTATTTTGCAAAGTATAACATAATTATTTTTTATGTCTTCATATATTTTTTATTACCTCACTATTTCTAACCTGTTTGTTGCTTGTCTAAGGCCGTGAAAGGCTAAATTAAGGTGGTTATTTCATTAAAAGAGAGGAGGCTATCCATGAATTAATATGGACACTTTAAACTAACTCATTTTGCTATAATGGTTGGTTTCTTTTTAGAACTAGTCCACCCCTGTAATCTCCCCTTTTCCCTACTGGATAATGATTGTGATTGACTGAACAAAAAAGGAGGGGAAGCTCATGGTTCTAAAGAACCTGGAAGAAAGTAAGAAAGAGGCCTTTTAGGCCAAAAGAGGCAAATGCAGCATCTTAAAGGAGTTGGAAGCCTGACGGAGGTTTTTGGAAGCCCTAGAAAATCAAACAAAGTAATCCAGATCGAAATCGGCGCAAACAAGTGAAACTGAGCAGCAACCGCATACACAGAGCGGTTTGGACAGAACCGCAGTACATCTGCGGTTCTGACCAAACCGCATTGAGAGTGTGGTTAGATTGGAAAAGTGACTTAAAAACTAATTTATTTGATTCGGTTGAACCCAATTCGACCTAAATCGACTTGAATCAGTCTTTAAGATAATTTGGGCTATTTCAAGCCCATTTTTGGACTGTGGGCCCAGATGGACCCACCAAGACCACCCTGGGCCCACTTGTGGGGCCCATCTCAGACCGGTCCAAACTCGGCCCGTTTTCAATAAAACGGGCCCAAGGCTAATTGACCCGGCTAATGGGCCGATTCCAAGCCCACTAAACCCAAATTGAATTGTAAATATAACAAAACTTAATAACCAAATGGGTTACCCAATAACCCAATTGGGCCCAAGGCCCAACCATGGCAACCCACGGGTCTTCCAATGGGACCCGGGTTCGACCCACTTCATCTAAATAAATAAGAAAGATAAAATCCAAATAAAAGGGACCCACACCTTCAGAGGGCCCCGCCAGACCTAATAAGGCAGCATGCTGGTCTAGGAAGGGTGAGATTGACTCAAAAACCAGGGAGACCCGAGGGACCCGTCAGACCGACAGGGCGGACTGGGGTGTCTTTAAGACTTCCTCGAACCGTAACCGAGGACTTAGCTAGATCTCTAATAAGCCGCAGATCAGACTTAGACCCGGTTAGGGCAAAACCGTGTTTGCCTGCACTCTCAGGCAGTGGCGACTCCGAAAGTCCCGAGGCACGCACGAAACCCTCCACGTGCGCCTCGTGTGCGATCTAGGCCAGATTTCGGTGCGCACAGCTTGGCGACTCCACTTGGGATCCCTCAACCCAGCTGGACCCTGGTTATCAAATGAGTCAACTAGGAGGATGTAAGTCAACTTAGGAAGTACTTTCTGTCCAACCTTAGTAAGGTATGGAACACATGTAATTACATGATATTGGGGGATCCTGTCAGAGGGACGAGATAATTGCCCAAGGAAAGTGGAATTTAAGTGGTTCCCTGTGACCCTCCACTTACCTGGGGATCGACCCAGACATTGTATTACTTGTTGTTCTGTGCTCTTACTATAAATGTGACATTAAGGAACCCTTTGTTGGCTCTTATTCGAGAATCACCCGAACAGACACAGCACTTGACCCCACTGCACATACAAGCACCTCACTACACCATGAATGTATTCTTTTAACTGTCTGGGGTGACATGCACGAGGGAGTCTGCATAGATAATCCGAAGGGAATGCCTCTATGAATGTTCTTCTTAACCAAAACCTAGATCTCTCTAGCAGCCACCCTTCTTTAATTGAGAAACTTACTTTTGGGATGGTATTAGCCCTACGCTCCTGTGGTTTGCCGGGGAAAGCAGGGTAAACCCATCTCTCCAGGTTTCTGGACTCTTCAAGCGCCATTGGTTTCTTACCATGGTACGCGAGGGGTCTAGTACTTGGCCCAGACCTTTGTAGGTAGATGCTTCGGGCTGGGTATCCTTCCCCACCTATCACTTCTGATAAACCCTGATGTGAACATGAACATGAATGAACAAATATGGGTAAAATCAATTTGGGGCATTAACCCCCGCCTTTGTTTGTGCCGAAATTAAGTGAGACTTAGCCCTAACTAACTCGATTTGATCCATGCATCTGAGTTTTGTAAACTTAGTCGGTCTTGGTTCAGATGAAAGCCGGCCAGATCAGACAGAAATGGGTCAGAACAGAGACAGAAAAACCCTAGAGATAGGATTTCAGCCCACCGGCTAAGCAGCAAATTTGTACCCTCCTTTTGGGTTCTCAATAACCCTAAAGGTGATTCTATTTGCAGATTTATTCTTGAAAATTTCGCCCTCAAAGGCAAGTTGTAAATATTGTTTTCGGTTCGACACCAGGGGCAGATGAAAGACCAGATGAAAGAAAAGGCCGACTAAGACCTGAACGTGCTTTCCAAACATTTAAAGGACATAATCCTTAAGACTACATAACTTGAGTGCTTGGATTTAATTCTCGTGATTAATGATTGCATAAATTGCTTAGGCATTGATTTAATTTTTGCATATTCTGTTGCATGCCTTAGACTAATTTAGAGTTTTTGGTGGAAAACTCTAAATTGACTTGGAATTTCAATCGGATAGTCGGCATGGCATCTTCATCCTCGACTGAGAAAGTTCGTTTCCCCAGGATAGAGAAGTGCGCCTTTGATACCCCTTGGATCCGTTCTTGGACAAGGCAATTGCAAGGAGATGAGCAAATTAAATGAGAACGGAATTACCACATGGGACAAACTCTGTCCCTGTTAAATGTGCCCATTAATTGGGACATGATTCAGGCAGCCTTACTTTTCTGGGATCCCCAACTTTCTCTCTTTAGATTTGGGACTAATGAATTGACCCCTACAATTAAGGAATTTGAATTATTCCTCCGATTCCGTGACCATGGAGAACCAGCCAGGCCAAACCTCAAAGATAGCTACAAGAATGAAGCTTGTACTTTCTTTGGCCTACCCAAAGGAGAATTCCAGACTTTAGGAGGTGACCAAGCATTCACATGGGTCTCTAAAACCTTCCTTGCTGAAAAGATAAGGGATAAAAAGCAGGAAAGACCCCGTGTTTGGTGGGACACTTTCACCCTCGTGGTTCTGTCACAGCTCTTCTTTCTTACTGGGGGAGACACCATTAATTTGGCCCTCATGGAAATTGTAGACCAACTCCAAGTGAAATTCCGAATTGCGCCGTTGATTCTTTCTCAGCTATACCATGCCTTGATCATGACCAAGAACGGAACTAGGAGGTTTCAGGGATGCGCTCCTCTCCTGCACATATGGCTTCAAGATCACCTAATGGTTGCTAAACCTGTCAGCCCTCGTTATGGGTACGTCCGTGACAACATCACCTTGATGGCCCGAAGAGAGATTAGACTAGACTTACCCTCCAGAGAGGACTGGTTTGAACACTTTCTCCAACTAAGCGGGAAAATGGATATAAGATGGGGAGACACATTTGACCAGACATATACCCCGTCATAGCTTTTAGGAAAAGACATTGCCTAGTCTTGATAGGCCTGACCCATGCCATGCCATACTATCCGGTTTGAATTCTGAGACAGTTTGGGAAGTCTCAGGGAATATCGATCAAGGATGAGACGAAGGGATTAACTGGCCCACTTACATGGGAATTGAAGAAAAATTGGTGAAGGAATGGCAACACGTGCAAATACTCCAAGAGGACATTTTCACTGCATCCGACGTTCATGATTACGAACAATGGATTGCTTGAGAAACTGGCCTAGACAGCCCACCTCCTTTCCATATCGTCACCTCTGACGATATCCCAGTTCCGCCCCCTGACACATACAGGGATAGGGTGGCCGAACTGCGGGAATCTCATTCTTGAATCCACCGTGCATACGTGGATTCCGAGTGTAAAAACAAACAGGCCAATGAGGCCCTTCAGCAGCAGCAGCTTGACACCATGCGCAGACGCGCAAAAGAGGACCGACATCTGCGGAATAAACTTCTGTGTGCCTTGAGAAGGCGAGATGTGTCCTTTCATTATGATAATGACCAACCTAGCTAGACTCTGGGTTTGTTGTTTTTTAACTTGATCATGTAATTGCTTGTTCTAAATTTTGGCATTGTACTTCTTTTTCCATGAAATGTTTTGTGTTCGATTTAATAAAGTCAATTAAGACATCCTCGAATTCCTTTTTCAAACAATCTGGCCCCAATCCATCAACTTCAAAACTTTCAGGCGATCTGAATAAAGAACTCACCAAATTTTCTAAACCTTTAAACCCATGGGTTCTGAATAAAGAACACCCAATCTTCAGAAATTATCAATTTCAAATTTAAGTCTTAAATTTTTAAGGGTTCGGAATAAAGAACACCCAATTCAAAATCTTCAGGCGATCTGAGTAAAGAACTTGCCAAATTGTTTAAATCCTTAAGCTAAAGGGTTCTAAATAAAGAACACCCCATTCTTGCAACCAACTCTAAAACTTTCAGGCAATCTGAATAAAGAACTTGCCAAAAGAATCTTTAAATCCGGGGGTTCTGAATAAAGAACACCCCATCCTTATCAACTCTCAAACTTTCAAATTTCAAGTTTAAGTCTTAAAATCTCAGGGTTCTGAATAAAGAACACCCAATCCCTTGAGCTCAGATCACACCCGTCTGATTTAAAAGATCATACGGTCAGCCTATGGGGCACTAATGCCACTGGTGTTTAAACCAGAAAATTGGCAGAGGATCGTCCTGGCATAGCATACCCCGTTGTGTGGCACCAAGGTCAAGCAATTAAGCTAACGACTGAGGTACGCTCGGGTATCCTTGGCCGAAGTTTAGGGCACTGAAGCCACTGGTGTTTACACCAGAAAATTGGTGGAAGATCGTCCTGGCATAGCATGCCCCGTTGTGAAGCACCAAAGTCAAAGGCAATTAAGCCAATGACTAGCTAAGGCACGCTCGGATATCCCTAATCGAAGTTTAGGGCACTGAAGCCACTGGTAATTAAACCAGAAAATTGGCGGAGGATCGTCCTGGCATAGCATACCCTGTTGAGAAGCGCCAAAGTCAAAGGCAATTAAGCCAACGACTAGCTAAGGCACGCTCGGGTATCCCTAGCCGAAGTTTAGGGCACGGAAACCACTGGTAATTAAGCCAGAAAATTGGTGGAAGATCGTCCTGGCATAGCCTTCCCCGTTGCGAGGCACCAAAGTCAAGGGCAATTAAGCCAATGACTAGCTAAGGTATGCCCGGGAACTACTAGCCAAACTTAGGCACCAGCACCTCCAGAGATTAAACTGGAAATTAGTAGAGGTACGCCTGGGTGTTGCTATTCAGCTCACCCCCTGTGGAGACTTTACATGGTCCAACCTTGTGATACTGAGCCCAAACCAACCTTTTTAAATCCCGGGTTCTCTCTCCCAACCGTTTGGTTAAAATAGATCACTCTAGGGTTCCTTTTCCCAACCGTTTGGTTAAAACAGATCAGCCTAGGGTTCCCTTTCCCAGCCATTTGGCTAAAACAGACCAGTCTAAACCAGGTTCTCTTCCCCAGCCATTTGGCTAAAATAGATCAGGTAAATCGGGTTCTCTCCCCCAGCCGTTTGGCTAAAATAGATCAGCAAAATAGGGTTCTCTTTCTCAGCCGTTTGGTTAAAACAGATCAGTTTAGGGTTCCCTTTCCTAGCCGTTTGGCTAAAACAGACCAGTCTAAACTGGGTTCTCTTTCCCAGCCGTTTGGCTAAAACAAATCAGTTTAGGGTTCCCTCTCCCAGCCGTGTGGCTAAAATAGATCAGGTTCAGAAGTCCCTATCATTTTCAAAATAATTCAAATAAATTAATCTTTAATTCTTTTGGACAGTTAAAATATATCAGTAATCATGCTTTATGCCTTTAATATAAGTTGCACTAATATTCGCTGGTTGTTCTCCCCAGGTACCAAAATAGCTTTCCGAAGCCCGTACCTCTTAAGATTCAGAAGGAGGCTTGAAATGGAGCAATCAAGAGACCAGACAACATCAGGACAAGACCAGGCAGAATCCAGTCAGACACAGACAGTATCTGACCTACAGCAGGGGATTGATAGCATGGGTACCATCATCCAGGAATTGATGGCAGAATTAAGAGAGCTAAGGATGGTTCCCCCTACTGCACCAGTGGCTTTTGCAGCAACCGCTTGCTCCACCATCGACAGAAGCTCCACCGCCATACCCGGTATATCCACCTCCGTTGGTGCCACCACCGCCCCCACAAGCAATACCTCTTCCACAGACCATTGCACCCGTCCAGCTGGGACAAGAGGAAGAAGACTGGTATAGGACTCAGCAGGCCCAATTTGAAGAGAAGATGACAGCAAACAAAGCAGAGGTAGAGGCCTTGCGAGAGGAAGTGAAGCAGTTACGTCCTAGTGCCATTCCTACTGAGGCTACTCTGGACAGCCTATGCTTCTTCTCTGATGTTCAACTCCCTCCTAAATTCAAGTGTCCAGATCTGCACCAATTTGATGGCACTGGATGCCCATTGAATCATCTGCGATCATACTCTGGAGATATGTGCCAGTACGCCAAAGATGAGAAGATAATGGTACAATTTTTCCAAAGATCACTGACTGGGGCAGCTTATATTTGGTTCTTGAGTCTGGACAAAACCAAGATTAAAACCTGGAATGATTTGGCAGCAGCATTCATCCAGCAGTACCGTTTGAACAGCCAGATTGTACAAACTAGGGTAGAGCTGCAAAGGTTGACAAAGAAGAATCAAGAGTCGGTTAGAGAATATGCCAAGCGTTGGAAAGAATTGGCAACTCTAGTCCAACCACCATTACTTGAACAAGAGATGACTTCTTTGTTCATCGCCTCTCTAGGATAGCCATTCTTCTCTTTGCTACTGGGGCAGAGAACGTCCAATTTCAATGACCTGATTCTGACGGCAGACAGGATTGAAGACGCCGTAAGAGCTGGCAAGATAGATGGCAGTGGCCAGGGCCCTACACAGAGAAGGGCAACAACAGGACAGAGTGGTAGAAGCCAGGGGCAAGAGCCCAGAAGGCAGGAAACCCAGGCTGTTAATTATGTACAACCAACACAGCCTTACCATATCTCTCATAGGCCTGAAGGCCAGGGCAACCTATGAGAAGAACCAGAGAAGAGGCAGAGGCAAGAATGAAGAGGGTATTCACCCCGTTGCCTTATGCACCTACAGAATTGTTGGCCACATTGCTGAAGAAAGGGTACTTGCAGATCAAGCCTCCAAATCCTCGAATGGTTAACTCACGAAATTATAATGCGGCAGAATGGTGTGAGTACCATTCTGGAGCTCCCGGGCATTCCAATAATCAATGCTGGGACTTGAGGCATTATATACAGGATCTGATAGACAGCAAGAAGATCTCTGTAGATCTCCCAGCACCAGCAGCATCAACTCCGCCCACAGGCATATCTACCAATCCTGTCCCAGACCACTCTAAGGCCTCTGCTAGTGGATCTGTGATTCAGGTCATCAGTGACCATGACAATGAAGTACAGTTTGACCCCTCTATACTGATCGGACGATCGGGGCAAATTGTCAGGATATATCTCCAAGAAGAGATAGTATATCAGCAAGTATATGTCATCCATGAAGATGATGATGACGAAACTTTCTTGGGATTCCCTTTGGTGCACTTCTACCTTCCGGAACCGGAGCCTTGCTACCCTCCACCAGTCCCGGATTCGCCTCCCTTAAATATCTGTGACATAATGAATAACCCCTTCAATGACCCAATGTACCTCTCACTTGAGCCACCCCCTTTAACTTGTCACAACTACACCTCGGTTCCCCATCTTATTGTGCCGTACCTCCGCCTTACCAGTTCCTACCTATGTACCATGATTCTACCATCACTTCCATTGAAAGAGAAATTGATCGGATCACCCGATCCGGTCTATACGTAAACCCCGACCCTCCACTCGCACCAGAGACAGAGACTGATGAAGAAAAGAGAAGGAGAGAAAAAGGGAAGGATGTGGCCGCTGAAATGCCATAGACCCATAAGAAGAAGGGGAAAGCCCCTGAGGAAGAGATCACAAAGCTCCACAATAGTGTTTTCACTCCGGAGTATGATCTAGTCCAGCAATTGAACAAGACACCTGCTCAGATCTCCATCATGCGACTGCTGTTTGATTCAGAAAAGCACAAGGATGTACTGATGAAAGTGCTTGGTGATACCCATGTGCCTGATGATATCAGCCTAGAACAGTTGGAAACGGTCGTGTCAGTAATTGCCGCACCCGAAGCTGTTTCCTTTTCCTTAGTAGATCTGCCTCCCGAAGGCTGTGACCACACAGAACCACTGTACATTACAGTGAGGTGCTTTGAATTTGTAGTGCAAAGGGTCATGATTGACAATGGATCGGCCCTAAACATCTGCCCAGTCAGAACCTTTCACAGCCTGCAGCTGAGTTCTGACTTGATCAAGCCAAGTTCCCATAATGTCCGCGGGTTTGATAATTCCAGGAAGGATTCCCTTGGAGAAGTCACCTTGGACATCGTGATTGCCGAACGGACATTCACCATGACTTTCAAGTGGATGGACATCAATGCCTCCTTCAACCTGCTAATTAGAAGGCCTTGGCTGCATCAAGCAGGAGCAGTCCCATCTACTTTACATCGGATGATCCGATTCGTCTCAGAGAATGAGCTGATTACGGTCCATGCAGAGGACCATAAAGAATTTGAAAAGGTTGGAGTACCTTTTGTGGATTATGAACTGCCTACATCACTGAACTTCCAAGCAATAGAAATGGTGTAGGTCAATTGCACCTCTGCTCCTCTGCAGACAGAGCAGTCCCGTAAAAGGAGGAGAAAGAGCATGTTCGACGCTGCTGATTGCGCCAACTGGGGCCTCCGAGTAGGTGAAGGGCTGGGAAAATATAAGCAAGGCATGAAGGCAGCAATTCAGCCTTATGACAAAGCTGTCGGATTTGGGTTGGGGTTCATCCCAGAACTTGAAGATTATGCCAGACTTTTCGGCATGAAAGCATAACGGAAGAGAGCTCGGATTGAAGGAAGGGATCCACATTGGCCCATCTGCGTATATGGGGAACTATACAATCACTTTACCAATATGGAGAGGGAAGCCGCATAGGCTATTCAGAACATAGTCCCCCAGGGATGGGGCGATGAATTCAATGATCCAGCTGAGCAAGCGGAAGCCGACTCTTTGCAAAGGTTATGGGACGAACCTCCCTTGCCCCAGGAGACAGTTACAGAAGAGAACTTAGAAGCCCTCAGTGGGTTGATGGAAAAACTGTCTGCTTTATTCTTCTGGCAGTCAGTTGACACCGAAAAACCAGCTATCCCGGAAGAGGCGTTTGCCTACCCATTAGATGAGTTCGAGGCACCGCCAACTGAGGCTGAAGAAGAAGAGCCAGCTCAGTACATCTACATGATGGAAAGCCAGGACAGTTTAGTAGAACCCACTCCAATGCAAAGGTCTCCCCCACCTCCTATCTGCATTGTATACCCAAGTACAAGGGATGGTCTGGGTTAGATGTTCCAGAATATGCCCCAAGTACTGGGACTGCCTACTGAGCTGGTTTATCATGAAACTTATGGTAACTGGGCCCCTGATGAACATTCTTCCAGCAGGAGGGATGAATCATCAGGAAAATTTGTAACCAAGGCATTGCCTAAGGTGGAACCACCCAACGAAGTCACTATTCGGGTACCAAGGACAATCATCCGCTGCGGGGTATGGATCAGTGTATCGTCAGAAGATTCAAGTCAGAATCAACCAAAGAAGGGCACAGCTAATGACCTCATCTGCATCTTCTTCGACAGCACCATCAGCATGGTACAAACCAGGAAGGTGAACGCAGTGACTTCTGTAACCAAGGACAAGCACGCATTGCAGAACTGGAGTTCGACGCCACTTGCCACTCGCAAAGCCGAACTACTACAGGGAGTTTCTTCCACTTTTGAAATTCCCCCTGTAGATATTGCTGCACTTTTTAATAAATGTGTGAAGTCTTTTGATTATTTTTCTGCTTCTGTAAATAATTCTGCAAATAAGCAAACTCAAAATCGCAACCTTAATATCAATCTCGATGCACACCCAAAGGAATCGGAGCATGAGATAGATAATCAGGCTGCCTTAAAGGGACAAAAAGAACAAAAAGATCAGGAAAAGACAGAAGAAAAAATGAACTGGTACACAGTATTGAGCAAGAATCAAACTGTGACACCCACTCATCACAACCTGAAGATTCAAAAGTTATCCTCAAAGAAATTGAGGATAATGATGAATCATTGGAAACCCCACCAGAAATCCAATTTGCCTTGGACAGACATGAAAAGGGTCTCCAGGCTAATGATGTACTTTTTCGCAAGTGCACGAATTCGTAACAAGTAATAAAGTGATGAAATAGAGTGTCGAACCCACAGGGAATGGTAGCTACTAAATACTGAAATTACTATCCTAAATTATATTTGGATAATCAAAAAAGTGAGATGGGTTTTTAACTAGCAATTAAAATTATTAACTAAGAAAATATTAGAGTAAGATTTAATAAGAGATTTAAAATACTAAGGCATTTGATTTCATCATAAACAAATCTGAATTAACTCTTGAATACACATGCTACTGAATGTTATAATTCAATTTGAAAGCGAAAATCCCTAATCTATCCAATGGTCTCTCTCGAGCACCAACGAACTTACCTCCCCACGATAACTCACGATATCTCTATGTGAATTTAAAAGTAACAAGGCACATTAAGATCTGTGGACTTTCATGCACAAAAACACAAAGCTACATAAACCATGCCAATATCTCTATCAACATGTAGAATATGGTATTTTATCACAGGACCTAAAATTGTATATCTCCTCTCGGTCTCAATACAATTATAAAATTCAATTGAATGGTGATCAAATACTCAATTGGGTTAAGCACAATAATAAAATACTCAAAGAGTGAATCATAAATCCTTTAGCAATAGTATTCAGAATTAAAACATCATGTTTAGATTACATCAAAGCCTTAGAAAGAGAAATTAATTCATGACTGAACTAAGAATAACCATAAAAAATAGAGTATATTGAAAAGAGAAGAAAAGAGAAGAAATAAACTAATGAAATCCAAGCTTTGATATCTCCCACGTTCCTTGGTTCTTTCTCACGTTCCCCGCATCAACCATCATCCCCTTCTTCACGTTCCAGCTCCTCCTTTTATAGAAATCTCCTATAAGCTTGCCCAAAAATCCCTTGAAGAGAACATAGAAACTTGCTTTCCAAGACTCCTAAGGAAGAGAGAACTTCCTTTCCTTGTATATCCACGACTTATAAGTCAAAAAACGACCTAATCTCTTTTATTAGAAACCCCTAAAATCCCTCCTAAAAACTAGAAGAAGATCCCCAAGAAAAAGGAAACAAATCCGCAAAGTTCGGAATTTTATAACAGGTTTTTCTTCTTGATCGTTCGAACGGTCATCGAACGCGGGTCGAACGCTCAAGTCAAAAAGTTGTTTCCTCTTTTCTTGTTCGAACGTTCATCGAACGGTCAGCGAACGCTGCTCATAATTTCTCTATTTTTCACCAACGTTCGAACGTCCATCGAACGTTCAGCTCACGCTGCTCTCGGGTTTCTCTGCAGAACACCAACGTTCGAATGGCAATCGAACGGCCAGCGAACGCTGCTCTTAAATTTTCTGTAGATCACTAACGTTCGAACGGCAATCGAACGTTCAGCGAACGTTCATCATATCTTCTACAATTTGACTCCGATTGTTACGCCGTTTGAACCGTGACTTCTATAATCACCAAGAGTATCTCTACATCAATAAATTAAGCACAATTTAGACAATGAAAATAAAATGTAGAGATGAAAGATTTTGACAATTTCTAAGTAAAATTGGGAATTAAATATGAATAAAACCAGATAAGTCATGAATTATATGTGCTATAATGTGGTATTTTCATGACTTATCAGCTAATATTGAAGAAACTGAACCTATTAACATAGGTGACACAGCACAGCCTAGGGTTCTTCAAATTGGTAAAAAACTGTCTCAATTATAGAGAACACAGATAATTGATTTTCTAAAAACCTACACTGATGTCTTTGCATGGTCTTACGAAGATATGCCTGGGTTAGACATAAGCTTAGTGGTGCATCGGTTGCCAATAAAGTCTAAGGCCACACCTGTGAAGCAGAAACTTAGACGCATGACGCCGGAATGGGCTCTGAAAATCAAGGAAGAAGTTGCCAAACAATTGAAGGCGGGATTTTTGAAAGTGACAGATTATCTAGAATGGTTAGCCAACATTGTGCCAGTCCCTAAGAAAGATGGAAGGGTTAGGATGTGCGTTGACTACCGGGATCTGAATAAGGCAAGCCCTAAGGATGATTTCCCACTGCCTCATATTGATGTGCTGGTTGACAATACAGCTACTCATTCCATGTTCTCATTCATGGATGGATTCTCTGGGTATAATCAGATCAGGATGGCACCTGAAGACATGCAGAAGACTTCATTTATTACACACTGGGGCACATACTACTACAAGGTGATGCCCTTTGGCTTGAAGAATGCAGGCGCTACATACCAAAGGGCGATGACTTTACTCTTCCATGATATGATGCATAAAGAGATGGAAGTTTATATAGATGACATGATTGCAAAATCAAAAGAAGAGGAAAGTCACTTGGTGAACCTTGGAAGAATATTTGACAGACTCAGGGAGTGCAAACTCAGACTAAATCCAAACAAATGTGCATTTGGAGTCACTTCAGGGAAGTTGCTTGGATTCATCGTTGGAAAACGAGGAATTGAAGTTGATCCAGCCAAAGTAAAGGCAATTCTGGAAATGCCTCCCCTATCGACAGAAAAAGAAGTAAGAGGTTTTCTTGGCAGATTACAGTACATCAGTCGTTTCATAGCACAGATGACTCCCGTATGTGAACCGATGTTCAAGTTGCTGAAAAAGGATAACCCGGTGATATGGAATGAGGACTGTCAAGAGGCATTTGACAAGATCAAAGCTTATTTGATGATCCCGCCAACTTTGGTTCCCCCTATCCCAGGACGGCCCTTAATCATGTATTTGTCAGTCACAGAGACAGCGGCAGGTTGTGTCTTAGGACAACATGATGAAACGGGAAGAAAAGAGCAAGCAATTTATTATCTAAGCAAAAAATTCCACAATTATGAAGTGAGGTATACCTTGCTTGAAAAGACATGTTGTGCCTTGGTTTGGGTAGCACAGAAACTCCGGCATTATCTACTCAGTCACACTGTCTTCTTGATTTCAAATACAGACCCTTTGAAGTATATCTTTGAGAATCCAATTTCAACTGGAAGGGTAGCAAAGTGGCAAGTAATTTTGTCTCAGTATGACATTATCTACACCACAAGGAAGGCGATAAAGGGACAGGCAGTAGCCGATCACTTGGCAGAACATCCTATACCGGACTATCGGCCGCTTGACATTGGATTGCCAGATGAAGAAGTAATGTGCACTGAATCAGTGAAAATGGAAATCGAGTGGCAAATGTTTTTTGATGGGGCGGTTAATGTCAACAGCAAAGGGATTGGATCTGTGATCATTTCCCCTGATGGAGTACACCATCCGATAGCGGCAAAACTCTTGTTCGATTGCACTAACAACATGGCAGAATATGAAGCATGTGTGTTAGGCTTGCGAGCTGCAATTGAAATGAATATCCAAGAGTTAAAAGTTTATGGTGATTCTTGTCTGATAATCTACCAAGTAATGGGGGATTGGCGGACTAGAGATCCAAAGTTGGTGCCATATCAAGAACTGATTAAGGAATTAGAAGGACAATTCAAGAAGGTGACATTTGATTATATGCCACGAGACAGGAATCAGTTCGCAGATGCTCTGGCAACACTGGCATCAATGGTAACCATCACTAATAACACGAGGATACAACCGCTGGAAATAGAGGTGCGGCGTCATCCTGTCTATTGCTTCCGAATTGAGAAAGGCACACCAAAAGGAGAGCCCTAGTATGCAGACTTAATAACATACTTGAAAGATAGAATTTTTCCAGAAAATGCCACAGTGGCTGAGAAACGCACTATTCAGAGGTTAGCCGAACAGTTCTTCCTTAGTGGGGGCAGACTGTACAAGAAGTCTTACAATGACTCCTTATTACTGTGCATAATGGATGATGAAGCACGTGAGCTAATTGAAGTGGTACATGGGGGACAGTGTGACGCACATATGAATGGGCACATGCTAGCCAGAAAAATTTTGAGAATGGGCAATTATTGGCTAACCATGGAGACTGATTGTCATCTTCATGTCAGGACCTGCCAGAAATGCTAAGTCTATGCTGATAATATTCATGCACCGCCCAACACTTTGTATTCAATGATTTCAACCTAGCCCTTCGCCATCTGGGGAATTGACATGATTGGGGAAATTCATCCTAAGGCATCGAATGGACACTGATTCATCTTGGTTGCAATTGACTATTTTACCAAATGGGTAGAAGCTATGTCTTTTGTGGAAGTGAAAGGATCACAAGTGTTGAAATTCATTAGAAACAACATCGTCTATCGTTACGGTGTACCTGAAGCACTTATCACTGATAATGCCAAGAATCTGAATAATAAGGACATGGATAAGATATGCGAGGATTTGAAAATCAGACATCTGAATTCCACAGCATATCGGCCCAAGATGAATGGAGCAGTAGAGGCCGCCAATAAGAATCTGAAAAGGATTCTTGAGAAGATGGTAGTCACTCACAGAGACTGGCATGAAAAGCTGCCTTATGCCTTGCATGCATACCGTACTTCAATCAGAACATCGACCGGAGCAACTCCGTTCTCCCTTGTCTATGGAATGGAGGCAGTCCTTCCAGTGGAAGTGCAGATCCCTCACTCAGAGTCCTGAAGGAAGCAGAAATTGATGACATTGAGTGGGAGCAATCAAGGTTTGACCAGTTACAACTACTTGATAAAAAGAGAATTAAGGCTTTATGCCATGGGCAACTTTATCAGCAAAGAGCAGCCCAGACTTATAACAAGAAAATAATACCACGACAGTTCAAGGTGGGAAACATGGTGGTAAAGAAAATATTCCCCCACCAAGAAGACAGTAGAGGGAAATTCAAACCGAATTATGAAGGACCGTACATAGTTCATAAAGTTCTGTCCAGAGGAGCACTAATCCTACAAGAGATGGATGGAACCATTTATCCTGAGCCAATAAATGCAGATGCAGTAAGGCTGTATTACACTTGAAATTGTTCCAATTGAGAAATGAAGAGAGGCCATCTTTGGTTATCCCCTAAACCTGTAAATCCTCCTAAATACCTAGAAAAGTTCCCCCTAGTCAGACACTTTTGAGCCTGAATATTTCTTTTCAACCCAATACTCATGCTCTGAATATCAAAGATGGGCATTCCTGGCCCCAAATGAAAAAGAAAGAAAAAGAAGAAAAACAAAAGAAAGAAAAAGAAAGAGAAAGAAGAAGAAGAGAAAAGAAAGAAAAGAGTTTTTATGAACCCTCCAAAGAATAAGCCAGGATGTAAGCCCCATCAATGAAGGGAGCACCAACCCAAAAAGATAAAACCTTTTTGAGCCACTTATCCTTCTTTGCAAAACCAAAACCAGGCCTACATTTCGTCCTATTTTGAAGACTTCTCAGATCTCAAAGTGAATGATTTTGAGTAAATCAGTCAGAATTGCATTTACTGGTAATGACGGGATTTGATTTTCCCTGAAAAGACCTGACACGGTGAAAACCCGAAAAAAGGGCATTGTGTGCAAGAAAGGTCAGTCGTGGTTTCAAAAAAAAGAAAAAAAACTGGTTACACCTTGTTTGAGCAGAAGGAGGTCAAAAGAATGATAGAATACAGCAAAAGCAGAATGGCAATACACTGGATGAAGACATTCAAGTGGTTTGAAAGAGCCTAGACTGGTAAACTGTGTTCAAGTCAATGCTTCACCATGGCCAGTGATGACAATGCTGAAAAAACCTAGCCCCCTAAGCTACGTCCGATCTAAGGACCAATCTTTGTGATAATTGCAGACTTGAGCACACACTGTCACAATTTGTGTTTTCCATAATTATTCTGTTTAATCATTTTTTTTGAAATTCCCCAACAGTGCTGCTAACCTATGAAGAAAAGGTTCACAACTTCAATAGCCTCCCTTGGATTGTGATGAGTAAAAGACCTAAAAGAAATCTTGCAAATTCCTCAGCAGATCAATCATTAACATCTCACCCTTTGTATAGGTACAAACAGGGAAGGAATTGAATAGGGAATAAGCTTGGGAAAAGAACTCTAAGAGAGGAAGTAAAAATCCTTTCTTAAATCCCCAGTGGAAGCATCTCTTCATCCCCAATGGAGCTTAGAAGAAAGGAAGCTGTCAAAGATCCTCAGAATCTTCAACAAAACTTCAAAGGGTGAAGGGAGACATAAATCCCCAGGGAGTCATTTCCCATCAAATCCCCAGGGAGTCATTTCCCACCAAATCCCCAGCGGAGTAACTCACCAGTGGGAAGAAGAACTCTCTGCCCCAGCAAGCCAAAAAACCGGACCCGAAGATGCAACAAGCTGTTCTAGAAAAGAACAAAAGCAATCACAGGCACATTTGCCTTCTTTTGTAAATTTTTTAATTTACCACTTTTGTAAATAGCTTAGGCTAGAATAGGTGTGGTCTCCAAGCAGATAAGCGGAAGCACGGAAGCGTCCTCCCATCCTCTCACTTTGAAGCCAATCCCTAAACCTTAGCATGGGCCTTCAAAAAAAAAAAAAAACTAAAGGGAACAAGTCACTAAAAGCTTTAAGGGAACAAACAAAGAAGAAAAGGACATTATCAAGTACCTTGCATCAACGCTGAAACAGGCTGATGAGCTCAGATCAAATCTTACCTCTTTTCAAAACAAGAACAAAACAAAAGAATCAACCTATTCAAACCCGAGAATGGGTATAGGGGGTTCTAAAACATTGAAGTGACACAAAAAATCTGGCACTTCCTCTTTCATTAATAATAGAATTGAGCTCGTCGACCATGTCGACAGAAATGCAAGGTGCAAAAATAAGGTTCTTTCTCATCTTTGCAGTTCATCCCCAGAGGTGACTCCAGCAAAGAGGGGCAGCTGTTAGCACCTGATTTTTGCAACCTTAAAAATGACAAAAATCAAAAGTCAAATAAAAGTCAAACTTTGAAGGGGTCAAAAATTGACTTTTCTAATTAAGGAAATTTGGCCATCAAACTTTATATCATTGAAAAGAGCACTTCGACATGGTTCTAACGCAACTGAGTTTGCTGGAATCGAAGTCCAGGTGAGAAAGATATGGCCCGGTCAAACTTCCAGAAAGAAAAAAGTTGACTTTTTGCTCGGCCCCAATTCAACTGCCAAACTTGATCTCAATAGATATCTGGTTCCGAGTTGATTCCAACGACACTAAGTTTGCTCAAATCGGACACCAGACGAAGAAGTTATGAGCAGTTGAAATTTCAAGAAAACGGCCCGTGTGGCAAAAACAGCAGAATAAAGCAAAATAAATGAACAAATAAATAAAATAATCATATATTAATGTTTTAATAATATAATTTTAGATATTTTGAATATTTTAATAATATAATTATAAAGAATCTCGGATTTTATAATAAAATAAGAATAAAATCGAATAAAATCTTTATTAAAAATCAAATTTCATAAACTGTTTGAAATCTGGCATTTAAAAAACGTGCGGTTTGGTCCGAACCGCACTTCAGATACGGTTTTAACCTTCTAGAAGCGGGATGTGTGTCATGTACGGCGACAGCTGGCAGATCCGCGCGGATTCGCACATGTCGAATTTCAACCGCACTATAAATGCGGTTTTTTGCATTTTTATGCAAAACTGCACTTGAAGTGCGGTTATGACCAAACCGCACTTGAAGTGGGGTTTGGACATTTTTTGCCTATAAAAGGAGGGCCAGCCCCCCATTTCGGGTAGGCTGGCCCCCCTTTAGTCCCCACTCTCTCCCTCTGTCTTCTACTTGTTCGAAACCTTGCTTAGGTTCTGTCCCTCTCAAAACACAAATATCCCAATACCCAAAATGCCCTTTGTTAGTCCAAACTCTGCCTAAACTCTCACCTTTCACCCTGTAAACATAAGTAACCCATCAAACCCCTGCCTAAACCCAATTTGGAAATCTAAGGGGACGTGGAAGCGTTGCCCAATTTTTCGAAGTACCACAAAGTACAAGTAAATCAACAAAAAAAAAAAGCTCCATTGTAAGTACTTCTTTTTATTTTGCAAAGTATAACATAATTATTTTTGATGTCTTCATATATTTTTTATTACCTCACTATTTCTAACCTGTTTGTTGCTTGTCTAAGGCCGTGAAAGGCTAAATTAAGGTGGTTATTTCATTAAAAGAGAGGAGGCTATCCATGAATTAATATAGACACTTTAAACTAACTCATTTTGCTATAATGGTTGGTTTCTTTTTAGAACTAGTCCACCCCTGTAATCTCCCCTTTTCCCTACTGGATAATGATTGTGATTGACTGAACAAAAAAGGAGGGAAAGCTCATGGTTCTAAAGAACCTAGAAGAAAGTAAGAAAGAGGCCTTTTAGGCCAAAAGAGGCAAATGCAGCATCTTAAAGGAGTTGGAAGCCTGACGGAGGTTTTTGGAAGCCCTAGAAAATCAAACAAAGTAATCCAGATCGAAATCAGCGCAAACAAGTGAAATTGAGCAGCAACCGCATACACAGAGCGGTTTGGACAGAACCGTAGTACATCTGCGGTCCCGATTCTGACCAAACTGCACTAAGAGTGTGGTCAGATTGGAAAAGTGACTTAAAAACTAATTTATTTGATCCGGTTGAACCCAATTCGACTTGAATCAGTCTTTAAGATAATTTGGGCTATTTCAAGCCCATTTTTGGACTGTGGGCCCAAATGGACCCACCAAGACCACCCTGGGCCCACTTGTGGGCCCATCTCAGACCGGCCCAAACCGGCCCGTTTTCAATAAAACGGGCCCAAGGCCAATTAACCCGGCTAATGGGCCCATTCCAAGCCCACTAAACCCAAATTGAATTATAAATAAAACAAAACTTAATAACCAAATGGGTTACCCAATAACCCAATTGGGCCCAAGGCCCAACCATGGCAACCCACGGGTCTTCCAATGGGACCCGGGTCCGACCCGCTTCATCTAAATAAATAAGAAAGATAAAATCCAAATAAAAGGGACCCACACCTTCAGAGGGCCCCGCCAGACCTAATAAGGCAGCATGCTGGTCTAGGAAGGGTGAGATTGACTCAAAAACCAGGGAGACCCGAGGGACCCGTCAGACCGACAGGGCGGACTGGGGTGTCTTTAAGACTTCCTCGAACCGTAACCGAGGACTTAGCTAGATCTCTAATAAGCCGCAGATCAGACTTAGACCGGGTTAGGGCAAAACCGTGTTTGCCTGCACTCTCAGGCAGTGGCGACTCCGAAAGTCCCGAGGCACGCACGAAAACCTCCACGTGCGCCTCGTGTGCGATCTAGGCCAGGTTTAGGTGTGCACACATACCTCTTTTTTGGTTCTTGAATTCTTGGTTTCCAAATCCCCTGGTTTTTCATTAGCTTCTCATTGATCTATAGGAAGGAAAAAAATTCCCCTCTTTGCTCTAAAGGGAGGCTGCAATGTGGTAGTCAACTAGGATTTGTTAGTAGGGTTTTTAGTAATGGAAATTAGGAGTCGACAATCACTATCAAAGCTTGGTTGTATGGCCTGTTAATGAGGGGTTTCAAAATCTTGAAATAGGAATTTAATATGTGATTCATCATAAAATATATGTTTTAGTTTGAACATTCAAAGTCTTATAGCCAGATTATATATCACTTTAGATATGTAAAGGAAAGAATCAAAGTTTATGATGGGAGTTGTCTTAGAATCGAACAATTCATTTCTTCTCTGAACTCATGACAGACTGCTTTTCATTTTTCATGAAGGAAGGTGATGAGTGTATAGGAAGGCCCATATCAAAACTAATTGAACTCAAGTCATGTACACAACAGTTTCTCAATCTCAACTTGTCATCTTCTCGTTTTTATTACTTTGGTGACGAAAACTCGTTTGAGGATGTAACAATCTTAGACTGTTCGTTAGAAGACAATTCCTTGGAGTTGTCATGCATGAGCAGCCCAGGACATTAGATGGCCTTGCTCTCCCCAGACTCATACCTGTATGGAGATCTCCACTCTTGCGAGATGGTGAAGACGGTTGAATATCCAACAACGTATAGAGACTATTTGTGGTCTAATTATGGTGATGGTGTTAGTCTTGGCTGGGACAGGCCCGGGTGTAAACATTGTGAATAAAAACATCAGATCTGTTAATAAAGCTAATTAGCACAAGAACCATTTCGTTATTTTTCAATCCAGTTCGTCTTCATCGTATTTCTGGACAAAATGGATTTGAGGCACTTCGTATCATCATTTTCAACACTACCTTTGCAACACTTATTGTTTTTAATTTATATTATTTTTAAGCCTTTTACAAGCCTTTATTTCCATTGAAACCCCAAGCTCTGAGAGCTTGGATTTCTTCCTCTTAAATTAAGTTATCAGTTCTGCAGAAGACATGCGGTGGGAATACATGAGCTGTTCTCTTTCTATTGAAAAGTTTAATTTTTTTCCTTAATGGGTCTGCTTGACTCAATTGTCCCTGTGGAAGACTTGTTTACTTGGAAATAGAAGCTATCCAAGGTCTTTGTTTACTTGGAAATAAAAGCTATCCAAAGTCTTCTAATTGTGCCAAATTCTGGCTAGAAAAGTTTCCACTGAAATTTAAGACTTGTAGATAAGGGAGTCCCTACATTGATTTTCACATCTGTGGTCCAAATTCTATTTTACTACATGCCCTGTTGCATCAAGTGTTAGGGCTAAGAAGCCTACTAAAAAAAAAAGTGTTAGGGCTAGAAAAGAAAAGTTTGTTGTCGCCATTAGTCAAAGTATTGCTTCGAAATTTTCTTAGTTGCATCCTTTGCTTCGGAATTTCCTTAGTTGTTTCCTTTGCTTTTCACATTGGGAAAATTAATTTTTAGTGGTATTTTTCAAAAATATTTAAGATTCAGTCAGCAAAGTTTTGAGTTTTAACTTTTAATGAACCTTTATCAAAATATTTAATTTTTAGTGACATTTCACTATTTCAGCTATTCCAAGAATGCCCTTACATCACTCATCCAAATGATTTGTTCAAGTTATTTTATTGACTTATATAAGTCATTTTATTGCTTATACAAGTCTAAAATAGCTTGTACAAGTCAATTTATTGCTTTTACAAGGCTTGAAAGTGAGTTGTATAAGGGTATTTTTGGAAGAATTTATTCATAATAGTGTAATATCACTAAAAATTAAATATTTTGATAAAAGTTTATTAATTCAAAACTTTGTAGATTGAATCTTAAATATTTTGAAAAAAACTACTAAAAATTAATTTTCGCTTTCAAATTTGGGGTGGAAGTAATTAGATACCGTTCTTACATGGCAAATCTCAGAAGCAAATATGGTATGGGTTGAGCGGTTACGTGTAACATTGAAATAACACTAAAAATTAATTATGTTGATAAAGGTGTACTAAAAGTTAAAACTCAAAAGTTTGCTGACTAAATCTTAAATAATTTGATAAAGTACCACTAAAAATAAAATTTCTCTTAAAAAAAACTTTAACAATTGGAAGTATGTATATGAGGTCTTTTGGTGGTTTACCTAGGAAGTTTGGCCAGTTTATCAGAAGGCTTATGATTTTATTGTAAAAACAGGATAATTATTGTAACTCATTCACCAATTTATTTTCTGATTTCCTTAACGGGTAGAACATACATTGACATATTGTTTTTGGAAGTTAGTTTCTATTATGGTTTTTATTTATTTATTTATTTTAATGAGATACCGTTCTTACGTGGCAGATCTCAGAAAGATACCTTTGAACCATTCAATTGTATGGCTCAACTTGCTTGGGAAGCAGAGAACTATCCTGTCCCAGGTTTTGCGAAGGTGAAGCTATTGAAACAAATCAGGTGCAGCTGGCGTTTAGGTACTCTTGTGGACTCAACATTATGCATGTACATTTTGGTCTTTGGAAAATATTTTCCTAGCTTAATCTCCTGGATCTACATTTTTTCATGCTTCATGAACAATAGCGTATAAATTGGAGCTCTTGGTCTAAACAAGCAAGCCTTATTTTATTTTATTTTTTTGGAGGGTAAGTGTAGTGAAGGAGGACTGGGGGTGAACCGGTGAAGGCAGGATTCGACCCTAGGACAGAAGCTCCTTTTTTATTTTCTTGAAATTTGACCAAAAGACTCCGCAGACATATTTCCTTGTTTCTCAAGATTGAATTGAATCCTCCTCACGACTTTAAAGTTTACCAAACCCCATCACATTGTATTGTATTTTGAGCTTCTTGTCTAGGACTCCAGCAAAGGAGAGTAGAATCTTTATGGTTCTGTACACCGAAAGCTTTCCCATATTCTTACAACTGAACCATGGTAATTTCTGTTTATGCTACCCGTTAATACCGGCCTTAGAGCCAACGTAGACCATCTATTATTTAAGCCCTTGCAATCACCTGAATGTGGAGGCATTACTAGAGCTCTAAGAATATCTACTCTTTCAAACATACAGACTCTCTGAAAAATGGTTTTCCAACTCTGCTTTCTTACTCTTTCCTCTTGATGCAGATCTGTTGTCCAAATGTGAGTCTTTGAGTCAAAGTCAAATTGCTTAGTGTGGCCATCGGCCCAGCTGATGTCAAGTATATCCTAAGAAAAAGCTTAAAGGAATGTTCAAAAAACACTAGTTTTCTTCACATTCAAGACAATCCTCCCATGCTGATTCTCAGTTTCTCATATTGACAAATGGGTCAACTCAACCAGGTTTAGTTACATTTTGAGTCAGTCCATGGAACTGACTGGTCCAGTTCAGTTCTTGCATGTTACATAATTACAGAAAAGGGGAAAAAACAGAAGAAAAAAAAGAAAGAACTGGAGAGTTGCAGAAGAGCGAACTTCAGAAACTTATTGCATCTTTATTTTCAACTTAAATATAATTAATAAACTAGCAAATAAACTAATGGATGAACACCGTTTTAAAGGGAAACTGGTACAGATTTCCACAGGCGGCGCCATTGTTGCAAATTGCATTGCCTAATTTGCCTGCCATAGCAACCTTCACACCTTTGTCTTCAAATCCATTACAAGAAAGTTGTGAAAGAAAAAAAAGGGTACTATAAATGATCGCATCTAATCTATGCAAGAAGAAGCTGTAAAAAGCTAGAGAAAAACAAGAAATGGTAGCAACAACTAGAATATGATCAGATTGCTGAAATATTGATGTGAATCAAATAGGTTGGTTTGAAAAGCTTATGAATACAAGTGGTGTATAGAAGGTAGCGGTTCTGATAATTTGAGTTGTTTCCATGGCAGGTAAGCAAAACAGAGATGCCAATATGGCCAGGAAGAGGGACTTCAGCAATGTTGGAGCCATGGTTTAAGGTTATTTTTTGAACTGAGTATTGAAAGCAGTGAAAATGGTTAAAGAAATGATTGGGTGTGGGGATGGAATGCCAAGTAATAACAGATCAATAGTAGCAATGGAAGGTGGTGATACAGGGTGAGCAAGGCATTATATTTATGGGTTTTCTACATATGCATAAATGTGATAAATAATCTTGTTTTACATTGTACAAAGTTTTTTTTTGGGACTTGTTAGTTAAATCTCTTATGTGTTGGTGATTTAGCTAAATCAAAGTATGTCCTGCACATGCACGAATAAGTACATCTAATTTGGAACGAGCTGCTCCGGTAGTGGACTCGCTTACCGAGTTGATCAAGTAGCCTAAGCCGAGGGATGACAAGATTATTCTCATTCATTAATTAGGGTGGTTTAACCTAAATATACTAGGCCACGCCTTCATCTTATGACTTGCCATTAAGGACAGGCTTCTCGCTCGAGAAAGACTGATCAAATATGGAGTGCTGAGTAGATCATGATGCATTTTTTGCAAAGCAGGTTCAAAGAGGATCCAACACCTTTTCTTTGAATGTGGCTGCTCCAAATCTCTTCAACAGCAACTGTTAAGATTAAATGGTATCAATAGAGGTGTCCAATGAATTAATTCAAATCGTTTGAGGAGCTATTAAAGTCTATAAAATGGGATTTTTTCATTGTTTTACGAGAACGTTTCATCTGGTGTCACTCAGTGGTACTAGCATGAAACATGCAGATGGATCCCTCTTTTCAACAAGGGGGCCCACATCCCAAAACACGTCCCATTGGGTGGTTTCATGGTACCACCAGATTCTTGCTCTAGAGGCAATGCATTCTTGTTTTTCAGGGGAGGAAGCAAAATCAAAGGACATACCATACAACCGAGAGTTTATGGAAAAGTATGGGCTTAAGGCAAGTTATTTTGTATATGCTCGTCGACCATAGCAAGTGGATGGGCAACAATATATACAATGTTAGATAGGAATACAAAGTTATATGGCTGTATATATATATAGGGCGCAAGCCTAGCCTTGCTGGGCACAACTGGAGGTTTTTTATTACTATGTTGGGTTATTCCCACATACTATACCTATTTCATATCAATACAATATTGGCTTATCCAAAAAAAAAAAAAAGTATGTCTAACATATAAATTAGTGCATCCAAAGTCGATTATAATTGGGTGATTTATATTACTATTCCATAGTATAAAACTAAATTGGTTTTTGAAAAATTTTAGCTTTTTAAGGGGATTCATTTTTCAATTCTAACCATACAACAATGAAAAGTAAAAGAAAAAGAAAGGCACCTAAATACTATAAAATACCTTGACTACAAATTCTATATATTTGTTTTAAAATACTGTTTGTACGTAGTTTTCTTACTATATATAATGTTATTTGATAAGATAATTTTATAGCTTATCAATCTCTTCATTTTCAATCTGTTAATTAATCCATACAGATGCAATATATGTGCAGGTCTATTGGTCAAAAACACAATTATTGGTACGTAGCTATGGGCCCTTTGCTCAACCATTTAAATTTCACGCATTATGTCATCATGGAAGATTTGTTCTTATTTCTTTAGATCATTTTTACTTGCAGGAGTAAGCATTTGCTTCAATTTTTTTGTGGTGGCCACAGTAGTTGTCCTTAAGATGTACCACTCTCGAAAATTAACTAGACTGAAGGAAGTAGAGGATCAACTTAAGATTGAAAAGTTCTTGGAAGACTACAAGTCCCTTAAATCCACAAGATATTCTTATGCCGACGTTAAAAGGATGACTGATCAATTCAGAAACAAATTAGGTCAAGGAGGTTATGGGACTGTATTCAAAGGAAACCTTCCTAATGGAACTCTAGTCGCCGTAAAGATTCTTAAAGCTTTGGGAGGTGATGGATTGGAGTTCATTAACGAAGTGGCTACGATTGGTCAGATTCATCACGTAAACGTGGTTCACCTTTTAGGTTTCTGTTCTGAGGCCTTCAAACAAGCCCTAATTTATGAATTCATGCCGAATGAATCGCTTGAGAAGTTCATTTTCTCCAGAAATGGTAAGAGTCATGGCTTAATTAGCTTGGGAAAAGCTTCGTGAGATTGCCATTGGCATTTCTAGGGGAATTGAATATCTTCATCAAGGCTGTGATCAACGTATCCTTCACTTTGATATCAAGCCTCATAACATCTTGTTGGATCATAATTTCAACCCCAAGATATCCGATTTTGGGTTAGCAAAATTATGCACGAAGGGCAAAAGTATTGCCTCCATGACAGCATCAAGAGGAACTGTGGGCTACATTGCACCAGAAGTGTTCTCTAGAAACATAGGAAATGTTTGATATAGGTCTGGTGTTTATAGTTTTGGAATGTTGTTGATGGAAATGGTTGGGGGAAGAAAGAAGATCGATGCCACTGCTGAGAATACAAGCCCAATTTACTTCCCCGATTTGATTTATAATCGTCTAGAACGAGGAGAAGATTTGGGACTAACAATTGTTGGGACGTGGTGCATACAATGGTACCCAGTGAATCGTCCTTCCATAACAAGTGTGTTGCAGATGCTTGAAGGGAGTGTTGAAAGCTTGACAATAGGGCCCTACCCCTTTGCTTCATCTGCTTCCACAGATGCTGTTACGGCCTTGGTTGAGGAGCAACATAATATAAAGTTGACGGTTATATCTGAAGAAGAATGAACTCCCATGGTAGGTTATCAATGGGAGAGGACTAGAGGTGGAGGACGATTTATGTTATTTCTAAACATAACCATACAAGTGTATATGACAACTTCTTTCGTCAGTATTCGTTTGTTATTCTATTATTTTGCTATTTGTGGTTTTTATATTATTTTAGTTTTAATTTAATTGCGCATTGAGGCATAAATTAATCTTCCGCTCGAGCGTTGGTAGGGCTCGAATCATTTAACTTATGAAATCTTCCATTGCTCAAGCATTAAGCCACCTTTGAGCTATCATCACGTGTATACAAGCCACTGCTTGAGTATGAATCGCATGGCAGTCGAGTAACCTTCAGAATTTGCAAAATTCAATTTGGTCTTGGGTTGACCTCAAGCCAAACCGAACCGACCCGAGTTGCACCCCTACTTGTTACCACAGGTAAATACCCCATGGAAAATCTGGTGCAAACACACTATTCCAAGGTGTTACAAGCACCGTCTTCCATGGTGTTACGGCTACCACATCAAAGATAAACTCTATTCTTCACACATGTATTAAAAACTAATTTTCGGTCATATTCCAAGTTTTATGTCAAAGAAGCAAAAATGAAAATTTTCCATGCGCTATAAAGGGCCATTTAAAACTAACATTTTCTTTCCACGTGCAAATTAAAATAATAAACAATTAAAAATTTTGAATAGTCATTATACGAGTGGAAAAGCCTATACAAATATATTAATATTGGGCTTATGTAAGTTAAAATATTTTATGATCGAGTTCGCCATTTAATGAATTGGATTGGCCAAAACTTGTAAAATTAATCCATTGTTACACAACAAACTAATTAATTATAAATATGACCGAGATTTGTGCTTAGTTGGTTCTATACGAGTCTATACATGGATTTCTACTCATTATTTTAATCTTTTAAGCTTATTAGAATTGGTTAGACACGTCATGCAACAGGTTCAGTGGCAACCAATTAATATTGACTTTTACTTGAATTGTCCCATGCTTTGGAGCATCTGAACGCCAGCCAGTGTTTTGTTTTTCCTTTCATATGGACCCCACTTGAAACATTTGCGACCAAATGCGTTAATTAATCAGGCAAAGGACACGACGGTTCCAGCCCCACTGAAGTTTTAAGTGGATATCGTTGTTGCCGTGAAGTTTAAAGCTCTTCAAAAGACCACAAACGTCAAAATCTGTATGCTTTGTTTTACCGTTTCCTTTCTTATTAGGAAAAATAACGCGTAAGGACTCCTTTCGGGGAGACTTTTCCCAAAAGGAGCAAGTGGAGGTGAATCTTGAAATTTGATCATGTGGGAGTGGGTTTGAATATGGAAGTTTCCTTTTCCACGTCGTGACTCGAAGTTGCAAGTCATGAATCGTTTTTTTGGCAACCATACATACCTCCCCTAATGTGTTTTAAAATGATACTTTCTTTCTATTTTGGTTGTGTACTTCATATCCTATTTTATTAAAATTTGATTATGCTTTGACAAATTTACCCTTCTTTAAATATAAAAAGTGAGATTTTTAGATTTTTACAATAAACATTTTTTTTAAAGGTTTGAAAGTCTTAATAATCTATTTAAAAATCATAGGTGATTTTACTATTTAAATTTTTTACTTTTCTTACTTCAAATAAAAAATAGATGAAGGATAAAATAGTCAAATTATATTTAATGAGTTTGATAGGGGATGTAAATGTTATTTCATAAATCTCAGGGGAGGTATCTACAGTTATCAAAAACCATAAGAGAGATAAGTGTAATTTAATCAAAATTTTAAATTACTCCTCTGATTATGATTAAACGCTCAAGCGAGGCGAGTGATTGTCATGCACGTGCATAGCACGTGAACATTTCCGGTTTAAGAACCGACTGGACTGCGAGCTATTATGTTCCAGTGGCCATTAAATTTACTCTGGAAGATGCGGAGCTTAACGAACAAATCAATGCTGGCGTTGCTCTTTCTTTTCTCCTACCTATCCATCGGTTCATGCCAAGATGACTGCCCAGCGACCAGCTGTAGTGACGATGGCCCCCAAATCCGATTTCCCTTCAGGTTAAACGGTAGCCATCAACCTCAGCACTGCGGCTATCCAGGCTTCGAGGTATCTTGTCATGGCAGCAATACCGTGCTTCGTCTCCCCTCATCTTCAAGAGACCTCTTCGTCAAATCTATCTATTACAGAGACCAGAGCGTAGATGTATTCGACCCCGTCAACTGTGGCGCTGCTTTGTTTGTCAATCTCAACTTTTCGTCTTCTCCTTTTTATTTCTTTGGTGATAGAAACTCATTTCGGAATATTACAGTATTAGACTGTTTAGATTCTTCAGAAGCAAATTCGACCGTGTACGGGGTGTCATGCATGAGCGGCCTGGGACATTATATGTATTTCCCCTCCTCAGACTCATCCCCTGTGTATGGAAATTTCCCCTATTGCGAGATGGTGAACACGGTTCAATGTCCAAGGGAGTACGAAGACCATTTATGGTATAATTATGGTGATGCTGTTCGTCTTGGCTGGGACGAGCCCAGGTGTAAACGCTGTGAATCCCATGGACGGAGCTGTGGATTCATCGACATAACCACCCGTGAACTGCGTTGCTACCAAAAACTCCACCATCTAGGTATCTCTCTCTCTCTTCTCTCTCTCTCCCTGTTTCAATCGTATAAAGACATTAGAACTGTTAAAAAAGCTAATTAGCACAAGAACCATTGCGTTATATTTCATCCAAATTCGTCTTCTTCGTATTTCTGGACAAAATGGATTTGAGGAACTTTGACTCATAATTTTCAACACCGTTTGGAAATCACTTATTATTTTTAATTTATATTATTTTTTAACCTTTTGCAAGCCTTTATTCCATTAAAACCCTTGGCTCTCATAGCCTGGGTTTCTTCTTCTTGAACTAAGTTATCAGTTCTGCTGAAGGCATGCAGTGGGAATACATCAGCTGTTCTCTTTCCTTTGAAAAGTCTAATTTTCCTTAATGGGCCTGCTTGACTCAACTGTCCCCGGGGAAGACTTGTTTACTTGGAAATAAAAGCTATTCAAAGTCTTCTAATTGTGCCAAATTCCGGCTAGAAAAGTTTCCACTGAAATTTAAAACTTGTAGATAAGGGAATCCCTACATTGATTTTCACATCTGTGGTCCAAAGTCTATTTTACTACATGTCCTGTTGCATCAAGTATTGGGGCTAAGGAAAGAAAAGTTGTTGTCGCCATTAGTCAAAGTACTACTTTGGAATTTTCTTAGGTGCTTCCTTGCTTCGGAATTTCCTTGCTTGCTTCCTTTTTCTTTCACTTTTGATTGTCTGAGTTGCTTCCTTCACTACTAAGCATTGACTATGCACCTTGATGATGAATTGGTAATATTTTGAACTGCCATTAAAGCCTTACAGATAATTAGTACCATATACTGATATTCTCGTCTATGGTGTTCCTTAAATTCCTAGTTGAGGCTGACAAGAAGGTAGGACCCTTTTCATACATATATGTACCGAAAAGTATGTTTATTTGAATTAGAAAAAAAAGGAAAATATGAAAAAAACAAAATTGCCTTTGAAAAATTCTAGCTTTTTAAGGGGATTCATTTTTCAATTCTAATCATACCACAATGAAAAGTAAACGAAAAAAGAAAGGCTCCTAAATATTGTAAAATACCTTGACTACAAATTCTGTATATTTATTTTAAAATACTGCTTGTACGTAGTTTTCTTATTATATATAATGTTATTTGATAAGACAATTTTATAGCTTATCAATCTCTTCATTTTCAATCTGTTAATTAATCCATACAGCTGCAATATATGTGCAGGTCTATCGGTCAAAAACACAATTATTGGTATGTAGCTATGGGCCCTTTTTTCAACCATTTAAATTGCATGAATTATGTCATCATGGAAGATTTGTTCTTATTTCTTTAGATTATTTTTACTTGCAGGAGTAAGCATTTGCTTCGTTTTTTTGGTCGTGGCCACAATAGTTGTCCTTAAGATGTACCACTCTCGAAAATTAAGTAGAATGAAGGAAGTAGAGGATCAACTTAAGATTGAAAAGTTCTTGGAAGACTACAAGTCCCTTAAACCCACAAGATATTCTTATGCCGACGTTAAAAGGATGACTGATCAATTCAGAAACAAATTAGGTCAAGGAGGTTATGGGACTGTATTCAAAGGAAACCTTCCTAACGGAACTCTAGTCGCCGTAAAGATTCTTAAAGCTATGTGAGGCGATGGATTGGAGTTCATTAATGAAGTGGCTACGATTGGTCAGATTCATCATGTAAATGTGGTTCGCCTTCTGGGTTTCTGCTCTGAGGCCTTCAGACGAGCCCTAATTTATGAATTCATGCCGAATGAATCGCTTGAGAAGTTCATTTTCTCTAGAAACGGTAAGAGTCATGGCTTAGCTTGGGAAAAGCTTCGTGAGATTGCCATCGGCATTGCTAGGGGAATTGAATATCTTCATCAAGGCTGTGATCAACGTATCCTTCACTTTGATATCAAGCCTCATAACATCTTGTTGGATCATAATTTCAACCCCAAGATATCCGATTTTGGGTTAGCAAAATTATGCACAAAGGGCAAAAGTATTGTCTCCATGACAGCAGCAAGAGGAACTGTGGGCTACATTGCACCAGAAGTGTTCTCTAGAAACATTGGAAATGTTTCATATAAGTCTGATGTTTATAGTTTTGGAATGTTGTTGATGGAAATGGTTGGGGGAAGAAAGAAGACTGATGCCACTGCTGAGAGTACAAGCCCAATTTACTTCCCTGATTGGATTTATAATCGTCTAGAACGAGGAGAAGATTTGGGACTTGGGATCGTTGACGATGAGGAAGCTAAGATTGCGAAGCAACTAACAATTGTTGGGACATGGTGCATACAATGGTACCCAGTCAATCGTCCTTCCATAACAAGTGTGTTGCATATGCTTGAAGGGAGTGTTGAAAGCTTGACAATAGGGCCCTACCCCTTTGCTTCATCTGCTTCCACAGATGCTGCTACGGCCTTGGTCGAGGAGCAACATAGTATAAAGTTGACGGTTATATCTGAAGAAGAATGAGCATGTTAAAATTTTCTGTGTTTGTTAAGGAGTGAAATAATGAACTCCCATGGTTTTTTATTTCTAAACATAACCCTACAAGTATATATGACAATTTCTTGCGTCAGTATTCGGTTGTTATTCTATTATTTTGCTATTTGTGGTTTTTATATCATTTTAATTTTAATTTAACTGCGCATTGAGGCATATATTAATCTTCCATTGCTCAAGCCTCATGCCACCTTTGAGCTGACATCACGTGTATGCTCTCGGGTTGTAGGGTTTTATTTGGAAAACATTGCTCGAGCATGATAACATGTGATAGTCACGCTTAAAGGCTTACAAGCCACTGCTTGAATATGAATCGCATGGCAGTCGAGCAACCTTCATAATTTGCAAACTTCAATTCCGATTTTGGTTCTTTTTTGCACATGGACACTTTGATTTGTTCTAAACACCTTTCTATAACATTCCAGTTTGGGAGATTCTTGTGTTTTGCTGTGTTTACGATGACTTGAAATATTTTTTAATTTTCTGTTAATTATTGAGGGATTTATTGAATTAATTATAATTAAATATATTTATTAATTGGATTAATTGGCCTATTTGTAATTTATTTCAGATGTTTTAGATGTGGGATTAATTATATTTTGTTTGTAATGATTTTCTATTAATTATCATGCATATATTTGAGAATTTATTGGAGTTAATTTGAATTTAAGGGTTTTATTTCTTAATTTATGCAATTTTACGTATGATTGCTAATTTAAGGACTAACTTGGTATTTTATTGGATGAAAAGTATTAAATTATTTTATGTTTTTAATATGCTAATTATTGGTATAAAAATTATAATTATTGGTCTTATATTTAAGTAAGTGCAAAATTGAGGTCTGCATAAGGATTGGTCTAGTATGCTTGTAAGGTATTTCCGATTCGGACCTTAGCCGTTCATTTATATCCAAACCGTATTTCTCTCTCTCCATTCTCTTTAAAGGTTTTGATGAGATAATAGTATGGTGGAGTGACGACCCATTGAATCATTCTTTTTTAGCTCCAGAACAATTCACAATACACGACCATCTTCTCAGTGTTTCTCCATGGTTGGATCCGTCTTCACCTTTCTGATTCCTAGGAGTTCATAGAATCTAAAGAGGGTTCTTGTAGTTTTCTGGTGTGGAATTGTTGTTAATCATGAAGGCTTGCTGTATGCCTGTGTTGGTGTTTTTATGTATGTGAGTTGAGTGGATTTTAGGTGATTGAACTATATAAGGAAAGAGACTGTCCATCTTGGTTAAGGTTGATATCTGCAATTCAAGTCATAATTGACTTTCATTTTAAATAAACTGGTGTAATTAGATATATATATATAATGTTTTGAGTTGAATATTTTGTGTTTGGGTGATTTTACTTTAAGTTTAGAAAGCAAAAGGCGAATTGTAGAAAGTTAATTAAGGTTTAGTACAAAACTGATATTATAATTACAAATTAGTGAATAATATCTAAAATATTAAAATATAGAAAGAGGGAGCATTAAAATATATAAAAACAAAATAATTAATTTTAAGTGTGTAACTTATAAAATATTTAAGTTTTAGTTAGGGTAATTGTTATTATTTGGTACAAAACAGAATAATTGCTAAGCAATTAGTTTATAGAGCTATAAATATTGCATTTTTGTCAAGAGTTGGAAATAAAATTTAAAATGAATGAAAAAGTATCTAAATGTGCTTTTAGGGTTTATAAATTACTTTTAAAATAGGACAATGTCATTTTCAAAACAATAATGGGAAAAGTAATAGTTGAGATGCAATATGGTATATTGCATGAAAAGAATTTTGGGAAAGTGACCAAAAATAGGGAATTCAGGCGTGAATGTATTATATGATTGTGTGACTCATTTAATCGCATCTGTTTATCATAAATTCAGTTTTATCGCTTATGTGAGTATAATAAGTTTCAAACAATTATGTTTATCCTTGTTATTAAATATTTCATATGAATTCCATTAGTATGATTCCTAAATTGCATTTATATCTATAATATCTTTTATTTGGAAAATTACACATCTTTGAGTAAGTTAACACACACTTGAGTATTTCTAAGTTTGGATTGTGTATGTTGCACCCCAATTAAATTTATTTGTGCCATGCGATAATTTGATTATCAATATGGGTTAGCACTCTACCGGTATGTAAGGTAGAAAAATGAATTTCACTATTTGATCTCAATGAGATCCTTATTATGTTTTGAATATAGAACTATTGTATAGATGTTAAAAAGATAATTAAAACTTGAGTGTGTGAGGGCTTTTCAGTATGGGAGTAGAGGGAGTCGTACTAATTGTTGCGACAAAGCTAGTTGAGTTGAGGATTCCTCCCGGCATTTATTTATATATTTTGTGATATGAACCAGTCGAGATGTGTGATTCCTTTTGGCAGAGCCAGTTGAGACATTTGATTCCTCCTGGCAGTGTGAGCATGATTGGTACTTCCCGGTAGAAGGGGATTTACCCGAAATTGTGTGTGGTAATCTTGTGATCCAGGGGCTGTGCATCCCATCCTAACTATTATATTTGTAATCCTGGCCGATGGCTATAGTTCCGGCTGAACATTACTTTATTTAGCCTTGTGATATAATATGAATGGTTATCGGATTAATCGATTTAGTTTGGTTCTAAGTTATAAATTGATTTATATATTCCCGTTGATGATTATTGTAATTCTTCTGAACCTTGTTGTGAATTCACATTATTTAGTGGAATACCGGGTTGTCTCACTTGTACTTGATTACTTGTGATTTACTATGATTTGAGATATATCCGTATTTGTATTCAATTTATCATGTGATGACTTATTGGGTTCTCCAGAAAATATTTTCACCAGAAAATATTTTTCGGTGAAACAAACAGAGCCCTAAGGCTTCATTAATATAGGAATATAATAGTCATATCTCTCTATTAGCTTAAAACTCAAGTCTCACGGGCCTTTGTCCCTGGTAGAAAGATTCAGGAGAATATCTTGGCGGCCCAAGAGTTGTTTCACACCATTAAAGGAAAAAAGGATAAAAACAAGAGTCAAGGTCTATTTGCCATTAAGCTTGATCTTGCTAAGGCCTATGATAAAGTTCAATGGGATTTCATTGAGAGAACTCTCCTTAGTTTTGGGTTTGACCATAAGTGTGTTAAGGTGCTGATGCATTGTATTACTTCTGTGACCTATAGTATCATGATAAATGGGCAGCCTAGTGGGTTAATAAGGCCTTCTCGTGGGATTAGACAGGGGGATCCTTTGTCCCTTTACATTTTTATTTTAACCCAACAAGTGTTGTCCTTCGCTTTAGTTAGGGCTGAGCAGCAAAGCATCATTCATGGCATCAACGCCTCCAGGTTGGCTGAACCTGTAAGTCATCTGCTTTACGCAGAAGACTTACTTCTCTTTGGTAGAACTGCTGAATCTAATATCAATCATTTTATGGCTATTGTTAATGGTTTCTGTGAGATGTCAGGGCACAAGATGAACCTTGCAAAATCTGAATTATTTATTCATCAGCCCGAGTATCAAAGGTCAAGCCAGGGGAAGGATCGGCATAAGTTTTAGAATCAGACCTTCAAAAAAACCTGGCATTATCCTCCCCCCTCTTCTAACTCTGATGAGAAAAATTGGTTGAAAATTTGGCACCTCCCTTTTGCCCAAAAAATTCGTTTCCTACTATGGAAGATTATTCTAGAAGGAAATGCTACCAACGATCTGTTACACAGTAGAGTTGGTGTCCCCCAAGAGCTTTGTTCCCTTTGTGGCAAGGAGCAAGAGACTCACCTCCACCTTTTCTTCAAGTGTGATCTATTAAGAGCCCTCTGGTTTGCTTTTTTGGGCGGCAGGCTCTCTGATAACCTACAAATGAGGAGCTGCAAGGAGTGGGTGTTTGATTACTTCTTTAAGCTCCGTGAGCTGGGAGGGTGTATGGATATAAATAGTAGTGCTGCCTGGGCTAACTCATGTTGGCTAATCTGGAACTCCAGGAATCGTGTTATATTTGAAAATATTGTTCCCCTCATGGCGCTCATTTCATCTCAATTCTGTGCCTTGCAGAGGGACTTGGAGAGGATAACGCAACACAGCAACTTTGCCAAATGTGGAAGGACTGAGATCTTCATCAGATGGAGTAAACCGAGAAATGGCTGGGCAAAAATCAATGTAGACTCTAACACCCTTGTGGAGGCTCAAGCTTGCGTTAGCCCTTAACTGTAACCATGTTCAGATTGCGTGTGACTCTAATACCATTGTGGAGGCTTTTCTTGAGAGATCTCCGACCCCTTGGAGAGTCCACCTCCTGCTGGAAGAAGCTCGAAATATCTATGGACTGTTCTTTGCATGCCACACCACTAAGATTTACAGAGAAGCCAACTTTGTGGCAGATGGACTGGCTAACTTCGCTTTGGATGAATACCCCTGCTTTTGGCGCAATCACCTCCCTGAGTGCATCAAAAGTCTTGTGAATGACGACTTTGTGGGCCGAGCCCACCCCCATTGTGTTCCGGATTAAGCTGTTTTCTTTTATTTTATCTTTTATTCTATGTATCTCTTTCTATCAAAAAAAAAAAAAAAAGCTTAAAACTCAAGTCACTTGCAAAATTACTTCCTCCCACCCTTCTTTTACCATCCATCCATATATGTATTGTACTGTATGTGTACCCCGGCTGGGAGAATTGGTTTTTAGTGATATTTTTTCGAAATAATTCAACGTTAGTTGCTCAATTCCTATTGATTGAGAACTAGTGATACTTTTTTAAAATAATTGAGAATTGATGTCATTTTACTATTCATGAAGAATTTCTTCCAAAAATACCCTCAAAAGACTTTGAAAACATTTTTACTCATTTTGTTACAAGTGAAGTTTGCAAGTCTTTTGAGGGCATTTTCAGAAGAAATTCTTCATGAACAATAAAATGACATCGATTCTCAATTATTTTACAAAAGTATCACTAATTCTCAATTAACAAGAATTTGACGACTAAATCTGAATTATTTGGAAAAGTATCAATAAAAACCAATTTTCCCCTATTCTATCTATTTATACTATATATAAAGCGAGGCGCCCCTTGAGAAAAGTGTCAATTTCTATGCTTGCCTTCCCCAAAAAGCCCTTATATTTCATCGTTAAGGCTTCATTAATATATGGGTTAAGAGTTATACCTCCCTTTATTCGTTTGGAACTCAATTACTTGTAAAACTATTCCCTCCCATGTTTTTCCTTACCATCTGTCCACATACACACGATACTACACGTTCACCCTGTTGGTGTGTAGAAAGTGAGCTTTCGAAGAGAATGTTATATAAATATAAAACTTCCTTTTTTTTTCTTTTCAACAATGTTAGAATGCCCTCTAACCGCATATCAGCATTATATAATGGGAAGCATTTTGGACAACATACCAAAAAAGAGAATTATTTTTAACCTTATAATGCCTAGTTATAATACATTTCTCTAGACATGAATTAGTATTCCTATTATTTAGTTTATAGAAAATATCTTTCAATAATCCCTTGGATGTTCTAAATAATTACTTAAATTCAACGCCTCATTTGGCGTTCGTTTTGGAATTCATTCTCCAAATGAGTTTGTAGAAGTTGAAGAAATGTTAGGTTTGATGTTCGGTGAAGGACGATTGATTCTTGCAGAGCTTGTAAATATTTCAAGTTTGTCATTGTTTTAACTTAAAAAAAGTTTTACAATTATGTTATTGTCTTATAAAAGAGTCTTTAAAACAACTTTCAAGTGTATTTTTCAAAATTTAAGATATTATAAGTGTGCCATTGCACTTTTGCAAAACTCATTTTGAAATTCCAGAAACGTTTGTTAAGCCAATTCCTTTTTTGCAGTGTATTTTTTAAAACTCATTTGGGGAAAACTTATTCTCCTAAATGGAACCAAACACCCGTTTAAGTGCCCCTCAAACTCATAACCCCTTGTCCAAAACCAATACCAAGCAACGACTCCTTAGCAATTTCAATATTTTACAATTTAATTTCTAATGTCTCTCATATTACTGTCAAAACTCTAATAATCTTTCATACTAGCAAGGTGGCCCGTGCGTTGCACGGGCAAATAGATTTATGTTACTAACATAAACCATAATCATTTATAAATTAAAATATAAAAAATAAGAATCTTCAAACAAATAAAAACTAAAATTTCTTTTTGTACGATCAAACCCAAAAAGAGAACAGATGAAACCAAGGTTCAAATGCTGCTGAGAAGTGAAAAATATAAAAAGAAACGAATGTTGAAACAAAAGAAAGTCCATCCAAGATTCTCTTTATGAATCCTCGGATGGATTAACTCCCAAAGTGAGGCAATTTGTAGAGTTGGAGTTTCTTGAGGATTATACCATGATGGAAGAGGGCAGCCATCACATGGCTTTACCTTTTACTCCTTACAGTTTCTTATGTATTATTGGTTGTCATTCTTATTGGGGCCTTCACTCTAGTTACAACCTTTGATGCAATGGCTGCACTATTTGACCTAGTTGGGTTCTCTGCTGCATTGTTCTACCTTTACTTAGTTCCTATTTGGGTGGCGAGTCTTGTGATATCTACTGGGGCCTTCACTCTAGTTACAACCTTTGATGCAATGGCTGCACTAGTTGACCTAGTTGGGTTCTCTGCTGCATTGTTCTACCTTTACTTAGTTCCTATTTGGGTGGCGAGTCTTGTGATATCTATTGGGGCCTTCACTCTAGTTACAACCTTTGATGCAATGGCTGCACTAGTTGACCTAGTTGGGTTCTCTGCTGCATTGTTCTACCTTTACTTAGTTCCTATTTGGGTGGTGAGTCTTGTGATATCTATTGTAGAAGAGAACTATGTTGGGGTGAAGGCACTTGTGATAGCAGTCGAGCTCATCAGAGGTAGAAAGCTTCAAGGATTTGCTCTCGTATTGCTTTTAGAACTCTTAACCAGTCCTATTTCTCTCTTGTTCAATCTCAATGCATTTGATGATGAGCTTGGTTTCATGGCGCAGCTTACTTTCGGATTTGTCACAACCTTTTTCTTTTGCATAGCAAAGCTTTTTACCTTTGTGGCATTCACTGTTTTCTATTATGACTGCAAGAAGAATCATGGAAAGCAGATTGAAATGTGCTTGGAAAAGGATGACATCTTATTGGGCCCTCAATTCCTTGAAGTCGCTGTTATTTAGGTTTTTAATGCATTTGTGTAATTTTTTGTTTCTTCCCTTTGGTTTCTTGTTGTACGATATGTTTCTAATTTAAGAGAAGGATTGAAAAATGGTTTTGTGCATCTCCAATATCTTCAGATATGTTCAAGAGGACTTACAAGTAAAGCAATTCCAAAGGTCTCCTTCGCTGTTACACTCTCTTGTATGATACTAAGGGACTGCACGTGCGACATATGTAGCAAATTACAAAATAGAAATTTGTAAATGTTTTTGTGGGGTCCACTTAAAAAAACACTACGTGTAAAAGCAAGAGTGTAAACTATATGACATTCTATTCGGTTAGTTATGCTGACACGATATAACAAATCTGTAAAATAGAAAAAAACTTAGAGGCATTTTGGAAATAGAATTTCAGGCCCGAATCTTGCCTCCTTCCTTTATATATTAGTATAGATTTGGGCTCTAAGACTCATCAATTTTGTTGCTAAGAAATTGGTTAGAATGAATTAGATGTGAACAAAGAAATGGGGTTCTTGATCCCGGATCAATAAGACTGGACCCACAAAATTAGGTAACTTGGTCACACACACCTCCCTCAGTTAAAATTATCTATCTAGAATGTGGACAAGGGGAAACCTACTTGGCCTAAACATTTCCCTTCGCTTGATCGAATAATTCCACAAGAAAAGCCAAGTGGTCATTTGTCATTCGTCAATGCAAGGCAGAAAGGAGGGTCACCTAATCTTTTAAAACTGGTGTACTTTTGTCTTTGGTGTTTTTTGGGAAGAGTTATATGGATGGATTTATGTGAGATGTCCTAATTACTCATAATATAATAACATAGGTGGCCTTTCACTCTCAAAAACTAAGGCCTCATTTGGTGTTCATTTTGGATTAGGAGCTCAATCTGGAAAATTCGTTCTATGCACTCATTACAAGAATGAGTTCGTAGAAGGTGGGTTCGATGATTTGGTTCAGGCCTATTCACTTTTTGTAAAGTGTCAAATATTACAAGTTTGCCATTGTGTAATTATAAGTTCGCTACTGTTCTAACTTTAAAGTTTTTTTTTTTTATAAAAGACAATTTTATCTTTTCTCAAGAAAAATATATTTGATTGAAGATTTCAAGTGTGCCCATTGAGCTTTACATATATTACAAATTTGCCACCGATTGATCTTAATTCCAAAAGAAAAACCATCTGGTCATTTGTTAGTCCTTGATGTAAGGCAGAAATGAGGGTCACATAGACTTTGAAAATTGGTGTACTTTTTCTTGGTGTTTTTTGGCAAGAGTTATATGGGTGGATTTATGTGGGATGTCTTAATTGGAGTCAAAACCTTGAATAATTAGCAATCTGCTTAACATGCTACCCAAGAAAATAATAAACTGCATGAAAATATATTATCAATCTAATATTTCTGACCTATTTTATCCCAAAACAGTTTAGCTTGGGAGTCAGACCAACAGTTGGGTCTTACTGTTTTTAACCTCTTTTGAGTGAATTTTTAGTATTTCTATTATGGGATATTGACAGTATAAGTTTTCATTTCCAACTATACCTACATAGTCACACATACTTGCATGGAATTGTCTCAATTTTCATTGTCTTGGTTACATGCAAGAATGGGCTAGCCTGTTGGGCAGCAGCCTCCCATACTCCTAAAGGGTGGCTAAGCCCAAGATTAGAGCCCAAACATTCCATATCATCTATTAGGGTCTGGAATTTAGTGGACTTGCAATAGAGGACCAAAACTGATACCTAACTGTCTGGTATCACAGATTAAGGCTTGATCCAATCTATAAGCCCATATAGAATAAAAGCCCGATTCCTGAACCATCTATGGCACCCGATAGCCTATCATATACTTGAAAGACTGACGGCTGATAGACTATGGGCCTTCCAATAGGGCCTGCATTAGCAGACTAATTTTCCTTGGCTTACATAATTCAATAATAAGACAGACCGGATAGATTGCTTACATTAGCATTCTAAGTTTCTGACTACACAAGTTTATCTGGTGTCATGCCTTGGTTGGTATTCAACTCTTAGGAGTTGCTCTCACATTTCCTCAAACTAAAAAAGAGGAGGGAATTTTCAAAGAAAAGCAATTTTTGGAAATGGATTTCTCGTTTTCAAAGAAAATGATTCCCCAAAAAAGGGATTTCCAAATTAGATGATTTTTTCAAAAATTGGTTTAACCCAAATTCCATGCATCTAACTCTTTAGCAACAATCAAATAGAACTCCAATTTAGGTTCAATATCATATTTATATTAGGGTTATTAACTTAAATTACCAAAATACCCCCAAGTCCTTTAGTGACCTATTATGGTCTAACTTAAACCATTATTTAGGTCAAAGGTCTAACCGCCAAATTCAGATTGAACCTTCACCCAATTAGATCCCCTTTTAATCCTAATTAATTAGCTTTCAATTAATTAAGAAATTACTATTTTACCCTTAATGAATTTCTAGGGTATCATACACCATCTCTAGGGGTGCAATGGCGGAACCACCTTATATTTTAATTAAAATTTTTTTAATTAATATTTTTTTTTCTATATGTTTTAATTGAAATTTCTATTTTGCCCCCTCTAAAATTTCTATTTTGCCCCCTCTTGGCCACATTTCATCTGCGGTTTTTACGTGACCACATAGTATATGCGGATTGAATAAAACCGCATTATATATGCGGTCACGTGCAATTTTTGCAATTTCACAAATACTTGGTTTCTGAGCCATTTTTACCACCCTACCTCTCTCTAGGAGAGTCGTTCTCCTCCATTTACCCTCTGTGGTTTGTTTGATTTACTTCAACTCATGTTTTAAAACTGAGTTGGAAGAATCTAGAACCCTAATTTGGCATACCCTTGTGACCTCCCATGCCCTTGGGTTTGCCTATAAATAGAGCACCTCTCCTCAAGCAAATGGCTGAGAATTGAAGCTAGAAGAGCTCCAAGAGAAGAAGGGAACCCCTATCTCTCTGCTTTCTGAATCCAAGGTAAGTCTCTCCTCTCTCCTTTTCTTTTCTTAAATTCTAGGGTAATCTAATCTTCTCCCTTTCTGTAGAATAAAGCCTGCATGTGTTTGTAACCCCATACCAATCTCCGAGTACCTCAAGTATCCTCTCTAGCCGTAAAACGTGAAGAGAGAGCTAGGGGAAAGGAGAACAGGAATTGATCCTTAGGTTAGAACCCTATTATGTTATGATCTCTTATATATATGTTTTTTAATATTCAGTTTGTATTGTGTTATTATGATTTTATTCTGAATCTGGAGGAATCCCATGGATCTATGCTGTTCATAGCATTAGATTCTCTTTTCCTCCTAAAAGTATTGATTTTTCACACAATGAGATTCACTTGACCAACTTCTTTCTTTTGGTTATTATAGGCTAAGATTTTGGATATACCATGATCAATATGATAAATCTGAGATCAAAAGCCTTAATCTCTAGGGTTTCATGAAGTGATTTTAAATTGTTTTAATCTTGATCGAAAGAGGATCATATGGTTTAAACTCTCCTGTTTTGATGTTTTTTCATCAACACGGATGTATTTGGTTTATTTCTCCCAATTAATGAGAGATCTAAGCCAGATCTGTACCCTAAATAGTTACAAGTCTTTTCCTTCAAGGTATTTTTCAAAAGATTTCAATTTCTATCATGTAGTTTCAAGATTTCAAAGATTTAACCTAAAGCTAATTTTCCAATTTTAACTTTTGGTTTACTTTCTTCGACGTTTATTTTGATTTTTTATTCAATCATGAAACCCTAGAGAGGGTGTGTTCATATGAAAGGTCTAGAATTAATTGGATCATTTATATGGAAACACCATACATTCTTTTGTTCTTTTTCTTTACTTTTGACTTAATTTTTATTAACAAGCAAGTATTTCAATCGTGAACAATACTTGGCAACCACCTTGTGTGGATGAATAGGGGTGCCTAACACCTTCTCCTATTCATAACCTAATCTCCTTACCCATCTTTAGGTTTAATCTTAAAATAGAGTTACTTTTTAACTCTAATTCTGCCCTTTTTTTTATTTTATTTGATCATTTTGGTGTCCATTCACACTTAAAAAGGAATGGTGGTGATTCCTTCTTTTTATTAATCCCGTGTGATGATTAGAAAGTCATTGAATTGATTTTCCATGTCTCACAACTGGCGACTCCACTAGGGACTTGTGGATTTAAGCCATGATTTGTGTATTTGTTCATGTTTTGTTTTTATTTTGAATGCTTGCTATTTTGTTTGTTTATATTGAGTATGTTTCATGTGTTTTAGATCTGATTTTATATGATTAGAGACTCATGAGGATAGGGCATATATGTGTTGCTTGGTTGTATCTAGAATCATGTTTAGGGGCTTATCTTGTCACATGCTTACTTGCTGTATTTTTATGATATGACAGCATCTGGCGGCATCTTGCATAGGTGATGTTAATGAGTGAAACATGGGCTGATGGTTGATTTTTTTTGGTGCATGTAGATGGATAGAAGCATGTTTTCATGGCTAGGACGCATAGAACATGCTGTAGACTGTCATGCCCTTAGTAATTGGTGTGGCAAGCTTTGTGGGCCAGAATTATTGGATTTCTTAAGGTGGATCTTGTTTATATTGGATAATTTTGGATGATTGGCTGATTTTAGGGGGTTAGGTACATGGAGACACAAGTGATAGTTTCTGATAGTTTGACTGTGAGTGCAAGCATTGGTTATTTTTAAAACCTTTTAGTACATGAAATATTAAACATAACAAGCACTGATATATAATCTCTATTTGGCCCCTCTTTTATTTTTCAGTCTCATGAGTATCTCAGTATCTCTGCAAAATTTATTTAGTTTACTTGAAATCTATAAGTTTGCATATGACTCCTCCTGATTGTATTTCAATGGAATTTAGTTTGGATCTTATAGTTGGTATTTCTCACGCATCATTTTATAGGTGATCTGTCTGATATTTTTAATGCTCAGGGGGTTCGATCCTTAATGGATTGGCAAATTCCTTTTGTCCATTGTATTTCATGGTGAGACAATTTAAGGAAGTAATGCCAACAGAACAGCCCTGTGACCTAGCCTATGAATTTGGAGATGGGCTCCTGGACATGCATGTCCCTCGAGGCTTCCCAAAGCCAGGTACCTGAGCTAACTAAATCTTTAATATAAAAAGTCCAAAATTAGATTGAAGTCTATGACATGAACTTAGAATGTGCTACATTCGTGCATTTATCTATGCATGCCTCTTTCTTCATATTTTTTAGTCTTTGTTTGTTTTTTATTACTCATATAACTATTTATCTTTTTTTTTTTTTGTTCAATTTTGAATTGTTGAAAAACCAATAATATGCATGACTTAATTGAAGAGTTTGCAACTTCTTCCTGAAATAGCTTAAGGATTTACATATATACATGCATACATTCATATATACATACTTCCATGCACTCATGCATATGTATATACACACAAACATGTACACATAGTATAGAGAGATTTTGATTGGGGATGGTGCATTGTTGTTTTGGGTTTTGGGGGGGGGGGGGGGGGGGGGGGGGGGTGGGGAGGGAGGGGTGAGGGGGAAGGGGAGGGGTGCTCGTGCGGAAGAGAATATTGACAGGGGAGGATGGGGAGAGTTTTTCTTTTCTGAAAGGATAGATAGAGAGAGAGAGAGAGAGTTTGTGTATTTGTGTCTATTTCCTTTCCGGTTATATTGATGGTGAAAGAGACCATAAAGTGTGGTAAGATTTGGTTGGTGAAAGACTATAGGATGTGGTGTGTTGTGTGTATCATGGGATGGACCTGTCTATGATTGTGGTGAACTTTTCAATATAAAGGTTGTTTTTTTTTCTTGGGAAATTTTATATATTAATCTAAGAGCAGGATATTATGAGCTGTAGTCTGGCCAATATAGTCAAACTTTTAAACATTAGAAAACAAGAGGATATTGATGGGGAAGGATGAAGAGAGAGAGTTTTTTTTTTCTTTTTTTTTGAGAGGATGGATAGAGAGACAGGTTTTTTTTTTGTTTTAATTTAAATTTCCTTTCCTGTTATATTGATGGTGGGAGACCTTACAGCGTGGCAAGATTTGGTTGGTGAAAGACCATAGGGTGTGGTGTGTTGTGTGGACCATTACATGATCATGGTGAGCTTTTCAATAATATGCTATTTTTTTTTGGAAGTTCAATAAATTAATCTAAGAGCAGGATATTACACTAGCCATTATCTGGCCAATATAGTAAAACTTTAAAACATCAGAAAACAAGAGGGGGATGTTAAACTTCCAGAAAAAGTAGTAGTGATCAATAGCAAAATTTGCCAGTAAATTTGCTATACAGTTTGCTTCTGGAAAATTCTTTACAAATCTAACTTTGTGAAGGGAGTAGAAAAGAGCAAACATGTCATTGAGGATGCCATCAATGTACCATGGTCTTGTAGTAGCTTCAGGATGCCTGAGGAGGTGGGTGATGATTTCGGAATCATTCTCCAAATAACCCAATTTGCCTTCAAGTAATCAAGTAATATTTCTTCTTCTAAAACAGCAAGTGCCTCTGCCTGTGCAACCAAAAAAGTTGTAATGCCGATGTTTTGATGCAAGTTGAAATTCTGTTTAATACATTTGTACCCATAATCTGTGGTGGGGAATTTGCACATAGCGTTGTTATATTATTCCCCCCCCCCAGGTTTTTTGCTAATTTTGATTGATAAGTATGAAATTCTTAACATCTAGTTGTAATTAGTTTCTCCTCCTCCTCTTGTGACATTGCAGTCAAACACCCATGGCCGTTCAATGATCATGTAGTCGTATATATTCGCCATGTTGGACCAGGAACATTGGTCGGGCAAGCATGGCAAGAAGGAAAAGCATTGGAGCAAGTGCCTAGAAAACTTTGTGGTGAGATTTTGATGGTGAAGGATTATGCTGTTGGTGGACAACATCACTAAATGGAAGGTTTTTTTTTTTCCGTGTACAAATTTGGCAGTTTAGCAATCAGAACATCTTCTAAATTTATATGATGATTCAAATCCCCCTGCATGCATGGGGGGTAGTCTTAAGGATTGAAACCAATTCGGCATGCAGGATTCTTTGCACTTTTGTGGTGCTATGCTGACGGTCCATTCACCCTGAAAACTAAGGCGGGGATGTACGGTAGCTAATTTATGGTTTAATTCGAATATTCCGCAGCAGGGAGAAAGCTACTATGGTTACACTTGGGGGGGGGGGGGGGGGGTGGGGTGTTGGTTATGGGGGGTAGTCTTAAGGATTGAAAACAATTCGGCATGCAGGATTCTTTGCACTTTTGTGTTGCTATGCTGACGGTCCATTTGCCCTGACAACTAAGGCGGGGATGTACGGTAGCTAATTTATGGTTTAATTCGAATATTCCGCAGCAGGGAGAAAGCTACTGTGGTTACACTCGGCCGTGCGGCTGGGGGGGGGGGGGGGGGGGTGGGGGGGTGGGGGTGGGTGGGTGGGTGGGGTCGGTGGTTATGTTTGTAGCCCCTTTCCTCCCTTTTTCCTTACCCCAAAATCCTATAAAAAAAATCTATATTAAAAATCTTGAAATTGGAGAATTAATCAATTTTGAAGCATCATCTATATTAGATTTGGTTGCAAGTAGTGTGTTTTCATCTAGACCATCCATCACTTTGAAAGCTTTATAGTAAGGAGCTTTATGAAAAGGAGTGGGCCCCGGAGAGAGGATATCAAAACAGATGTGGATTATCAGATACCAAATCGATGTTGATTGAGCACACGGACTACGTTATTAGTTACAACTTCGAGATACTGAATCAAGCCTTTTTATCAACAAATCTATGATCCTCATTGGACGGTCTTTATAGATTGATTAGCCGATGGATTAAGTTTGAGACAGATTGTTGACCTAGTAGCTACTCAGTTACTGCCAGGGCGACGTATAGAATAACCATTTTAATTTGATTTACTGTGTTTTATCTTCTTTTATTCAGTCCGTATGAACTGTCACTCGCTGGTTCATCTCCTTTCTCCTTCCATGTCTTTCCTGGAAGTCTGATCCAACCCTTTGCAGATCCCCCCGACTTTGTTCCCAAAACAACGAAATTAAGGGAACCCCATTTAATTTTATCATCCAAAATGTTGCCCCAAATGCAATCTCTTAGCACGCTCCAATTACCTTACGTTTTCCCCACATCTCATTTATCCACATCAATCTCTTTCTCAACTGTAATTTCTGCAACTAAACAATTTAAGATAACCCATTTGAATCTGTCAAAGAAAAACCCATCTGCCAAACTCCAGTTTCAGCCTCTGAAATGCTCGGTTTCTGTATTATCAGAGCCAAGCCGAAGGGAATTGCAGAAAAGACCATTCCCTGCTGAGGTTTCTAGAACAATTTTAGAGTTGTCTTCCATTGGTACCCTTTCTACGTTAACGCAAGAAGGTTGGCCCCTGGGCGTCAGTGTTCGCTTCGCCGTTGATCCGGAGGGGACGCCCATCTTATGCTTGACTGACTCTAACAAGATAGTCTCAGCTGATGGGAGGTCTAGCTTACATGTGCAGGTGATTTTGTTTGATAAATTTTTAGTTCATTGTTCTTCTTTTTTATTGGATTTTCCGGTTTATGAGATGTTTATTTATTTATTTATTTTTTAAATTTTGCAAGTAAGAAAAAGAATTAGTTGCTGTGATTTGCTTTACACCAGTTAGAGCAGTGTGGGTTGCGGGCTTTGCAGTGTACACTTCAAGGCAGCCTTATAAAACCAGAGGAAAGAATTGTTTTGAAGGTGCAATTTCTCCTTCGTCTTTCTATATTTTGAGAATATTGTTTGGCTTATTATCATTTGTTATTTTGAGTTTTATTGATGGCATAGATGCGTTTTGGATGAAAATCACTTCTAGATATAATATAGTGAGTGTAGTAGGTTACATTGTCATTCTTCACACATTTGGTCCATGATTGACAGCTAAACAATACTCATTTATGAAGGGGGAATAAGTTTTTGGGTGTAAAATTTAATGGTTCCTTTGCTAGTGGTGGCTCAATATGAAACCTATTTATGTATTGAATCCTCTTTGTCATCTTTGTTTTGTTCTTCGCACTATGATCATCTTCATTCTGCAATTATAATCATTCAAATCTTTATCCAACTTTTATGGATATGCACATGCATCTTTTTCTGTCAATTCACCATGTTTGGTGCCATGTCCACCATGAAAATGTGAATTTTTTTTAAAAGAGATTTGTGAAGGATTTGGTGAAAGTTTACTGTTGGCTGTACTTCATCTGACTTCAGGATCAGAGTCACATGATATGAATACAAGAACAAAGTTTTCATATTCATTTGTTCTCCACTTAGATTGTTGCATTCGTTTTTTCCTTTGTTTCTTACAGCACGGTTCCTTTCTAATTTACTTCTTCAAGATGGTGTTGATGTCTTAACTAAGTGGGAAATTTGGTCTTCCACAGTCTGCTGCAGAGTACTCCTAGGCAGTAGCAAGGCTGTTGATGGGAGTAGGAATTCATGGTTCTAGGACTATTTGTATCTTATTATAATGCAACCTACCATCTTATTAATCTTCATCAAGCTCCATGATCATCTTTTAATTGCCAGTGACTCATTTATATCTTCATTGTTATCACTGTTATCACAGTCTCAGCCTCAACTGAATCCTATGCTACATTATTCACCCTTTGGAGCCATATATACCCTCAATCACGAGCTTGCAACAAGATATCAGGATTTTGCATGAATGATCATGAAAAAATTTCTGTTGGCGGCTAACATTCTCCTTCATTTGGATTTTGTTCTAGAAGTGAAAGGGTAACATCATAAGCGTAAAATGGAACTATTTTGTTTTGATCAACCTCCCTTATGTTATGGAATATTTAAGTGTGTCTCGATTTGTTACCTTTAATTATTAAACAAATTTGCAAATGGGGTGTTGTGATAATCTCCTTTTCTCTCTCTCTTGCTTTTCACAGAAGCTTAAGTCAATATGGGTTAAGAGGTTTCGTGAAGAAGTGAATGAGGACAGCCTATATGTGATTGATGTTGAACAAGTGCTTCAGATGGGAGATCAGTCAGAGGTATAGTGGTGGGGTGTGCATGTCGTGTAATTGGCAAACATTTTCTTGGATAGTTTATGCTGAAATTTTTGTGCATCACTTCTTTTTAGTCTCTTGGTTCATACAATTAATGATAATAATTTCAATGTCCAGTACTGGTCCTTATATTGGAAACATATTATGCGGTATTGTTTTAAGAGAAACATACTGTGCTGGATATTTATTGCAGGATGGTGTCTGGGTGACCTCATCAGAATATAGAAATGCAAACCCTGATCCCCTACGAGATGTTGCAGAAGAGATTGTATCTGAGATCAACGCCAAATACATGGAAGATGTCCATCGTGTTTGCAACATTTATGTGGATTTGGACTTCCAGGTTCACACCTTTGTTAGTGTTACTTTTTTCTTATAGTCTTATAAATTAAATTGAAAGAATAACTTTCAAGAGAATTTCTAACAGATTACATGCATCAAAAGAATTGTTTACCGATGTTTATTATGACATATGGCACATATGCTGCCTGATAGAACTACTATTCAGTGGTCTCACCTTGTAAGCTCTGAGGCCCAAGATTGGTGTGAAGTTACCAAGGCTGCTGCTTATGTTTGATTGTAGGAGTGATTATGGAAAGTATTCTAAATCACGCTGATTGAAGAGTAATAATCTTTTCATTTTCAATTTACTGTAGAAGCTTTTTAAATCTTTATGTTAGCTACTAAAGTAGTTATACTCATAAAAAAAAACTGAAGTAGTTATACATGTCCCATTCGTCAAAAAATATAATCCGCTTGCCCATTTTACTTTTTTTTTCTTCTTATTCTCTCTCTTGTTACTACTGTGGGGTTGAATTTCATGGAAACAGCATGTGGTATCAGGGTTATACCTTCCTCCACATTTATTTAATAAGCTTGTGTCTACGGTCTACCAGCATGCCTGACCCTGCAGCCACCCATCCCAACCCTCAAAAAAACAAACAAACAAACAAAAAAGAAAAGAGAGAGAGAGAGAGAAAGAGATAGAGAGAGAGAGAGAGAGAGAGAGAGAGAGAGAGAGAGAGAGAGAGAGAGAATATCTCTTGTTAGTGTCCTGGGGAAAAATGAATAGATATGTTTCTTCCTGCATTTTGTTTCTATTTTTTAATAATTATCCTCCATAATCTGCTATGAATTTGCTTCCTGTTCCTCAGTTCTGAAAATCAATATGTTTACAGTTTCACTATATATGCAAAATCCAGTTTATTTGATTTGAATTCCCTGTTTTGGGATCAGATTTGTGATATTTATTGGATCAAGTATTTGAATTTTTGAAGACATGCTTCAAATGAAAATTTTGTAGAGTATGATTTTGTTGAGTTGATACTATGTAGTCTTAGATTGTTAGGATGAACTTTTGTAGTTATAAATGTAAGAGGGGATTCTAGAGGCATATGAACTATATTGCCAAATTTGCGCCACTTTTGTCAATGAAATGAGCTGGCTTGGCATATCTAAAGTGAGACTGCAATGTGGTAGTCAACTAGGATTTGTTAGTAGGGTTTTTAGTAATGGAAATTAGGAGTCAATAATCACTATCAAAGGTTGACTGTATGGCCTGTTAACGAGGGGTTTCAAAATCTTGAAATAAGAATTTAATATGTGATTCTTTATAAAATCTGTGTTTTCGTTTGAACAATAGAGTCTTACAGCCAGATTATACAGCACTTTAGATATGTAAAGGAAAGAATCAAGTTTATGATGGGAGTTGTCTTAGAATCATACAATTCATTTCTTCTCTAAGTCCACTCATGATAGAGTGCTTTTCATTTTTCATGCAGGAAGGTGATGGTATGTGAAGGGAATCCGACCAGATTCCTATAGATCGCTAAGAGCAATAATGAAGAAAAACAAACAAAGAAACACAGATTTTATGTGGTTCACCCCAGAATAGGGTTACGTCCACGGTCGCCGTTTTTCACTGTCATAAAATAGAATAATACAATAGATGACAACAAGAACAGGGATATACCTAATGCAAAGTGCAATACCCAAAATACCCTCTTGCAAATTTTTGCCTCGGGGGCTCCACCTCCGAACCCCCACCTTATAGACAAGGGGGCACTGCCCCCCTGCATCCCCCAACGAGCTCACCGTTGAGCTCAACCAGCGAGGCTGTGGCTGAGTGTCCAATATTATCAGGCTCCACAAACCTCAATAGTATGTCTCATTCCTTTACTATGCGGTGGATATTCAATTCCACAACATTTGAAAAATTGGTAGGGGTTTTTTTTGTTGGAGGAATCGAAATGAGCTAGCTCAAATATTGTTACTTTCTGGAGTTGTTTATCTTTGTCTTGCTGGATGGGCACTTGTTTTTTCCTTAAAGTAACCATCTTAAGGAATTTATACACTGTTTCCTTAATATATGAGAAAGAAAGTCCATGTATCATGGTATTGATCACAAACTTTTCAATTTATGGTGCTTCATTTGTCTATATATACTTGCATGTTTTTTGCCTTAATTTTGGTTGATTAGGCTGCATCATTTTCCTGTGTTTAAGGATAACTCATTCTAGAGTAAAACAAACTTTAACAATTGGAAGTATGTAATTGGAAGCTTATTTGTTGTGACAAGCTTCATGGAGGATGATTTATGTTCAATTTTAAAAAACTTTCCTTTCAGAATTCTGGTCCTACTTTTATATAATCTTCTAGGATTATCAGGCAAAATCTCCAAGTAGTCATCTGGCCCAATTAGCGTTCAATTCAAGTGAAATGAAGGTCAGCGGCGGTATTTGCATGGTAGAATGGATAAAAAAAAAAAATGATCCTAAGAGCATGTTCATGTTGATGTCTTGTAGAAGGTTGGTTCTCAGATTTGGATTTTCAATTAGTTCTGTTTTTGTTTATCCTTATCAACAGCAGAAATACCTCATTTCTTGCAATTCTTAAAAGTGTAGATGCTTTGGCTGTCACTCACTGGGAGACTTTAATGCTATCTTCTTGATGCATATGCAATTTTTTTTTCCTCTTAATTAAGTTTCAGCTATCTATCTGTAATTGGAATCTTGGAGGAGCCCCAATAGGTGATAAAATTGGAGAGCTGGTTGAGATGGTTTGAATTGTCAAAAAGTTAGCTTTATAGGTAAGTTTGAGCTGGGTCAAATTTGAAAGGGCTAAATTTTAGACCAAAAACGACCCATATTGAGTTTGTTAGAGAAGATCTATGAACATATGGTTTAGAGAACTTAAGTATTTTGACTGGTTGAGATTTTGCAACTAGATTCATGTTTTTATCTCTTTTTTAGGATAATGCATTCCTGTTAATGCTATTGATATCTATCTATAACTGGAAAGATAAAGAACAAGACTTGACTTTTGAAACTAATCCTTTTATGTTCTTTGACTTCTGTCGAAAGTTGGATTTTGTGCTTTTGATGAAATGCAAAATGTTGTCAATGTTAGTTAATTTTCTCAACTTAGCGTGCCTGACCATAGTAAATAACATTCAGTTACTCTTTTAAGCCCATTTTGTTGTTGAAAAACATTTGGTCCTTCTGGAGAGTACTTTTAAGTATTTTGACATAAGTAAAAGTTTCTTTTAACTGTGCAATTTTGATGTCCTATTGAATGGTTTGAAGGAATTGATTTTTCTTGTGGTTAAAGGATATATTGGGAGGCAAGATGGTTTTCTTTCTGAGAAAGACTTCTGAGGGTCTTTTGGTGGTTTACCTAGGAAGTTTGGCCATTTTATCAGAAGGCTTATGATTTTATTGTAAAAACAGGATAATTATTGTAACTCATTCACCAATTTGTTTTCTGATTTCCTAAACGGATAGAATATACATTGACCTATTGTTTTTGGTTTCTATTGTGTGTTTTTTCTTTAAATGAGATACCGTTCTTACATGGCAGATCTCAGAAGCAAAGATGGTATGGGTTGATCGTTTAGGATTTGACATGCATCTCTACTCTCGACAGAAAGATACCTTTGAGGTTCGTATTCCATTCCCTAGGGAAGTTTCAAACGAGAAGAGTGCAAAATCATCATTCAATTGTATGGCTCAACTAGCTTGGGAAGCAGAGAAGAACTATCCTGTCCCAGGTTTTGAGAAGGTGAAGCTATTGAAACAGATCAGGAGCAGCTAACGTTTAGGTACTCTTGTGGACTCAACATTATGCATTGTTGCATGGTTATATCTCAACATGTTTATCTGTTGATTTCCATGAACTCTTCTGTAAAGCAAACAACAGAGATTAGATTCACTATGCCGGTTCAGTTTTGATTAAATATCCATGTTAACTTTTGTTATTGATGAAGTTGTACTTGTTAGGGATATCCTTGTATGCTATGTACCGTAATTGCTCAAGCTTCATGACATGGAAAATTGCTTTCCTGACAGGACTAGCATGTACATTTTGATCTTTGGAAAATATTTTCCTAGCTTAATCTCCTGGATCTACATTTTTTCATTTTCATGGAAAATAGCATCTGTATTATTGAAGGCACTATTACGACATCTGGTGACAGTTTGAATTAGTCATAGAAAGATGCTTTGGACAGTGAACTCTATATTCTATCTAAATTGGGGCTCTTGGCCTAAACAAGTAAGCCTTTTTTTTATTTTTTATTTTGGAAGGTAAGTGTAGTGAAGGGGGACTGGGGTTGAAGGCAGGATTCGACTCTAGGCCTCATGTATGACCACCTGGGGCTTTACCGCCTAAACAAGCAAGCTGATTGGATGCTTTACTGCTAAAATTTAAGAATTATGGTCTCAACTTGTCCCATAAGCTCCTTTTTCATTTTCTTGAAATTTGACCAAAAGACTCCGCAGACATCTTTCTTTGTCTCTCAAGATTGAATTGAATCCTCCTCACGACTTCAAAGTTTACCAAACTCCCATCATGTTGTATTTTATTTTGAGCTTCTTATTTAGGACTCCAGCAAAGCAGAGTAGAATCTTTATGGTTCTGTACACCAAAAGCTTTCCCATATTTTTACAACTGAACCATGGTAATTTTTGTTTAGGCTACCTGTTAAGAGCCAACTTAGACCATCTATTATTTAAGCCCTTGCAATCACATGAATGAGGAGGCATTACTAGATCTCTAAGAATATCTACTCTTTCAAACATACAGACCCTGTGAAAAATGGTTTTTTTGTTGTTGTTGTTGATAAGTGATGATATGTATTAATATAAAAAGTATAAAGTAAGTACAAGTATGTATGATAGGCTGGTCCAGTTCATTTCTTGCTTGTTACATAATTACAGAAAAGGGGGAAAAAAATAAGAAAAGAAAGAAAGAACTGGAGAGTTGCAGAAGAGTGAACTTCAGAAACTTATTGCATCTTTATTTTCAACTTAAATATATTGAATCAACTAGAAAATAGACTAATGAATGAACACCTTTTTAAATGGAAAAAAAGGTGAAAATCAAAATATGCATTCAAAATGCTCTTCTTGGATAATCTTCTTCTTTCATCTTCCTCGTGCCTCTTCATAAGCCTCCATCCTTAATATCCTCCACGAAATATCATGCAGGGAATGTGAAGATCTGAAAGACAAATGAGATACAAACTAAACCAAGTTACATTTTTTATTGTAACCATATCTGAAGCTGGTACATACTGTTGGTATACAATGATGATTTTGCCAGCATGCAATTGAGGTGACGGCTTCTTGGGAGAAGTCAATGGTGCCGTGGCATCCAGACAGGGAATGATCAACAATCTTCACCACCAGCAGGGGTGTGGGGATGACTGCATTGGTTCCATCAGCACAGGTAACCTGGTACAGACTTCCACAGGCAGCACCATTGTTGCAAATTGCATTGCTTGCCATAGCAACCTTCACACCTTTGTCTTCAAATCCACTGCAAGAAGCTGTGAAAAAAGAAGAAAGGGTACTATAAATGATCGCATCAAATCTATGCAAGAAGAAGCTGTAAAAGGCTAGAGAAAAACAAGAAATGGTAGCAACAACTAGAATATGATCAGATTGCTGAAATATTGGTGTGAATCAAATAGGTTGGTTTGAAAAGCTTATGAATATAAGTGGTGTATAGAAGGTAGCGGTTCTGATAATTTGAGCTGTTTCCATGGCAAGGAAGCAAAACAGAGATGCCAATATGGCTAGGAAGAGGGACTTAAGCAATGATGGAGCTGTGGTTTAAGGTTATTTTTTGAACCGAGTATTGACAGCACTGAAAATGGTGAAAGAAATGATTGGGTGTGGGGATGGAATGCCAAGTAATAACAGATTAGTAGTAGCAATGGAAGGTGGTGATACAGGTTGAGGATGGCAGTATTTATGGGTTTTCTACATATGCATAAATGTGATAAATAATCACCTCTTGCATTGTACAAAGTTTCAGATGTGAGTTAAATCTCTTATGTGTTGGTGATTTAGCTAAATAAAAGTTTGTCCTGCACATGAACAAGTACGTCTAATTTGGAACGAGCTGCTCACGATTTCTAAGTCGAGGGATGACATGCTGGACTCGCTTACCTGGATTCCTTCGAATACGGATGAGTTCAAACACCTCCGGTAGTGGATTGGGGAGGAATTGTGTGGTTTAACCTAAATATACCAGGCTTCTCACTCATGAAAGATTGATCAAATATGGAGTGCTAAGTAGATCAAGATGCATTTTTTTGCAAAGCAGGCTCAAAGACGATTCAACACCTTTTCTTTGAATGTGGCTACTTCAAATCTCTTTAGCAGCAAGTGTTAAGATAAAATGGTATCAATAGAGGTGTCGAATGAATTCAAATCGTTGGAGGAGCTATTAAAGTCTATAAAATGGGATTTTTTCATCGTTTTGCGGGACCGTTTCATATGGTGCCACTCAGTGGTACCGGGATGAAACATGCGGATGGATGCCCCTTTTCAATAGGGGGCTTACATCCCATCCGGTGGTTTCATGGTACCACTAGATTCTTGCTCTAGAGGAAATGCATTCTTGTTTTGCAGGGAAGGAAACGAAATCAAAGGAAATACCATACAGCAGAGAGTTTATGGAAAGGTAGGGGCTTATAGATATAGGGCGCAAGCCTAGCCTTGCTGGGTACAACTGGAGGCTTTTGATTACTATGTTGGGTTATTCCCACATATTGCACCTATTTCATATCAATACAATATTGGCTTATCCAAAAAAAAGGTATGTCTAACATATAAATTTGTGCATCCAAAGTCGACTATAATTGGGTGATTTATATTACTATTCCTTAGTATAAAATATTGCATCTTATACACAAACAAGCAGGGTGGAGCTACGTAGTGCTCAACCTAAAATTATAAAAAGTTCACTAGTATATTTATATAAATAAAATTTGCCCCCTCTAAATTTTTTAAATTACATTCCCACTTTCTTAACTCTCAAAATTCCTCTCTATATAAGCCGCCGCTTAGTGACCTAGGGCTGTCAAGGATAAAGATCCAAATTTGACCAGATTATTAGAATATGGATTCTAGTTTATATCCGATTATCCGAATATGGATCCAAATAACCTAGGGCTGTCAAGGATAAAGATCCAAATTTGACCAGATTATTAGAATATGGATTCTAGTTTATATCCGATTATCCGAATATGGATCCAAATAAATCATATATATTCGACTCGATAAAGATCCACTGTTTACATTATATATATGTTATGTTCTTTAGGCCTTTTAAGTCTTTTATATATTAGTATTGATGGAATGAAGGTTCCCTATAATATTTATTGTTTTAAGGTCATAACATGGGACAAATTTGAATTAATACATCCTTATTTGATCCACTAAGTTGAGGATTATAATATATTAATTTTTCTTCAAATATTATCTAATTGGATTCGAATATTGGATAATTGGTCAGATTCGAATTTGAATCGAATACGGATTCAGATGTAAAAGTTTCGTCGGATAATTGGTTTGAATTCGGATATTGGTTTTTCTTGTCGGATCGGAATTGGATCTTAGCAGATCCGTATCGTATTCGACCCGTTTATAATCTTAGTAACAACTATGAAGGATCACTCAGATATTTAATTGGATTCAGATATCCTACAACTTAATCGGATTCGGATTTAGATCTTGTCCGAACCTGACCCGTTTACAGCACTCCGTGTGACGTACAATTAAGGGATATTTACAGTTTACCCCCTTGAGGTTTCTAGGAATCCACTTTCCCTCCTGAGCAATTTTTGAAACATCAATTTACTAACTTGAGGTTTTCTATTTGTATTGGTCTCTCTGTTTAAAACCCTTAATTTAAAGATTTGACTATTAGAATCATAATACATAAATGAGAAAATGTTAATTGAAAAATTTACCCCCTTACACTCAAAAATAAGAAGCTTTATTTATACTACAAGCAAAATTGTCAATATATATATATATATATATATATATATATATATATATATATATATATATATATATATATATATATATGTTTTTTTTCTTGCCACGTACCTCACTAATATTGTTAAAATTTTAGAGAAATGCACACTTACCACCCTTCTCGTTTTTGGCAACTATAGATACCTCCCCTAATGTTTTTGAAATGGTACTTTCCTTCTTTCTATTTTGGTTGTCTACTTCATATCCATCCCTTTTGTAGATACTTTATTAAAATTTGACTATGCTTTGACAAGCATACCCTTCTTTAAAAATATAAAAAGTGAAAGATTTTGTGATTTTTATAATAAAAAATAATTTTTTAAAGGTTTGAAATCTTAATAATTTATTTAAAAATCATAGGTGATTTTACTATTTAAATTTTTATTTTTTTCTTATTTCAAATAAAAGAGGGATAAAATTAGAGGGAGCAATTGTGAGACGCCAACCCGCCCGGTCTTAGGGGGGTTCGGGTTGACTGTTTCAACCCGTGGGTCGGGTTCGGGTCATGACTTCTCAACCCGATTATAAATGGGTTGGGTTAGGGTTTGATCCCTCAATCCGAAATGACCCGATTACAACCCGATTATTTTTTTGTGTAATAGAAGTTTGGAACATTATATTAACAATATTTGTGGCTACTCAATCTTTCCTATTTTAATATAAATAATGACAAAGGATAAAGTGAAGAAAGACTTTCTACATATAAATATTTCAAATTTCTTAGCCTCTACTAATATGAATTGAGGCCTTGATGACAATTATTATATTTTAGTTCTTTTCTTCATGTTATTTTAGCTCTATTTTAATGATTGTTATGTTATTATGCTTGTTAGGTGTGCTTTGATATTAGAATGAATTAAAAAATAGAATTTTGTATAGACTTTGATATTAGAATGAATTAAAATTTTTAATTTTTAATAGTAATTTAAATTATTTAAACGGGTTGGCGGGTTGAGATATTCCAACCCGTTTATTAAACAGGCGGGTTCGAGTTGAGCCTTGGCTTGTTAACCCTCTACATCAACCCGACCCGAACCTGACCCATTTCTACCTCTAGATAAAATAGTAAAATTACATTTTATAAGTCTACAAGGGAATGTAAGTCATTTCATAAATCTCAAAAGATGTATTTATAGTTGTTAGAAACAAGGGATATAAGTGTAATTTACACGGATTTTTAAAGGTCAAACATCAGGTGAGTGGTTGTCATGCACGTGCATAACACGTGACCATTTCCAGTATTTTTGGAATGAGATCCTCTACGGTTGAGCCTGTAAATGGGCTCAACCTTAGCCAGTGGTTTCTTGCCAAGTAACACCCTCTCTCCTCTGTCTTCTACATGGAAAAATGGTTTTCACTTTTTCATTGAGTGGTTGCTTGCCAAGTTGAGCCCATTTACGGGCTCAACTGTAGATGATCCCATTCCGTTTTTGAAACGACTGGACCTTGAGCTACATTATCATCATCCGTTCCGGTGGCCATTAAATTTACTCCGGAAGATGCAGAGCTTAACGAACAAAGCAATGTTGGCGTTGCTCTTTCTTTTCTCCTACCTATCCATCGGTTCATGCCAAGGTGACTGCTCGGCGACCAACTGCGATATCGATGGCCCCCAAATCCGATTTCCCTTCAGGTTAAAGGGTAGCCTTCAACAACCACAGCACTGTGGCTATCCAGGCTTCGAGGTGGCTTGTAATGGCAGCAATACTGTGCTTCGTCTCCCCTCATCTTCAAGAGACGTCTTCATCAGATCTATCTCTTACAAAGACCAGAGGGTAGATGTATTCGACCCCGTCAACTGTGGCGCTGCTTTGTTTCTCAATCTCAACTTGTCGTCTTCTCCTTTTTATTACTTTGGCGTTGGAAAATCGTTTGTGAATATAACAGTGTTTGACTGTTCAGAAGAAGTGTTTCCGATGCCATGCATGAACGGCTCAGGACATTATATGCTCTTCTCTAGATCAGACTCAGACCTGCGGCAGAATGAATTTCTCTACTATGATTGCGAGATGGTGAAGTGTAAGGACCTAAAATTTCCTTTTTGAATTTTCACGAAGTCAAACAATTGACTGGTCAAAGTCTTTTTCTTTTGGACTTTTGGTTGATGTTGATGCTAAATACCTAACTTCCTACCCTCACATACACCAAATCCCAACTCCTCTTAAAAAAACCCTAGCCTTTCACAACACATCACTTTTTATGTTTTGTTCTTTTCTCTTAGCCGCCACTCACCCCTCTCACATCTAACCTTCTCTCTTCTCCTCTCCTTCATCCCACTCACTTCCCTTCTTCTCTCACATCTCCTTCTTATATCTTAACCTTCTTTATTTAATGTTCTTGGGATTAACAAAAGAAGACAAAAGAGGGGAAGAATATAATTTCAAGACTTCATACAAGTAAGTGGGTTTAATATATTTCTTATGAGTTTGTGCATTAATTCCTTGTTTTTAGTTGAATGATTTCCATGAAATGTTATAGATATGTTTTCCTTTTTTTTTTTACAAAAAGGAATCGAGCAGGTTAGTTTCTGCTGATATTTCTTGTGCTTTGTTACTAGTGATTAAATATGTGAAAACAACGAATTTGTTATTTTTGCTATCCAGTTAAAGTAAAAACAAATAATACACTGTGGAAACCCCTTTTTCGGTTTAAGTAAACAAGGACTCTGTTCATTGTTCTTGAACATAGAAGAGAAGAATCTCAACCACCAAGTGATGATGATGTCATCATCCTTGATGGAGGATGAAAAATCATCCGGCAATAAATATTTAAAAGAAAAAAAAAACCATGATTCATTCTTCATTCAAGTTGGAACAGTAAATGAGTTAATGTCATTATTCTTTTAGTGGAGGGTGACATCACTGTCTAAGACAACCATTTTGTTTTGGTAATGGTCTAAGACAACCATGGTTCGTTGTTTCATTCAACAAAGAATTTAATAAGACAAACACTGTTCATAGTTGTTTCATTCAATAAAGAATTTATTAAGACAAACACTGTTCATAGTCCACTTGTGAACATGATGAGGACTTCATTAAAATAAAAAAATAAAAAAAAAATAAAAAATAAAGAGGAATCCGGATGTTATGTCCATGTGCAAAACCTGTGAACTTTTAATTGCGGTTTTGTTGGGGTTTGCTTTGTTCGTCTTCAAGCATTATGGATTAATGTTCTATAATTATTTTAAAAAACCGCATTTATTTACTTTGCCCTTTATTTGCTGAATTCCATTATCAAATAGGAATGGGAAAGTGAGAAAGAGAGAGAAAGGAAGAGTTGGGGTTGGCTATTTTGTCTTTTAGGTGAAGTGGAAGAGAGATAAAGTGATTGGATTGGCTATTATGTCTTTTAGTTAAAGTGGAAGAGAGAGAAGGAGATGGGGTTGTTTCATGTACCATAACATAAGCATACACCCTATTGTTGTTTATATATTTGAAATTATATGAATTGATAAATGTTTAATAATTGTTGAAATTAAATCAAAGCATGGCATGTTGAGTTGGTAGTTGTAAATGAGACATGATTATATGGATATTAATACTACTAGTATCTTGATACTAATCTAGTACCCAGCACCAAGTGTTGTTGGGAGATATAATTTTTGTACTACTGGCACAAGTTGCTAGTTCAGTATCCAGCATTTTGAGATGTTTGGGATGATGATTAAATTGTACTGCTAGTCACGCTAGTTCAGTACCCGGTGTGTGATTAACCACTGGGATGATTGTGATGCGATTGTACTGCTAGTGGCAAGGGTTCACTAGTCCAGTACCCAATATGAAGACTGGCAAACACCTATATGGTAGTACTTTTAGTTGTGAGGCCACACACTAGTTAAGTAGTCTGTCAGGGATGTTCTATTGGGAGTGTGTTTACTGCTAGTTTATACTAGTTCAGTACCCAGTGAGGGACGCCCACTGGAAGAGGATATTGAAATGATTGTACTGTTAGCAGACATAATGCTAATTCAGTACCCAGTGTGACCTAGATGTCTACTGGGATGTGAGGATGATATTTGGTGGTTAATATTTCTTTACATTCGGTTATTTTATTTTATTTTCTGCAAGGCATATGTCCATAAAAATCACAGGTAAGTATTTCTAATACTTAGATTAAGGTTTATTTATTGTATCTCTTTATCATGTTTAATTTATTGTTCTCATGTTAGAATTCGTGATCCCTTATGTTTAACATTGTTAAAATTAAAATATATACGTAAATATGTTATGAACCCAACTTAGGAAAACTTTGCATATTCAATGATAATACTATTAAATACCTATTTGGTGTAAATATATTATTGAAATAAGGAATATTATACATATTCTCATGCGAGGTGTATTAGCCTCACTTACTGGGTTTCTTTGAGACTCATCCCTTATATTTTTACAGGAAACCAACAATCCTGAGATAATGAAATGAGGTGATAGGATGGTGATTGGTATGACGAAAACATGTTGTTTGAGATGTTATTGCCTTGGCAAGAACTTTGATGTTGATGTATTTTATGAACCATTGGGGTTCAAGATTGTAACCGGTTGTATATGGTTAAACCATGGTTCGGGTTGGTTCAATTTTTGTTTATAATTGTTATTGGTTTAATTTCCGCTGTAACTCTGTTTGAAAAAATATTAAGTGAAATTTTCAAGTATTTATAGGGAAATAAATGCATTTTCGGATTCGCTTACGAGCAAGGTTACGCTCGGTCCTACTCATGCATAGTAAGTCGTGAGGTGAGGATTTAGGGCGTGACATGAAGACTGTTGAATGTCCAAAGGAGTACGGAGACTATGTGACGTATAATGAAAGTTATGGTGTTAGTCTTGGATGGGATATGCTCAGGTGTAAACACTGTGAATCCCATGGACGGGGCTGTGGATTCATCAACATAACCACCCGTGAACTGGGTTGCTACCACAAACTCCACCAAGGTCTCTCTCTCTCTCTCTGTTTCAATCGTATAAACACATCAGAACTGTTAAGAAAGCTAATTAGCACAAGAACCATTTCTTTATTTTTTCACCCAGTTCGTCTTCCTCGTATTTCTGGACAAAATGTATTCGAGGAACTTTGTCTCATAATTTTCAACGCCGTTTGGAAATCACTTCTTATTTTTTATTTATATTATTTTTTAACCTTGTGCAAGCCTTTATTTCCATTAAAAGCCCGAGCTCTCACAGCTTGGGTTTCTTCTTCTTAAACTAAGTTATCGGTTCTGCTGAAGGCATGCAGTGGGAATACGAAAGCTGTTCTCTTTCTGTTGAAAAGTCTAATTTTCCTTAATGGGTCTGCTTGACTCAACTGTCCCCATGGAAGACTTGTTTACTTGGAAATCAAAGCTATTCAAAGTCTTCTAATTGTGCCAAATTCCGGCTAGAAAAGTTTCCATTGAAATTTAAGACTTGTAGATAAGGGAATCCCTACATTGATTTTCACATCTATGGTCCAAAGTCTATTTTACTACATGTCCTGTTGCATCAAGTGTTGGGGCTAAGAAAAGAAAATTTTGTTGTCGCCATTAGTCAAAGTATTGCTTCGGAATTTTCTTAGTTGCTTCCTTTGCTTCAGAATTTCCTTGGTTGCTTCCTTTTCTTTCACTTTTGATTGTTTGAGTTGCTTCCTTCACTACTGAGCATTGACTGTGTACCTTGACGATGAATTGGTAATATTTTGAACAGCCATTAAAGCCTTACAGATAATTTGTACAATATACTGATATTTTCGTCTATAGTGTTCCTTAAATTCCTAGTTGAAGCTGTCAACAGGGTAGGACCCTTTTCATAAATATACTGAGAAAGTATGATTACTTGAATTAGAAAAAAGGAAAATTGCCATTGAAAAATTCTAGCTTTTTAAGGGGATTCATTTTTCAATTCTAATCATACCACAATAAAAGTAAAAGGAAAAAGAAAGGCTCCTAAATACTATAAAATACCTTGACTACAAATTCTATATATTTATTTTAAAATACTGTCTGTACGTAGTTTTCTTATTATATATAATGTTATTTGATAAGATAGTTTTATAACTTATCAATCTCTTCATTTTCAATCTGTTAATTAATCCATACGGTTGCAATATATGTGCAGGTCTATTGGTCAAAAACACAATTATTGGTACGTAGCTATGAACCCTTTGTATAGCCATTTAAATTTCACGAATTATGTCATCATGGAAGATCTGTTCTTATTTCTTTAGATTATTTTTACTTGCAGGAGTAAGCATTTGCTTCATTTTTTTTTGGTGGTGGCCACAGTAGTTGTCCTTAAGATGTACCACTCTCGAAAATTAAGTAGAATGAAGGAAGTAGAGGATCAACTTAAGATTGAAAAGTTCTTGGAAGACTACAAGTCCCTTAAACCCACAAGATATTCTTATGCCGATGTTAAAAGGATGACTGATCAATTTAGAAACAAATTAGGCCAAGGAGGTTATGGGACTGTATTCAAAAGAAACCTTCCTAACGGAACTCAAGTCGCCGTAAAGATTCTTAAAGCTCTGGGAGGCGATGGATTGGAGTTCATTAACGAAGTGGCTACAATTGGTCAGATTCATCACGTAAATGTGGTTCGCCTTCTGGGATTCTGTTCTGAGGCCTTCAAACGAGCCCTAATTTATGAATTCATGCCAAATGAATCACTTGAGAAGTTCATTTTCTCCAGAAATGTTAAGAGTCATGGCTTAGATTGGGAAAAGCTTCGTGAGATTGCCATAGGCATTGCTAGGGGAATTGAATATCTTCATCAAGGCTGTGATCAATGTATCCTTCACTTTGATATCAAGCCTCATAACATCTTGTTGGATCATAACTTCAACCCCAAGATATCCGATTTTGGGTTAGCCAAATTATGCACAAAGGGCAAAAGTATTGTCTCCATGACAGCGGCAAGACGAACTGTGGGCTACATTGCACCAGAAGTGTTCTCTAGAAACATTGGAAATATTTCATATAAGTCTGATGTTTATAGTTTTGGAATGTTGTTGATGGAAATGGTTGGGGGAAGAAAGAAGATTGATGCCACTGCTGAGAGTACAAGCCCAATTTACTTCCCTGATTGGATTTATAATCGTCTAGAACGAGGAGAAGATTTGGGACTTGGGATCGTTGACGATGAGGAAGCTAAGATTGCGAAGCAACTAACAATTGTTGGGACATGGTGCATACAATGGTACCCAGTCAATCGTCCTTCCGTAACAAGTGTGTTGCAGATGCTTGAAGGGAGTGTCGAAAGCTTGACAATAGGGCCCTACCCCTTTGCTTCATCTGCTTCCACAGATGCTGTTACGGCCTTGGTTGAGAAGCAACATAATATAAAGTTGACGGTTATATCTGAAGAAGAATGAGCTTGTTAAAATTATCTGTGTTTGTTAAGGAGTGAAATAATGAACTGCCATGGTTAGTTATCAATGGTAGAGGACTAGAGGTGGAAGACTATTTATGCTATTTATAAACATAACCATACAAGTATATATGACAACTTGTTGCATCAGTATTCGGTTGTTATTCTATTATTTTGCGATTTGTGGTTTTTATATTATTTTAGTTTTAATTTAATTGCGCATTGAGGCATATATTAATCTTCTGCTTGAGCACAAGTCGCATGCACATCAAATGGTGTCGGATTGTAGAAGTTTTATTATGAAATCTTCCATTGCTCAAGCCTCAAGCCACCTTTGAGCTGACATCACGTGTATGCTCTCGGGTTGCAGGTTTTTATTTAGAAAACATGCATCGCTCGAGCATGAGAACGTGTGATACGCACGCTTAAAGGCTTACAAGCCACTGCTTGAGTATGAATCGCATGGCAGTCGAGCAACGTTCATAATTTGCAAAATTCAATTCCGATTTTGGTTCTTTTTTGCACATGGACACTTTGATTTGTTCCAAACACACTTTTGACATGGAATTAAGATGCACAACCTACTAGGACCGAGCGTATTGCTTCACCAATTGGGCTTCTTAAAGAAATGCTTTAATTGTAAGCAATTTTTAAAAAAAAAAAAATTCTCAATTGTTAGGTAGGAATTTTGGATCCAAGAAAGGTTTCTTATCTCTTTGAAAGTTGCATCAAATAGAGTCTAGTATCTGACAAAAGGTTGATATGTATTCCATGTGATATCTTGGAATCTCACATTACTCGAGGAGGAGAAATTGAAGGTCCATACATATATATAGGCTTTTGAATCCCTCAAGGACGAGGCGTTCTGGGTAAAACCTAGGAATAAAACCGTGACACTCTGCGGGCCAATGTGGACAGTGTCATTGCTGGTGGGATTAGGGCACTATAGAACGATGTTAAAGCCAGACCTTGACCGAAAAATGTGGGACCTTGCTGTTATTCAGTCCATGTGGGTGGCTACAATGTCAGTGGGTTGGTAGGCTATTGGTGCTGGCAGCCTACTGCATGGAACATGCAGCCCTTGAGCAAGTGGATTATGATATCCTGGAATTCTACATTACTCGGAAGGGAGAACGTGAAGGTCCACATTGCTCTATGTGATGAGTTACATACTTATCGAGAAAGCTTCTAAGAAATGTGGCTATAATTAGAGAGGTGCATGGTGTATTGTTGGAGTAATGCTCAAGCATAGTTACCAAGGATGCAACTTGATATGGTTAAAACTGAATCCGACTTCGGTTCGGTTTGATTTGGTTTTTATAGTTATTCAGTTTGGTTTTAGTCCAAAAATCCCTAAACCAAATTGCATTGGTTCGGTTTTGGGTTGGATGTTCGGTTAAATTGAACCAAACTGATTTAAGTTTTTTTTTTTTTTGAATTTTTTTTTGACCTCAAGCCAAACCAAATAAGGGGTTTAAGTTTTTCTTTTTAATATTTTTTTGCTTTTGTTTTTGGTTTTCAATTTGGTCTTGGGTTGACCTCAAGCCAAACCGAACCGACCCGCATTGCACCCCTACTTGTTACCACAGGTAAATACCGTACCCCATGGAAAATCTGGTGCAAACACACTATCAATTCCAAGGGGTGTTACACGCACCCTCTTCCATGGTGTTACGGCCACCACATCAAAGATAAATTCTATTCTTCACACATGTATTAAAAACTAATTTTCGGTCATATTCCAAGTTTTAAGTAAAAGAAGCAAGAATGAAAATTTTCCATGCGCTGTAAAGGGCCATTTAAAACTAACATTTTCTTTCTACGTGTAAATTCAATTAATAAACAATTAAAAATTTTGAATAGTCATTCTAAGAGCGGAAAAGCCTATACAAATATATTAATATTGGACTTCTGTAAGTTAAAATATTTTATGAGTTGTCCATTTAATGAATTGGATTGGCCAAAACTTGTAAAATTAATCCATTGCTACACAACAAACTAATTAATTAAAATATGACCGAGGCTACTGCTCAGTTTGTTCTATATGTGTCTACACTTGAATTTCTACTCATTATTTTAGTCTTTTTTGCTTATTAGGCACGTCATGCAACAGGTTCAGTAGCAACCAATATTGACTTTTACTTTAATTTCCCCTGATTTGGGCCTTTGGGTTCCTTTGGGGCATCTGAATTCCAGTGTTTTTCTTTTTCATATGGCCCCCACTTGAAACATTTGCAAGACTTTGAACCAAATGCGTTAACAAATCAGGCGAAGGATACGACGGTTCCGTCCCCACTGAAGTTTTAAGTGGATATCGTTGTTGCTGTGAAGTTTAAGCCCTTCAAAAGACCACAAACGTCAAAATCTGTATACTGTCTTAAAGGCTGTGCTTGGAAGTCCAGATGGGGAAGTTACCGTTTCCTTTCTTGTTAGGAAAAATAACGCGTAAGGACCCCTTTCGGGGAGACTTTTCCCAAGAGGAGCAAGTGGAGGTGAATCTTGAAATTTGATTATGTGGGAGTGGGTGTGGATATGGATTGTCAAGTTTCCTTTTCCACGTACGTCGTGACTCGAAGTTGCAAGTCATGAATAATTATTGGTTCTATATATAAAGGCTTCCTATCAATCCAATATTCATTAATCAGTTATGGGAAGAGCAAGGATTTGTTGTTCATGCTGCTGCACCCTTTTCATCTTTCTTTTATCAGCGTGCAACCTCACCCAGGGATTAGGAAAGGAGGAATGCAAGAACTCTTCATCATGTGGAGATATCACTGGCATCAGATACCCATTTCGCTTGAAAGACGATCCCAAGGTCTGTGGTGAACCTCTATTCGAACTCACCTGCGAGAGGAACAGGACGGTCCTCCATTTCGACTCGAAGTACTATGTGAAGTCCATCTCCTACCCAGATGAGAAACTTGTCGTTCTTCATTCAGCTCTTGTAGAAAGGGAACAATATTTCTGCTCTTATTTGCCTTATGAGTGGTGGGAGCAGAGCTATACCTCAAAGAATAATCCCTACGAGATTGAGGATTATGATGTTAAAAGGTATAATAATCCAGTGATTGCGTTCATAAAATGCAGGCGTCCGGTGAGGGAGGTTCCATCGTACATAGATGCGACTCCTTGCTTTTTTAAAGACAATAACGCTTCTTCTTCTTCTTCTGCTTTTGTGACTTATGCTTTTGTGGGTTGGCCGAAGGCGTCGGATCTACAGAAGGGCTGCAAAGCTATAAACGTGATTCCCATAAGAAGTGATAAAGTTGGAAATACTCGTAATTACTCAGAGATTAGATCACTGTTGCTAATGGGTTTCAACCTCTCTTGGAGGCGTCACTCCGCTTGCCTGGAATTGGATTGCGAGAAAAAAGGACGCGTTTGTTCACGAGAAAGCCCAGGTGGTCCCTACCGTTGTTATGCTTCGAGTGATTGCAACCCACGTGACAGCTTGCATTGTGAGTATTCCTGTATTCCTTTCCCTATTTAGTATTTACATGATCGCAGGGAAAGTTTTCCTTAAAAAACAAATTGCCAAAAAGGCAATAAACACCGTAGCCTATTATATTTTCATTGCTTTTTTTTTTGGGTCGATTTTGAAAGCCCAAAATTAGTAGGGCTGGGCTTGAGCTAGGCATTTTGAAGCCTGACCCATCTAGGCCTGTTTTGAATGTCATTACATGTATAAAACAAATGTAATGTTTATATGCGTATCTTAAACTAATTTTGTCATATTACTAATTCATGTTAAGCCCAGCCTGAGCCTGGCTTGGTCGGCCCATTACCACACATACTGGTCCGAATCATTTTATTTACCCAACTAGCGAATAAGATGTGACTACCTACCGTAAAACCATTTTACAAGCAATTCGCCTTTGATCCTGGTGTCCGGATGTGCACTTGGCTCTGATCATCAATCTGAGATCTTAAACAATTAATAAAGGCCTTCATCTGGGACCCTTTTAAATTAGCAGTTCCATATGAAGATTATGATAGGTTTTGCCTATTCCTATAGCAACCTTCTCTAACCTAGAAAATCCCATATAATGCAACCTTTTCCAATGGTTGATCAAACCAATCCAAATAATTCAGCCTGAAGTAAACAAATTCATTTGAAGTTTCAATATTTTTAACCTAATATTTTCTTTTCTTGATTCAACCAGGTCAATTCCTTAAAATATTCACTGAAGAATTCATCAGATATATCCTCAACGGTAATGACTTCGAAATCTCATGTTGTCTCCTCTTTTTTTGTTCTAAAACTCCTCTAATTGCTCTTGGATCTAACATGTTCTAGTTTTATCTTCTTTTGAAAAATAGTCATAGATTCTCTTCCAAATTGGATGCACATATGGCCATGGTTAGGTAAGAAGAACCACTTTTTGAAGACAAATGCTTCTCCTTTTATAAACTAATACTTGGATCTAACATGTTTTATTTTTGTCTTCTATTGGAAAATATTCGCAGTATATCTTTTACGCGGGCTGTTGTTGTTAGGTAAGAAGAACCACTTCTTAAAGGCAAATGCTTCTCCTTTTATAAGCTAATACTTGGATGTTGTGCTTTATATTTAGAACTTAACATCTTATAAGGAGCTGAATTTGCTAGTTGAGGTTTCATGCTTAATTGCATTCCTTGTTAAATTTACACTTTCGTGTGTTGTGGTGCTTGTAGCATTTGTGATTGTAGGGAGAGCGATAGTTGGGATCCCACTGCTGATTGCTTTTGTAGTTTATAAATATAGAAGGAGACATATATGGATGGATACCACCATTGAAGACTTCTTAAGTAAATACAAGACTCGAACACCCACAAGATACTCCTATTCCCACATCAAGAAGATGACAAACGGATTCAAAACAAAATTAGGAGAAGGAGGCTATGGATCAGTGTTCAAGGGTAAGCTCACAAATGGCCATCCTATTGCAGTAAAGATGTTAGGAACGTCCAAGGGGAATGGGCAAGATTTCATTAATGAAGTCTCTACCATTGGAAGAATTCATCATATCAACGTGGTGCGGCTCCTCGGATTCTGCTCTGAAGGCTCAAAGAGAGCTTTGATCTATGATTTCATGCCTAATGGGTCTTTAGACAAGTACATATTCTCTCAAGAAGATCAACCCAGTCCTCTCGGTTGGGAAAAGATTCATGACATTGCATTAGGCATAGCTCGTGGGATCGAATACTTGCATCGAGGTTGCGACATGCGGATTTTGCACTTTGATATTAAGCCTCATAACATCCTTCTTGACAAGGACTTTACGCCGAAGGTTTCGGACTTTGGACTTGCAAAACTTTGCTCGAACAATGATAGCATTGTTTCAGTCACTGCAGCAAGAGGAACCATTGGGTACATTGCTCCAGAGCTATTCTATAGGAATCTTGGGGGAGTCTCATACAAGTCTGATGTCTATAGCTTTGGAATGATGTTATTGGAAATGGTAGGTAGAAGAAGAAATCTCAATGCATTTGCAGAGAATTCGAGCCAAATATATTTTCCTTCATGGATCTACGATAGGCTTGATCAAGGAGGTGATTTGGAATTAGTGGAGAATAATGCAACAGAAGGTGAGAAAGAAGTAGCGAAGATGTTGATTATCATTGGATTATGGTGCATACAATTGAGACCGGAGGACCGTCCTTCAATGAGCAGAGTTGTTGAGATTCTTGAAGGAAGTCATGAAGCTTTACAAATGCCACCTAAGCCTGTTCTATCTTCTCCGAAAGGAGTTGAAGATGAAAATCAATCAGAAATTCAGGAGATTAACATAACTTTGTAATTGAGGGGAACTTATCAGTTTGGACACCCTAGAGCAATCTTCTCATAAGGAACTTTCTCATTTTTCTCGAAGTAATTTTCAGTCTTTGCTCCTCATATACCCTTTTTTCCCCTTCTGCATGTACTCTGGTTTTTTTCATGCTTATTCATGTATAATTCCTTTTAAAAACTCTGTCCATATTTGCCAACCCCAAAATCTAAAGCCCAATTACTATTTTACTTACTTTACATGACTAATATCTTACTTAACTTTGTTATTTGTGCAATGTCTTTATACTCCTTAATTACAAGGGAATTTTAAAGAAAATTGAATGCAAAGCTAGAATCTCATCATCTTGTTAGTCAAACATGAAGAGGTAAAAGTAATGAAGGAAAACATATAAAACCTGCTTTGATAAATATCATGTTTTGATATAGATTTTTATCAGTACATAGATCCATTTACCAAAAATTAAGGAAAAAACAACATATATATATAGGCTCACATAGATTGCATGCGAATGAGAAATGATAATTAGATGATGGTAAGGTCATTGAATCAACTCAAGTGTGCCAAAATTGTACAAATTGCACTAATAAAATTTTTTTTTAGACTATTTCATATATCCATACTAATGAGGGCTTCTTCATATATAGCCCATAAAAAGAATTAAACAATGCAGGGTTCATTTCAGGAAAATAAAGTTACTTACAAGGGACAAAAGGACCATCCAGAAAAAGAAAAAATAAACCTCTTTTAGAACGTAAATAAAATGGCAACCTGTGCTTCATATCTAAAGCATTTTCTTAATGTTTGCTGGACTTTACAAGCTTGCAAAGTCTTGGTATTGTTAGCCCAACGAATATATTGAATTTCTAAACAAAAAGGAGAAATCAAACAAGATATTTTGCTTACTCAATAAAACTTTGTTACTCCGAGCATTAATTTGGAGAAATTTGGCTGGCTCTCAATGGAACCATCTTTGAAGCATTTATATGTAGCAACTCAATGGAACCATCTTTGAAGCATTTATATCTAGCAAACAGAAAATTATAGATTTCTTGGGCGTGCCTTCATCAGGAGTTTATATCCATTCCCTTTGATGATCTTCTTTGTAATTGGTCCGGCTTACGTGTTTCTCGATTAGCTATAGCCCTTCAGTGTCTTTCCTTCGTCAATATCTCATGGGGTAGTACCCTTTTATATCCATTCCCTTTGTCTATACACATAGTATAGAGAGATTTTGATTGGGGATGGTGCATTGTTGTTTTGGGTTTGGGGGGGGGGGGGGGGGGGGGGGGGGGGGGGGGGGGGGTGGGGGGGGGATATGATGGAGGGGTGAGGGGGAAGGGGAGGGGTGCTCGTGCGGAAGAGAATATTGAGGGGGAGGATGGAGAGAGTTTTTTCTTTTCTTTTCTTTTCTGAAAGGATACATAGTGAGAGTTGTGTATCTGTGTATATTTCCTTTCCAGTTATATTGATGGTGAAAGACCATACAGTGTGGTAAGATTTGGTTGGTGAAAGACCATAGGATGTGGTCTGTTGTGTGATGGACCTGTCTATGATTGTGGTGAACTTTTCAATATAATGCATGTTTCTTTTTCTTGGGAAATTTTATATATTAATCTAAGAGCGCAGCTTTAGTTTGGCCAATATAGCCAAAATTTTAAACATCAGAAAACAAGAGGATATTGAGGGAGAGGATGGAGAGAGTGTGTTTTTTTCTTTTCTTTTTTTGGGCAAATTACACTTACCTCTCTTGAGGTATGACATAATTACACTTACCTCCCTTGGGGTTTTTGATATAACACTGTCACCCCTTGACGTTTATGTGTGGGTCACACTAACACCCCCCTCACTACACTTTCCGTCAAAAAAATAACGGCAGATCATTAAAAAATAAATAACTTTTGAATGTATGACTAAAAATTAATTTTCCAAAAATGTATGATTAAATTAATTTTTAGCCATACATTCAAAAGTTATTTATTTTTTAATGATCTGCCGTTATTTTTTTGACGGAAAGTGTAGTGAGGGGGTGTTAGTGTGACCCACACATAAACGTCAAGGGGTGACAGTGTTATATCAGAAACCCCAAGGGAGGTAAGTGTAATTATGTCATATCTCAAGGGAGATAAGTGTAATTTACCCTTTCTTTTTTTGAAAGGATGGACAGAGAGAGAGATTTTTTTTTTTTTTTAAATTTAAATTTCCTTTCCTGTTATATTGATGGTGGGAGACCATACAGCGTGGCAAGATTTGGTTGGTGGAAGACCATAGGGTGTGGTGTGTTGTGCGTCGTGTGGACCATTACATGACCATGGCGAACTTTTCAATAAAATGCTATTTTTTTTTGGAAGTTCAATATATTAATCTAAGAGCAGGCATTACACTACCCGTAATTTGGCCAATATAGTAAAACTTTAAAACATCAGAAAACAAGAGGGGGATGTTAAACTTCCAGAAAAGGTAGTAGTGATCAATGGCGAAATTTGCCAGTAAATGAGCTATACAGTTTGCTTCTGGAAAATTCTTTACACCATGGTCTTGTAGTAGCTTCAGGATGCCCGAGGAAGGGGGTGATGATTTCGGAATCGTTCTCCAAATAACCCAATTTGCCTTCAAGTAATCAAGTAATATTTCTTCTTCTAAAACAGCAAGTGCCTCTGCCTATGCAACCAAAAAAGTTGTAATGCCGATGTTTTGATGCAAGTTGAATTCTGTTCAATACATTTGTACCCATAATCTGTGGTGGGTAATTTGCATATAGCGTTGTTATATTATTTTCCACACAGGGTTTTTGTTGTAATTTTGACTAATAAGTATGAAATTCTTAACATCTAGTTGTAATTAGTTTCTCCTCTTGTGACATTGCAGTCAAACACCCATGGCCGTTCAATGACCATGTAGTTGTTTACACCCTATATAACCGACGAATAAGAAAAGGACACGTGGTGCCTAGGTGGCTTGGTTAGGCCACGGCCCGTAGACTTTGAAGGGTTGAGCCGGCCACGTCAGCACGCATACAGAAGAATGCGGTTCGAGCCACACAAGCAAATAAGACAAAACCGTAAATATCAGAAGATCGTGCCATCGGCCGTTCAAGAATAGAATTATTAGATCATGGCCGGGCGGTTATCACTTTGAAACAGAGAACTGACGATAAACAACCGCCATGAAGATCGTGCGAGAGTAGGAAGTTGAGCAACCGTTAAGGAGCGGCTATAAAAGGCCTCAACTCGAAGAGCTCGAGGACAGAATCCACACAACCGCAACCGGTTATTATATTATTTTGATCATCCGTGATCCTTTATCCCCTCTAACACAGACGGATAAACTAGGACTTCTCTCACTGCTTCCAGTCGCAGTGACATCTTCGACCCCTCTTTACTCCGATTAACACCAGAATCCTGCCACCGGAGAGTAAGTTGAGGCCGCCCCTGACTCGCAGTTCTGTCTTTACAGAATCCCGAGCAGCCGGTCCCGAGACTCGCTCTGTTCACGCCAGGTGACTTGTGTATTTTCGGGTAAGCAGCAATCCAAGGTGAACCCCCTGAATCGACTTTGTAAGCAGCCGCCCCCTTCCTCCTGCGCTTATACCCGATTACGGCTATAAGACCAGGACAGGCCGGTCCTGCGAGCCCTGTCGGTTTTCTTTTGTACTTTTTGTTTCCATTTTGAGGATTATCTGTTGTCGCTTTCGGCTATTTGGCCGATTTTATAATAAAGGGATTTGTGTGCCGTTAGTTGCTTTTGCTTTCAAACACTTACAAGAACCCGAAACGAAGACCGAACCCCTAGTCTTCATACCATCGCCTGACCGATTTTATTACAGGTGACTTGCAGTACGACTGAACCGATCCCGGTTCAGATTCGGAACAGGTGCCCGGGGGTCAGGAATCGACTCGAAAATCATTGTATCAAACGATACTGGCACGCCCGCGTAGAGACACATCATCACCACAGACACGTGTCCACACCGGCCCATTTTTGGAGCAACATCCCTTTTTGGCACGCCCGGTGGGACCATTAGTCTTTGAAAGAGCACTAATGGCGGCAAGAAGAAGTACTCGGCATGCTGAAAATGCAGCGCCAGAGGAACCTGCCGAATCTCAGGTAAATCCTCTTTATGCTTCAGAGGTCCCGGAAGAAGGACCTTCGAGTTCTCAGCCGGACCTTAATGAGCGACTTATTCAGGCCATACAAGGTCTCAGCCAACAAATGGCAGGCTTTGGCCAGGGTATTAACAAAATTTCTTCTGATAATGGTAGAATCCTAGCGGTTTTACAGGAAGGTTTCTCTACAATGGCAAGACCGGTCGTGATGACCGAACGAGCCGAAACATCGGCTGCTGGGTCAAATGCTCACGAAAGGATAAATATCCCGGAGCAGCCACCGATCATGAATCTAGGTGTAAACGGCCGACACGAACAGGCCAACACTGCCGCTTTAAGGGGAGAAATACCTCTTGGTGTCCCAGGTCATCCCAATGTGCCTCCGATCGAGGTGCGACCCATGGGACAAAGGGAAGCACAGGAGAACCATAGAGAAGATATCGGGGTAAGAAATATGGCCGTAAACCGTAATTACATTCAAAATGTAATTCAAGAAATGATCGGAGATCAATATCACCGACGAATGACTAGGCCAGTTTATAGGAAACCTTACCCAGGCTGGATTGACCAACAATTTGAATTCCCTAGGGGATACAAAATTCCCGAATTCACTTTGTTTTCAGGAGAAGGTCAACAATCTACTATTGAACACATTGGCCGATTTACGGTTCAATGTGGAGAGGCGTCCGGTAATGATTTCCTTAGACTTAGACTATTTGGAAACTCATTGACCGGGCAGGCCTTTACATGGTATATTACCTTACCGGCCAATTCAGTTACAAATTGGGGAATGATGGAAGAGAAATTCCACTCCCAATTTTATCGTACGGAGCCTGAAGTAACCATGGTTGATCTTGCCCGGTTAAGACAACAACCGGGGGAATCGGCCGATAAATATATTGCTCGCTTTAAATATATGAAAAACAAATGCCGGTTTCTTTTACCAGAATCGGAATTTGCAAATTTGGCATTAAATGGACTACACTTTGAACTCCGAAAGAAATTCGAAGGTGAACAGTTCGAAGACTTATTTGAGTTGTCGGCCAGAGCCACCAAATACGAGTGGCTATTACAGGAAGACAACGAAAAGAAAGTCTCATCTTACGGGTCTTATTACAAGGACCCGAACTTTGAATACGGAGTTGTAGAAGTCGTGGGAAAACAATCAATCACCTGCCCGATTCTTATCCGGAAAACCAAGGATACAGAGGCAACAAAGGAGACGAGTACTTTTAGCCGAAATTATTCCTTTGACATAAATAAGACGGCTGAAGTATTTGAATACCTCTTGAAACAGGGATTCTTCAGATTAACCAAAGACCATCCTTTTATCCCCGCCAATGTGGCGGCCAAGGGTAAAGCTTGTAAATGGCACGGGGTGAAAACTCATGAAACTAATGAATGTACTGTGCTTCGTAATGTGATACAGGAGAATATTGATAAAGGGCTCCTGAAGTTTGCAGAAACCGACAAAGAAAAGATGCAGGTTGACACACAACCATTCCCTAAAGAGGTGTCGGCAAATATGGTTACCATTGGGTTGCCAAAACGCACTCCAGCAGTTAAGATCGACCTGGATGGATCTTCCTCAGGGAAATGGGGGAAAACAGCACAACCAGTGCAGAACCAGGTGAATTTACGACCAAGGAACCATTGGAGGTATCCACCTACACAAGGACGGTCATGGCATCAAGAGAGGAAAGGTGAAATCTGGGGTGAATGGTGGCATAAGCCCAGACGCGAACCCAGAATGGAAGAAGACAAGAAACCAGAGCTCAATGAAAAAACAACAAAGAAATTGGTTTTGGTTCCTTCTGAATTATCTTCCAATCAAGCTGCAACCAAAAAACGACTGGAAACGGTTGCTAAATCCTCAGAGGAGTCTTCCGTCAATAAAGATACATCATGCAAGATTCCGGAGAAAATAGAGATGTCACCAGGCCTCCTTTGCCAAGACTGCAAGCAAAAAGTGATAGCAGAATACCGGTATTCCCAATACAAAGGGAAATCAGTCAAGTATGAAGATGCACGCCACACTCAGGGGGGCAAGAAACCCTTGTACTTAACGTCTGGTAGACAAGTAGGCTCGCCGACAAGAACGGCAGACACCTACAGCTCCGCTAGGGATAGCGGCTACATGACTTACGAGCAATACAGGATGGTAAACGGGGTCAAACCCAGGATGGTAAAACCACCTATTATCCAGGATGGTTACTGGAAAAGATTGACTCATCCTAAATTTCCTTTTCATGCGCAGGCAAGTATCGCAGAACTGACCAGAACGCAGAAGCGACGCTGGCAGCGACAGCAAGCTAAGAGACGATACCAGGAACAGAGTACTGGATCATCCGAGCCATATTGGTCGTCTAGGTTTGTGGCCAAAAGACGCATTCCGAAGCCACAAAGGCTCAAGAAGAGCCCGCCTGATTCACCAATCCCTCCAGAGACCACGCCCGAGCATGATTCCAATGCAGTGACCGAAAGGTTGGTTTCGGACGAAGAATTGACGGATAATTTCGCCGGAGGAGAGGGAGAACAATTGTTAGTTGAACAAATGTTAACAGAGTACAGTAGGATCTCAACTCCTTCTACGGTAGAAATAACAGAGGAATTGACGCTCGAAACTCCCAAAGACGAGATCAGTGAGTCGCTGAGTCAACCTCCATTGAGTGCGGATGCATCAATCGCCGAAATCTGTTTCGATCGGATGCCCCCGATACCACTTGACTGTCATATGGTCCTCAATTTACCTATGACTTTTGGGGCCAGCATGGAGTTACCACGTTTAGAGGAGATCCAGGAGGAGGAAGACCCAGTAGCTTTGTATGTGATCGATACCAGGAACCAGAGAAGAAAAGCTCGAAGGAAGAAGAAGACGAAACGAAACAAGGAAACGTCTGCAGGAAGGAGAGCTCGTAATGATTCAAAATATCGAGAAGGGCGTTGATAAGACTGCTGTCTTCCCGAAAAAGATGTTGATAGTACGATCGCCTTCCCGAAGAAATCGAAACGGCGGCTCGATATCTTCTCGAAAAAAGCGTTTTTAAGGGTAAAAATCATACGGATGAATCAAATTGAAAAGATGACTGTGTCGAAAAAGGAGCCGATTCTGACGGCTAGGACAGTTGGCAAAATGGATTCCAAAAAAGAGTTTAATTCATTAAATGCTTTACAAAGAAGTATTTAAAATGGCAGAATATATACGGTCAAAAGACTCTTGGGCAGACCGTCTTTCTTCAACCAAAGTGGACCGAAGCAGAGAGGAACCTCGAGCCAACTCTATCTCCGATTTCAGCTCGTGGGAGATCTCGAGGCACTGACGGGTCTTCTCTTTCAGGATGTCATCAATAGCGTTATTCGTACGAAGAAGTTCCTCCCGTTGATTTACAAGATCAGACCTCCTAGACTGAAACTCAGCAATCTGACGGTCGACCGCCGAAATATCATCATCAATGATGTTTATACGGTGGACCGTTTCAGTAAACTGATGATGACAAATCTCGCGCTCATTCCTCAACTGTTGCAAATGTTGATATCGGCCATTAACAGAATCGGCCGTATTACTCATTTCATGTAATTTGGCCGAAAGATGGTCAAAGACAACTTTATAAGGGTAAAGGAGAGTAAGTTGAGAGAACACCGATTTGACATCAGGAGATACAGAAGAGAGATCCCGAAGCTGTGCAGCCAACGCCATCACACGGATAAGAGTCTCTTCGGAAATACCAATTATTCCTGGAGAAAGAAGGCGGGTAATCTCCGATCGGATACTCGTTGGAGATAAGGGCTCAGATGAACCGTCCGATGAGAGAGTAGAACAGACATCGTTCAATATAGTGTCCAATCGGCCATCACCAGGGATTGATCCCGCAGCAAAAGAAGGAATAAGCGATGAACTGGAACTCCCCAAGTCGATAAGCTTTTGCTTCGACCGACCAACATCAACTTCCGCTGCTGTAACAGGAGAATCAGAAGGAATATCGGCCAAGACAGAAGGGCCGGAAGGCCCAATAGAAATAGTAGGCGTTGCAATCCCAACTACCGGTAAGGCAGCACCCTGCTCATATCCAGGAGGTAAGTCGGGAGACGGACTTCTTTCTGAAGAAACCTCTTGAATGGATAAATGCTCCTGACCTTCAGAAAGTGCTAAAGGGGCTGCTGCAACAACACTACCAGGAGTATCCAACGCTTCGGTAGAAACAGAGAAATTGGCCGAATCAAAAACAGACATGGGATCAACAACTAGATCCGAAGAAGATTCCATGACATTGGAAGAAAAAGCAGTTGGACCCGAGGAACTCGAAGCCTAGAAGAGTGAGGTGTCAGAAAGAAAAATCAAACTAAGAAGATGAGCAATAAAGATTCAGTACCTTCCGAGGACGCCGTCGTAGTGGGACATCATCGGGATCCTCATCATCTTCATACGGGACAATCGAGAGAGGACATTCTGATGACAACGCATCATCTTCGGCCAATTCCCCGGAAGGGGAAGCATGAGCCTCCGAGGTAAGAAACGGCATTTCACCGGGTGACCGAATACCTGAACTGATATCTTCTCGAACAGGTTCAGGCAAAAGTTCAAGCGGATTAGCCTCCAAAGCTAGAGGCGGAACTTTACCTAATGACAGAAAAACTGAGTGAGCATCAAGCAGATCAGAAACAAGAAAGATAAGAATATACCTTCTTGGATAGGTGAAGCCGGAGGCTCAAACAGACCCAGTCTTTCTAGATAATAATCGACTGAATAACAGCAGATATTGTTCCACAACGATTTCCACCAAACATGGAAGTCACAGCGACAGTCGTAACGACGAGGAAGAAAGGGAAGTCGAAATTCAACGGCAGCAGCTTTATAAGCATCTTCCATGTCGGCAGCTTCGGCTACAGTGACAGACGGCCGATCAACAGATTTGGCATTCATTGTGAACAAACCATCCATATCAAATAAGGGGATCCTCTGTTCACATTGAAATTGCCGGCCGACACAATTGGGCAAGTATACTTCATACCCCGGTTTCTTGTTAATTGACTTCACAGCATAATTTAAATTTCGAGCCTTCAGAAAAACTGGCCCAGATGAGATGCTGCTCGTCAGTTATGTCATCCACCATTGAAAGGAAACCGGGAGAATTTGCGGAGACTTCAAAAGGAGGAGTAGGGAAATTATGAAGATTGAAAAAGAAACGGAAACATTCAGAGAAAGATAGAACAGCTGGAGTGGCAGCCAAACAGGCGTGGCCACCAAAATCAGAAGGCATGTTGGGAGTGATCGGTACTTGAGCATAAAACTGGGATGGAAAATAGTGATAAGCCCAAAATTGGAGGAACCACAATGGCCCCCCAGGATTCTGAAGGGAGCCATGAACAAACTCTTGAAGTGAACGGTATAAAACCGACAAAAAGTAAGGAGCAAGGGCAACTTCATACTCACCCAGAATTAACTTGACCAATGAGTAATACTCTTTGGTAACTGCTTGAGCTTTGGAACAGAATACAAAGTTGCAGAAAAAATAAAGGAGAAAGTAGAAGTGTTCCACCTCATCGGCATAAGCTGGAGGCCTGAATTTGGCACAGTCCTTGATGTAGGACCGATAAGATGAATGAATTGAAGTCGGTGGAGATTCGCTCTCTGACGGTGGAGGTTCATGCTCGGACAGCACAATACCTTTTGGCCGAGAAGATCGTGCCTTCTTGAAAGCCCTGTTATTCTTCGTTGAGGGTTGCTTTCTTTTCTTTTCTACTTCTTTCCCTTTGTCACCCACTTCCATCGGAGGTAAATGCTGGTAATCCTTAAGGTCCGCCATACCGACCCGGATCTCATGACCAGTCGCGAAAAAACCAGTAATAAAGCAGACATCCATGACAGTAGGAGTCATCATTCCGCAGGGGAAATTGAAGGTGTTGGTATGAGTATTCCAGAATGAACTCATGGCGCAGAGAAGATCGCGATTGCAGGGAATAGAATGACACGAAAAGATAATCATGTCATAAATACCTGTCTTACGCCAAACAACGGCAAAACGATCCTTCATGCGGTCAACCCAAGCTTTCCATTCAGGGTAAGCAGTCGGCCAATTTCGAAAGCGAAGAGGTAGATGGAGATTCTCTTCGTCAGTAAAGAGTAAAGGGCCCCTCACTTTATCAGTCGGGGCCTCCAAAGGAGCATTACTGGCACAAATGAAGGGGCCTACAGATATCGAGTTGCCGAAAACTTCGACTGTAGAAGGATAGTGTATGAGAGTGCCTGCCATTGAAGACAAAGAGGAAGAAAAAACAAACAGCCAAAAAGAAAGAGTAAAGTAAAATCTCGGCTGTGGTACTTTATAGAAGGCGAAATCCGAAAGGTTTCATCATTACGATCGTAGGGAAACGGCGCGATCTTTTCACATCAAACGACGGACAAATTTTGAAAAACCCGAAAATACTTACTCATCACACCGGCCGATGACGGCGTCACAAGTAAGTAGGGGGGCAATGTTTACACCCTATATAACCGACGAATAAGAAAAGGACACGTGGTGCCTAGGTGGCTTGGTTAGGCCACGGCCCGTAGACTTTGAAGGGTTGAGCCGGCCACGTCAGCACGCATACAGAAGAATGCGGTTCGAGCCACGCAAGCAAATATGACAAAACCATAAATATCAGAAGATCGTGCCATCGGCCGTTCAAGAATAGAATTATTAGATCATGGCCGGGCGGTTATCACTTTGAAACAGAGAACTGACGATAAACAACCGCCATGAAGATCGTGCGAGAGTAGGAAGTTGAGCAACCGTTAAGGAGCGGCTATAAAAGGCCTCAACTCGAAGAGCTCGAGGACAGAATCCACACAACCGCAACCGGTTATTATATTATTTTGATCATCCGTGATCCTTTATCCCCTCTAACACAGACGGATAAACTAGGACTTCTCTCACTGCTTCCAGTCGCAGTGACATCTTCGACCCCTCTTTACTCCGATTAACACCAGAATCCTGCCACCGGAGAGTAAGTTGAGGCCGCCCCTGACTCGCAGTTCTGTCTTTACAGAATCCCGAGCAGCCGGTCCCGAGACTCGCTCTGTTCACGCCAGGTGACTTGTGTATTTTCGGGTAAGCAGCAATCCAAGGTGAACCCCCTGAATCGACTTTGTAAGCAGCCGCCCCCTTCCTCCTGCGCTTATACCCGATTACGGCTATAAGACCAGGACAGGCCGGTCCTGCGAGCCCTGTCGGTTTTCTTTTGTACTTTTTGTTTCCATTTTGAGGATTATCTGTTGTCGCTTTCGGCTATTTGGCCAATTTTATAATAAAGGGATTTGTGTGCCGTTAGTTGCTTTTGCTTTCAAACACTTACAAGAACCCGAAACGAAGACCGAACCCCTAGTCTTCATACCATCGCCTAACCGATTTTATTACAGGTGACTTGCAGTACGACTGAACCGATCCCGGTTCAGATTCGGAACAGGTGCCCGGGGTCAGGAATCGACTCGAAAATCATTGTATCAAACGATACTGGCACGCCCGCGTAGAGACACATCATCACCACAGACACGTGTCCACACCGGCCCATTTTTGGAGCAACAGTAGTCGTATATATTCGCCATGTTGGACCAGGAACATTGGTCGGGCAAGCATGGCAAGAAGGAAAAGTATTGGAGCAAGTACCTAGAAAACTCTGTGGTGAGATTTTGATGGTGAAGGATTATGCTGCTAGCGGACAACATCACTAAATGGAAGGTTTTTTTTTTTTTTTTTGTGTACAAATTTGGCAGTTTAGCAATCAGAACAGGATTGAAACCAATTCCGCATGCAGAATCACGGTAGCTAATTTATGGTTTAATTCAAATATTCCGCAGGAAGGAGAAAGCTACCATGGTCACACTCAGGGGTCGGTTATGTTAGTAGCCCCTTTCCTTCTTTTTTCCTTACCCCAGAAACCTATAAAAAAAAAATCTATATTACAAATCTTGAAATTGGAGAATTAATCAAGCATCATCTATATTAGATTTGGTTGGAAGCAGTGTGTTTTCATCTAGACCATCCATCACTTTGAAAGCTTCATAAACTGTCTATATATATATATATATATATGAATGTATGTATGTATGTATGTATGTATGTGGATATGATCATTTATCCCTTGGATAAGGAGCTTTATGAAAAGGAGTGGGCCCCGGAGAGAACATATTAAAACAGATGTGGATTATCATATACCAAATCGATGTTGATTGAGCATACGGACTACGTTATTAGTTACAACTTCTAGATACTGAATCAAGCCTTTTTATCAACAAATCTATGATGTCTTTATAGATTTGATTAACCAATGGATTAAGGTGGCGTTTGGTGGGCATTATAGAATCTGGATTAGGATTCTAATCCCAGATTCTATAACCCAGATTATATTTCCTCGATTTTAGAAAACCAAAATCCTATTTGGATGAGTTGGATTGTGAACTCAAAATTTTAAATTAGAATTTGGAATCTTGTTTGGTTGCCACTGATTATTGATATTAAATTTGGAGTTTTTTATTAAAAATTACATAAAATAATATAATATATATATAGAAAAATTAAAGTCGTATTTACATATATATTATTACGTGACATGTATATTTTTATATAATATATAAATTTATATATAACATTATAATAATAATATTATAATAATATAATAATATGATAATAATATTATTTATATCATGTACAACAATAACACTACTATTATTTTAATAATATTATAATAATATATATAATAGTTATAATAGTATTATAATTTAGAATATAATATTATAATAATATTATGTATATTATAATATAAACTATATTATAATTTATATTATAACTTATTATAATATATAATTTTATAATAATATAATTTATGTTTATTATAACCAAACTTTATGTATATTATATATAATATTATAATAAATTTATTGTAACACTAAATTTAATAAAATATAATATTAAATTTGAATATTATTATATTAAATATATATATGTATATAATATGTTTTTTGCAACAATATAATATTATTAATATTAATATTTCAATTTGTTTAAAATATATAATGTATTAATATGTTTCAGATTATTATATAATAATATAATATTATAATATATAATATTATTATAATAATACTATAGTATAATTAATGTTTATTATAAAATAAATTCTGATATAAGTTATATTATAATTTATAAAATATTATTATATTAAATATAATATATTTATTATAATATTAAATTTATTAAAATATATTAAATTTATTATGATATTATGTTTATAATATCATAATAAATTTATTATATTATAATATTATTATATTTTATGATATAATAATAATAATATAATAATAATATAATATTATTATAATGTAATATAAGTTATATTATAATTTGTTGTTATTAAAATAATATATTATAATAATAATAATTATTGATAATGTACATTATATTGAAATTTATAATTTATTATATATAATATAATAATGATATTTATATTAATAATATTTATATTACATGTAATATAATTTAATATTGTATTATCAAATATATATCATATAATAGAATATATTATATTATAATACTTATAATGTTATTATTTATTATAATATGTTTTATATAATATGTCATACATAATCTCTAGAATCACAAGTTTTGGAAATATAAGCACCAATCTCCATAATCCCTATAATCACCAAAAAAGGAGATACTGATTATGGGCTTGATTATACAACCGGATGGTAGAATCCGACCTTAAAATCCCAACCAAACACACCTTTTGGATTATGGAATCAGATTCTACTAGAATCTAGATTCTATAGTTACGACTTCGAGATACCAAATCGATGTTGATTGAGCACACGGACTACGTTATTAGTTACAACTTCGAGATACTGAATCAAGCCTTTTTATCAACAAATCTATGATCCTCATTGGACGGTCTTTATAGATTGATTAGCCAATGGATTAAGTTTGAGACAGATTGTTGACCTAGTCGCTACTCAATTACTGCCAGGGCGACGTATAGAATAACCATTTTAATTTGATTTACTGTGTTTTATCTTCTTTTATTCAGTTCGTATGAACTGTCACTCGCTGGTTCATCTCCTTTCTCCTTCCATGTCTTTCCTGGAAGTCTGATCCAACCCTTTGCGGATCCCCCCGACTTTGTTCCCAAAACAACGAAATTAAGGGCACCCCATTTAATTTTTATCATCCAAAATGTTGCCCCAAATGCAATCTCTTAGCACGCTCCAATTACCTCACGTTTTCCCCACATCTCATTCATCCACATCAATCTATTTCTCAACTGTAATTTCTGCAACTAAACAATTTAAGATAACCCATTTGAATCTGTCAAAGAAAAACCCATCTGCCAAACTCCAGTTTCAGCCTCTGAAATGCTCGGTTTCTGTATTATCAGAGCCAAGCCAAAGGGAATTGCAGAAAAGACCATTACCTGCTGAGGTTTCTAGAACAATTTTGGAGTTGTCTTCCATTGGTACCCTTTCTACGTTAACGCAAGAAGGTTGGCCCCTGGGCGTCAGTGTTCGCTTCGCCGTTGATCCGGAGGGGACGCCCATCTTATGCTTGACTGACTCTAACAGGATAGTCTCAGCTGACGGGAGGTCTAGCTTACATGTGCAGGTGATTTTGTTTGATAAAATTTTAGTTCATTGTGCTTCTTTTTTATTGGATTTTCCGGTTTATGAGTTGTTTATTTATTTATTTTTTAAAATTTGCAAGTAAGAAAAAGAATTTGTTGCTGTGATTTGCTTTACACCAGTTAGAGCAGTGTGGGTTGCGGGCTTTGCAGTGTACACTTCAAGGCAGCCTTATAAAACCAGAGGAAAGAATTGTTTTGAATGTCAAAGAATACCAAGTTGCTGCTATACAAAGACACAAGCTACAAGAGGAGCATTCGTGCAATATGCCAACAGATTCTTTATAACCATTCTGTTAGGTTCTGTTATTATTAGATTCCTTCTTGAAAGGTTGTTAGACAGTTATTTCCCTCCTTCTAGTCTCTTCTTCTTCTTCTTTAAATATACCAATTGTAATTGTACAGAAACAAGACAATACAATCAGAGCACAAGCATCAAGATTCTCTCCTCTTCTCTGAGTTTTCTTCATCTTCTACATTTCTGCAATTTTCATTTTGTTACATTGAAGGTTCAATTTCTCCTTCGTCTTTCTATATTTTGAGAATATTGTTTGGCTTATTATCATTTGTTATTTTGAGTTTTATTGATGGCAATAGATGCATTTTGGATGAAAATCACTGCTAGATATCATAGACTGAGTATAGTAGGTTGCATGTTTGTCATTCTTCACACATTTGTTCCATGATTGACAGCTAAACAATACTCATTTATGAGGGGGGAATAGGTTTTTGGGTGTAAAAATTAATTTTTCCTTTGCTAGTGGTGGCTCAATATGAAACCTATTTATGTATTGAATCCCCTTTGTCATCTTTGTTTTGCTCTTCGCGCTATGATCATCTTCATTCTGCAATTATCATCATTTTCAAATCATTATCGCAACTTTTATGGATGTACACATGTATCTTTTTCTGTCAATTCGCCTTGTTTTGGGCCATGTCTATTACCAAAATGTGATTTTTTTTTTAAAAACAAGGGATTTGTGAAGAATTTGGTGAAATTTTACTGTTGGCTGTCCTTCTTCTGACTTCAGGATCAGAATCACATTATATGAATGTATGAACAAAGTTTTCATATTCATCTGACTTGTTGCATTCATTTTGTCCTTTGCTTCTTACAGCATAGTTCCTTTCTAATTTACTTCTTCAAGATGGTGTTGATGTCAAACTAAGTGGGAAATTTGGTCCTCCACAGTCTGCGGCAGAGTATTCCTAGGCAGTAGCAAGGCTGTTGACGAGAGTAGGAAAATGGGTATAGTTCTATTTCTATCTTATTATAATGCAACCTACCATATTTTTAATCTTCTTTAAGCTCCATGATCATCTTTTAACTGCCATTGACTCATTTTTATCTTCATTGTTATTACTGTTATCACAGTCTTAGCCTCAACTGAATCCTATGCTACATTATTCACCCTTTGGAGCCATATATACCTTCTATCACGAGCTTGCAACAAGATATCAGGATTTTGCATGAATGATTATGGAAAAATTTTCTTTTGGCGGCTAACATTCTCCTTCATTTGGATTTTGGTCTGGAAGTGAAAGGGTAACATCATAAGCGTAAAATGGAACTTTTTTGTTTTGATCAACCTGCCTTATGTTATAGAATATTTAAGTGTGTCTCAATTTTTACCTTTAATTCTTAAACAAATTTGCAAATGGGGTCTTGTTATAATCTCCTGATCTCTCTCTCCTGCTTTTCACAGAAGCTTAAGTCAATATGGGTTAAGAGGTTTGGTGAAGAAGTGAATGAGGGCTGCCTATATGTGATTGATGTTGAACGAGTGCTTCAGATGGGAGATCAGTCCGAGGTATAGTAGTGTTGTGTGCATGTTGTGTAATTGGCAAATATTTTCTTTGATAGTTTATGCTGAAATTTTTGTGCATCACTTCTCTTTAGTCTCTTGGTTCATACAATTAATGATAATAATTTCAATGTCCAATACTGGTCCGTATATTGGAAACATATTATGCGGTATTGTTTTAAGAGAAACATATTGCGCTGGATATTTATTGCAGGATGGTGTCTGGGTGACCTCATCAGAATATAGAAATGCAAACCCTGATCCCCCACGAGATGTTGCAGAAAAGATTGTATCTGAGATCAACGCCAAATACATGGAAGATGTCCATTGTGTTTGCAACATTTATGTGGATTTGGACTTCCAGGTTCACACCTTTCTCAGTGTTACTTTTTTCTTATAGTCTTATAAATTAAATTGAAAGAATAACTTTCAAGAGAATTTCTAACAGATTACATACATCAAAAGAATGGTTTACCGATGTTTATAACATATGGCACATATGCTGCCTGATAGAACTACTATTCTATTGGTCTCACCTTGTAAGCTCTGAGGCCCAAGATTGATGTGAAGTTACCATGGCTGCTGCTTATGTTTGATTGTAGGAGTGATTATGGAAAGTATTCTAAATCACGCTGATTGAATAGTTTGATCAATCATCCTGTTCCTTCAGTAACTTTTGGGTTTGACTGAAGAGTAATAATCTTTTGCTTTTCAATTTACTGTAGAACCTTTTTAAGTCTTTATGTTAGCCACTAAAGTAGTTAGTTCATGTCCCATTCGTCAAAAAAAATAATCCGCTTGCCCATTTCACTTTTTTTTTTCGCTTGTTCTCTCTCTTGTTACTACTGTGGGGTAGAATTTCATGGAAACAGCACGTGGTATCAGGGTTGTACCTTATTCACATTTAATATTTAATAAGCTTGTGTCTACCAGCATGCCTGACCCTGCTGCCACCCATCCCAACCCACAAAGAAAAAACAAACAAACAAAAAAGGGGAGGGAGGGATATGTTTTCTCCTGCATTTTGTTTCTATTTTTTAATAATTTTCCTCCATCCCCTGCTATAAGAGAGAGAGAGAGAGAGAGAGAGAGAGAGAGAGAGAGAGAGAGAGAGAGAGAGGGAGAGAGAGAGAGAGATATGTTTTTTCCTGCATTTTGTTTCTATTTTTTAATAATTTTCCTCCATAATCTGCTATGAATTTGCTTCCTGTTCCTCAGTTCTGAAACTCAATATGTTTACATTTACTATATATGCAAAATCCTGTTTATTTGATTTGAATTCCCTGTTTTGGGATCAGATTTGTGACATTTATTGGATCAAGTATTTGAATTTTTGAAGACATGCTTCAAATGAAATTTTTGTAGAGGAATATGATTATGTTGAGTTGATACTATGTAGTCTTAGATTGTTAGGATGAACTTTTGTAGTTATAAATGTAAGAGGGGATTCAAATAGAGGCATATGAACTATATTGCCAAATTTGTGCCACTTTTGTCAATGAAATGAGTTGCCTTGACATATCTAAAGTGAGATTGCAATGTGGTAGTCAACTAGGATTTGTTAGTAGCGTTTTTAGTAATGGAAATTAGGAGTCAACAATCACTATCAAAGCTTGGCTGTATGGCCTGTTAACGAGGGGTTTCAAAATCTTGAAATAAGAATTTAAATTGTGATTCTTTATAAAATCTGTGTTTTGGTTTGAACATTAGAGTCTTATAGCTAGATTATACATCACTTTAGATATGTAAAGGAAAGAATCAAGTTTGTGATGGGAGTTGTCTTAGAATCGTACAATTCATTTCTTCTCTAAGTCCACTCATGGCAGAGTGCTTTTCATTTTTCATGAAGGAAGGTGATGATATGTCTCCTTCATTTACTATGCTGTGGATATTCAATTCCACAGCATTTGAAAAACTGGTAGGGTTTTTTGTTGCTGGAGGAATTCAAATGAGCTAGCTCAAATATTGTTACTTTTTGGAGTTGTTTATCTTTGTCTTGCTGGATGGGCACTTGTTTTTTTAACTTCAAGTACCATCTTAAGGAATTTATACACCGTTTCCTTAATATATGACAAAGTAAGTCCATGTATCATGGTATTGATCACAAACTTTTCAATTTATGGTGCTTCATTTGTCTATATATACTTGCATGTTTTTTGCCTTAATTTTGGTTGATTAGGCTGCATCATTTTCCTGTGTTTAAGGATAACTCATTCTTGAGTAAAATTTGGTGTATTGGCATGGGTTTCCCTCACTGTTGTCATTTGGGGTGGAAGTCTTTCGCAAATTAAAGCAAACTTTAACAATTGGAAGTATGTATCAGACTCAAAAAAATTGGAGGCTTATTTGTTGTGACAAGCTTCATGGAGGATGATTATTTTCAGTTTTAAAGGATCTTTCCTTTCAGAATTCTGGTCCTACTTTTATATAATCTTCTAGGATGATCAGGCCAAATCTCCAAGTAGTCATCTGGCCCAATTAGCATTCAATTCAAGTGAAATGAAGGTCAGCGGCGGTGTTTGTGTGGTAGAATGGATAAAAAAAATGATCGTAAGAGCATGTTCATGTTGATGTCTTGTAGAAGGTTGGTTCTCAGATTTGGATTTTCAATTAGTTCCGTTTTTGTTTGTCCTTATCAACAGCAAAAATACCTCATTTCTTGCAATTCTTAAATGTGTAGATGCTTTGGTTGTCACTCACTGGGAGACTTTAATGCTATCTTCTTGATGCACAGGCAAATTTTTTTTCCTTCTCTTAATTAATTTTCAGCTATCTATCTATAATTGGAATCTTAGAGGAGCCCCAATAGGTGATAAAATTGGAGAGCTGCTTTGAATTGTCAAAAAGTTAGCTTTATAGGTAAGTTTGAGATGGGTCAAATTTGAAAGGGCTAAATGTTAGACAAAAAATGACCCATATTGAGTTTGTTGGAAAAGATCTATGAACATATGGTTTAGAGAACTTAAGTATTTTGACTAGTTGAAATTTTGCAACTAGATTCATGTTTTGTCTCTTTTTTAGGATAATGCATTCCTGTTAATGCTATTGATATCGATCTATAACTGGAAAGACAAAGAATAAGACTTGACTTTTGAAACTAATCCTTTTATGTTCTTTGGCTTATGTTGAAAGTTGGATTTGTGCTCTCGATTAAATGCAAAATGTTGTCAATGTTAGTTAATTTTCTCAACTTAGCATGCCTAACCATAGTAAATAACATTCATTTACTCCGTTAAGCCCATTTTGTTGTTGAAAAACATTTGGTCCTTCTGGAGAGTACTTTAAGTATTTTGACATAAGTAAAAGTTTCTTTTAACCATGCAGTTTTGATGTCCTGTTGAATGGTTTGAAGTTTGAATCGTTTCTTCTTGTGATTAAAGGATATATTGGGAGGAAAGTTGGTTTTACTTTCTGAGAAAGACTTCTGAGGTCTTTTGGTGGTTTACCTAGGAAGTTTGGCCATTTTATCAGAAGGCTTATGATTTTATTGTAAAAACAGGATAATTATTGTAACTCATTCACCAATTTATTTTCTGATTTCCCTTATGGATAGAACATACATTGGCATATTGTTTTTGGTTTCTATTATGGTTTTTTTTTCCTTTTTTAAACCGTTCTTACATGGCAGATCTCAGAAGCAAAGATGGTATGGGTTGATCGGTTAGTGTAGACACCTGATTTTTGCACCCCTAAAATAAAGAAAAATGAAAAGTCAAATTAAAAGTCAAACCCTGAGGGGGTCAAAAATTGACTTTTTGATTCAAGTGAATTTGGCCATCAAACTTCATCTCATTGAAAAGAGCATTTCGACACGATTCCAACGCAACTGAGTTTGCCAGAATCGGGGTCCGGATGAGGAAGTTATGAGCCGGTCAAACTTTTGGGGGAGCGAAAGTTGACTTTTTGCTCGACTCCAATTCAACTGCCTAATTTGATCCCAGTGGATAGTATGTTCCGAACTGATTCCAACGACACCAAATTTGCTGAAATCAGACATCGGACGGACGAGTTATGAGCAGTTGAAGTTTCAAAGAAAGCTGCCCATGTGGCAAAACAGCAGTAAAAAGCAGAATAGATGAATTAAATAAATAAAAATAATCTTTTAATATTATTTTAATAAGAGAATCTCGTTTTATAATAAAATAATCAAAAAATCGGATAAAAATCTTTAAATAAACCAAATTGAATAAAGATTTGAAATCCAAACATTTTTAAAACGTGCTGGACCGTATTTACATTACGGGCAGGGCATGCCCGTATTTGAAGTACGGGCACGCTTCTAGAAGCAAACACGCGTCACAGTACGGCGGGACACGTGTCCCGTACGGAGGAATCTGCGATAATTGCAAATATTCGTTTTTCGCCCGTATTTGAATTACGGGCAAGGCACGCCCGTACTTGAAGTACGGGCAAGGCATGCCCGTAGTTCAAATACGGGCACGAAAATTTTGCCTATAAATAGAGAGGCCACCCCCCTCATTTGAGCAAGCCTTCTCCCCTGGCCTACCCCCTCTCCCTCTTGGAGTTTTCCACGGCCAACCCCTGCCCAAATGCTACCACCCCTCAACCCAAACCTTTTTTATTCCTAAAATACCCCTACCTTACCAAAACCATGTCCTAATTCCCTCTTTTCATCTTGTAAACATAAACAACCTATCAAACCCCTTTTAAAACCAACTTCAGAATCTTTGGAGGACGCGGAAGCGCTGTCAAAATCGCCGGAGAAACCATCACTAGCAAAAGCCACACTGTAAGTATGTTGGATTTTATAATATTTTCATTTTTACTTCCTTTTCTAAGTCTCTTTTAAATACTTTTTATGTTACTAACTTAGTTGCTATTTTGAGTATCATGAGGAGATGGTATTAGAGAATGGATCCTTACAAGAAAGGAAGAAAAGAAGTGCCTAAAGAACACTTCAATTAATTTAATTAAATAACCTCTTTTTTTTTTTAAGTCCTTAAGGTGAAGAGATTGAATCCTCCTTGAAGACAAATAGGTTCTCTGTAATTTCCCACTTTCCCCCTCTAAAAGATGATCTTGGATCATCCAAAAGAAGTTGGTTTTCATGTTAAAAGAGGAAGAAAGAAGAAGAAGGCCATTTAGGCCAAAAGAAGAAAGGAGAAGGACTTTGAAGAATCTGAAATCCCCACTGAAGCTGCCGGAATAGCCAGGAGTCCCACCGGAGTGATCCCAAGGAAAGCCGGCACCAAAAATGCAAAACAAGCCGCGCCCGTAAACTCAGGCCGGTCCGGGCGGGACCGTATTTTCTTCACGGGCGAGGAAGACCGTAATTCATTCATGGGCAAGCCGGACCGTAAAGAAAATACGGGCAAGTGTAAAAATAATATAAAAAATGTAATTTTCCGGCCCGGTTGAACCTAATTCAACCTGAACCGGCCTGAACCGGCCTGAACCGAACCCTTTAACAACTTGGGCTGTCTTAAGCCCATCTTTGGACCATGGGCCCAGATGGGCCCACCAAGATCACCCTGGGCCCAACTGTGGAGCCCATTTCGGACCGGCCAAAACCAGGCCCGTTTTCAATAAACGGGCCCAAGGCCACTTGACTTTGGCTAATGGGCCCATTCCAAGCCCACTAAGCCCAAACCTAAATTGTAAATAAATAAAATAATAAAATAACCAAATGGGTTACCCAATAACCCAACTGGGCCCAAGGCCCAACCATGGCAGTCCACGGGTCTTCCAACGGGACCCGGGTCCGACCCACTTCACTTAGATAAATAAAAAAGATAAAATTAAAATAAAAGGGACCCACACCTTCAGAGGGTCCCACCAGACCAAATAAGTGTGCATGCTGGCTTAGGAATTGGGTGAAAATTAAGTTGACTCAAGACCGAGGAGACCCACGGGACCTGTCAATCGACGGAGCGGGCTAGGGTGTCTTTAGGCTTCCCTAGACGTAACCGAGAACTTGCTCAGAACTCTAAAAAGCCGCAGACCAGATTAATTAGGCCCGGATAGGTGCCCCTTTGTGTCTGCCTGCACCTCTCAGGCAGTGGCGACTCCAAACTCCAAATCAGTCCCGAGGCAAGCATCACTTCTACATGCACCTCGTCGTGCGGCCCGAAAACCGGAACCGAGAAAAAAGGGGGTGCGCACAGTTAGGATTCGACATGCATCTCTACTCTCGACAGAAACAAACCTTTGAGGTCTGTATTCCGTTCCCTAGGGAAGTTTCAGATGAGAAGAGTGCAAAATCATCATTCAATTGTATGGCTTAACTTGCTTGGGAAGCAGAGAAGAACTATCCTGTCCCAGGTTTTGAGAAGGTGATCGAAGCTATTGAAACAGATCAGGAGCAGCTAACGTTTAGGTACTCTTGTGGACTCAACATTTTGCATTGTTGCATGGTTAAATCTCAGCATGTTTATCTGTTGATTTCCATGAACTCTTCTGTAAAGCAAACAGCAGAGATTAGATATCCATGTTAACTTTTGTTATTGATGAAGTTGTACTGGTTAGAGATATCCTTGTATGCTGTGTACCGTAACTGCTCAAGCTTCATGAGATGGAAAATTGCTTTCCTGAAAGGACTAGCATGTACATTTTGATCTTCGGAAAATATTTTCCTAGCTTAATCTCCTGGATACATTTTTTCATTTTCATGGAAAATAGCATTTGTATTATTGAAGGCACTATTACGACATCTGGTGATAGTTTCAACTACTCATAGAAAGATGCTTTGGACAGTGAACTCTATATTCTATCTAAATTGGAGCTCTTGGCCTAACAAGTAAGCCTTTTTTTATTTTTTATTTTGGAAGGTACGTGTAGTGAAGGGGGACTATCTAAATTGGAGCTCTTGGCCTAACAAGTAAGCCTTTTTTTATTTTTTATTTTGGAAGGTACGTGTAGTGAAGGGGGACTGGGGGTGAAGGCAGGATTCGACCCTAGGCCTCATGTATGACCACCTGAGGCTTTACCGCCTAAACGAGCAAGCTGATTGGATGCTTTACTCCTAAAATTTAAGAATTATGGTCTCAACTTGTCCCATAAGCTCCTTTTTTATTTGCTTGAAATTTGACCAAAAGACTCTGCAGACATCTTTCCTTGTCTCTCAAGATTGAATTGAATTCTCCTCACGACTTCAAAGTTTGCCAAACCCCGTTACATTGTATTGTATTTTGAGCTTCTTATCTAGGACTCTAGCAAATGAGAGTAGAATCTTTATGGTTCTGTACACCAAAGCTATCCCATATTTTTACAACTGAACCATGGTAATTTTTGTTTATGCTACCCGTTAATACCGGCCTTAGAGCCAACTTAGACCATCTATTATTGTAGACACCCCAAATTGCATTTCCATAGAAAAGAACCTTCGAAAGAACTTTAAAAGTCTTATTTGAGCCTTGACATATGTCAAACACTCAAAAACTCTCAGAATTGGTGCCAACCGTACTGAGTATATGGTTTTTATAGTTTCGGTCTCAACCGCTCTGTATGTGCGGTTGCAACCGCACACACAGCACGGTTGATATCCATGCTTGTTACGTGAGCTGCCACATGGCTTCGCGAAGCTTCGGCCGTTGAGTCACGTCGACAGCAATTATGACGAGCGTAATTGAATTGAACCGTCCTGTATGTGCGGTTTGGTTAAATTTGTATAGAAACCGCACTTTGAGTAACGGTTGTGTTGAAACCGTACTGTGTATGCGGTTTTGGCTGTTTCGGGGATTTGCGAATTGGCTCGATCTCTAAGCCTTATTTACGCATATTACCTCTCTCTTGGGGACTTGAACTCCCTATTTCACCCTCCGAAACTTGCTGAATTACTCCAATTCAAGCCTTGGAGGAGAATTGGAATAATCTAGAAGGCCTTTTTGGCCTACCCTTGGGACTCTTCTACCCTTGGTTTGGCCTATAAATAGAGGGGTCCTCCTCTTGCAAATGGCTGACAATTTGAGGCTTAGAAGCTCTGCAAGAAGAAGGAGAAGCTCTGCTGGATAGTCTACTCAAGTGTTCAAGCTACCAAGGTAAGGCTCTTTACATTTCCAGCACTCTCTTTACATTTCACTCCCAACTTCTACCTTTCTGTAGTGTAAGGCCAATTTTTGATTGTTTGCAAGCCCCAAACCCCTTCTAAAGTACCTGGGAATCTTCTCTAGCCGTAAAACGTGAAGAGAGAGCCTTGGGAAAAGGAAGGTGGAATGGATCTTCTAGGCTTATAACCTACAAGTGATGAAGAACATGCTATGTGGTTATTTTAAACCTATGGATGTTTATTTTCTGATGTTTTACACTTGCTCATGGAGAAATATGTGAATCCTTGTTCTCAGTAGCGAAGGATTCCATCCTTCTCCTAGGGAGTGAATTTTCACATATTCACACACCTTTCACCATTTTTTATCAAAGAAGCTAGATCTTGGATTTCCATGTTCAATACGGGAAATCTGAATCCATTGGCTTCAAAATGAATCTTAGAACTTCATGAGATGGTTTATTGTTGATTTTTAAGGTTTTAGTCGAATCCACATGCACTGGTTTCCATGTTTTATCCAAAAATCTTCAAAACAAGGCAGATCTGTGGCCTGTCTTGGAATGCTTATAACTTCATCCTCCGGATGAATTTTTGAGTGATTCCAAAGACATGTGATAGATGGATGTGCCTATTTTATATCTGGAAAATTTCTTCCACTTTTATGTAGCCAATTTTTGACACCATCTGTTTAAAGTTTGTAAGTCAGTTCAGCTCAGATTGCTGAACTTGCCGCTTTGATGGTGCACCGTTGATTCAATTTCAATCCATTTTGAGTACTTCCAGTTTCTGAGTTTTCCTTGAGAAGTCTATTTTCATTTCCAGTTGGTTTCAGCAGATTTTGATCTATTTTGTGCCTTGGGTGCTCAATTGACTCAAAGATGCTCGCTGGCATAGTCCAGAACTAATTTGTGGTCTTCTAGGCCTGTTCAAGAGAGCACACAAGTCACATCCGGATAGAGTTTGGTGTGAGGAGTTTTTCTTTGGAAAGAGGGCATTACATACTTCCTCCATACCAATTTTCATGGAATTTTATTGAGCCAAACTCCACGAATAGGACTTTGAAAATGCCTACTTAACACTTTTTCAAGTTATAAACAGCAGATTTCAGGTGTGGATTTCTCTCTCGTTTTAAATCGGATTGAGCTGAAATTTTTACTGTATACTCTATTATATACCAGTTTTATAATGGCTTTGGTTTCATTGGATTTAGATTTAAATTGAGTAAGTTATGGTTAATCGAAGCTTTCAAGCTCTTTTGATCTCATTTCTACAGATTTGCCTTAGCTTGATTTTCTTTGTTTTTTACTTTGATTTTATTCACTCATGAAGTCTTAGGAGTGATGAATCCACAAAGAGAGTCTAAGCTCATTAGACTTCTCATGTGGAATGGTCACATACATTGTGCTTGTTATAAGCACTTTTTCTTTGTCCATTTCATTAGCAAACAATTTATAGCATAAGCAAGCATGTGGCAACCGTCTTAGACGGATGAGTGGGGGTGCCTAACACCTTCCCCTGCTCATAAATAATTCCCCTTACCCAATCTCTGGATTTTTCTACATATTAGAGCTACTTTGGCTCTATTTGTCTTTCATGAACCATTTGGTGTCCATTCACACCTTAAGATGGATGGTGGCGACTCTTACATTTATCGATCCCCGCGTGACGATATCGGAGGTCATCCTAGATGACTAATCCATGTCTCACAACTGGCGACTCTGCTGGGGACGTAGTGGAATTGAGCCATGTTTTGATTGCTTGATCATGCTTTGATTGATTTTATTGATTGTTTGCTTTTTGTTTGTTGGTAATAAGCATATTTGATTTGTGTGCTTCTGTTTTAGAGCATATGAGACCCATGAGAATAGGGTATGTGATGTATGCTTGGTTGTGTTTAGAACCATGCTTAGGAAGGCATAATTAGTTTTACTATGCTAGATCATTATGTTGCCATGATAGCATGCTTTGATTTGTGATTAAATTTCATGAGCATGAGATCTGAATTTTGAGAGATGTTTTGCATATGTCAAGCATGCTCACCATAATTGAATACTATTTGTTGTATGATATGACAACATGCTCCCATGTTTGCATGATTGTGTGAATGCATATTTAGATGGAGCATGCTAGGCTTTCTTTTATGTAATTGGATGTTCTCATGTTTGTTTACTGCAAATATGATTTCCTTATCATGCCTTGGTGAACGTGATTGCGCTTGCATGAATACGAAAAAAGAGTGGCAAGGGTGGGTCGTTGTGTTGAATGTGACCCTCTTTTTCAAATGCACTTGAGCACTTTTTTTTTATTTTTTACACAGCCTACTTATCACCTATAGGAAGTTGAACAAGAATGTGTGTAGCTTGGCGCACCGAGGTCGTTACTTCGGAAAGCGAAAGTGAAAACATTCACCTTAGAGACTTTGAGCCAATGATGTGATGACATGGTGGATCTAGAATTCTGGTCATACACTAGGCTTGAGCTCTAAGTTTCCAATAAGCCAAAACCCAAAACCCCTACGCGAAGGTGGAGAAACACCCTTTTGGCCAAAATAAACCAAATACGATGGGGAAAGGGTTTGTAATTGAGGGAAGCCCGTCTTGCATGGCTCAGGTGACCTGAGGTATGATATGGACATCATTTTCAAGGTAAACATGAGGTAACAAGGTATTTTCAGTTTATTCCTTATGATAGCCTCTATACTTTGTAAAAAGCATGCTCATGGTGTCCATTTGTTGGGATTTTGTGTTTCCCAGAAAATTACTGTTAGCTTAGGATTGGTGTAGCCCTTAGAGAGAGTTTTTACTCTTCTAAGGTGTCGTTCTACCCAAATGCCCATAGGAGGCACCCAAAAGTCCCCAAATTCCATGCATTAGGTGTCCATTTTAGGAGGGAGCCTAGGCCCTCCTTTGTATGAATATGGCTAATCCTATTTCTTGCAGGGAATTTGTGTGTGAAGGTCACCCAGGAGCTGCTGGTGCAAAAGGGGGCTTTTCTTTTTCTTTTTTATTTAGATTCTCAAGCCCAAGGAGGCTAAAATTGTAATTTTACTTTGATTCATGCCCTAGAGGGCCAATTTGTATTGTAACATGTTTCTTTTATTATAAGAGATTTGCTTGTGCATATTTGTGGTCTCCCCATGCAATCTCATGAAATTCAAGGGTTAAGCGGGCTTTTAATACCATTCGATGTGTCAAATGCCCAATTTGGGGCAGTCTGGAAGCCACCCAATGGTGAACAATGTGTTTGGGCATTTAACTAAGCTAATGAAACCAATTGGAAAAAAAAACAAATCGAAAATCTCATTTTCGGCTTACAACCGTCTTGAGTAGGCGGTAGTCTGCATTTTCGCTGCAACCGCATGTATCATACGGTTCAGACCAAACCGCCCTGAATGCACGGTTTTAAGCCGAAATCCCATTCCAGCCTTGCTAATTAAACATTTCTGGGTCCTTTTATCCCTAAGTCATATAAGCAAGTGGGCAGGTGTGCTAAATAAGATAAATGGCATATAAACCATTCCAAATCCACCCAAACCAAGAGATTAAAGTCATTTTTAACATTTTCACCCAAATTGAACAAATCAACTCAACTCAAAGGTGGAAATGATAAAATAAAAGTTGGCTCAAACCAAAAAACAGGTCAAACACCTCAATTTGGGGGTTAAGTCCACATTGGGCTCTTTTTGTCCAATTTGACCACTTAACTCGTCTTAAGTGAAGTAAATGATCAAAAGAAAGTTGGTTCAAATAACCAACCCAACATCACTTCAATATCATAAATTGAATAGGGAAATCATAATAAGCTTCCAAAGCATGTTTAAAGCTTAAAGTGGGATCTAAACCAAGAGTAAAGGAAAGGAAGCTCAACTCTTTTGGAATGAAACAAATTCCAACCAAAAATAAGAAATCTTTAAGCATAAAGTGTTCAAACTTTTAAAATTTCAAATCATAGGTCATTTGGAAACCTTTGAATTCCAAGTCAAATCATTTAAAATTTTGAATAAAGGAAAATTTCAAATAAATCATCACCTTAAAGGCAAATTGAGTCTCTTTTTAACTCAAAACACCTAAGGGGGAAAATCAAAAAATATTTTAGGCATCTGAAAGCCTTGGAATTTCAGAAAATCAACTCATAGGACCCTGGAAGCCTGAAATTCCAGATTTTTTCAAAACCTTCATAGGCCTTCTAAAGCCTTAATTTCGAAACTCATAGGACCCTGGAAGCCTGAAATTCCAGATTTTTCCAAAACCTTCATAGGCCTTCTAAAGCCTTAATTTAGAAACTCATAGGACCCTGGAAGCCTGAAATTCCAGATTTTTTCAAAAACTTCATAGGCCTTCTAAAGCTTTAATTTAGAAACTCATAGGACCCTGGGGTCATAAGTAATGACCAAAGGTGGTTTGGATGACGAAGCAGGTGGAGGAGCAACAGCCTGGTTGCAATTAATGATGAGGGGGTTTGGTTACATTAAGCTGGGCCATGAGAGAAGCGGCCCGGTTTAAAGAGGCATTAATGTCCTCTGCAGTCTTGCCATTTCCTTTATTTCCAGAAATGACATTGATTTGTTCCCCTATCTCTTCTTGGTCAAAATAGACTTTAACAGACGTCCCTATTGGCGCAATTAACTGCGAAGGATCAAACGTCCTAGGTCCAGAAGAGATGGTCCCTACAAAATTGGAAGGACCAGCCCCATTATGCTGGGGCAGAGGATTCTGACCAATGTCAGTCCTGGCGGGAGAGGGTGCAGCCGTGTTAAACAACAGGGTTCCCTGATCGATCAAATCCTGAATTGCATGTTTTAATGGCCAACACCTGTCTGTAGGGTGTCCTGGTGCACCCATATGGTATTCACAGGTGGTGGAGGGATCGAAATTCTTTCCCTTTGAAGCATTTGGATTTGGTTCTTTTAGGGTAAGATACCTCGCGTTTAACAAAGATGGCAATAGCTGGGACGGAGTCACAGGAAGAGGAGAAATGACCATATTCCTTCTGGACGCCATCCAAGCGTCTCTCTCCTCTTTCGAGAATACCCTTTTTTGATTGGGCATTGCTGCCTGAGGAACATTAATATTGAGAGGGTTTTGATAGGTCGATTGCGGCTGCACCGGGATGGATGGAGGTGCAGTAATATTGACTTGGAGTGGTTTTTTGGGTGGTTGGGGTTGTACCATATTTACTTCCCCTTCTTTCTTCCCTCCGTTCCTTCTTGCCCCATTTTTTTGCTTCTGGGCAGAAGGATCAGAAGTGGGCTCTTGCTGACGAGCCGAGGCAGTGTGGTCGTAGATTCGCCCGGATCTGATTCCATCTTCGATCCGATCTGCGACTTGTACTAAAGCAGCAAAACTAGTGGTAATCTGACCCACCAAGTGATTGTAAAATGGCTGCCCCAGTGTGCCAATGAAGGTGGTAACCATCTCTGGTTCCATCATGGGAGGCTTGACTTGAGAGGCGGCCTCTCTCCACCTTTTGGCATACTGCCTGACTGTCTCTTCTCTTCCCTTGCTCATCTTCATCATATCGTACCTGTCTGGCACGATGTCAGCATTGAATCTGTATTGAGCTAGGAAAGCGTCAGCCAGATCTTTCCACCTTCTGATTCTGCCGTGGTCTACAGTTGCGAACCATCTTAAGGCTGCCCCAGTTAGGCTTCTCTGGAATAGCTGGATCAGGATGCCATCATCCCGGCCAAATTGGCCCAACGCCCCACAGTAGAGTTTCAGATGGCTCATTGGGCAGCCGGTGCCGTCATATTTCTCGAAGTCCAGGCACTTAAATTTGGCCGGTAGGCACGCGTCGGGGTACATGCAGAGATCTTTAAAATTGGTACCACCCAACGTGTTGATCCCCCTTACTTCTTTCAGCTCCTCTTGAATGGACTCCAGCTTGTCCAAAAATTTCCTCTCCACTTCTACCCTCAGTCTCTCCTTTTCTTTTTCCTTCTCCCTCTCATATTCAGATTCCTCCTCCCGGATCAAGATAGGTTCGGGGGTTGGCTGGTAAATTTCAGGTTGAGGTGGGATAGGTTGGACTGGTGGTGGAAGGTCAGTCTGGGGTTGAGTTGGTGGTGCATTATGGGATGATGAAGCCTGGTGAACCTGAGCCTGCGCCTACTGCGCCTGCATCTGAGCCTGAGCAGCTTGGTTGGCCAGCAAATTCTCCAGTAGTTTTGTCATCCTTGCCACTTGCTCTTGTAGTTGAGCAAAGGCCTCAGCCGAAACAGTGGACTGTTCTTCAATAGGATTCATAGTGGCAGATTTCAATCTTTGAGAACGTCGAGGAGCAATGGTTGCAGTAGGAACTGGAAACCTTGGTAAAAGAAAAAAAAGACAAAGGAAAAATATTAGTATCCCATTAAATCAATTTTACACACCTATGCATGCATGCATGTAGGCTTGGTGAACATGAGTTTGGGATTTTCCTTGTATTCATATTTTTTGCCTTTTGGATTTATGGTTAAAATAACCTTATTAAAATGAGGTGATTGATACGAAAAAGATCAAACCACAGGGATTTTGTTGGAGTATTCTAGGGCCTCCAACATGTCCCACAAAAGATGATGCGGCTATAGTAAAGGCCTATAGTCAAATCATGCATTGGAATTACACAAGCTTCCAAGGGCTTATGACTTGGTTGGTACGAAAAAGACCCACCAATATTGAAAAATTCTAGGGCTTCCAACATATCCCACAAAAATGAGATGTCCAAAGTAAAAAAAACCTTAGACAAACTCGAGACTTGGAATTGCGCAAGCTTCCAAGGGCTTATGCTTTGGAATTAAGGCTTCCATAGCCTCCTGAAATTACGCAGGCTTTCAGGTGCTTATGATTTTCTAAATTCAGGCTTTAGAAGGCCTATGAAGGTTTTGAAAAAGATCTGGAATTTCAGGCTTCTAGGGATCCTATGAGTTTCTAAATTAAGGCTTTAGAAGGCCTATGAAGTTTTTGGAAAAATCTGGAATTTCAGGCTTCCAGGGTCCTATGAGTTTCTAAATTAAGGCTTTAGAATGCCTATGAAGGTTTTGGAAAAATCTGGAATTTCAGGCTTCCAGGGTCCTATGAGTTTTTAAATTAAGGCTTTAGAAGGCCTATGAAGTTTTTGAAAAAATCTGGAATTTCAGGCTTACAAAAGATCTTACAGTAATGTTCTACTCAGATGCGTCACCAAGGTTGAAGCAGAAAGGTTGATTGAAACAGTGCACGGGGGAGTCTGTGGGCTGCACATGAATGGACACATGCTCGCAAGGAAAATACTGCGATTGGGATATTATTGGTCTACAATGGAGCACAATTGTTGCCTACATGTTAAGAGATGCCATTTGTGCCAAATATACGCTGACAATAAGCATGCACCACCAAGTGAGCTGCACAGCATGACCTCTCCATGGCCTTTCTCTATGTGGGGTATTGATGTCATTGGGATGATTTCTCCAAAAGCGTCAAATGGACACCAGTTCATTCTAGTGGCAATCGATTATTTCACAAAGTGGGTTGAAGCTGCTTCATATGCAAATATTACAGGAAACCATGTTCTTAAATTTCTGAAGCACAACATAATTTGCCGCTATGGGTTGCCAAAAGCCATAGTTTCAGACAATGCTTCAAATATTAAGAACAAGGATATGAAGAAGATGTGTGAGCAGTTTCAGATAATTCATCACAAATCAGCCCCTTACAGGCCAAAGATGAATGGAGCAGTAGAGGCGGCGAATAAGAATATAAAGAAAATAATCCAGAAGATGGTAGTAAGCTATAGGGATTGGCACGAGATGTTACCATTTGCTCTCCATGCTTACAGAACCTCAATCCGAACTTCTACTGGGGCAACGCCGTATTCCTTGGTCTATGGAACGGAGGCAGTCTTACCTGTCGAAGTAGAAATCCCTTCATTGAGAGTGCTTATGGAAACAGAGCTTGAAGAGGCTGAATGGGTTCAGTCTAGATATGAGGAACTCAATTTGATAGAAGAAAAGCGGTTGAATGCGCTTTGCCACGGTCAACTGTATCAGAAGAGAATAGCCAGGGCCTACAACAAGAAAGTGAAGCCCAGAGCTTTCCAAGTGGGTAATTTGGTCTTAAAGAAGATATTGCCATTTCTGGAAGACCCTCGCGGAAAGTTTAAGCCAAATTGGGAGGGACCTTATGTAGTGAAGAAGGTCTTGTCAGGAGGCACTCTCATCTTGACAGAAATGGATGGGACAGATTTTCCTGAGCCAATCAACTCCGATGCGGTCAAGCAATATTTCCCTTGAAGGAATATTACAAAGAAATGATCCGAGGCCATTCAACAGATAATCCTTTATTTTGTCGAATGCTTGTTGGCAATCCTCATTCCATATAGTTGGGTTATTCTTCCTTAGAAGCTTGAAGATCGGCTCGCAAATAGCAGTGAGCTGTGCTATGAACCGGCTAATATACTGGATTCTTCCCAGAAAACCTCTAACTTCCTTTTCAGTCTTAGGAGGTGGCATCTCAATGATTGCTTTTGCTTTGGACGGGTCTATCTCAATCCCTCTTCTGCTTACAATGAATCCCAATAATTTCCCTGATGTGGCTCCAAAAACACACTTTGCTGGATTAAGCCTTAAGCTGTATTTCCTTAGACGGTCAAATACCCTCTTTAGATTGATCAAGTGGTCTTCCTCTTCACATGATTTGGCGATCATATCATCCACATAGACCTCCATTTCTTTGTGGATCATATCATGGAAAAGGGCTGTCATGGCTCGCTGATATGTTGCTCCGGCATTCTTCAATCCAAAAGGCATGACTGTGTAGTGAAAGGTTCCCCAAGGAGTGATAAAAGCGGTTTTCTCTTGATCCTCCTTTGCCATTTTGATTTGGTTATATCTGGAAAAGCCATCCATAAAAGAGAACAAGCTATGCACTGCCGTATTATCAACCAAGATGTTGATGTGTGGCAAAGGAAAATCATCCTTCGGGCTCGCCTTATTCAAGTCTCTGTAATCTACACACATCCTGACTTTTCCATCCTTCTTTGGAACCGGGACTATATTAGCTAGCCAATCAGGGTATGTGGACACTGCCAAAAACCCGGCTTGAAACTGTTTCACCACTTCATCCTTGACTTTTAAAGTCCACTCTGGTTTCAACCTTCTCAATTTCTGCTTAATAGGCTTTACTCCTGGCAGGATCGGCAGCCTGTGTACAACCATGTCTGTATCCAACCCTGGCATATCCCGATAAGACCATGAGAACACGTCCTTGTAATCGGCCAAGAATTGGGACATTTCCTTCTGCTGCATGTCAGACAAGCATGCACCAATCTTTACAATTTTTGGGTCCTCTTTGGTTCCCAAGTTTATGGAAATGGTTTCTTCAATATTAGGTTGAATACCCTTTTCGTGACGTTCCAATTGATATGATATTTCTCTTGGAAGGTCATCGTCTTCGGCCTCGATCTCCTCTTCGATCCCCATTAGGTCGAAGTCGAGCTCGAGGTCGAAGTCATATTCAACTTGCTCTATTTCAGTCTGTATATATGGTTCATAAGCAGTCTGGACCATTTTGAAAGCTTTAGATTTTCTAAAAAAAATTGAAAAATCTTTTTGGGTTTTTTGAGAACCTTCTAAAGAGGCTTTTCCTGAAGATGAAGGTTCATTAAAACCTTCAGGAAAAGGGCAATCCACTAATGGAGTTTTTTTTTGGAGGCCGCAGCTGATTGCCAACCATATGCAGCCTCAAATGTCAAAGGGATCTCTTCCCAATTTTTTAGTTCAAAGCCCTCTGGAGCAGGTGGTATAGTGCAGACCTGCTCCTCCTCAAGCTCTTGATCCGATACCATCATTACCGGATTTGAAAAACTGCCCCTTTCTGCTTCGGGGCTGAGTTCAGAGGTGACTTCATCTGGGATTTTGATTGAGGCCCAGTCAATAAAAGGAACCTCTTTTTCTGCTTTCTCTCTTCCTTCATCCTCTGTCATTTTGGTTTTCCATTCCCCAGTTGTTTGGAAGATGATAAGACTTGAATCCCCCTATACGTCAAGTTCTTGAACATCATGATCTAGAGCAGCTTGCAATCCGATTATACATGCCTCATACTCTGCTATGTTGTTCGTGCACTGAAACCTCAATTTTACTGCGATTGGGATATGTGAACCATCTGGCTTCACTAATACTGCGCCGATCCCATTTCCATTCATATTTGCAGCCCCGTCAAAGAACATCTGCCAGGAGTCTTCACCTTCTTCCTCTTCAGCAAATAAGATAGCCTAATCAGGGAAATTCGTCTTAAGAGGCTGATAATCTGGTAATGGATGCTCAGCTAGATGATCAGCAATTGCCTGACCTTTAATTGCTTTCTGCGTGACATATGTCAGGTCGAATTCTGAAAGCAAAAGCTGCCATTTCGCTGTTCTACCAGTTAAAGCCGGCTTTTCAAACAGATATTTTAACGGGTCCATTCTTGAAATCAGCAAAGTTGAATAGCTTAAGAAATAGTGCCTAAGCCTCTGAGTTGACCAGACCAAAGCACAACAAATCTTTTCCAAAGGCGAATATCTTGTCTCATAATCTGTGAACTTCTTGCTCAAGTAGTAGATAGCCTTTTCTTTTCTGCCTGTTTCATCATGCTGCCCCAATACACATCCCATTGATGTTTCTAAAACTGATAGATACAGAATCAATGGTTTTCCTGGAGTTGGCGGTACTAGGATAGGTGGATGGAGCTTACGGTCGCGACTGGGGCAAAGTTAATAGAAAAAAAAAAACAAAGAAGGGAAAATAGCAAAGAAAGGCCAAATACAAAGAAAAGAAAAAAAAGGCCAATATTGGGAATGGGGGTCGCATCCATTATAGCTGTAAGCCCAGTTGTCCCATTTTCAAGATGTCAAAATTTTGAGCTCATAATAACCTTCTTTCATAAACTAAACCCAGCCTTCATTTCGTCCTATTGGTCAAGTCCTTGGTGATCTGGGTGTATTCCTTCAAGCTCACGATGTTGAAAGGGTAATGACGGAATAAATAAACCGGTCCTAGTGAAAACCGTAACAGGCACTAGGGGCAATATTGGCAAAGAAAAGGCAAAAGAAAAAAGAGTAAAAGAAAAGAAAGAAACAGAAAAAAGTCACCAACCACATTTGGGATACAGATTGAACCAAACCGCCCTTTTACTACGGTTTTGGTAGAAGGGCTATGCAACCGCATATTGAAGACGGTTTTGGCTAAACCGTTCTCAATGCACGGTTTAGGGCAGCAGAATTGAATTGAGCAAATTTTCCGCACAGGACTGAACCAGTAAGCTATGGCATACCCCCTGAAGATGGGAAGGAAACTTGGGGATGAGTCTAAAGGTTCCAAGGGGGACGAAATGGCCTCCTCCTCATTAACTGAAATACCCTTTTTGCCCAACTCACTTCAATTCATCCAACTATATGGGATTAAAGCATTATGGACTAATTTACAATAAAAACACACAAAAATGAAAATTATATTTGGGCCAATGATGAGAAATCAGTGACTTTTCATTAAAACTGTCAGTTTTTACAAGCATATGAGAGTTCTGAGGCCAATAGTATAAAAACCTATTTTGTATTCTCTATCTTTCCACTAGTGGAGTTTCTCTTTGTACAGAAGTGTAAAAAAGAAAAAATACAATAAAAGGGGCTAATCTCTATCCCCTAGCCTTTCTTCAAGCTCTCTGATCCGGGCCGCCTGAACTGCCACAAGCCTTTCAGCCCCCTCTGCATCTGGGTCACTGAGGAATGAGATGACGTCATCTGAGAGGGTCTGCCTAGTCCTCATATCTCTGAGCCTGGCCATGGTCTCATCATGCCTACGCCACGCGGCTCTCACCTTGAAGCGACGGGCCTGTATCTGCTCTGATAACCGTCTCTCCAAATCCTCCTCCAATCTCAAAGTTCGGGCCTCCTCCACCCATATGTGCTGAAGCCGTCTATGAGAAGCCCGCTCAGTCTCCAAGAGGTCCTCATAAGTAGGATACGGGATAGCAGGAGGATCCACTGGTACAGAAGCACAGCTCTGCACCTGCTCTCTAATCCAAAAGAGGTAGTCCTTCTCATGTAATTTGGAGAAGACAGGACCTCTCAAGAAGCAGGCCTGCGACCAGTCCTTCAATAGGCGGAAGCATAGGCCCATGGTAGCCGGTGTGAGCGGACCTATGAGCTCTTCATATCCCTGAGGTACCAGAATCCCCTACACCTCCTCTCCAAACTGCCGGATGACCCTCAAAGGCAAGTAGAGCAAGGCAGACCTCAAGCCCATGAGCACAGCGAAATTCTAATCGGAGAAGCTGATCACTGTCTCGACAGAAGGCTGATAAGCACCAGGCCATCTCACCTGGTCGTCCTGAAGCGTCCCCAAGAAAGCAAACCATCCCTGTTTGACACCATAGATATTGGGACACCCCCTGTTGCTCATCAAAACAGGAATATTTAGCCGAGGGAAGAAGCGGCGGGTGATCTCTTCAACTTGACTCAGGTGGTCAAGTAGCCAGAGCTGCAAATAAAAGGGAAGCATTTCTATCTTAGAAAATCTCAATTTTGCAATAAAAGTTATAATTCAAGAAAGAGGTTCAGATTTTACCTGAAGTATAGGGGCGCAGGCGAGGAAATTTTTCTGCTTCCGGTGATAGCAGTCAGTCAAGGCCTGGTATATTTCAGCCAGGATCATAGGGGCAAGCCTTTCGCGCTCCCTAACTTGGCAAATGACTGAAATGAGTGATAAATCAACCTCGCTATCACCTCGGGGGAATAAAAGTTGGTTGACCACTATCAAGGTCAAAGCATTGAACCGAGCCGTTTGGTTTGGGCTATTCAACAGCTTTTCAGTCAAAACTGACTTTGATAGGGTCAAGAGGGCGTCAGCTTCCCCTAACTTTTTCTTGCTGATTCCTAAAAAAGTGGAGGCTTCCTTTTTGAAGCTTGGTTTGAGAGGTGGGTTGACAACTTTCTTGGAGAACCTAAGGTTGAGGATGGTTTCAACCTCCTCGACTGTAGGGGTCATCTCTTTTTCCCCAAACCTAAAGAGGTTCAATTGGGGTTCCCAATGCCCAATCAATGCCTCTATGATTTCCCATTTTAAGGGAACCTTTGGGATAGAGAGAAGGTGGCCTAGATTGGCGGAATCCCAATCTATCTCATCCTATGGGGTCATTGAATCAACCCACCTCTCATAATAAGTATCTACAATGGCATACCTAGTCAAATTGGGGGGTTTGGACCTAATTTTTGGTCTAGGTACTAATGTTTCAGGTACAGAAGATGAAGAAGGCACAGAAGCTGAATTAGAAGCCATTAATGGGCAGAAGTGGATTAAAGACAGCTAGGAGAGAGAAAATCACCGAAAAGGGGGTTTCTGACCTAAGCAATACGTCAAAATGACGTCTTGCCCGCAATTCGCGGCTTTAAAATAACCTAAGGGCAGAAAACGCATACACAAAACGGTTATGCTTGAACCGCACTCAATGTGCGGTTGCATTCCCGCAAAGTTTAAAAACCACGGGATAAGCACGGTTCTTGCATAACCGCCCTGTATGTACGGTTTTTGCACAAAAACAGTTTTTCTTCTTTCTTTTAATAAGTCATGTTCCCCAAAAAACTTGTTACCTGTATAGCAGTTGCAACATGACAAACATACACAAATAAACAAAAAATTACACGAAAAGAAACAAAAATAAATAATTTTCTATTTTTCATATAAACTGCCAATGGATACATCATGTGTTATATACAAATATCAAATGAATCCTAATCTAAACCTATCTCCTACAGGTCAATCCCCCTCGCCTCTACCTCGCCGTCGCTGCCGGATGAAGAAATGATCTGAGAAGCGCTGGCTAGCAGGAGAAGACGGCTCAGCAGGAGTCGAAAGACTAGCAGGAGGCTCTGGGTCTGCAGGAGGCGCAGGATCAGTAGAAGAGGCTGGAACTGGAACTGGATCATCCCGAGACAGGTCCATGAAGCAGGAGACTGAAGTATCCGTCGCCAGAGGGACCAGCTCCAGAACCTGAGAATCCTCGGCAGGAGGAGAGGGATCTGTGGGATCCGCTGCATCACACACCTCTGCCACCTCGGGCTCGGCTACATCTGGCATCCCCTCCTCTCTCACGGGCTCGGCCACCTCAGCAACCACAGGAGCCTCTGAGTCACCCTCCGCTGTCTCAGGAGCGGTCTCTGGCTCAGATACAGGAGCAGTCTCAGATGCAGGCACGGCCTCTGGCATCTCAGCTGGCTCAGGAACTGCAGCAGCAGAGGTAGCCCCGGCCGCCACCTCAGTCTCTCTCTCTGGAATCTCTGCAGCTCCTAAGGAAAAGGATAGAGTGCGAGAACTGGATGGAGAAGCTGCCACATCCTCCTGAAAGGCAAAGACAGATTGATCAGAAGCAGAAAAGATAAAGGAAAAAATACAGAAACTGAAAAAGACAGACCTGAGCTCCTGAAGGCCCCGCCTGGCCTTGAGCACTGGCCAACTGGGCCCACAAGTCGGCAATAAGAGCGGCCTGCCCAGTGATGATGACGTCACTCTCAGCTATGGCAGCGTCCCTCTCTGTCAGCTGGCGCTCCAGATCCGCATATCTAGCCCGGACCTCCTCTAGCTGTGCCTCCTGAAATGAGATAAGAAGAGAAAAGATATCAGTAAATAAGAAAGGAAGACTAAAAGACTGCACAAGGAAAGGAGATTCATACCGTGGTGTCGTATAGGCGAATCACCACCCCTCCTATCTCAGTAACTCCACCTCGAACAGGCATGGGTTGCATAAGACAACCCACTGAAACCTGCCCGAACCAGGTATCATAGTCACCATCGACTAAAAGGGCATCTCCTGCCTCCCACTCGCCGAAGTGAGCAGGGTCGAATGGACCAGGAGGGGTGAAAGGTGCTGTAGCTGGAGGAGCCACTGGGATCCGGAGCTCGCCAGTATGCTGGAAGAAGAAGCGCTCGCCGAGGTACCATATACTACCCAACTGCCCGATGAAGAATGGGTACCTCTGGCGCCGCTGATCCAAAGCGAAAGCGTCGTCCACAAAGGGCTGAAAAGCCAACTCATCATGCAGGCCGTCGAGACGGGGAACAAATAGCTGAGGATAAACAGAGGAGAATGTCAGATTCTAACAAAAAGAAAAAAAAGAAAAGAAAGAAAGAAAAGAAGAAGTACTTACCTCTCTCCTGAAGGTCCTGTCCAGGTGAGCCCTGGCCGACCTAGGGCGACTCTTCTCTGAGTCGCGCCTAATCCGATTCCACTGGCGGGCCAAGGGAAACGTCTCTTCAGGCAATGTGGAGGTAGGGCGAAAATGGGCCACGTAGACCCGAGCAAAGAACTAAAAGAAAAAAAGAGAGATAAGCAAAGACAAGAAAGAGAAAAGAAAAAAAAAAGAAGAAAAAAGAAAGAGAAAAAAGAAAAAAAAAAGAGAGGAAGAAAAAGAAAGGAAAAAAGAAAGAAAGTCATTTATACCTGCAGAAAGGGCCAAAAGAATCTGCAACCCACTCCAGCCCCTCTGGGAGAGGATAGGCCAGAAACCACTCGTTGTAGGCTCGCTAACAGGGTGTCGTAGACAAGCTAGCCCCAAGCATACTCCCTCGCTCGGTGCAGATCTCGAAGAAGACTCAGGAAATGGGGACTGACTGAAGTAGTATCCTCCAAGCAGAAACATGATCCCATCATCAGAAGGAAAAGAAATCGGAAGGCCACGGGAAAACTGGGATGCTCCGCTGCTAAGGTGCTATATCCCCTCTGCAGAAATGTCTCCCTCAACCATGTCCGAGAAATGCGAGTGATCCTGCTCCGGTCCCATGCCCCCACTGGCATCTCATCATACCCCAAGAGCTCGGCGATCTCCAAATCCGCTGGCCGATCCATCTCGGTGATGACATCTCCAGTCATCCTGATCCCAGTAATAAGAGCGAAGTCGGAGGGGCGAATACCAATCTCCACGTCAGGCAGATGAAAGCTCAAGGTCTCTGGGAAGAATCGCTCCATCAGGGCCAGGATCAAAGGCCGATCCTGACGAACGCCGGTAATGGTGATAAAGGGGCCAAATCCAAAACGGCCTATCTCTCGACGCAAAGGAGTCGAACAGGCCGCTACTACATCAGCAAAAAGGGCCCAGCTCCCGCGGAAATGGGAAGAAGGATAAGCAAGAGGGATGTCGGCCCTGACGCCCGCCGAAGGATGCGTCGTCAAACCATGGAGGAGAGAGGTGTCCCGGATCTTATCCGCTATCTCTGCGGGAATGGCAACATGAGTCACCCGGGCTCCTGCCCTCTCTCTGCGACGAGCTCCCCTACGCTCTCGAACCTCGGAAGCAGGTTAGAAAGGCAAATAAAAGGGGGTTTAAGTTGAATGTGATGAAAGAAAGGCCGGATTTTAGAAAAAAAAAAAATATACCTCTGGGATCGACTCCTGCGAATCCCCAGACGCTCCAGAGTCCGAATCAAAATGCTCCAGACTGCTGGGAGAAGAAGGATCAGGGTCCGGCTCGGTCCTAGAAGAAGATGCCACATCGGCCGGATCCCTCCGAACCCTCGAAGATGAAGGCTCATCTGCGGGACCCCGAGAAGCGCGACGTGTACGGGCCATCTACAGGATCAGAGCGCAGGGAGAAATTCATTATTTTTTTTAACACTTGAAGCCAGTAGATTTTATTCATGATTTCTTCAGTATGGCTATAGATTAATCAAGTTTATATTGTCTGCAGGAAAAATGGAGATCGGAGAAAACACTTCAAAGAGTGCCCCGCCAAACCAGGATTTGATTTATTCTTAGTTTTTACTAATTTTGTTATTATTCACATTATACACATAAGAATTATATATAGGAAATGAAAGTCCTATATATCTTTCTTATATGATCAAAAACAAAAAAAAAGAGAGAGAAGAAAAGGGATAAAATACACTAGGATGGATTGTTGACATCTTTAGTTCATGGCTAAAATTGTAGAATTCTGAATTTGTTTAAAAGGTTATTTAAATTCCCTAACCATCAAAATTGATCGTATTTCAGGTTTACCAAGGGAAGACAGCATTAAGGACCCCTGAGGCATGTTCAAATTAGCAAAAAAAAAAAAATTTTTGTTCAAGCTTAAGGACCAAGGAGGTTCACACCAAAGCAATAGGTTAGAACATTTGACACCAGCAGGTCAAGATCAAGCATATATGTGGCATTTGTCAGTACAATCAAAGGATGTAAAGCAATCAAAGCATTAGGAACAAATGCATTCAGATACACAAAGTTTACATGGAATACTACAAAAGCATAAATCAGAACAGTACGAGTCATGGATAGATGCATAAATGGGAATATCATCAACATCCAAGAGACTCATAAGTTGATGTGGCAGAAAGCAGAGAGATGCAAGTAATGAGCCAACATAAAATTCTGGGATTTCGCTTAATCAGGAACAAGTGGTCAATATCATGCTAGGAATCATAAATACAAGATAAATTGATCATGGAATCAGGGTGCCAACTTTCGGATTGAATATTTACAAAGAAAAGATGGTGTTTGGTCACCTACTTGTTCCAGCCGAAAGAGAGAAATTTCGCAAGAAAGGTCGAAGCTTGGTCTCACCAGAGATTCAAGAACAAGCAGTCACCACCACCGAAGATGGAGATGATCCAATGAGGTGGGCGTGTGCGAGTGGAAATCCCAAGAACCAAGGAGGAACACTAGCACGGCAATGAGCAGGTCTTAGCTTGAATACGGTGTAGACACCCCAAATTGCACCCCAATATAAGTGATTAACTAAGATGGGCTTTAAATGTCTTATTTGAGCCTTGACATATGTCAAACTTTCAAAAACTTTCAAAATCAGTGCCAACCGCACTGTGTATGCGGTTTTTTATAATCTCGGTCTCAACCGCTCTGTATGTGCGGTTGCAACCGCACACACAGCACGGTTCACATCAAGGCTTGTTGCGCTGGCGGCCACGTGGCTTCGCGAAGCTTCGGCCGTTAAGCCGCGTGGACAGCACTCAATTAAAGCATAACTGAATTGAACCGCCCTGTATGTGCGGTTTGATCAAATTTGTAAGAAACCGCACTTTTTGTAACGGTTGTGTTGAAACCGTACTGTGTATACGGTTTTGGCTGTTTCGAGGCTTTGCGAAATGGCTCGATCTCTGAGCCTTATTTACGCATATTACCTCTCTCTCAAGGACCTAAACTCCCCATTTCACCCTCCGAAACTTGCTGAATTACACCAATTCATGCCTTGGAGGAGAATTGGAATAATCTAGAAGGCCTTTTAGGCCTACCCTTGGGACTCTTCTACCCTTGGCTTGGCCTATAAATAGAGAGGTCCTCCTCTTGCAAATGGCTGACAATCTGAAGCTTAGAAGCTCTGCAAGAAGAAGGAGAACCTCTGCTGGATTGGCTACTCAACTGCTCAAGCTACTAAGGTAAAGCCCATTTTGATTTATTGCTTCCTCTTTACATTCTAGCAATCTCTCATCTTCTACCTTTCTGTAGTGTAAGGCTTTGATGTTGTTTGTAGCCCCAAACCCCTTCTAAAGTACCTGGGAATCCTCTCTAGCCGTAAAACGTGAAGAGAGAGCCTGGGGAAAAGGAAGGTGGAATGGATCCTCTAGGTTTAGAACCCTCAAATGATGTGCAAGCATGCTATATGGTTATTTTGAGCCCTTGAATGCTTCTCTGATCATTTTTGTATTTGGAGAAGATGTGAATCCATGCTCTCAATAGCCATGGATTCCAACTTTCTCATAGAAATGTGATTTTCCACATCTTTGCACCCACTTTCCACCTTTTTTATCAAAATAGGCTAGATCTTGGATTTCCATGTAAATATGGAAAATCTGAGATCATTGGCCTCAGAATGAGTTTTTAGAAGTTCATGAGTTGTTTTTCATGATTTTAAATTGTTTTGGTCGAATCCACTTGCACACATACACTGATTTTGGCTTCTTATTCAAAGTTCTTCAAAAACAGGACAGATCTGTAGCCTGTCTTGGAATGCTTATAACTTCATCCTCCGGATGAATTTTTGAGTGATTCTAAAGACATGTGATAGATTGGAAAGCCTACTTAATATCTGGAAATTTTCACTCACTTTCATGTAGCCAATTTTTGACACCATCTCTTCAAAGTTTGTAAGACAGTTCAGCCCAGATTGCTGAACTTGCCGCTTTGATGGTGCACTATTTGCTCGGTTTTAATCCATTTCCTACGATTCCAGTTTCTGAGTTTTCTTTGAGAAGTCTATTTTCATTTCCAACTGGTTTCAGCAGATTTCAATCTGTTTTGTGTCTTGGGTGCTCAGTTGACTTAGAAGTGCTCGCTGGCATAGTCCAGAGCTCATCTGTGGTCTTCTAGGCCTATTCAAGAGAGCACACAGGTCACATCCGGATAGAGATTGGTGTGAGGTTTTTTTTCTTTGGAAAGATGGCACCACATACTTCCTCCATACCAATTTTCATGGATTTTTATTGAGCCAAACTCCACGAATAGAGCTTTGAAAATGCCTACTTAACACTTTTTCTGAGTTATAACAGCAGATTTCATATGTGGATTTCTCTCTTGTTTTGGATCGGATTGAGCTGAATTTTCTACTATATACTCTACTATATACCAGTTTTCCAATGGCTTTGGTTTCATTTGATTTGGATTTGAATTGGGGAAGTTATGGTTTATCAAAGCTTTCAAGTTCTTTTGACCTAATTTCTCCAGATTTGCCTTAGCCGGATTTTCTTCATTTTTTACTTTGATTTTCCTTCACTCATGAGGTTTTAGAAGTGATGAATCCACAAAGAGAGCCTAAGTTTATTAGACTTCTCATGTGGAATGATCACATACATGGTGCTTGTGGTAAGCATCCTTTTGCCCATTTTGTTAGAAAATGATTCTTAGCATGAGCAAGCATATGGTAACCGTCTTAGACGGATGAGTGGGGGTGCCTAACACCTTCCCCCGCTCATAAATAATTCCTCGTACCCAATCTCTGGATTTTTCCATGTATTAGAGCTACTTTGGCTCTATTTGACATTTATGAACCCTTTGGTGTCCATTCACACCTTAAAATGGATGGTGGCGACTCTTATTTTGATCGATCCCCGCGTGACGATAATCGGAAGTCATCGGAGATGACGAATCCATGTCTCACATACGGCCAATGCAGCAATTCACCAGAAGAGAAACAGAGATCACAGGAAAAACAGAAGTCGCCGGAGAGCAGGTTTCGTTGCCGGAGAAGAAAAGGACGAGGACCGGAGAGAAGGCGCGGTCGCGAGAAGAAAGGGTAAGCTCCGATATTCCAGGGTTTTCGCAGGCAAAGTGAAGCCAGCCGCGGTCGCGGTCGTGTTTATATGCAACCTAGAAAACCGCATATACAAAACGGTTGGTATTAAACTTGTCAAAAACCGCACATACAGAACGGTTGGAATCGAAATTGCTAAAAACCGCATGTTCAGTACGGTTGGCACCCAAAAATGAATTTTCAAAACTTTTTCCAATCTTTTTCAAAAGATCTATGTCCAGGATAGTTGTTAATTGAAAGAAGCACCACCCTATCAACTTTTGCTTTAAAAATTTGCTCAAATCTCACTTCATAGCCACGAGTGCTCTGTGAGACGCGAGAAGAGGATTTGCCCCTTAAAGTTAGGGACTTTTCATCAGATCCTCTAAACAAATTCTTTTTCAAAAACCATGTTGGAATTCTTGCAGCTAATGACTGAACGGACATGATCTTGGGGGAAGCGCAATTTGCGGGTCTTTTTGCTCTCCGCTGTGAATTGATCCCAATTCCAGCGAAGAGGGGGCAGTGTTGTGAGACATGGATTTGTCATCTAGGATGACCTCCGATATCGTCACGCGGGGATCGATAAATGTAAGAGTCGCCACCATCCATCTTAAGGTGTGAATGGACACCAAATGGTTCATGAAAGACAAATAGAGCCAAAGTAGTTCTAATATGTAGAAAAATCCAGAGATTGGGTAAGGGGAATTATTTATGAGCAGGGGAAGGTGTTAGGCACCCCCACTCATCCGTCTAAGACGGTTGTCACATGCTTGCTTATGCTATAAATTGTTTGCTAATGAAATGGACAAAGAAAAAGTGCTTATAACAAGCACAATGTATGTGACCATTCCACATGAGAAGTCTAATGAGCTTAGACTCTCTTTGTGGATTCATCACTCCTAAGACTTCATGAGTGAATAAAATCAAAGTAAAAAACAAAGAAAATCAAGCTAAGGCAAATCTGTAGAAATGAGATCAAAAGAGCTTGAAAGCTTCGATTAACCATAACTTACTCAATTTAAATCTAAATCCAATGAAACCAAAGCCATTAGAAAACTGGTATATAGTAGAGTATACAGTAAAAATTTCAGCTCAATCCGATTTAAAACGAGAGAGAAATCCACACCTGAAATCTGCTGTTTATAACTTGAAAAAGTGTTAAGTAGGCATTTTCAAAGTCCTATTCGTGGAGTTTGGCTCAATAAAATTCCATGAAAATTGGTATGGAGGAAGTATGTAATGCCCTCTTTCCAAAGAAAAAATCCTCACACCAAACTCTATCCGGATGTGACTTGTGTGCTCTCTTGAACAGGCCTAGAAGACCACAGATTAGTTCTGGACTATGCCAGCGAGCATCTTTGAGTCAATTGAGCACCCAAGGCACAAAACAGATCAAAATCTGCTGAAACCAACTGGAAATGAAAATAGACTTCTCAAGGAAAACTCAGAAACTGGAAGTACTCAAAATGGATTGAAATTGAATCAACGGTGCACCATCAAAGCGGCAAGTTCAGCAATCTGGGCTGAACTGACTTACAAACTTTAAACAGATGGTGTCAAAAATTGGCTACATAAAAGTGGACGAAATTTTCCAGATATAAAATAGGCACATCCATCTATCACATGTCTTTGGAATCACTCAAAAATTCATCCGGAGGATGAAGTTATAAGCATTCCAAGACAGGCCACAGATCTGCCCTGTTTTGAAGATTTTTGGGTAAAACATGAAAACCAGTGCATGTGGATTCGACTAAAACCTTAAAAATCAACAATAAACCATCTCATGAAGTTCTAAGATTCATTTTGAAGCCAATGGATTCAGATTTCCCGTATTGAACATGGAAATCCAAGATCTAGCTTCTTTGATAAAAAATGGTGAAAGGTGTGTGAATATGTGAAAATTCACTCCCTAGGAGAAGGATGGAATCCTTTGCTACTGAGAGCAAGGATTCACATATTTCTCCATGAGCAAGTGTAAAACATCAGAAAATAAACATCCATAGGTTTAAAATAACCACATAGCATGTTCTTCATCACTTGTAGGTTCTAAGCCTAGAAGATCCATTTCACCTTCCTTTTCCCAAGGCTCTCTCTTTACGTTTTACGGCTAGAGAGGATTCCCAGGTACTTTAGAATGGGTTTGGGGCTTGCAAACAATCAAAAATTGGCCTTACACTACAGAAAGGTAGAAGTTGGGAGTGAAATGTAAAGAGAGTGCTGGAAATGTAAAGAGCCTTACCTTGGTAGCTTGAACACTTGAGTAGACAATCCAGCAGAGCTTCTCCTTCTTCTTGCAGAGCTTCTAAGCCTCAAATTGTCAGCCATTTGCAAGAGGAGGACCCCTCTATTTATAGGCCAAGCCAAGGGTAGAAGAGTCCCAAGGGTAGGCCAAAAAGGCCTTCTAGATTATTCCAATTCTCCTCCAAGGCTTGAATTGGAGTAATTCAGCAAGTTTCGGAGGGTGAAATAGGGAGTTCAAGTCCCCAAGAGAGAGGTAATTTGCGTAAATAAGGCTCAGAGATCGAGCCAATTCACAAATCCCCGAAACAGCCAAAACCGCATACACAGTACGGTTTCAACACAACCGTTACTCAAAGTGCGGTTTCTATACAAATTTAACCAAACCGCACATACAGGACGGTTCAATTCAGTTACGCTCGTCATGATTGCTGTCGACGTGGCTCAATAGCCGAAGCTTCGCGAAGCCACGTGACAGCTCACGTAACAAGCATGGATATCAACCGTGCTGTGTGTGCGGTTGCAACCGCACATACAGAGCAGTTGAGACCGAAACTATAAAAACCGTATACTCAGTACGGTTGGCACCAATTCTGAGAGTTTTTGAGTGTTTGACATATGTCAAGGCTCAAATAAGACTTTTAAAGTTCTTTCGAAGGTTCTTTTCTATGGAAATGCAATTTGGGGTGTCTACAATTATTTAAGCCCTTGCAATCACCTGAATGAGGAGGCATTACTAGATCTCTAAGAATATCTACTCTTTCAAACATACACTCTCTGAAAATGGTTTTTTTTTTCTGTTGTTGTTGTTGTTGATAAGTAATGATATGTATTAATATAAAAAAGTATAAAGTAATTACAAGTATGTATGATAGATTGGTCCAGTTCAGTTCTTGCATGTTACATAATTACAAAAAAGGGGGAAAAAAGGAAGAAAGAAAAGAAAGAACTGGAGAGTTGCAGAAGAGCGAACTTCAGAAACTTATTGCATCTTTATTTTCAACTTAAATATAATGAATAAACTAGCAAATAAACTAATGAATGAACACCTTTTTAAAGGGAAAAAAAGGTGAAAAATTAGAATATGCATTCAAGATGCTCTTCTTGGATAAACTTCTTCTTTCATCTTCCTCGTGCCTCTTCATAAGCCTGAATCCTTAATATCCTCCACGAAAGATCATGTAGGGAATGTGAAGATTTGAAAGACAAATAAGATACAAACTAAACCGAGTTACATTTTTTCTTATTAACCTTATCTGAAGCTGGTACATACTGTTGGTATGCAATGATAATTTTGCCAGCATGCAATTGAGGCGATGGCTTCTGGGGACAGGTCAATGGTGTCGTGGTATCCAGACGGGGAATGATCAACAATATTCACCACCAGCAGGGGTGTGGGGATGATGGCATTCGTTCCGTCAATGCAGGTAACCTGGTACAGATTTCCACAGGCTGTGCCATCGTTGCAAATTGCATTGCCTAATTTGCCTGCCATAGCAACCTTCACACCTTTTTTCAAATCCAATACAAGAAAGCTGTGAAAGAAAAGAAAGGGTACTATAAATGATCGTGTCTAATATATGCAAGAAGAAGCTGTAAAAGGCTAGAGAAAAACAAGAAATGCTAGCAACAACTAGAATATGATCAGATTGCTGAAATATTGGTGTGAATCAAATAGGTTGGTTGGAAAAGCTTATGAATATAAGTGGTGTATAGAAGGTAGTGGTTCTGATAATTTGAGCTGTTTCCATGGCAGGGAAGCAAAACAGAGATGCCAATATGGCCAAGAAGAGGGACTTCAGCAATGCTGGAGCCATGGTTTAAGGTTATTTTTTGAACTGAGTATTGAAAGCACTGAAAATGGTGAAAGAAATGATTGGGTGTGGGGATGGAATGTCAAGTAATAACAGATTAGTAGTAGCAATGGAAGGTGGTGATACAGGGTTAGGATGGCAGTATTTATGGGTTTTCTACATATGCATAAATAATCATGTCTTGCATTGTACAAAGTTTTCAGATGTGAGGTTATGCTTGACTGTTGGTTTTTTTTTTGGGACTTGTTAGCTAAAGCTCTTATGTGTTGGTGATTTAGGTAAATCAAAGTTTGTCCTGCACACGAATAAGTACGTCTAATTTGGAACGAGTTGCTCATGATTCCTAAGCCGAGGGATGACATGCTGGACTCACTTACCTGGATGTGGCTGCTCCAAATCTCTTCAGTAGCAAGTGTTAAGATTGAATGGTATCAATAGATGTGTCGAATGAATTCAAATCGTTGGAGTTATTAAAGTCTATAAAATGGGATTTTTTCATCATTTTGCGAGACCATTTCATTTGGTGCCACTCAGTGGTACCGCATGAAACATGCGGATGGATGCCCCGTTTCAATAGGGGGCCCACATCCCAAAACACATCCCATCCGGTGGTTTCATGGTATCACCAAATTCTTGCTCTAGAGGAAATGCATTCTTGTTTTGCAAGGGAGGAAGTGAAATCAAAGGACATACCCATGGGCGGAGCCAGGGGGGGGGGGGCGCAATAACTCAAATTTTTTTCTATAATTTTTTTTATTGTGAATTTTAAACATTACTTTATATCCCCATAAACTTAAAGGAATTGCCCCATCCCCCCTAAACAAATGAAAAAGTTACTTTTTGGCCCGTCTTTATAAGAATTGTCTATCAAAAATCTCATTTACAGAAAAAGATCACTTTTAAAAAACTAATTGACTTGCAAGGTCACTTTTGAAAAAAAAATATTAAAAAGTAGTGTCATTTTATTGTAGCTACATGGGGTACAAGCGCTGTCTTCTTGGGATGAACGCATTGTATGTGAGATACGAGCTTCGTTACATGTGATATGAGTGCATCCTACGTGAGGCACGACCGCATCATATGCTCGTATCTTACTCATGATGTGTTCGTGTTCCAAGTAGGTTGCATTTTTATCCCTCATAGCTGCAATAAAGTCATTCTATAGTTCAAAATTTTTTTTAAGATTGACCATTTTATGGAAAGAAGTTTCTTGATGGACTGCTTTTATACATATTGGCCAAAAGTGACACTTTTTCATAATTTTCCATTTTTTTAAAAGTAATTATTCTCAAACATTTAAATGTTAATATAGTTGAATTTATTTTGACTTATTTTTGCCCCTCCTGAGTTAATTTTCTGGCTTCGCCCCTGGACATACCATACAGCCGAGAGATTATGGAAAAGTAGGGACTTAAGGCAGGTTATTTTGTATAGGCTCGTCGACCATAGCAAGTGGATGGGCAACCATATATAAAATGTTAGATAGAAATACAAAGTATATGGTTATATAGATATAGGGCGCAAGCCTAGCCTTGCGGGGCACAACTGGAGGTTTTTGATTACTATGTTGGGTTATTCCCACATACTGCACCTATTTCATATCAATACAATATTGGCTTATCCAAAAAAAAAAGAAAAAAAAAGGTATGTCTAACATATAAATTTGTGCATCTAAAGTCGACTATAATTGGGTGATTTATATTACTATCCCTTCGTATAAAATATTGCATTTTATACACAAACAAGCAGGGGTGGAGCTACGTAGTGCTCAGCCTAGAATTATAAAAAGTTCACTAGTATATTTATATAAATAAAATTTGCCCCTTCTAAATTTTTTAAATTACATTCCCACTTTCTCGATCAACTCTCAAAATTCCTCTCTATATAAGCCGCTTCTTAGTGAATTAGGGCTATCAATGGGTCCGATAAAGATCCGAATTCGACCAGATTATCAAAATATGGATCCTAGTTTATATCCGATTATCCGAATATGGATCCAAATAAATCACATATATTTGACTCGATAAAGATCCAACTGCTTACATTATATACATGTTATGTTCTTTAGGCCTTTTAAGTCTTTTATATATTAGTATTGATGGAATAAAGGTTCCATATAATATTTATTGTTTTAAGGTCATAACATGGGACAAATTTGAATTAATACATCCTTATTTGATCCACTAAGTTGAGGATTATGATATTTTAATTTTTCTTCAAATATTATCTAATCGGATTCGAATACCTAACCGGATAATGGCCCCCAAATCCGATTTCCCTTCAGGTTAAAGGGCAGCCTTCAACAACCTCAGCACTGCGGCTATCCAGGCTTCGAGGTGGCTTGTAATGGCAGCAATATCGTGCTTCGTCTCCCCTCATCTTCAAGAGACCTCTTCATCGGATCTATCTCTTACAGAGACCATAGAGTAGATCTATTCGACCCGTAAACTGTGGCGTTGCTTTGTTTTTCAATCTCAACTTGTCGCCTTCTCCTTTTTATTACTTTGGCAATGGAAACTCGTTTGACAATATAACAATGCTAGACTGTTCAGATTCTTCAGAAGCAAATTCGTCCCTGTGGGGGCTGTGCATGAGTGGCCCGGGACATATTATGGGCTTCAGCTTCTCAGATTCATACCTGTATGGACATCTCCGCTCTTGTGAGATGGTGAAGGTGGTTGAATATCCAATGAACTACAGAGACTATTTGAGGTATAATGATGGTGATGGTGTTCGTCTTGGCTGGGACGAGCCCAGGTGTAAACGCTGTGAATCCCATGGATGGAGCTGTGGATTCATCAACATAACCACCCGCGAACTGCGTTGCTACCAAAAACTGCACCATCAAGGTCTCTCTCTCTCTCTCTCTCTCTCTCTCCCTGTTTCAATCGTATAAACACATCAGAACTGTTAAGAAAGCTAATTAGCACAAGAACCATTGCGTTATATTTCATCCCAGTTCGTCTTCTTCCTACTTCTGGACAACATGGATTTGAGAAACTTTGTCTCGTACTTTTCAGCACCGTTTGGTAATCACTTATTATTTTTAATTTATACTATTTTTTAACCTTTTGCAAACCTTTACTTCCATTAAAACCCCAAGCTCTCACACGTCACACCTTGGGGTTTCTTCTTCATGATGGGTCTGCTTGACTCAACTGTCTTTTTGTTGTTGTTGGTAATCTGCTTGACTCAACTGTCGCCGTGGAAGACTTGTTAACCTGGAAATGAAAGCTATTCAAAGTCTTTGTTTACTTGGAAATAAAAGCTATTCAAAGTCTTCTAATTGTGCCAAATTCCGGCTAGAAAAGTTTTCACTGAAATTTAAGACTTGTATACAAGGGAATCCCTACATTGATTTTCACATCTGTGGTCCAAAGTCTATTTTACGGGATGGAATCGTCTAGTGCATGTCCTGTTGCATCAAGTGTTGGGGCAAAGAAAAGTTTGTTGTCGCTATTAGTCAAAGTACTGCTCGGAATTTTCTTAGTTGCTTCCTTTGCTTCGGAATTCCAAGGTGTTACAAGCACCGTCTTCCATGGTGTTACGGCTACACATCAAAGATAAACTCGGTTCTTCACAAATGTATTAAAAACTAATTTTCGGTCATATTCCAAGTTTTAAAACAAAGAAGCAAGAATGAAAATTTTCCATACGTTCTAAAGGACCATTGAAAACTAACATTTTCTTTCCACGTGCAAATTAAATTAATAAACAATTAAAAAATTTGAATAGTCATTCTACGAGTGGAAAAGCCTATACAAATTGTGACATACATCAGTTCAATTCTAGTATCTTATGGATTAAACCACAGAATTACTATAATTGGTATGTCGGGCGACAAGTAAATTCGAGTCTTAATTAAAATTTAAGACGATAAATCCGAATTCACTCATCTATGAACACTACCAATCATCTGATACCAACAAATAATCCATGCTCATCAAATATATCAAAGTGAAATAAATCAAATAATGATAAAGTGGACGACTTAATATAATATCTATCTCGATCCATAATCTCAGAATGTAAAAACACTGAAATGACATATAATTAAGTATGATGAATAAAATGATAACTGCTATATCTCTAAATCAGGATCTACCTGAAACCCACTGTCAACACTCTGGAATCTGCACAATCTATATATAATAAACTAAATGAGATCGGAGATCCCAGTAAGCCATCATATGATAAATTAAATACACATGCAGATATATCTCAAATCATAATATATCACAAGTAATCAAATGCAAATGAGACAACCCCGTATCCCACTAAATAATATGAATTCACAACAAGGTTCAGAAGAATTACAATAATCATCAACTGGAATATATAAATCAATTTATAACTTATAACCAAACCAATTCGATTAATCCGATAAACCATATCATATTATATCACAATATTAATCAAATTAATGTCCAGCTGGAACTATAGACATCGGCAAGGACTACAACTATAGTATTCAGACTGGGACGCACAGTCCTTGGATCAGAAGATCACCACACACAACACATTTCGGGTAAATCCCCTTCTATCGGGAAATACTAATCACATCGCTCACACTGCTAGGAAGAATCAAACGTCTCGACTGGCTCTGCCAGGAGGAATCACATCTTGACTCGCTCACATCACAAAATAAATAAAAACATGACGGGAGGAATCCTCAACTCAACTAGCTTCGTCGCTCCAATCAATACGACTCCCTTTACTCTAATACTGATGAGCCCTTATACACTCAAGTTTTAATTATATTTTTAACATCCACACAATAATTTTATATTCAAAACATAATAAGGATCTCATTTAGATTAAATAGCGAAATTCATTTTTCTACCTTACATATCGGTAAAGTGCTAACCCATTATTGATAAGTTAAATTTATCGCAGGGTAAAACAAATTTAATTAGGGTGCAATATATACAAATCAAAACTATGAATACTCATGTGTGTGTCATCTTATTCAAATATGCATATTTTTCTCAAAAAAATAATATTATAATATAAATGCAATTTAGGAATCATGCTAGTGGAATTCGCATGAAATATTTAATAACAAGGATAAACATCATTGTTTGAAATTTATTATACTCATATAAGCGATAAAATCCAATTTAGGACTCTCTAATGCAAATAAATAAAGCATGCAGTCACACAACCATTCACGTACAAGTCCTCTACTTTTAATTAAATTGACCAAAATTCTCTTTCATGCCCTATGTTAAATTTCACCTAAATTACAAAATTTCTCTTTATTTTTATTAAATTGTCCTTATCCTATTTTTAAAGTAATTTATAAATCCTAAAAAATCGCTTTTAAATACTTTTTCTTTGAATTTTGATTCTTCTTTCAAACTGTGACTAAAATGTAATTATTTATTAGGGTTTGAATTTATTTGTTGAATTTAACTAAGATCTGAACTAAAACTCAATTATTTAAGTTCTGCATACGAATTTATCAATAACTCTCTCATTATGTACTGAATCTAAATATTATTCCATACATATAATTGTTTTTGGATTAAGATACCAATTTTGTAATGCAAATTAACATCTTTTCAAATGTCGAAGATGACACTGCTCATTCATTTATGTGATTAAATGGCCTACTTGGAGGATTTTTCTAGACCAATCCATGAATTTTTTTAAGCTACAGTAAGTTCCTATCTACTCTAAACATGGCAAAATAATTTTTAAGCTATCAAATTTCAAATTATAATCAGGTTTACAGAGTTTTGCAGGCATCCCAAGATGTCCCAAAACCCTTTGAAACAAAACAACTAAGCAGAAAACAGAGTATCTGTGATACTCTATACGATCCAAGTAAAATTAACTCAACTCTTAATAATGCCAAGCCACCACATTTCTTTGAATTCCCAGCAATGGAATACAATAATCCAAACATATTAAGCCAACCACACTATCCCAAACACAGTAAATCCATCAACTTCAATGAGTCCAGAATAGTAGAACCAGATTCAAGCAATTTAAACTACTGGTTCTGCAAATTCACACTACATATAATAGCACTTAAATCTATCAATTCAAAGTAAATATAAGTGATGGTCTTACCTCTTCCATCGTGCAACCACCAGACACAACCCTCATTGACAGGTAACCTCCCCAACTTAGCCACCAAAACATTGCAAAACTTCAACTAAACCCTCACCAAACCTCACTGAAACCAGCATCTAACTCTGGAGAACACATATATCTATTAGCCTTATTAAATTAATTGAAGCAAAGCAAAACCACCTAAACACCTTGCAAGCATACCCTGGAGACAACTCCATCTGGACGATGAACAACAGCTGAACTGTATTCGTGGGAACACTCAAACAACCCAACACTTCTAGAGTTATGTAAGAGACTTGATCATGTAGGTTGTCACTGCACCATGTTTAGTTTTTTGAGCATCTAACGCCAGCTAGTGTTTTGTTTTTTCTTTCATATGGACCCCACTTGAAACATTTGCTAGACTAGACCAAATGCATTAATTAATCAGGCAAAGGATACGACGGTTCCGGCCCCACTGAAGTTTTAAGTGGATATCGTTGTTGCCGTGAAGTTTAAGCTCTTCAAAAGACCACAAACGTCAAAATCTGTATACTGTCTTTTACCGTTTCTTTCTTATTAGGAAAAATAACGCGTAAGGACTCTCCTTTCGGGGAGACTTTTCTCCCAAAAGGAGCAAGTGGAGGTGAATCTTGAAATTTGATCATGTGGGAGTGGGTGTGGATATGGAAGTTTCCTTTTCCACGTCGTGACTCGAAGTTGCGGGTCATGAATAATTATTGGTAGAGAAATGTACACTTACCACCCTTCTCGTTTTTGGCATCCATAGCACGTGACCATTTCCAGTTTAAGAACCGGCTGGAGTGCGAGATATTATCATCATCCATTCCAGTGACCATTAAATTTACTCCGGAAGATGCAGAGCTTAACGAACAAATCAATGTTGGCGTTGCTCTTTCTTTTCTCCTACCTATCCATCGGTTCATGCCAAGCTGACTGCCCGACGACCAACTGCAGTATCAATGGCCCCCAAATCCGATTTCCCTTCAGGTTAAAGGGCAGCCTTCCGCACTGCGGCTATCCAGGCTTCGAGGTGGCTTGTAATGGCAACAATACCGTGATTCGTCTCCCCTCGTCTTCAAGAGACCTCTTCATCGGATCTATCTCTTACAGAGACCAGAGAGTAGCTGTATTCGACCCCGTTAACTGTGGCGCTGCTTTGTTTCTCAATCTCAACTTTTCGTCTTCTAATTTTTCTTATTTTGACGATGGAAACTCGTTTGAGAATATAACAGTTTTAGATTGTTCAAATTCTTCAGAAGCAAATTTGTCCCTGGAGGGGTCTTGCATGAGCGGCCCCGGACATATTATGGGCTTCAGGTTGACAGACCTGGATCTGAATGGAAATCTCCGCTCTTGTGAGATAGTGAAGACGCTTGAATATCCAACAAGGCGCAACGGTATCTTTAGGTATATGTATAATAATGGTGATGGTGTTAGTCTTGGATGGGAATTGCCCGTGTGTAAACACTGTGAATCCCATGGACGGAGCTGTGGATTCAGCAACCTAACCACTCGTAAACTGCGTTGCTACCAAAAACTCTACCATCAAGGTGTCTCTCTCTCTCTCTCTCTCTCTCTTCCTGTTTCCATCGCATAAACACATCAGAATTGTTAAGAAAGCTAATTAGCACATGCAAGAACCATTTCTTTATTTTTCAACCCAGTTCGTCGTCTTCTTATTTCTGGACAAAATGGATTTGAGGCACATTGTCTCATAATTTCAACACCGTTTGGATATCACTTATTATTTTTAATTTATATTATTTTTTAACCTTTTGCAAGCCTTTATTTCCATTAAATCCCCAAGCTCTCACAGCTTACGTTTCTTCTTCGGAAATTTAAAACTTGTAGATAAGGGAATCCCTACATTGATTTTAATATTTGTGGTCCAAAGTATATTTTACTACAAGTCCTGTTGCATCAGGTGTTGGGCTAAGAAAAGAAAAGTTTGTTGTCGCCATTAGTCAAAGTACTGCTTCGGAATTTTCTTAGTTGCTTCCTTTGCTTTGGAATTTCCTTGGTTGCTTCCTTTTCTTTCACTTTTGATTGTCTAAGTTGCTTCCTTCACTACTGAGCATTGACTATGTACCTTGACGATGAATTGGTAATATTTTGAACAACCATTAAAGCCTTACGGATAACTAGTACCATGTATTGATATTCATTTGTCTCTATAATGTTCCTTAAATTCCTAGTTGAGGCTGACAACAAGGTAGGACCCTTTTCATACATATATGTATTGAAAAGTATGTTTATTTGAATTAGAAAAAAAAAAAAGGAAAATGTGAAAAAAACTAAATTGCCTTCGAAAAATTCTAGCTTTTTAAGGGGATTCACTTTCCAATTCTAATCATACCACAATGAAATGTAAAAGAAAAAAGAAAGGCTCCTAAATACTATAAAATACCTTGATTACAAATTCTATACATATATTTTAAAATACTGTTTGTACGTAGTTTTCTTACTATATATAATGTTATTTCATAAGAAAATTTTATAGCTTATCAATCTCTTCATTTTCAATCTGTTAATTAATCCATACAGTTGCAATATATGTGCAGGTCCATCGGTCAAAAACACAATTATTGGTATGTAGCTATGGGCCCTTTTTTCAACCATTTAAATTGCACGAATTATGTCATCATGGAAGATTTGTTCTTATTTCTTTAGATTATTTTTACTTGCAGGAGTAAGCATTTGCTTCGTTTTTTTGGTGGTGGCCACAATAGTTGTCCTTAAGATGTACCACTCTCGAAAATTAAGTAGAATGAAGGAAGTAGAGGATCAACTTAAGATTGAAAAGTTCTTGGAAGACTACAAGTCCCTTAAGCCCACAAGATATTCTTATGCCGATGTTAAAAGGATGACTGATCAATTCAAAAACAAATTAGGTCAAGGAGGTTGTGGGACTGTATTCAAAGGGAACCTTCCTAACGGAACTCCAGTCGCCGTAAAGATTCTTAAAGCTTTGGGAGGTGATGGATTGGAGTTCATTAACGAAGTGGCTACAATTGGTCAAATTCATCACGTAAACGTGGTTCGCCTTCTGGGTTTCTACTCTGAGGCCTTCAAACGAGCCCTAATTTATGAATTCATGCCGAATGAGTCACTTGAGAAGTTCATTTTCTCCAGAAATGGTAAGAGTCATGGCTTAGCTTGGGAAAAGCTTCGTGAGATTGCCAGAGGCATTGCTAGGGGAATTGAATATCTTCATCAAGGCTGTGATCAACGTATCCTTCACTTTGATATCAAGCCTCATAACATCTTGTTGGATCATAATTTCAACCCCAAGATATCCGATTTTGGATTAGCAAAATTATGCACAAAGGGAAAAAGTATTGTCTCCATGACAGCAGCAAGAGGAACTATGGGCTACATTGCACCAGAAATGTTCTCTAGAAACATTGGAAACGTTTCATATAAGTCTGATGTTTATAGTTTTGGAATGTTGTTGATGGAAATGGTTGGGGGAAGAAAGAAGATTGATGCCACTGCTGAGAATACAAGCCCAATTTACTTCCCCGATTGGATTTATAATCGTCTAGAACGAGGAGAAGATTTGGAACTTGGGATCGTCGACGACGAGGAAGCTAAGATTGCCAAGCAACTAACAATTGTTGGGACGTGGTGCATACAATGGTACCCAGTGAATCGTCCTTCCATAACAAGTGTGTTGCAGATGCTTGAAGGGAGTGTTGAAAGCTTGACAATAGGGCCCTACCCCTTTGCTTCATCTGCTTCCACAGATGCTGCTACGGCCTTGGTCGAGGAGCAACATAGTATAAAGTTGACGGTTATATCTGAAGAAGAATGAGCATGTTAAAATTTTCTGTGTTTGTTAAGGAGTGAAATAATGAACTCCCATAACCATACAAGTATATATGACAACTTGTTGCATCAGTATTCGGTCGTTATTCTATTATTTTGCTATTTGTGATTTTTATATCATTTTAATTTTAATTTAATTGCGCATTGAGGCATATATTAATCTTTCGCTTGAGCACAAGTTGCGTGCACATCAATGGTGTCGGATTGTAGAAGTTTTATTAGACAGTAATGTAGCGCATGTCGTCCGCTCGAGCATTGGTAGGGCTCAAATCATTTAACTTATGAAATCTTCCATTGCTCAAGCCTCATGCCACCTTTGAGCTGACATCACGTATATGCTCTCGGGTTGTAGGGTTTTATTTAGAAAACATCGCTCGAGCATGATAACATGTGATACTCACGCTTAAAGGCTTAAATATGAATCAGTCGAGCAACCTTCATAATTTGCAAACTTCAATTCCGATTTTGGTTCTTTTTTGCACATTGACACTTTGATTTGTTCTAAACACCTTTCTATAACATCCCAGTTTCGGAGATTCTTGTGTTTTGCTGTGTTTAATTACGATGACTTGAAATATTTTTTAATTTTCTGTTAATTATTCAGGGATTTATTGAATTAATTATAATTAAATATATTTATTAATTGGTTTAATTGCCCTATTTGTAATTTATCTCAGATGTTTTAGACGTGGGATTAATTATATTTTGTTTGTATCCATTTTCTATTAATTATTATGCAAGTATGTGAGAATTTATTGGAGTTAATTTGAATTTAAGGGTTTTATTTCTTAATTTATGCAATTATACGTATGGTTGATAATTTAAGGACTAACTTGGTATTTTATTGGATGAAAAGTATTAAATTATTTTATGTTATTAATATGCTAATTATTGGTATAAAAATTATAATTATTGGTCAGTAAGTGCAAAATTGGGTTTTGCTTAAGGATTGGTCTAGTATGCTTGTAAGGTATTACCGATTCGGACCTTCGCGGTTCATTTTTATCCAAACCGTATTGCGCGCTCTCTCTCCATTCTCTTTAGATAATAGTATGGTGGAGTGACGACCCATTGAATCATTCTTTTTAGACTTAAACTCTTCAGAACAATCCACAATACACGACCATCTTCTCACTGTTTCTCCATGGTTTGATCCGTCTTTACCATTCTGATTCGTTTGGAGTTCATAGAATCTAAAGAGGGTTCTTGTAGTTTTCTAGTGTGGAATTGTTGTTAGTCATGAAGGCTTGCTGTATGCCTGTGTTAGTGTTTTTATGCTTGCGAGTTGAGTGAATTTTAGGTGATTGAACTGTATAAGGAAAGGGACTGTTCCATCTTGGTTAAGGTTGATATCTGCAATTCAAGTAAGTCATAATTGACTTTCATTTTAAATATACTAAATGGTGTAATTAGATATATATATATATATATATATATATATATATATATATATATATATATATATATATAATGTTTTGAATATTTTGCGTTTGGGTGATTTTACTTTGAGTTTAGAAAGCAAAAATCTGGATTCGGGGTTGACGAAGACGAATTGTAGAAAGGTAATTAAGGTTTAGTATAAAACTGATATTATAATTACAAATTAGTTAAAAGTATCTAAAATATTAAAATATAGAAAGAGTGAGCATTAAAATATATAAAAAAACAAAATAATTAATCTTAAGTGTATAACTTATAAAATATTTAAGTTTTAGTTAGGGTAATTGTTATAAAATCCGTTTTATTTGGTACAAAACAGAATAATTGCTAAGCAACTAGTTTATATAGCTATAAATATTGCATTTTAGTCAAGAGTTGGAAATAAAATTTAAAATCAAAGAAAAAGTATCTAAAAAATGCTTTTAGGGTTTATACATTAATTTTAAAATAGGACAATGTCATTTTCATAACACTAAAGGGAAAAGTAATAGTTGAGATGCAATATGGCATGTTGCATGAAAAGAATTTTGGGAAAGTGACCAAAAATAGAGAATTTAGGCGTGAATGTATTATATGATTGTGTGACTCATTTAATCGCATCAGTTTATCATAAATTCAGTTTTATTGCTTATGTGAGTATAATAAGTTTCAAACAATGAAGTTTATCCTTGTTATTAAATATTTCATATGAATTCCACTAGTATGATTCCTAAATTGCATTTATATCTATAATATCTTATATTTGGAAAATACGCATATTTGAGTAAGTTAACACACACTTGAGTATTTCTAAGTTTGGATTATGTATGTTGCCACTACAAAAAAGGACGTTTTTACTGCTGGTAAGAACATCACCAGTGATAACACCTCTTGCAGTAACAGATGCCGTCACTAAAGGTTATAGCGGCGGTAAAAAATCTACCGCCGCTATTGCTTTCTCATTACTTACCGCCGCTATTGCTTACTCATTATCAGCGGTAAGTTACCGCCACTATTGCTTTACTGGCGGGGCTTATCGCTGCTAACAATGGTATTTAAAAAATAAAAATAATAACATCACGATTTTTTAGCGGCGAGATGTACCACTGCTAAAAGTAATATTAAAAAATAAAAAAAATTGCTGACGTGCTTCGGCAGCATACATATAGAGAGAGAGAGAGAGAGAGAGAGAGAGAGAGAGAGAGAGAGAGAGAGAGAGAGAGAGAGAGAGAGGGAGGTGGAGAGAGAGGGAAAGAGAGATAGAGAGAGAAAGAGAGATGGAGAGATGGAGCGAGAGGAAGAGAGATAGAGAGAGAAACATGCTTAGAGAGAGAGAGAGAAACATGCTTAGAGAGAGAGAGAGGGAAAGAGATATAGTGATAGAGAGAAAAATGCTTAGAGAGAGAAAGAGATATAGAGAAAGAGAAACATGCTTAGAGAGAGAAAGAGAGAGAAACATGCTTAGAGAGAGATAGAGAGAGAGATATAAAGAGAGAGAGATATAGAGAGAAAGAGAGATAGAGATAGAGATAGAGATAGAGATCAACATACCTTTAGTTGAAGAGAGGAAGAGGCTTGGGTGGTGTTTTATAGAGTCGACTTTTACCAGCGGGAGACATATTACCGCCCATAAAAGTCGACGTTTACCGTGCCTGCAAGCCGAACGAAATTTGAAAATGGCTCTTTTACTTTTAGCAACGGTAATTTACCACCCCTAAAAGTCAAAATAAATTTGAAAGGCAGGCTTCAGTTTTAGCGGCGGTAACTTACCGCCCCTAAAAGCTCAGTCAAAATTCAACTCATTAGAAATGCGGAAAAAATTCCTACTCTCATTTCACAGAAAGGCCTTTTAGTGGCCGCTAAAAGGTTAGTTTCATTTAGAAGACGAAGGAGACCTTTTACTTGGTAATTTACCGCTGCTAAAAGACCTTTTCCATTTCTTCAATTACTTTTCCTTCAAGTAATACTTGTATTTTTTTTAAAAAAAAAAACGAAGGAAGCCTTTTTAGCTGCAGTTAATAAGTTACTGCCGCTAAAAGTGTTATTTTATTTCAACGAAGAAGACTTTTTAGGGGCGGTAGTTATGTTACCGCTTGTGAAAAAGACCTTTTAGGAGTGGTAAACATAATACCGCTACTAAAAGTGTTATTACCGATGAGCTGTTACCGCCAGGAGCTTCGAGCGGACTTTTTACTGGCGGTGAGTTACCTACTGCCGCTAAAAGTGTTATTTTATTTCAACGAAGTAGCACTTTTAGGGGCGGTAGTTATTTTACCGCTGGTGAAAATTCCCTTTTAGCAGCGGTAAATATGTTACCGCCGCTAAAAGCGTTATTACCGATGGCCTTTTACCACCAGTAACAACTTTTTTTTTGGCGGGACCTTATCGCCAACGTTTTTCCAGTGGAAAGATATCTACTGCCGGTAGACTTAATATAGCAGTGGCAGCTCCCGCCGCTAAAGGCTCTTTCGCGGGCAAAAAACTCGCACCATAGGTTTTTCGCGCAAAAAAATTGATATATTAATTTTTAGGGGCGGAAATTACGTTTACCGCCGGTAATAGTTCTTTTAGTGGTGGAATTTGCTTACCGTCGCTAATTCCCCTCATTTTTGTAGTGTGCACCCCAATTAAATGTATTTGTGCCATGCGATAATTTGATTATCAATATGGGTTAGCACTTTATCGGTATGTAAAGTAGAAAAATGAATTTTACTATTTAATCTCAATGAGATCCTTATTATGTTTTGAATATAGAACTATTGTGTGGATGTTAAAAAGATAATTAAAACTTGAGCGTGTGAGGGCTTTTCAGTATGGGAGTAGAGGGAGTCGTACTGATTATAGTGACAAAGCTGGTTGAGTTGAGGATTCCTCCCGGCAATTTATTTATTTATTTTGTGACGTGAACCAGTCGAGATGTGTGATTCCTCCTGGCAAAGCCAGTCGAGACGTTTGATTCCTCCTAGCAGTGTGAGCGATATGATTGGTACTTCCCGATAGAAGGGGATTTACCCGAAATTGTGTGTGTCGTAATCTTGTGATCCAGGGGCTGTGCATCCCATCCTAACTATCATATTTGTAATCCTGGCCGATGGCTATAGTTCTGGCTGGACATTACTCTGTTTAGCCTTGTGATATAATATGAATGTTTATCGGATTAATCGATTTGGTTTGGTTATAAGTTATAAATTGATTTATATATTCCAATTGATGATTATTGTAATTCTTCTGAACCTTGTTGTGAATTCACATTATTTAGTGGAATACCGGGTTGTCTCACTTGTACTTGATTACTTGTGATTTACTATGATTTGAGATATATCTGTATTTGTATTTAATTTATCATATGATGACTTATTGGGTTCTCCAATCTCATTTAGTTTATTATATATAGACTGTGCAGATTCCTAAGTGTTGGCAGTTGGTTTCGGGTAGATCCAGATCTAAAGGTATAGCAGTTATCATTTTTATTCATTGTACTTAATTGTATTTCATTTCAGTGTTTTTACATTCTGAGATTATGATTTCGCGAGAGATATTCTATTAAGTCTTCCGCATTATTATCATTTGATTAATTGCACTATGATCTATTTGATGAGCATGGATTATCTGTTGGTATCAGATGATTGGTAATATTCATAGATGAGTGAATTTGGATTTATTATCTTAAATTTTAATTAAGACCCGGATTTACTTGTCGCCCGCCATACCAATTCTAGTAATTTTGTGGTTTAGGCTATAAGGTACTAGAATGGAAATGGTGTATGTCACACTTTTGACACGGAATTAAGGTGCACAACCTACAAGGACCGAGCATATTGCTTCACCAATTGTGGGCTTCTTGAAGAAATGCTTTAATTGAAAGAAATTTTTCTATAAAAAAAAAACTCAATTATTAGGTAGGAATTTTGGATCCAAGAAAGGTTTCTTATCTCTTTGAAAGTTGCATCAAATAGAGTCTAGTATGTGATAAAGGGTTGATATGTAGTCCATGTGATATCTTGGAATCTCACATTGCTTGAGGAGGAGAAATTGAAGGTCCATACATATATATAGGCTTTTTAATCCCTCAAGGACGAGGCCTTTTGGGTAAAACCTAGGAATAAAACCATGACACTTTGTGGGACAAAGCAGACAATGTCATTGCTGGTGGGATTAGTGCATTATAGAACGATGTTAAAGCCAGACCTCAACCAGAAAATGTGGGACCCTGTTGTTATTCGGTCCATGTGGGCGGCTACCATGTTAGTGGGTTGGTAGGCTATTGGTGCTGGAAGCCTACTGCATGGGAACATGCAACCCTTGAGCAAGTGGATTATGATATCCTAGAATTCTACATTACTCACTACAAAAAAAGTTGATATTAGTGACATTTAGAATTCTACATTATTCACATTGCTCTATGGGATGAGTTACATACCTATCGAGAAAGCTTCTAAGAAATGTAGCTATAATTAGAGAGGTGCATGGTCTATTGTTGGAGCAATGCTCAAGCATAGTTACCAAGGGTGCAACTTGATACGCTTAAAACTAATTCTAAACCAACTTCGGTTCGGTTTGATTTAGTTTTTATAGTTATTTGGTTTGGTTTCAGTCCAAAAATCCCTAAACCAAACTACATCGGTTCGGTTTTGGGTCGGATATTCGGTTAAATCGAACCAAACCGATTTAAGTTTTTATTTTTTTATTATTTTTTTACCTCAAGCCAAACCGAATAATGGGTTTTAGTTTATTTTTTTAGGTTTGGTTTTCGGTTTTGTAGTTTCGGTTTTCAATTTGGTCTTGGGTTGATTGACCTCAAGCCAAACCAAACCAACCCGAGTTACACCCTTACTTGTTACCACAGGTAAATACCCCGTGGAAAATCTGGTGCAAACACACTATTCCAAGGTGTTACAAGCACCGTCTTCCATGGTGTTACGGCTACCACATCAAAGATAAACTCTATTCTTCACACATGTATCAAAAACTAATTTTAGGTCATATTCCAAGTTTTAAGTCAAAGAAGCAAGAATGAAATTTTCCATGCGCTGTAAAGGGCCGTTAAAACTAACATTTTCTTTCTACGTACGTGCAAATTAAATTAATAAACAATTAAAATTTTGAATAGTCATTCTACGAGTGGAAAAGCCTATACAAATATATTAATATTGGGCTTATGTAAATTAAAATATCTTATGAGTTCTCCATTTAATGAATTGGATTGGCCAAAACTCGTAAAATTAATCCATTGCTGCATAACAAACTAATTAATTAAAATATGACCGAGGCTAGTGCTCAGTTGGTTGGTTCTATATGACTCTACGCATGAATTTCTACTCATTATTTTCTTTTTTGCATATTAGAATAGGTTAGACACGTCATGCAACAAGTTCAGTAGCAACAAATTAAAATTGACTTTTACTTTAATTGTCCCATGCTTTTGAGCATCTGAACGCCAGCCAGTGTTTTGTTTTTTCTTTCATATGGAGCCCACTTGAAACATTTGCAAGACTTTGGACCAAATGCGTTAATTAATCAGGCAAAGGATACGACGGTTCCGGCCCCACTGAAGTTTTAAGTGGATATCGTTGTTGCCGTGAAGTTTATAAGCTCTTCAAAAGACCACAAACGTTAAAATCTGTATACTGTCTTTCACCGTTTCCTTTCTTATTAGGAAAAATAACGCGTAAGGACACCTTTCGGGAGACTTTTCCCAAAAGGAGCAAGTGGAGGTGAATCTTGAAATTTGATTATGTGGGAGTGGGTGTGGATATGGAAGTTTCCTTTTCCACGTCGTGACTCGAAGTTGCGGGTCATGAATAATATTATTGGTTCTATATAACACATTAAGAAACATCAAGAGGGCCGCCTATCAGTCTAATATTCATTAATCAGTTATGGGAAGAGCAAGGATTTGTTGTTCATGCTGCTGCACCCTTTTCATCCTTCTTTTATCAGCGTGCAACCTCACCCAGGGAGTAGGAGGAGAGGTATGCAGTAACTCTTCATCATGTGGAGATATCACTGGCATCAGATACCCATTTCGCTTGAAAGACGATCCCAAGGGCTGTGGTGTTCCTCTATTCGAACTCACTTGCGAGAGGAACAGGACGGTCCTCTGGATGTGGTCCAATTTTCGCTTTCAGAAGTACTATGTGAAGTCCATCACCTACCCAGATAAGAAACTTGTAGTTCTTCATCCAACTCTTGTAGAAAGGGAACAATATTTCTGCTCTTATTTGCCTTATGAGTGGTGGGAGCGGCCCTATACCTCAAAGGATGATCCCTACGAGATTGAGGATTCTACTTCAATGATTGCGTTCATAAAATGCAGGCGTCCGGTGAGGGAGGTTCCATCGTACATAGATGCGACTCCTTGCTTCTTTAAAGACAATAACGCTTCTTCTTCTGCTTCTGTGACATATGCTTTTGTGGGTAGGCCGAAGGCGTCGGATCTCCAGAAGGGCTGCAAAGCTATAAACGTGATTCCCATAAGAAGTGATAAAGTCGGAAATGCTCGTAATTACTCAGAGATTAGATCACTGTTGCTAATGGGTTTCAACCTCTCTTGGGAAGGTTACTCCACTTGCCAGGAATTGGATTGCGAGAAAAAAGAACGCGTTTGTTCACGAGAAAGCCGAGGTGATCCCTACCGTTGTTATGCTTCGAGTTGCAGCCCACCTAAGACCTTTTATTGTGAGTATTCCTGTATTCCTTTCACTATTTAGTATTTACATGAACATCGCAGGGAAAGTCTTCTGAAAAAACAAATTGACAAATTGCCAAAAAGGCAATAAACACTGTAGCCTATTATATTTTCATTGCTTGTTTTTTTTGGCCCGAATTGTGAGTCCCTCCGGCCTTATTTGGGTCGATTTTGAAAGCCCAAAATTAGTAGGGCTGGGCTTGAGCTAGGCATTTTGAAGCCCCATCCAGGCCTGTTTTGAATGTCATTGCATATATAAAACAAACGTTGTGTTTATATGTGTAAAAACTAATTTTGTCATATTACTAATTCATGTTAAGCACACCTGAGCCCGGCTTGGTCGGCCCAGTAATAAGATGTGCCTTCCATCCTACCATAAACCCATTTCACAAGCAAATCTCAAGGAAAGTCTTCCACTTGTGCGAAAAGTTCAATTTATTTTTCCCATTCCTTTGATCCTAGTGTCCGGATGTGCACTTGGCTCTGATCATCAATCTAAGTTCTTAAACAATAAAGCCCTTCATCTGGGACCCTTTTAAATTAGCAGTTCCTAATTAACAAAATGAAGCTTATGATAGGTTTTGCCAGGCCCTATAGCAACTTTCTCTAAGCTAGAAAATCCCATTAAAAACAACCCTTTCCAATGGTTGATCAAAGCAATCAAATTAATTCAGCTTGACTTAAACAAATTCGTTTGAAGTTTCAATATTTTTAACTTGATATTTTCATTTCAATATGAGTACATCGAGCTAGCTAAGGAAGCTCCTTCCTGTAGACTATATTCTAGTGGTCTGAGTCATTTTATTTACCCAAATAACTAATAAGATGTCCCTTCCAACCTACCACAAACCCTTTAACAAGCAATTCTCAATTAGGAAAGTCTTCACTTGTGTGAAAAGTTCAATTTATTTTTTCCATCCCTTTGATCCTAGTGTCCAGGATTGCACCTGACTCTGGTCATCTGGGACCCTTTTTAATTAGTATTTCCTGACTACATGAAGCTTAAGATAGGTTTTGTCAGTTCCAACCCTAGAAAATCACAGATAATACAACCCTTAATTTCCTATGGTTGATCAAAGCAATCAAATTAATAAGTGAGTTGGATAAGATACAATTGAAGATCCTTAATTCAGCTTGACTTAAACAAATTCATTTCAAGGTTCAATATTTTTAATTTGATATTTTTATTTCTTGATTCAATCAGGTGTCCGTCAACGCATCTTCGATTATGCCATCAAAGGTAATGACTACTAAGTCTCATTTTGTCTCCTCTTTTTTTTTTTTTTCTGTCTAAACCTCCTCTAATTGCTCTTGGATCTGACATGTTTTAGTTTTGTCTTCTTTTGAACAATATTCGCAGTGATTAATCGACTCTGGCTGCCCATTTTAGGTAAGGATCACTTCCTAAAGATAGATGCTTCTCTTTTCACAAACTAATACTTGCACGTGTTCCTTTATATTTACAACTTACCATCTTAGAAATAACTGAATTTGCTAGTTGATCAATGTTTCATGCTCAATTGCATTCCTTGTTAAATTTACACTTTCATCTGCTACAGAGTTTGTAGCACTTTTGATTGCAGGGAGAGCGATAGTTGGGATCCTATTGCTAGTTGCATTTGTAGTCTATAAACATAGAACGAGACATATATGGATGGATACCACCATTGAAGACTTCTTAAGTAAATACAGGACTCAAACACCCACAAGGTACTCCTACTCCCACATCAAGAAGATGACCAATGGATTCAAAATAAAATTAGGAGAAGGAGGCTATGGATCGGTGTTCAAGGGTAAGCTCACAACTGGTTATCCTGTTGCAGTAAAGATGTTGGGAAAGTCCAATGGGAATGGGCAAGATTTCATTAATGAAGTCTCTACCATTGGAAGAATTCATCATGTCAACGTGGTGCGGCTCCTCGGATTCTGCTCTGAAGGCTCAAAGAGAGCTCTGATCTATGATTTCATGCCTAATGGGTCTTTAGACAAGTACATATTCTCTCAAGAAGATCAATCCATTTCTCTCAGTTGGGAAAAGATTCATGACATTGCATTAGGCATAGCTCACGGGATCGAATACCTGCATCGAGGGTGCGACATGCGGATTTTGCACTTTGATATTAAACCTTATAACATCCTTCTTGACAAGGACTTTACGCCCAAGGTTTCGGACTTTGGACTTGCAAAACTTTACTCCAATAACGATAGCATTGTTTCAGTCACTGCAGCAAGAGGAACCATCGGATACATTGCTCCAGAGCTATTCTATAGGAATCTTGGAGGAGTCTCGTACAAGTCTGATGTTTATAGTTTTGGAAAGATGTTATTGGAAATGGCAGGTAGAAGAAGAAATCTCAATGCATTTGCAGAGAATTCGAGCCAAATATATTTTCCTTCACTGATCTACGACAGGCTTGATCAAGGAGGTGATTTGGAATTAGTGGAGAATAATGCAACAGAAGGTGAGAAAGAAGTAGCGAAGAAGTTGATTATCATCGGATTATGGTGCATACAATTGAGACCGGAGGACCGTCCTTCAATGAGCAGAGTTGTTGAGATGCTCGAAGGAAGTCATGAAGCTTTACAAATGCCACCTAAGCCTGTTCTATCTTCCCCACAAGGAGTTGAAGATGAAAGTCAATCAGAAATTCAGGAGATTAACATAACTTTGTAATTGAGGGGAACTTTTCAGTTTGGACACCCTAGAGCAAACTTCTTATAAGGAACTTTCTCATTTTTCTCGAATTAATTTCCAGTCTTTGCTCCTCATATACCCTTTTTTCCCCTTCTGCGTGTACTCTGGTTTTTTTCATGCTTATTCATGTATAATTCCTTTTAAAAACTCTTTCCATATTTGCCAACCCCAAAATCTAAAACCCAATTACTAAACATGAATACCATTTCAAGTGCACTTTGATTCATAAAAAACTTTTTCATAATTTGATTTGCACTATTTTACTTAATTTACATAACTAGTATCTTAATTAACTTTGTTATTTGTGCAATGTCTTTGTACTCTTTACAAAGGCATTTTAAAGAAAATTGAATGTAAAGCTAGAATCTCTTCATCTTGTTAGCCAAACATGGAGAGGAAAAGTAATGAAGGAAAACATATAAAACCTGCTTTGATAAATATCATGTTTTGATATAGATTTTCGTCAGTACATAAATACATTTACCAAAAACTAAGGGAAAAGCCAGCATACAAGCCCAAATGAGAAATGATAATTAGATGATGGTAAGGTCATTGAACCAGCTCATATGTGCCAAAATTGCACAAATAACACTATGAAAAAATAGACTAATATAGCTAACGAGGGCTTATTTTATAGCCCATAAAAGAATTAAACAATGAAGGGTTCATTTCACGAAACATAATAAACTTACAAGGGTCAACAAAAGGACCATCCCACACAAGAAGAAAAAAAAATTCCTTTAAAAGGTAAATAAAATGGCAACCTGTGCTTCATATCTAAGGCATTTTCTAAATTTTAAGTCTTCTTATTGTTTTCTAGATTTTAATTTCTAAACAAAAGGAGAAATCAAACAAGAATTCTGCGTACCCAGTAAAACTTTGCTCCTCCAAGCAATTTGGAGAAATTTGGTTGGCCCGCAATTGAAGCATCTTCAAAGCATTTATATCTATCAAACACAGAATTATAGAGGACATCTTGGTTTGAGCCTCATCTTGGGTATGCCTTCAGCAAGAGTTCAGATCCATTCCCTTTGATGATCTGCTTTGTACTAGCTTATGCGTTTCAGGATTAACTGTAGTTCTTTAGACCCATCTTGTGTTTTACGGTGTTTCTAGTTTGGCTGTTATTTCTTTCTTTTGCCATTATCTCATGGGTTCTTGTACCCTTTTGATATTTAGTGTACCCTCATTAATCATCCAAAAAAACAATGACAATTTTGTTTGGCCCCACTATTTTAATATATATCAGGTGAAAAGACAAATAAATAATAATTAAATAGCATAAGTGAATCTTGATACTCTGTAATAAAATTCACCAAGAGTTTATTCAGTTGAGTTGTACTGCTTCTAAATATCTTCGTTTTGCCCTACGGTAGGAATGCTCCTTGAAGAAGTTTGAAGTCCCCTTATTTGAAATTGCAGAAATCATCTATTCATATCTATAGGATCCAAAGCCATGATATATGGTTTTTAATGGATATGATCAGCATCAATTTTAACTCCCTAACTTAAGGAAAGCAGATTTCCTAAAGGGTGTGCAATTTGAAAATTGGTCAAGGAATGACCAATACAAATTAACTATTAGTTGGACCAGGTTCCAATATAGATCAATCTAATCCTATAAGAATCAGACCCAATTAGATTTGAGTGCATGAAAAATGTAGAGAGAGCAACACACCTACTATTATATTGCAAATACTAAGACTTACAAAAGCCTTAGACAAGGGTTACACAAACCCATATTACCCATGACTATCAATGGGATAAGTTAAGTTACAAATGAAGGAGGGCGAGAGCCCTTTTATAGTTGTAGTAGGTCGGTGGAATGAGCCTTTGTTGGAGTCGGTTATGGTGTGTTGGTGGAGAGAGGTGACTGCTTAAGTCGGTGGAGAAGAATCTAGAGAGAGTCGGAGTTGACTCTTCAATTCTCCCCCTCAACACTGACTCTCCTTCTCTTGTAGTCATACCGATTTGGTGACGAAAGTTTTTAAACATGGTCTTGATTACTTCTTCGTATGTAGTAGGTTCATTATCTCTGTTTTCTTCAATAGCTATATTGGCGTATCTAGGATTTGGCCTTCGTTGTCAACCCAATCTCTTGAGTTGTGGTTGTAGGCTAGCTTCCTCTATTTCTTTATTCGTTGTGTTGTGTATACTAGTTTGCCATGGACTTGCCACTCTAACCTCAGGTGAATTTGACTTTTCTCTTCTTTCACCGATCAAAGGTACTTCTTTCTCCATGGCTTCTGTGCTGTCTTGTTGACTATCTTTTTTTTCCCTCCATATTGACTTGTACTTTGTTTTTAATATCTGTAGTATCTTGCAATGATGAGTTGGTATCGGTTACTACCATTTTGCTTTCTTTATATTCTGTCATGTTAAGTAACTTCTCCTTGTCACCAATCATGTGGTTAGAGCATGCGGAGTCGACGATCCAATCTTTTTCATAATTGACCTTTCCTGCTTGGTGTACGACAAAGGCTGTTTCTTCTAGCTGAACACTTGCAGTCTTTACATCTTCTTCAACTATAGCTGACAAGGATTGCTCTTCAATTTCTATCTCACTGAAGCCCATCTCTCTATCTAGGTAGTCTTCATCCTCAAAATTCAATATGGCGAAAGAAGCTTCAAAATCCCACTCATCTTCACTCTTGGAGATATCTTGGTGATTATTTGATGTCACCAAGTTTCCTTCGGTTGATTGCTTTCTCAACCAGAAATCTCTTGCAAAGTGGCCTTTCTTGCCACAATTATAACATTTACTGTTCTTTTGCTAAACAGTTCTAGAATATCCTTCCTTCTTATCTTGCTATTGGGTAGCTTGAAATTGAGCTTCCCTCTTGTACTGGTCTTTCTCTAGGACTCCTTTTCTTGACTCAAAGGCTTCTCATTCTTTGTGTTGACCTCTCCTTTTACCAATAAAGAGCACTTCATCTTCACTCTTCATTGAAACTCTAGCTATCTACTTAATTGCATTCCTTGTCAAATTTACACTTTCATCTACTACAGAGTTTGTAGCACGTTTGATTACAGGGAGAGCGATAGTTGGGATCCTATTGCTAGTTGCATTTGAAGTCTATAAACATAGAACGAGACATATATGGATGGATACCACCATTGAAGACTTCTTAAGTAAATACAGGACTCGAACACCCACAAGGTACTCCTACTCCCACGTCAAGAAGATGACCAATGGATTCAAAATAAAATTAGGAGGAGGCTATGGATCAGTGTTCAAGGGTAAGCTCACAACTGGTTATCCTGTTGCAATAAAGATGTTAGGAAAGTCCAAAGGGAATGGGCAAGATTTCATTAATGAAGTCTCTACCATTGGAAGAATTCATCATGTCAACATGGTGCGGCTCCTCGGATTCTGCTCTGAAGGCTCAAAGAGAGCTCTGATCTATGATTTCATGCCTAATGGCTCTTTAGACAAGTACATATTCTCTCAAGAAGATCAAGCCATTCCTCTTAGTTGGGAAAAGATTCATGACACTGCATTAGGCATAGCTCGCGGGATCGAATACCTGCATCGAGGTTGCGACATGCGGATTTTGAACTTTGATATTAAGCCTCATAACATCCTCCATGACAAGGACTTTACACCAAAGGTTTCGGACTTTGGACTTGCAAAACTTTACTCCAATAACGATAGCATTGTTTCAGTCACTGCAGCAAGAGGAACCATCGAATACATTGCTCCAGAGCTATTATATAGGAATCTTGGAGGAGTCTCGTACAAGTCTGATGTTTATAGTTTTGGAAAGATGTTATTGGAAATGGCAGGTAGAAGAAGAAATCTCAATGCATTTGCAGAGAATTCGAGCCAAATATATTTTCCTTCATGGATCTATGACAGGCTTGATCAAGGAGGTGATTTGGAATTAGTAGAGAATAATGCTACAGAAGGTGAGAAAGAAGTAACGAAGAAGTTGATTATCATCGGATTATGGTGCATACAATTGAGACCAAATGACCGACCTTCAATGAGCAGAGTTGTTGAGATGCTCGAACGAAGTCATGAAGCTTTACAAATGCCACCTAAGCCTGTTCTATCTTCCTCACAAGGAGTTGAGAATGAAAGTCAATCAAAAATTCAGGAGATTAATGTAACTTTGTAATTGAACCGCAATGGAACCATATTTGAAGTATTTATATCTAGCAAACACAGAATTATAGATTTCTTGGGTGTGCCTTCATCAGGAGTAGTTCAGATCCATTCCCTTCGATGATCTTCTTTGTAATTGGTCCGGCTTATGCGTTTCTGGATTAATTGTAGCCCTTTAGTGTCTTCTTGTGTTTACAGTGTTTCTAGTTTAGCTGTTTTTTTTCATTCTTTTGCCAATATCTCAGATTGGAGTCAAATTCAATGATCATATCCATTAACAACCATACATCTAGGCATTGCATCCTATAGATATGAATAGATGATTTCTTCAATTTCAAAAAAGGGGACTTCAGATTTCTTTAAGGGTGTGCAATCTGAAAATTAGATGAGGAATGGAAATGGTCTACAACGTTGTATTATACAAGGGACTTTGTGATTATTCCATTACATTTTGAAAATAAATGGAAAAATAGATTAAAAAAATGATTTTTTGCACCGAGTATTGAAAATGAAAGAAATGATTTGGTGTTGGGAAGGAATGCCAAGTAATAAAAGGTTAATAGTAGCAATGGAAGGAGTGATAGAAATGATAAGGATCGCAGTATTTATGGATTCCCTCCATATATATACATAAATGTGACAAAATTTTTAGTATCACATATATTGTACAATGTTCTCAGAGATTAAAAAAAAAGGGCTAGTTGGGAGTGGCAAACCCCAAAAATTCCCTAGAGGAGGCTGCTCCATACCAAACCGGCTTATAATCTTCTGTGATGTGATTTGGAGCATGTTGGATTTGTGTTTGTGTTTTGCTCCTATAATTTTCATGTAAAATGGATATATATGATGGATGCTACAGAACAGTTTGATAGACCGAATCCAGGCTAGTAATCAATATTGTTGAATATGGAAAGTGTATCTGTATCCCTGTAATTTAGGAAATCAGTTGGCTCCTTTGATTTAGGAGAGCAGCTGGCCTCACACCCGTATCTCCTTGATTTGGGATTACCTTGTTTATCTCCCAAGACTGTATTATATATTCATCCCTACTGAATGTAAAGAAACAACTGATTCAACAGCATCTCCCATTGTTACTCTGTTACAGTTCTATATGGTATCAGAGCCACTTTAGCTCCAACAAGCAACAGTTTTTTTCTTTTCTCGATCATGGCAGACGATAGCGAATCCAGCAGTGCTTCACCCACGGTTGTCACTACTCCATCGTCATCTCTTCAACCCAACACTACTCAACTTATCTCCATCAATTCTGCTGCTCAACTTCCTATCAGATTGACCTCGTCCAATTACCAGTCTTGGCGTATCCAATTTCAGTCACTACTATTTGGCTACAATCTCCTCGGATTTCTTGATGGCACTCACCCTTGCCCCTCTGCTTCCATTATCACAGATAACATCTCCAAACCCAACCCTGAATACCTTCTTTGGCAAAGACAAGATCAACTACTCTTTCATGCCATCTTGGCATCTCTCACCGAGACTATTGTTCCTCTTGTTTCATCTGCCACAACCAGTCAAGAGGCTTGGACCCGTCTGGCTCGCCTATATGCTAACAGATCCAAAACCCGTATCATTCATCTCAAAGACAAACTCAGTGGGATAAATTGTGGAGACAAACCCGTTGCTGACTTTCTGCAATCCATCAAATCAGTGGCTGATGAACTAGCACAAATTGGTGCTCCTCTACAAGATGATGATCTCATTCTTTATTGTCTTTGTGGTCTTGGTTCCACATACAAAGAGGTAGTTGCTGCCATTAAAAATCGAGAATCTGTTATCTCCTTTGAGGATCTCTATGATCAATTTGTCGATCATGAAGCAACCCTACTACGTGAGAAGGTAGTCATGGACTCCATCCCGATTACTACTCATTATACCACTGGCTCGGGAGGGCAAACGCCGACTTATAAATCTGGGCACACCCGCAACAGCAGACGTTCCTACACTGGTTCCTCTCCCCGTCTCCCCGTGAACCTTCTGCTATGCACATACCTCAACAAAACTCTCGCTTCAACAGTCGACCTTCTGGGCGTCCTCCTCTGTCCTGTCAATATTGTGGCAAGAAAGGTCATGGTGCTCGCACTTGCTATCAACTTTTTCCGCAGAATCGTCCAACCCCAATCGCTAATCACACTACTAGTTTTTCACCCAGTAATAGTGATTGGATTGTTGATTCTGCCGCCTCTCATCATGTCACATCTGATCTCTCAAACTTAACCCTGCATCACAACTATCAGGGTCCTGATGATGTTGTTATCGGAGATGGTACAGGTCTTGGTATTTCTCACACTGGCTCAACCGCCATTTATGCTTCTGATTCCACTTTCTCACTTACAAATGTTTTATGTGTTCCTTCAATGCAAAAGAACCTTATCTCTGTATCCCAATTTTGCAAGACAAATAACACATGTATTGAATTTTTTCCTACTTTTTTTGTTGTGAAGGATTTGCGCACGGGGGCACATCTTCTACGCGGCCGGAACAAGCATGATGTCTATGAATGGCCTCGCTCCGTGGAATCTGTCATCCCTTCTCACCCTTCATCCCTTGCACTCATTGGAATAAAAACGTCACCACTCATATGGCACAACCGCTTTGGTCATCCATCTGCTCATATCATTAATTAGTTAGTTAGATCTAATCTATTGTCTTTATCATCAAAATGTTCACCCTCTATTTACTGTGAGTCGTGTCACTGTCACAAAAGTCATCGCTTACCTTTTGGTACCTCATCCTTACAGAGTCGTGGCCCTTTGGATCTCATTTATACCGATGTCTGGGGCCCCTCTCCAGTTAAATCTGTTGATGGGTTCAGCTACTATGTAATTTTTGTTGATCATTTCACAAAGTACATTTGGTTGTATCCTATTCATTATAAATCAGATGTATTCTCGATTTTCACTCGTTTTAAGGTTCTTGTTGAAAAATTTTTTAGAACCTCCATCACTACGGTTTACTCGGATGGTGGTGGAGAATATCAAGCTCTCAAACCATTCCTTGAAAATCATGGCATTCAACACCTGAAAACCCCACCCCACACTCCTCAACACAACGGCTCTGCCGAACGCCGCCACAGGCATGTTGTTGAGACCGGCCTAACCCTCCTCCATAATGCCTCACCACCGCTCTCTTTTTGGTCACATTCTTTTCAAACAGCCTGTAGACACCCCAAATTGCACAAACAATCATCAAAAATCATTATCTCCTTGAAAGCCAGCACAAAAAATTGAAGAAAATGAAATTTTACCTGTATCCAGCAACTCAGGCCAGATACAAGTACTTTCCTTTGTATCCGGTGGAAAATACCGGATACAAGGAAACTTTAGTGTATCCGGCATTATATGACGGATACATTAAAACCCTAGTGTATCCGGCCTGATATGCCGGATACATTAGTTTTGCTCAAAAATTAGGGTTTTCCGAGAGAAATCACTTTTTACCATCATATCCCTCATTAAATGAGGGGAAATCTCGGAAACAGCCCTAGGGTTAAGGTTGGGGGGTTCTAGACATTAAGTTGTGTCTACCAACAACCCTAGCCTTTGCCTATAAATAGGAGGCTCCTCCACAAGCAAATGGCCAAGAAGTTGGAGATCCAAGAGCTCCGAGTGAAGAAGGGAACCGCTGCCGGATTACTTCCAAAACCCCAGGTAAGCCTCAACCCTCCTTTATTTTTCTGTATTTATATTTCTAGATCTAGATCTCTTCTTCTACCTTTCTGTAGAATAAAGCCTTTTATGTGTGTGAAAATCCTTCCCGGCTCAAAGTATCTCGAGACTCCCCCTAGCCGTAAAACGTGGAGGCGGGATCTAGGAAAAACGAGACTGGGGATTGACCCTACTACTAGAACCCATATATGCATAAGCCTTGTGATTGATTGTAAACCGTTTCATATTCAAAGTACCCTTGATTATCTTGAAGAACCGTGTTTAACGGGGAGAGAGAACAAAGGGAAACGATAATGGAACGGAACCCTAGGTTGTTTTAGAACCTTATTTTAATGAATATGTATGCATGCTATGTTGTTGTATTGATCTCGTATGGTTTTTCACACTTGCACATATATAGCACTATTTTGGCGGGATAGACTCACATTTGGGGATTTATTACTTTCATTGTGATAAATCTCAAATAAATGGCCTCAATCAATTCTGGAATGTCTTTAAATGATTTTTAAAGGTTTTGTGTTCATCTTGCACGAATTGCACACACTTTGTCACATTTTTGCATTGGTTTTATTCAAAATAGGGTTTACTTGACAGCAACTGTACCCTGACTTCAGACACTCATAACTTCATCATCCGGATGAATTTTGGAGTGATTCCAGAACCATGGGAAAGGTGAGGCTGTCTAGTTTATGTCTGCCAAATTTCATTGATTTCTATCATGCAGATTTTTGACACCTTTCTGTCGAAGTTGATTGGTCAGTTCAGGTTTAAATACGGAACTTGTCACTTCGACGGAGCGCCATCTGTTTGTTTTAAATCCGATTCAAGTGATTTTTGTTTCTGGGAACTCCTTTATGAGTCTATTTTTAAATCCAATTTATTTCATAATTTTTTGATTTAAATTGTGTCGTGGAGAGCAGATTTACTCAGAACTGCTCAACAGCACTTTTCTGGGTCAATCTGTGATCCTCGGGGCCTGTTCGGGAAGTCACCCAAGGCACATCCGAATGAGTTTTTGTATGAGGCTAGTTTCTTTTGAAAGATGGCTATACAGACTTCATTGACACCAAATTTCACGGATTTCTAGGGAGTAGATTTTTCTAGGTGATTTTCCAAAGTTGCCTACTTGTTACTTTTGGTTTTCTCCGGCAACAACCTTAAAAGAGCCATAACTCTTAGGATTTCAACCGGAATTAATTGAAATTTTGCATGAGACTATTGTTTACCCTAATCTTTCAAATGGATTTGGTTTGATTTAATTTAAAATTGGATTTGATTAATTTCAAGAGAAATGGCCTTACTTTTTACCAAGTTTCCCGGATTTGCCTCAACTTGATTTTGTGCAACTTTTGCTGTGATTTCCATCTTTTTGTGATATTCCAGAAGTGATATTAACATAAAAGAAGATCTGGAATTCATTTGGATTTTCATGTGAAGATGTCATATATTTGTCCTTTTTCAAGGTTTTCATGATTTTTTAGCAAGCTTTCTATTTTCTTTTAGCATGAATAACACTTGGCAACCACCTTGTGTGGGTGAATGGGGGTACCTAACACCTTCCCCCATTCATAATCTAATCCCCTTACCCATCTCTGGATTTGATTTTCAAGTAGGGTTATTTTTACTCTAGAATTTGCCTTTTAGCACTTTTTATCTCTTTTTGCTTGTTCTTAATTCTTTTGGTGTCCATTCACACCCTAAACAAATGGATGGTGGCGACTCCCACTTCTTTATGTCGAGCCCCGTGTGTTGACGGAGGGATGATCATCTCCGGGTGATTTTTTCCCATGTCTCACACAGCCGCTTACCTAATCAATCGTCTCCCTACTCCTCTCCTCACCTACAAATCACCGTTTGATGCATTATTCCACTTACAACCCAACTACTCCAAGTTAAGGGTCTTCGGCTGTCTTTGTTTTCCTTGGCTTAAACCATATACCACCCACAAGATGGAAGCCAAATCAAAACCATGTATTTTTCTAGGCTACTCTAGTAATCAAAGTGCCTACAAATGCTATGATCCACCCACTCAAAAGCTGTTCCTATCTCATCATGTACAGTTCATTGAGCATAAGTTCCCCTCCAAGTCTCTCCCCAACTCCACACCACCCTTAACATCAAATCTGGTTGACTGTTGGGCTTCTCAGTCTTCATCTCTTGTCGCCATCACTCCAGTTCCCTTTGTCATCCCCTTATCTCCTACTCAGTCCTTGGTCCCACCTCAATCATCCAACAAATCACCCACAGATTCCATGGCTGCAACGCTTAATTCAATAGTTCATGCCTCTCCTGTTCGTGAAGAGAGTGCCTCCGACCCATCTCCACCACCACCCCCTTCACTACCCCAACCTGCACGGACCCATCAGATGGTAACCCGCTCCCGCAACAACATTTTTAAACCAAAACAGCTGAACCACACCACCAAACATCCACTTTCTGATTCGGTTGAGCCTAGTTGTGTTTCTCAGGCAGTTAAGGATCCACTTTGGCGATGTGCTATGGTGGATGAGCTTAATGCTCTTCAACAAAATGGGACTTGGGATCTTGTGCCCTCTCATACCTCTCAAAATGTAGTCGGTTTCAAATGGGTGTTCCGCATCAAAAGAAATCCCGATGGTAGTATAGCACGTTACAAAGCTCGCCTTGTTGCGAAGGGGTTTCATCAACGACCTGGTCTTGATTATCACGAAACCTTCAGCCCCGTTGTCAAGCCTACCACCATTCGCACTGTATTGAGTATTTCTCTGGCACATGGTTGACCCATTCAACAACTTGATGTGAACAATGCATTCCTCCATGGAACCTTGACTAAAGAGGTCTTTATGCAGCAACCTCCTGGCTTCATTGACTCTGCTGCTCCTTCTCATGTATGCAAGCTAAGAAAAGCAATTTACGGTCTCAAACAGGCCCCCCGTGCTTGGTATAACGAGCTTAAGGAGTTTCTGATTTCCTATGGTTTTGTGAACTCACGATAATCAAGACCTATGATACGTCTCTCTTTGTTTACAATAATCAAGGTGTTACTGTTTATTTTCTGGTATATGTTGATGATCTTCTTATTACCGGAAATAACTCTGCCTTCATTCAATCCTTCTTACAAGCTCTCTCGCTGAAGTTCTCTGTCAAAGATCTGGGCTTTCTTCACTACTTTCTCGGCATTGAAGCAATTTCCACTCCAAGTGGTATGTTCCTTAGTCAGCACAAATACATTCGTGATTTGCTAACACGAACCAATTTTTCAAGAGCAAAAGAGGTGCTTACTCCAATTTCAACGTCCATTCCATTAGCTCTCAATGATGGTTCTCCACCTACTGATGCCACTCAATATCGCAGTGTAATTGGTGCACTGCAGTACCTCTCCTTAACTAGGCCGGATATCTCCTTCACTGTCAACAAGCTTGCACAGTTCATGCACAAGCCTACTGACAATCACTGGTATGCTGCCAAGCGTTTGCTTCGTTATCTGAAAAACACACTTTATCATGGTTTGTTTCTCAAACGAAATCAACCTCTTGATATCACTGCATTCTCTGATGCGGATTGGGCTGGCAATCGAGATTATCTATCCTCTACCACTGCCTATATTGTCTATTTGGGTGGCAATGCAATTTCTTGGTGCTCTCGCAAACAGAAATCTATAGCTCACTCATCTACCAAAGCTGAGTATCGTGCCCTTGCCTCTACTGCTGCCGAGGTCCTTTGGGTTCGGTCACTACTCACTAAACTTGGCGTCTCCTTACCTAAACGCCCCACGATCTACTGTGACAACATTGGCGCTACTCACCTCTCTGTTAATCCTGTCTTCCATTCAAGAATGAAGCACATAGCCCTTGATGTTCACTTCGTCCGTGATCAAGTCACCAAAGGACTTCTCAACGTTGCCTACATCTCCACCAAAGATCAGCTAGCTGATGCTCTTACTAAGCCTCTTTCTCGTCATCAATTCTTCACTCTTCGATCCAAGATTAGTATCTCCAATGGGAGCACCATCTTGCGGGGGCATGATAGACCGAATCCAGGCTAGCAATCAATATTGTTGAATATGGAAAGTGTATCTGTATCCCTATAATTTAGGAAATCAGTTGGCTCCTTTGATTTAGGAGAGCAGCTGGCCTCACACCCGTATCTCCTTGATTTGGGATTACCTTGTTTATCTCCCAAGACTGTACTATATATTCATCCCTACTGAATGTAAAGAAACAACTGATTCAACAGCATCTCCCATTGTTACTCTATTACAGTTCTATACAGTTAGTCATTGTTTATGATTTTGCTACAGTACCAAAATAGTGCATCTTCTACAAAAAAACAAGGGCATCTAAATATGTAAATTGTTGCTTCTAAAATCACCCGTAATGCGCAATTCACCTGAAAGTACATTCTACAAACAAGTATATGCAAAATCCTGTTTATTTGATTTGAATTGTTGCTTCCTATTCCTCAGTTCTGAAACTCAATATGTTTACATTTACTATATATGCAAAATCCTGTTTATTTGATTTGAATTCCCTGTTTTGGGATCAGATCTGTGATATTTATTGGATCAAGTATTGAATTTTTGAAGACATGCTTCAAATGAAATTTTTGTAGAGTATGATTATGTTGAGTTGATACTATGTAGTCTTAGATTGTTAGGATGAACTTTTGTAGTTATAAATGTAAGAGGGGATTCAAATAGAGGCATATGAACTATATTGCCAAATTTGCACCACTTTTGTCAATGAAATGAGCTGCCTTGACATATCTAAAATGAGACTGCAATGTGGTAGTCAACTAGGATTTGTTAGTAGGGTTTTTAGTAATGGAAATTAGGAGTCAACAATCACCATCAAAGCTTGGCTGTAGGGCCTGTTAATGAGGGGTTTTAAAATCTTGAAATAAGAATTTAAGATGTGATTCTTTATAAAATATGTGTTTTCATTTGAAAATTAGAGTCTTACAGCCAGATTATACATCACTTTAGATATGTAAAGGAAAGAATCAAGTTTATGATGGGAGTTGTCTTAGAATCCTACAATTCATTTCTTCTCTAAGTCTACTCATGACAGAGTGCTTTTCATTTTTCATGAAAGGAAGGTGATGATATGTCTCCTTCATTTACTATGTTGTGGATATTCAATTCCACATCATTTGAAAAACTGGTAGGGTTTTTTGTTGTTGGAGGAATTCAAATGAGCTAGCTCAAATATTGTTACTTTTTACACCGTTTCCTTAATATATGAGAAAGTAAGTCCATGTATCATGGTATTGATCACAAACTTTTCAATTTATGGTGCTTCATTTGTCTATATATACTTGCATGTTTTTTGCCTTAATTTTGGTTGATTAGGCTGCATCATTTTCCTGTGTTTAAGGATAACTCATTCTAGAGTAAAATTTGGTGTATTGGCATGGGTTTCTCTCACTGTCCTCATTTGGGGTGGAAGTCTTTGACACATTAAAGCAAACTTTAACAATTGGAAGAATGTATCAGACTCAAAAAATTGGAAGCTTATTTGTTGTGACAAGCTTCATAGAGGATGATTTATGTTCAATTTTAAAGGATCTTTCCTTTCAGAATTCTGGTCCTACTTTTATATAATCTTCTAGGATGATTAGGCAAAATCTCCAAGTAGTCATCTGGCCCAATTAGTGTTCAATTCAAGTGAAATAAAGGTCAGCGGCGGTGTTTGTGTGGTAGAATGGATAAAAAAATTGATCGTAAGAGCATGTTCATGTTGATGCCTTGTAGAAGGTTGGTTCTCAGATTTGGATTTTCAATTAGTTCGGTTTTTGTTTGTCCTTGTCAACAGCAGAAATACCTCATTTCTTGCAATTCTTAGAAGTGTAGATGCTTTGGTTGTCACTCACAGGGAGACTTTAACGTTATCTTCTTGATGCATAGCAATTTTTTTTTTCTCTCTTACTTAATTTTCGGCTATCTATTTGTAATTGGAATCTTAGAGGAGCCCCAGTAGGTGATAAAATTGGAGAGCTGGTTGAGATGGTTTGACTTGTCAAAAAGTTAGCTTTATAGGTAAGTTTGAGCTGGGTCAAATTTTAAAGGGCTAAATGTTAGACCAAAAACGACCCATATTGAGTTGGTTAGAAAAGATCTATGAACATATGGTTTAGAGAACTCAAGTATTTTGACTGGTTGAAATTTTGGAACGAGATTCATATTTTTATCTCCTTTTTAGGATAATGCATTCTTGTTAATGCTATTGATATCTATCTATAACTGGAAAGACAAAGAATAAGACTTGACTTTTGAAACTAATCCTTTTATTTTCTTTGGCTTATGTTGAAAGTTGGATTTGTGCTCTTGATGAAATGCAAAATGTTGTCAATGTTAGTTAATTTTCTCAACTTAGTGTGCCTGACCATAGTAAACAACATTCATTTACTCCCTTAAGCCCATTTTGTTGTTGAAAAGCATTTGGTCCTTCTGGAGAGTACTTTAAGTATTTTGACATAAGTAAAAGTTTCTTTTAACCATGCAATTTTGATGTCCTATTGAATGGTTTGAAGGAATTGATTTTGACATAAGTATGGGTTGATCGGTTAGGATTCGACATGAATCTCTACTCTCGACAGAAACATACCTTTGAGGTTCGTATTCCGTTCCCTAGGGAAGTTTCAGATGAGAAGAGTGCAAAATCATCATTCAATTGCATGGCTCAACTTGCTTGGGAAGCAGAGAAGAACTATCCTGTCCCAGGTTTTGAGAAGGTGAAGCTATTGAAACAGATCAGGAGCAGCTAACGTTTAGGTACTCTTGTGGACTCAACATTATGCATTGTTGCATGGTAAACAGCAGAGATTAGATTCACCATGCCGGTTCAATTTTGATTAAATATCCTTGTTAACTTTTGTTATTGACGAAGTTGTACTTATTAGAGATATCCTTGTATGCTGTGTACTGTAACTGCTCAAGCTCATGACATGGAAAATTGCTTTCCTGACAGGACTAGCATCTACATTTTTTCATTTTCATGAAAAATAGCATATGTATTATTGAAGGCACTATTACGACATCTGGTGACAGTTTGAACTATAGTCATAGAAAGATTCATAGAAAGATACTTTGGACAGTGAACTCTATATTCTATCTAAATTGGAGCTCTTGGCCTCAACAAGCAAGCCTTTTTTAATTATTATTTTTTGGAAGGTAAGTGTAGTGAAGGGGGACTGGGGGGTGAAGGCAGGATTCGACTCCAGGCCTCATGTATGACCACCTGAGGCTTTACCACCTAAACAAGCAAGCTGATTGGACGCTTTACTGCTAAAATTTAATAATTATGGTCTGAACTTGTCCCAGAAGCTCCTTTTTTATTTTCTTGAAATTTGACCGAAAGACTCCACAGACTTCTTTCCTTGTGTCTCAAGATTGAATTGAATCCTCCTCATGACTTCAAAGTTTACCAAACCCTGTCACATTGTATTGTATTTTGAGCTTCTTATTTAGGACTCCAGCAAAGGAGAGTAGAATCTTTATGGTTCTGTACGCCAAAAGCTTTCCCATATTTTTACAACTGAACCATGGTAATTTCTGTTTAGGCTACCCATTAATACCGGCCTTAGAGCCAGCTTAGACCATCTATTATTTAAGCCCTTGCAATCACCTGAATGAGGAGGCATTACTAGATCTCTAAGAATATCGACTCTTTCAAACATACAGACTCTCTGAAAAATGGTTTTCCAACTCTGCTTTCTTACTCTTTCCTCTTGATGCAGATCTATTGTCCAAATGTGAGTTGTTGACTCCAAGTCAAATTGGTTAGTGTGGCCATCGGCTCAGCAGATGTCAAGTATATCCTCAGAAAAAGCTTAAAGGAATGTTCAAAAAACACTAGTTTTCTTCACATTCAAGATAATCCTCCCATGCTGATTCTCAGTTTCTCCTACTGACAAATGGGTCAACTCAGTCAGGTTCAGTGGCTACATTTTGAGTCAGTCCATGGAACTGACTGGTCCAGTTCAGTTCTTGCATGTTACATAATTACAGAAAAGGGGAAAAAGGAAGAAAAGAAAGAAAGAACTGGAGAGTTGCAGAAGAGCGAACTTTAGAAACTTATTGCATCTTTATTTTCAACTTAAATATAATGAATAAACTAGCAAATAAACTAATGAATGAACAACTTTTTAAAGGGAAAAAAAGGTGACAAATCAGAATATGCATTCAAGGTGCTCTTCTTGGATAATCTTCTTCTCTCATCTTCCCCGTGCCTCTTCATAAGCCTACATCCTTAATATCCTCCCCGAAAGATCATGTAGGGAATGTGAAGATCTGAAAGACAAATGAGATACAAACTAAACGAAGTTACATTTTTTTTTCTTTAACCATATATTAAGCTGGTACATATCAGTATACAATGATGATTTTGCCAGCATTCAATTGAGCCAGCGGCTTCTCGGGACAAGTCAATGGTGTCGTGGCATCCAGATAGGGAATTATCAACAATCTTCATCACCAGCAGGGGTGTGGGGATGATGGCATTGGTTCCATCAACACAGGTAACCTGGTACAAAATTCCACAGGCGGCGCCATTGTTGCAAATTCCATTGCCCCATAGCAACCTTCACACCTTTGTCTTCAAATCCATTACACTAAACTGTGAAAGAAAAGAAAGGGTACAATATATGATCACATCAAATCTATGCAAGAAGAAGCTGTAAAAGGATTGAGAAAAACAAGAAATGGTAGCAACAACTAGAATATGATCAAATTGCTGAAATAATGGTGTGAACCAAATAGGTTGGTTTGAAAAGCTTATGAATATAAGGTGGTGCATAGAAGGTAGCAGTTCCAATAATTTGAGCTGTTTCCATGGCAGGGAAACAAAACAGAGATGACCATATGGCCAGGAAGAGGGACTTCAGCAATGATGGAGCCATGGTTTAAGGTTATTTTTTGAACTGAGTATTGAAAGCAGTGAAAATGGTTAAAGAAAGATTGGGTGTGGGGATGGAATGCCAAGTATTAACAGATTAACAGTAGCAATGGAAGGTGGTGATACATGGTGAGATGGCAGTATTTATGGGTTTTCTACATATGCGTAAATTTGATAAATAATTTTGTTTTTCATTGTACAAAGTTTTCAGATGTGAGGGTGTGCTTGATTGTACTTTTTTTTTGGGACTTGTTAGCTAGATCTCTTATGTGTTGGCGATTTAGCTAAATCAAAGGATGTCCTGCACATGAATAAGTACATATAATTTGGAACGAGCTGCTCATTATACCACGCCACGCCTTCATTATATGACTTGCCATTAAGGACAGGCTTCTCACTCAAGAAAGATTGATCAAATATGGAGTGCTAAGTAGATCAAGATTCAGTTTTTGCAAAGAGTTAAGATTAAATGGTGTCACTGTCAATAGAGGTGTCGCACCATGGGAAGAATGAAATCAGATGGGCGGTACACAAGTTAAAGTCCAATATGTATTGTATTGGAGGAGTTTAAAGTCTATAAACATTGTGTAGGAATGAATTCAAACCATTGGAGGAGCTATTAAAGTCTATAAAATGGGATTTTTTTCATCGTTTTGCGAGAACATTTCATCTGGATGGATGCCCCTTTTCAATGGGGGGCCCACATCCCAAAACACATCCCATCCGGTGGTTTCATGGTACCATCAGATTCTTGCTCTAGAGGAAATGCATTCTTGTTTTGTAGGGGAGGAAGCAAAATCAAAGGACATAACATACAACTGAGAGTTTACGGAAAAGTAGGGGGGCAAGTTATTTTGTATAGGCTCGTCGACTATAGCAAGTGGATGGACAACCATATATACAATGTTAGATTGGAATACAAAGTATATGGCTGTATAGATACAGGGTGCAAGCCTAGCCTTGCTGGGCACAACTGAGGTTTTTGATTACTATGTTGGGTTATTCCCACATACCTATTTCATTTCAATACAATATTGGTTTACCAAAAAACAAAAGTATGTCGGTGCATCCAAATTCGATTATAATTGGGTGATTTATATTATCATTCCTTAGTACAAAATATTGCATCTTAGACACAAACAAGTAGGGGTGGAGCTACGTAGTGCTCAGCCTAAAATTATAAAACGTTCACTAGTAAATTTATATAAATAAAATTTGCCTCCTCTAAAATTTTAAATTGCGCTCCCACTTTCTCAACGCTCTAACTTCCTCTCTAAGCCGCTTCTTAGTGACCTAGGGTTGTCAATGGGTTGGATAAAGATCCAAATCCGATCCAAATTCTGCCCGATTATGCGAATATGGATCCTAGTTTATATACGATTATCCGAATACAGATCCAAATAAATCATACATATTCGACTCGATAAAAATCCAACCGTTTACATTATATATATGCTATGTTTTTTGGGCCTTTTAAGCCTTTTATATATTAGTATTGAAGGAATTAATGTTCCATAATTTATTGTTTTAAGGTCATATCATGGGACATATTTGAATTAATACATCCTTATTTGATCCACTAAGTTGAGAATTATAATATTTTAACTTTTCTTCAAATAGTATCTAGTCGGATAGGATATTGGATAATCAGTCAGATTCAAATTTGAATCGAATACGGATTCAGATGTAAAAAATCTGTCGGATAATCAGTTTGAATTCGGATATCGATATTTCCTATCGGATCTTAGCAGATTCATACTGAATTCGACCTATTTACAGCCCACTACCATTTTCTTGGTCAAGTGGTATATACAATCTAACATTTTTTTCCTGATTACTCTAGTTTTGCGATCGCAAGGGAGATAAATGTAAAAAACTTTGATGTACCATATATGAAAAGATAGACCAGTTAAATTAGCTTCTTTGTATTCTTTAAAATGAACATCCCAAAAAAATAAAAACAATGGGTAATTATGACTTTCTATCAATTTTTGTGGGGTGTGAAATATAATTAGGGCATATTTACAGTTTACCCCCTTACACTCAAAAATAAAAAGCTTTATTTATGCTACAGGCAAAATTGTCAATATATGTTTTTTTTTTCTTGCCACCTCATTAATACTGTTAAAATTTTAGAGAAATCTACACTTACCACCCTTCTCGTTTTTGGCAACCATAGATATCTCCCCTAATGTGTCTAAATGATACTTTCCTCCCTTCTATTTTGGTTGTCTACTTCATATCCCTCTCTTTTGTAGAAATTTTATTGAAATTTGATTGTGATTTGACAAATTTACCAACCCTTCTTTAAATACAAAAAGTGAAAGATTTTGAGATTTTTATAATAGAAAATAATGTTTAAAGGTTTGAAAGTCTTAATAATCTATTTAAGAATCATAGGTGTTTTTACTATTTAAATTTTTAGATTTTTCATATTTCAAATAAAAAAATAGATGAGGGATAAAATAGTCAAATTACATTTTATAGGGTAAATTGATTTTTCGTGATACTTTTTCAAAATAATTCAGATTCAGTCGGTCAAATCTTGATAATTGGGTTTTAGTGATACTTTTTTAAAATAATTGAGAATCGGTGTCATAATGTTTATTAAGAGTTTCTTCCAAAAATGTCCTTCGCAAACTTGCAAACCTCATTTATAACAAATGAGTGAAAAGGTTTTCAAAATCTTTTGAGGGCATTTTTGGAAGAACTTTTTAATGAATAGTAAAATGATATTGATTCTCAATTATTTTAAAAAAATATCACTAAAACCCAATTATTAAGATTTGACCGACTGAATCTAAATTATTTTGAAAAAGCATCACTAAAAACCAATTTACCCCATTTTATAAGTATGCCACCCAATAGCCTATGAGTGATGACTGATAGACCATGGGCCTTCCAATAGGGCCTGCATTAGCCGACTTATTTACCTTGGCTTACATAATTCAATAATAAGACTGACCAAGATGCTTACATTAGCATTCTAATTACACAAGTTTATCTAGGTGTCATGCCTTGATTGGTATTCACCTCTTAGGATTTGCTCTCACATTTCCTCAAACTAAAAAAGAGGAGGGAATTTTCAAAGAAAAGGAATTTTTGGAAAAGGATTTCTCGTTTTCAAAGAAAATGATTCCCCAAAAAAGGGATTTCCAACTAAGATGATTTTTTCAAAAAATGGTTTAACCCAAATTCCACACGTCTAACTCTTTAGCAACAATCAAATAGAACTCCAATTTAGGTTCAATATCATATTTCTATTAGGGTTATTAACTTAAATTACTAAAATACCCCCAAGTCCTTTAGTGACCTATTATGGTCTAACTAACCCATTATTTAGGTCAAAGGTCTAACCGCCAAATTCACATTGAACCTTCACCCAATTAGATTCCCTTTTAATCCTAAATAATTAGCATTCAATTAGTTAAGAAATTACTATTTTACCCTGAATAAATTTCTAGGGTATCATACACCATCTCTAGGGTGCAGTGGCGAAACCACTTAATGTTTTAATTAACATTTTTTCTGTATATGTTTTAATTGAAATTTCTACTTTACCCCCTCTAAAATTTCTATTTTGCCCCTCCTAAGTCCTAACTCATTGGAATTTCTATATTGTATGAGAAGTGTTAAATTATTTAATGCTCTTAATATGCTAATTATTGATGCAAAAGCTATAAATTTTGGTTTGTTATTTGAGCATGTGCATAATAGAGATCTACTCCATGATTGGTTGAATACTAATATTGTTTCAGACCCCAGTGGTTCATTATTAGAAACTTGAGTTGTAACTTGTATTTCGTTCTCTCTCTTTATTCTTTCTTTAAGAATTAAGTGATTGTATGAGTTTTGGTGAGGTAACATCACATGGAATCCCTTCTCATTTTAATGTAATATGTATTTTTCAATTATGTCATTTTGATATATTATTTTGCCCCCAAAGATTTGGAGTCCCAGTTCCGCCATTGCTAGGGCATCATACACCATCTCAAATTATGACCCGTGAGGGCCAAAGTGGTAGGCCCCATTCTAGTTTAGTCTTTTTGCCATCGCATCTTCATATAGACTGTCCAGTGTTAGCCTGTCCATGCCACCGGCCTGCAAATGAAAACGGTATCAGCAAAAAGCCCAAAAATCAGAAGGCAGGGCATATCTTTGAAACAACGCAATGAGAAAGAAACAGCAGAACATAAACTTTATAATCTTGCATTACCAACATAATTTACAGACCTTATCTGCCGATACTGTCTAACCATTATTTATCTAATGTTCTGTTGCATGATGTACTAATGTATTTTAGAGAATTGGTACACATTTACATGTAAAAATGCAAAGAAACTCTCAAATAAAAAAAACCAAAGTTCAAAGAGCACTTCACCTTATTGTAAGCACAGAAAATTTCATTACAAAATCTTTCTTGCTTGATTGAAAACACTATATTATCTGGAGATCAAAGTGGGCATTTCCTCCTCCTGCGAAATTTTCTAGAGGTAATAATAGCAATGGCGTTTTTCATTCTAAATCATATTCGTTGAATCAAAAAGCATGTTGTGGAATTGAACTAGATAGATACAGGTTTTCCAATGAATTTGCCATGTTTTTGTAGGTCCTTTTAAAAAAAATTGAAAATGACCTTTGTGTTTCTAAAAATCCAGTTAAACCATACTGTTAAAACCTATGTTTCTACTTCTGATGAATAGGGCAACTCCATAGAATCATCCTAATTTTTGAAAAAATACTGAAAAAATAGTTTCATATGTAAATGCATCAATAAATTCTTTGCATCATTAAATATATTTTAAGAATATTTCTCATAAAAATAATATATGGAATATGGATCTTCTTAACATTATAGTGATTAATGCCGTGTTACCATTTCTTTCATCCTATTCAATATTTCTGTTCTTTGTTTGAAGTTTCTACATTCTTCTTTTTTGTATAATTTATGTGCTTTTGTAGTTAGTTCTGTATATTTTATTTTTATAATTTCATATATTGGATGTATCATGTATAAAATTATTTATTTCCTGATGTTGGAGCTTTGCAAGCATTGTTGTCTTAAAATTGATTGTATGTTTCTCCATATAGATAATTGCTAAATTACATAGAATATAGTAACGACTATGTGGGTTAAGATACTCTTTCGTCCAAATACCCATGGGCAATTAGAAGAGCTGCACAATCTCTCATATAACTCATGGGAGTTCTCTAAATAACCTATGAGGCATTGTGCTCCATCCACCTCACTCACATCTGCACTCATTCTCAATTGCATGGCTAATGTCCAGCATGACTCAAAAAATTTGGGGCTACCATTGACCAGACTACTCAACTCGCTCTTTCCCTTGATACCATTATAATGACCCAGTGAGCTAGCCCACTCTTTCACTCTAAAACTTGTAGGTGATACCGAGATAGGAAGTCACAAAATCTCTCATATACCTCAAAGGACTTTCATTCATAACCAATATGTGATTAACCACCGCACTCCAATTCACCATGCTTGCATCAGCACTCACTCTTGAATGAACTCAAGATGAAATACAGCTCATGATGTAAGGGGCTACCATCAACAGGAATACTGGACCTGCTCTTGGCTCTGGCGCCATTGGTAACAAAACTAGGCTACTACTCTCTTTGTCCTCAAACCCATGGGCAACAAGAAGAGTTGCACAATCTTTCATATACCTCATAAGTTTCCATATGTTACTGATGCAGGATTTCTCACCACGATCTTTTCTACCCTTTGTTGTTGAGTTCACAGCTCATGATACTGTGGCCCACCACCCCAAGTCTTCGTATCTCAAGTCCATTAATGCCCAGTAAGGTCCAACCAAATTGATATGAAACCATGAGGAATTGACTACATCAACATTCCTAATAATAATAACACCCCCAAAAGTGCTCACCGATGGTTGAAATTCCTGTTAAATATTCCTATTTTCCTTGGAAATTAGATTAGCATGTTATCAATTAACTCTCTTTTCTTACATGCAACAGCAAAATCCCAATCAACTTCATTAAAAAAACACAACCCCTTAACTGCCCAGTTTAGGAGGACCTCCCAACCACTCACATTCCAACTAGAAATCAACATAGATAACAAACATCCACCACATATAAGAGCGCTAGCAATTTCTTGTGGAAAATTAGAGTAAAAACTGCTTACAAATTTCATTTCTTCATTGTATATAGCCCAACAAGAAATCCATACCAAAAGAACAGTTTAAACTCAATGTACAAAGCAGAAAAATAAGCACTAAAGATATCTGTACTAACCATGATGCATAACAGTCCCAAGATTAAAATCAATGCAACTGATAGTTTTGTGGCTTCTTAGACCAATTGGGATTATCCAAACAATCCAAAACAAACCAGCAACAGATAATTCAATAACCAGTGACTTGAGAATACTCATTAGTGTAAGAAGATAAGGATGAAACAGGTCTAAGGTTGCACCATAGTAACATCTAACCAATCAAAGGATTAATCAAAAGAATGGATCGAATTGATTTCACCAAGATTTAGGGGAGAGTTGACTCACGGTACATGTAGAACAAAGGCCATTGGTTTCATAGTGGAAGAAGCTCAGTTGATGGTTGAAGGCTTTAAACAGAAAATGTTTTAACGCAAGAAATATTGCAGACTGAAGTACCAACTTTTGAGAAAGGCCGACAACTTATCCAAGGAAACGTTCGTTAGTTGACTGAATAGAACCTTTATATCTGACTCCTAATAGTTGGGACAACAGCTAGATGATAAACTGATGAAATTTACGATGATGACATACATAAATCCACATAAATAAGAACAGTGTTATTTAATGTGCAAGTAAATAAGTTAAGGTTTTACCAGTTTGCTCTCAGCAATAGCATTTCCTTTAGAACCTGATGCAGAAACAAGTGCAAGCTCCCAACCAGTTGTTTGACCTGTCAGATCAAAAGCATTTGCAGCATTCGATGGATTTTCTGTAATTGGAAGAATAAAAGAAATTAGAAAACAGAATCAGAGCTTAGGTACTTCTTAACAATAGCAAGTGCAAGAGAATTTTTTAAATCCAACTCTGATGCTTCCAGGCTTAACTTGGACTGTCCCTGTAACAACAAAATTTAGTTGAAGTGTAGATTATCACAAGATTCCAAATGTCTTATCATACAAACCACATATGCTGAAGAATACTTTTACCAATAGATCAATAACATGTGGTACTACTGCAGCTTCACTTTGGTCACTCCTAGGGGTTTCAGGCAATATGGTAGATGGATTTGGATTTTGTCGACCATCCATCTCTTTCTTGCACTCAACTTCCAACTCCACCTTGGGAATATCTCTTACCTCAGCAGTAATTTCTCTGTCATCATTAACCTATTGATAAATGAACACCATAAAGATATAAAAGCTACAGAAATCTTCTCAAATTTTTTGTCAAATGCAGAATCAAAAACAACTCAAGTAGTTACTCAACATATACTGATAGATAGATGAATACCATATTTGAAAGTCCACACAATCAACAACCATTTCAATAAGGTTAGTTGTAGTTCCAGCACAAAAATGGATCGAAAGGGAGGGACAAAGTGATTCATTGTCTATTACGTTTTTCTTGCTCAGCAATTTAAATGGTCCAAGTCATAGAATCTGTATATAATTGTCTAAGCCATGTTTATCAATCTATTCCATCAAATGCTAGGTTATTTCTGAACTGGATTTGGCGCAAGATTCAATATCAAGGTCTAAATTTCACTAAAATTTCATACACAATTTTGGTTCTAGATAAGGCTTGGTGAAAAAGAAAAATAGTAAAATTTTTGGAAGATATGTTTGACAAAAATTTGAGAAACCAGTACCAGGAGTTCACCAAATTTCAGTCCATTTTAGGAGTATAAGAAGTTAACAACATTAAATACGTAGAAAAGCATATGATATGATGATATATAACCTGAAAAATACCTAAAATTAAGGTGGGGAATGGGGTTGGGGAAGTGTTGCAGGTTACAGCTACCAAATTGAATGATGGAAAATTTTACTTCATTCTACATTCTGATCAATATTGTACTAACAGTAATAAAATTCTAAAATGTCTAATTTTTGAAAGAAATTTTAAACTAGACTAAAGCATTGAAACATACCATGATCTACTGAAGCATCAAAGAACAAAGAGCCTCCCTGGCATATTCTTCCATGGCTGTGAGAAATGATGTGGGAGGCTGCAACAGAAAGCTGATATAAGAAGAAAACTGTAAGGATTATTGTGTTTTGGCTTTATTCCGTGTCAAAAAGGTCTTTTAAATATGGTCAATGTATTTAGGATAGGTGTGAGACATGCAAATGTCATCTAGGATGACCTCCGATATCGTCACACGGGGATCGATAAATGTAAAGAGTCGCCACCATCCATTTTAAGGTGTGAATGGGCACCAAAGGGTTCATAAATGCCAAATAGAGCCAAAGTAGCTCTAATACCAGGAAAAATCCAGAGATCAGGTAAGGGGAATTATTTATGAGCGGGGGAAGGTGTTAGGCACCCCCACTCATCCGTCTAAGACGGTTGCCACATGCTTGCTTATGCTAAAGATTGTTTGCTAATAAAAAAAGACAAAGGATGCTTAAAAGTAAGCAAAATGTAAGTGATTATTCCACATGAGTAGTCCAATAAATATGAACTCTGTCCATGGATATATCACCTCTTAGAACTTCATGAGTGAATAAAAATCAAGGTAAAAATTGAAGCGAAACCAATTCAAGGCAAATCTGGAAAAATCAGATTATGAGAACTTGAAAGCTTCGATTAACCATAACTCACTCAATTTAAATCCAACTCCAATGAAACCAAAGCCATTTGAAAACTGGTATATAATAGAGTATACAGTAAAAATTCAGCTCAATCCGATTTAAAACGAGAGAGAAATCCACATCTGAAATCTGCTGTTATAACTTGAAAAAAGTGTTAAGTAGGCATTTTCAAAATCCTATTCGTGGAGTTTGGCTCAATAAAAATCCATGAAAATTGGTATGGAGGAAGTATGTGGTGCCATCTTTCCAAAGAAAAAAACCTCACACCAAACTCTATCCGAATGTAGCTTGTGTGCTCTCTTGAACAGGCCTAGAAGACCACAGATTAGCTCTGGACTATGCCAGCGAGCATCTCTGAGTCAATTGAGCACCCAAGGCACAAAACAGATCAAAATCTGCTGAAACCAGTTGGAAATGAAAATAGACTTCTCAAGGAAAACTCAGGAATTGGAATCACTCAAAACGGATTAAAATTGAGCAAACGGTGCACCATCAAAGCGGCAAGTTCAGCAATCTGGGCTGAACTGACTTACAGACTTTGAACAGATGGTGTCAAAAAATGGCTCCATAAAAGTGAACGAAATTTTCCAGATATGAAGTAGGCCAACTCATCTATCACATGTCTTTGGAATCACTCAAAAATTCATCCGGAGGATGAAGTTATGAGCAATCTAAGACAGACCACAGATGCTGCCCTGTTTTGAAATATTTGAAGAGAAAGCCCAAAACTAGTGCATGTGTACAAGTGAATTCGACCAAAATAACTTGAAATCATGAAAAACAACTCATGAAGTCCTAAAAATTCATTCTAGGGCCAGAGATCTCAGATTTTCCATATTGAGCATGGAGAATCCAAGATCTAGCCTATTTGATGCAAAACAGTGAAAAAGTGTGTGATATTGGTAAAAACACATATCTAAGAGAAAATTAAAATCCATTGCTATAGATAGCATGGATCACATCTCTTCTCCAAATCTAAAACATGATCAAATCAGAAAAGCAACCATAGGTTCAAAATAACCATTAAACATGCTCTTCATCACATGTAGGTTCTAATCCTAAAGGATCCATCCCGTCTTCCTTTTTCCAAGGCTCTCTCTTCACGTTTTACGGCTAGAGAAGATTCCCAGGTACTTTGGAAGAGGTTTGGGGCTACAAAACAACACCCAAGGCCTTACACTACAGAAAGGTAGAAGTTGGGAGTTGGAAATGTAAAGAGGAGGCAATAAAACCAAATGGAGCTTTACCTTTGATGACTTGAGCACTTGAGGCAGCAATCCAGCGGAGTTTCCCTTCTTCTTGCAGAGCTTCCAAGCTTCAAATTATCAGCCATTTGCAAGAGGAGGACCCCTCTATTTATAGGCAAAGCCAAGGGTAGAAGAGTCCCAAGGGTAGGCCAAAAAAGCCTTCTAGATTATTCCAATTCTCCTCCAAGGCTTGAATTGGAGTAATTCAGCAAGTTTCGGAGGGTGAAATAGGGAGTTCAAGTCCCTGAGAGAGAGGTAATATACGTAAATAAGGCTCAGAAATCGAACCATTTCGCAAATCCCCGAAACAGCCGAAACCGTATACTTAGTGCGGTTTCAACAGAACCGTCACTCTAATACGGTTTCCATGCAAATTCAACCAAACCACACATACAGGGCGGTTCAATTCAATTACGCTCATCATGATTGCTGTCGACGTGTCTCAACGGCCGAAGCTTCGCGAAGCCACGTGGCAGCTCACGCAACAAGCATGGATACCAACCGTGCTGTGTGTGCGGTTGCAACCGTACATACAGGGCGGTTCAGACCAAATTAACCAAAACCGCACATTCAGTACGGTTAGCACCTTTTTGGTTGGTTTTGAGCCTTAACTGCACAGGCCAGGCTTATTTACATGTAATATCGTTTAAGTAAATGTCCTCGTATTTTTAAATCTCCATTTACTTAAGATATTACATGTAAATAAGCAAACACCCCCCCCCCCCCCCCCATTTGAATCCATTAAAAATATTTCCAGACCCAAATTCCAAGTGAATAAAAAGTCAACTTTCCAGTTCTAGGCTAAATTTCGGTTTTTCAGGTCCGGTAAAAAGATTCAACATGTTAATACCAAGGTATTCGTCAAGATTTAAAATCTCAAAAAATTCATTTATGCAATAACATTGTTAAAAACCTAATTACCGGGAAAAATTATCTTCAAATCTTGCTTTAAAAAATATTTCATTTTCTGAGGTCAAGAGTCAACAAAATTCAACCCGAAAAAGTTTGACTTTGCATAAAAGATTGAATTCGGGCCTTTTCCTTTACGGCTTTGGATTCAAATGGGTTAAGGATCTTAAATCCAATGCTAAGAATTGAAAATTCCAATAAAATATTTCTCTCCTTCAAGACTTATCAAAAATCGTGCAATTTTGGGGTGTCTACAATAGGTTATAGGTGTTACGGTCCAAACGGGGTTTTGATCGGAGTCAAATTGAAAATGTTACGACCAACGTTCACTGAACGTTCGCCGAACGTTCGCCGAACGTTCGACCGGTGGTGACACACAGAGGAACCCGAGAGCAGCGTGAGCTGAACGTTCGACCGGTGACGACACACAGAGAAACCCGAGAGCAGCGTGAGCTGAACGTTCGCTGAACGTTCGACCGGTGACGACACACAGAGAAACCCGAGAGCAGCGTGAGCTGAACGTTCGACCGATGGTGTCTCTCAGAGAATCTGGAGAGCAGCGTTCGCTGAGCGTTAGCTGTTCGTTCGACCGATGAAGTTCCACAGAGAAACCCGAGAGCAACGTTCGCCTCTCGTTTTCTGTCCGTTCGAACGAGAAGAAGAAAAGTGAGTTTTATATCGAACGTTCGAGCCATGTTCGCTAAACGTTCGAACGTTCGTGAACAAATTTCTGTTTTAGTAATCTGATCTTTTCTGATTTGTTTCCTTTTCTTTTCCTCCTTTCTCCTAATCTATTTAAGCAGTGTCTAGCCTATTGAGAGGCTCACCCAAGACGTTTTTGAGAACCCTAAAAACGTGTGCAAGAGAGAGAGATCTTCTTCCTCTTTCCTCTTCTTCTTTGAGCCATCAAAACCAGTCTTTTTCTTTCTTTTCTACCTTGGAGTTCCGGGTTGAAGAGTTTGCTCGTGGGAGTTCCTACGGTTGCTGAGCGAGTTCGTTTGGCACTTCACTAAGGAGATATTCAGAGTTCTGAATCGTTGCAAGGATGCAAATCTGAAGAGTTCTTCAGATATTTACATTGTGAGTCAGAGTCATTGTTGGGTCGTCCGAACCACTATTGTAAGTCTTCTTCTTATAGTGATTTCCAGAGGTGGCACCTCGTAGCCCGGAGGGTTTTTCTCTTTGAGAGTTCTCTTAGAGTTTTCCCTTCGTCACCAAATTGCTTGTGTTGTCTCTTCTCTACTTTGCAATTGTGTGTGATGAATTGATATTTGTTCAGACTTGTGCATGCCTATTAATTAAGAACTTGTTTTTAATTGATAGATTTTTTATTCCGCAATCGGTTTCACCTATTCACCCCCCCCCCTCTAGGTGATTTAGCGTCTAAACTGTGTTTTTCAATTGGTATCAGAGCAGGTAACCAGATCCTTGACTCTGTTAGCCATGGACAAGTCCTCCACTGCCCCACCCTTCTTTGATGGCAGCAATTATGCCGACTGGAAAGTTAGAATGAGAGCCTATCTGAAGGCTATAGATGAAAAAGTTTGGGGAAGTGTTGAGAGAGGATGGAATCCTCCAACTGTGATTATTGATGGTGAGACAAAACCCAAAGACCCAGATAGCTATACTAGAGAAGAGTTAATTGATGTTAATTACAACTCTAAGGGTGTCAATGCACTTTTTAGTGCAATCTCTGCTGATGAATTAAAACGGGTGTCTACTTGTCAAACCAGCAAAGAAATTTGGGAAATTTTCCAAACCACTCATGAGGGAACTGTCCTTGTGAAAAACTCAAAATTACAAATGCTTATCACTAGGTTTGAAGAACTAAAAATGGGAGAGGATGAATCCTTTGATTCCTTCTATGCTAAACTAAGTGATATAGTGAACTCTAGTTTTAATCTTGGTGAAAGAATTCCTCCTAATAGAGTGGTTAGAAAAATCCTTAGGTCTCTTCATGAAAAATATAGACCCAAAGTGACTGCTATAGAAGAGAGTAAGGATATTAATGGTATTAGGGTTGAAGATCTCATAGGATCAATTCAAACCTATGAACTCACTCTGCCTCCTACTAAGAAAAATAAGTCTATAGCTCTCAAATCTAGTAAAGAAAAGGCTTATAATGATTCTTGTGAGGAATCCATGGGAGATGAAGATATTGCCCTTTTGGTAAAGAACTTTAGGAAAATGTTTAAAAGGAGGAAACCAAGGAGTGAAAATGAGAGGTATAAATCCAAGGGGAGTTCTAGTGGTAGAGATCAAAAGTCAAGAATCAAATCTGAATCTAGGGAGTCCAAACATCCTAAGGACTCTAGGTTGCAAAAACTTCAACAAATCAGATGTCATGAGTGTCATGGTTTTGGTCATATTAGGTCGGAGTGTCCCACATTTAAGAAGCTTCAAGGGAAAGCCATGAATGCCACTCTTTCTGATGAGAGTGCATCTGATAGGGATAATGAGGACTCCAAAACAGAGGAAAGTCAAAATTACATGGCTTTCACCTCTATTGTTGGGAGTGATGACTCTAGCAACTATGAAGACTTTCCACCAAGTGAGAATGCAATTGGTTCTCATGATGAGTCTGATGATGATGAGGAAAGCATTCAAGATGCTTATGATAAATTGTTTAGGGAGTGCTTAAAAGCAAAGAAACAATTAAAGTCCAATCTCAAAAGGCTAAATGAGGTAGAGCACAAGAAAGAAGATCTTCAAGCAAAATTTGAAGAGTCTACTTCTCGTCTAGGTGAACACAAGTTGAAGATTGAATCCCTAGAATCTGAGAATAAGTCTCTTAAGGAAGAGCTTGAAAGAACTAAAATTCAACTCCAGAAGTTTTCTATAGGTTCAGCAATTGTGGACAATATGCTAGGGATGAGTCAATTAGGAACTGATAAAAGGGGTTTAGGATACACGGAAGTCTCAAATGATACTCCATCTTCTTCTAAGACCCAAGTTGTGAATACCAAGGGAAAGAATAGGTCCAATCCTTCCAAGGGTAAGACAAACCAAGGTAGAAATCATGGTCAAAAGTCTAATTGGTCAAACCTAGGGGTGTTCCAACCAAGAGTTCCCAATCTCAGAATTTTATCCCTATTTGTCATTATTGTGGTATTTCTGGACATATCAGACCAAATTGTTGGGATTTGAACCAAAATTCTAGGAGATCCTCACCTAGAAAACCTCAAGAGAATTTGTCTAAACAAGTGAAAGAACTTTCAAATCAGACAAAGCTCTTAAGTCAACAATTAGCTTCAATGACCAAGAAAACCACTGAGCCTAAGCAAATTTGCGTTAAAAGAAGTGAATTGACTTGCCATGTAGTTCATGTTGCTTTGAAGGCTAGAAATAGTCTCATGTGGTATCTTGATAGTGCTTGCTCTCGTCACATGTGTGGTGACAAATCTTTGTTTAAATCTTTTGAGGATTATTCTTGTGGCACTGTTACTTTTGGTGATGGAAGCAAAGCTCCTATTGTAGGTAAGGGTGTTATTGAAATTTCTGGTATGCCTACTTTGAGTGAAGTACTATTTGTTGATGGCTTGAAAGCTAACTTGATTAGTATAAGTCAATTGTGTGACTCAAACATGGAAGTTAAATTTGCTAAACATATGTGTTCTGTGTTTGATGCAAATGGTTTGTGTGTGCTTCAAGGAGAAAGAACTCCGGATAATTGTTATGGTGTGATTCCTAATTCTAATGCTATGTGTAACTCTTCCAAAGTTGATATGCATGAATTGTGGCATCAAAGACTTGGTCACTTGAATTTTAAAAACATGAATGAATTGTCCAACCATGATTTTGTTAGAGATTTGCCTAAGCTTGCCAAAGTAGAACCAAATGTGTGAGCCATGTCAGTTGGGAAAACAAACTAGATCTAGTCACAAAAAGATCACTGAGTGTTTAACCCACAAACCTCTTGAATTGTTGCATATGGACCTTATGGGTCCCTCTAGGACTGAAGGTCTTGGTGGTAGGAGGTACATTTTGGTTATTGTAGATGATTTCTCCAGATTTACTTGGATTGAGCTATTAAGAGAAAAATCTGAAGCAAGTGAGTTGATTAAGTCTTTGTGTCGAAGACTCTCAAATGAAAAAGAGTCTAAGGTTGTTAGAATGAGGAGTGACCATGGGAAAGAGTTTGAGAACTCAATCCTTGAAAACTATTGTCTTGAAGAGGGAATTCATCGTGAGTTTTTTGCTCCTATTACTCCACAGCAAAATGGAGTAGTTGAGAGGAAAAACAGGGTTCTTCAAGAGATGGCAAGAGTCATGATACATGCCAAGGGTGTGGCCATGTATTTATGGGGAGAAGCTATTAACACAGCTTGCCATGTGATAAATAGGGTGTATTTAAGGCCTGGAAGTACTGAGACTCCTTATGAAATTTGGTATGGTAAAAAGCCCACTGTCAAATACTTTCGTGTTTTTGGAAGTAAATGTTTTATTTTGAGAGATAGGGAGAATTTGGCTAAGTTTGATGCCAAGAGTGATGAAGGAATCTTCCTAGGTTACTCTAAGAATAGCAGGGCTTACCGTGTGTATAACTTACGTACACACACTGTCATGGAATCCATAAATGTGGTTGTGGATGAAGGGATTGAGAAGTCTCACGTTGAGGGGGAGACTAGTCTAGAAGTAGGGGAAAATGACTTGTCTATTGAATGTCAAAATCCAGAGTCATCTTCTTCAACTTCTGAAGAGGGTCCTTCTTTAACTCCAGGTCCTACAAAAGAACCTTCCTCTAAAATTAAGTTAAATCATCCCAAAGAGTTATTAATTGGTGATTTGAATGAAGGGATGAGACTTCGTAGGAAAGTCCTAAATCAGATGTCTTTTGCATCCTATGTCTCAACTCTTGAACCTAAGAAGGTAGAAGAAGCACTTACTGATGAGTGCTGGATTAATGCCATGCATGAAGAATTAAATCAATTCATTAGGAATGATGTGTGGTATCTTGTTCCTAGACCTGAAAAGTTTAATGTTATTGGAACCAAATGGATTTTCAAGAACAAGTCAGATGAACATGGCACTGTAGTAAGAAATAAGGCTAGGTTGGTTGCACAAGGATATACCCAAGTTGAGGGTATTGATTTTGATGAAACTTTTGCCCCTGTAGCTAGACTTGAATCTATAAGGATTTTACTTGCTGTAGCTTGCCACTTGGGTTTTAAATTGCATCAAATGGATGTAAAAAGTGCTTTTCTTAATGGGATACTTAATGAAGAAGTATATGTTGAACAACCCAAGGGGTTTGTTGATCCAAAGTTCCCACATCATGTGTTTAGGCTTAAGAAAGCCTTGTATGGGTTGAAACAAGCTCCTAGAGCTTGGTATGAGAGACTTACTGCTTATCTCTTAGATCACAAGTTCACAAGAGGAGGAGTTGATAGAACCTTGTTCATTAGAAAGGATAAGAGCAGTTTCACTGTTGCTCAAATTTATGTGGATGATATTGTCTTTGGTTCTCCAATTGATTCTCTTGCTTTAAATTTTGCCAAAGCTATGCAACAAGAATTTGAGATGAGTATGGTTGGTGAATTAAATTTTTTCTTAGGTCTTCAGATTTCTCAATCTACAGATGGGATTTTCATATCTCAATCTAAATATGCTAAAGACCTTGTGAAAAGATTTGGGTTGGACAGCAAGAAACACACAAGAACCCCTATGAGCACTACCTTGAAACTTGATTCTGATTTATCTGGAAAGAGTGTAGATAACACTCTTTATAGAAGCATGATAGGTAGTCTCTTGTATCTTACAGCTAGTAGGCCTGATGTTGCCTTTAGTGTAGGTGTGTGTGCTAGGTTCCAAGCAAATCCTAGAGAGTCTCACTTATCTGCCGTTAAACGTGTCATACGATATGTTAACGGTACTGTTGATCATGGTATATGGTTCTCTAGAGACACTTCTGCAATTCTAGCTGGCTATTCTGATGCCGACTGGGCTGGAAATGCAGATGATAGGAAGAGCACAACTGGAGGTTGTTTCTATGTTGGGAACAATCTTGTGGCATGGATGAGCAAGAAGCAAAACTCTATTTCCTTGTCCACAGCTGAAGCGGAGTATATAGCCGCTGGGAGTGGTTGCACTCAATTGCTTTGGATGAAGCAAATGTTGAGTGATTATGGGATTGAACAGGGAACTATTGTCTTGTATTGTGATAATACAAGTGCTATTAATATTTCCAAAAACCCTATTCAGCACTCTCGAACCAAGCACATTGATATACTACATCATTTTATTCGCGAGTTGGTAGAAGATCATGTGATATCTCTTGAACACATCCCATCTGAAAATCAATTAGCTGACCTCTTTACCAAACCTTTAGATGCTCTTAGGTTTGAGTTTCTTAGGAAAGCTATTGGTGTTGGTCCTCTTCATTAAGAAGGACTTTGTAGCATGCTTTAGGGTGTTTCATGCATTTTTCTTTTCTTTAGCATGCTTATTTGTTTTTGGTATTTTGTATTTTGCTTTTGTATTTGTTTTCTTTCGTATTTTGGTTTTTCGGTTTTTATATGTATTCTTGTCTTGACATGTGTCAACTATAGGATAAGTATAAGGTTTTGAAAATATATATCTTTTGATTATCCTTTGAGAACCTAAAAACTCTTCAAAGATGATTTCTCAAATGTGATTTCAACAGTTTCTAATAATCTCACAATCATCTTGCTAAATTCTATTTGTGGTTTGTATATCACATACACATCCAAATACAATTGAGGAAGCTTATTTTTTATTTTCGGTGTTGTGTGGATAGGCAATCCTGAGTTTACTCTTGTCTATCTTAAGTTGAAAAGACCCTAGCATTTGATCTTGTGTTTACAAAGAGATTTCTCCCTCTTGTTTAAAAAGAAAAAGTTATATAAAAAGAACTCTGGGATGAAATGTAAACCCCAGCAAAATTGAGTTCAAAAAGAAAGAGAATCACAAGGAGTATAACCATGGCATAAACTGTAAACTCAGATATTCTAAGGAACACTACTCTTTGTGCAAAAAGAATTGTAAGAAACAGAGGGAGAAAATTTCAAAATCTTCATGTTTAGGTCATGAAAGGGCTTTTTTCAATGTTTAGAGAGACTTGGGTAATATTGGATTTCTTGATAAATGGCCAACTCCTCTTCACCACGCTCTCATATAGGCAAAACTTGTTGTATTTGGTTTTGCACATGCACACAAACACAATTGGAAATTTGGTTGAGTTGTGTAATTATTTGGGAGTTTTGAAGTTAAATTTGTTCAAATCTGATTTTTAGAGCAAAATGGTTCTCAAAATAGGTCAAAATTTGAGTTTTCAAGAGTTTATACTTGATTTATAGTTGTATGTATGTCTTGCATGTTTTTACATATGTTTGGAGTGTTTTTGGTTGAAAAGAGATGAGTTTTCTTGCTGAAATCTGGAAATTTTTCTGAACTTTTGATGAACGTTCGAACGGCCTATCGAACGTTGAACAAACGTTGGTCGTTTCCTCAAACGTTCAACGAACGCTTGTCGAATGTTACCTTCAAAACAAATCCTGTGTTTAACGTTCGCCCCGTGTTCGCCGAACGTTTGAACATTCATTTAAAAATCGGTTTTTAAAAAGGTCGCGTGCGAAAAAAAAAGGCATTAGGGTTTTTGGAGCGTTCGGAACGTTAGTCGTTCGAACGTCTGGCGATTTTAGGGCTTCTGTTTTTCCGTGTTTCCTCTCTTTGATTTGTGCTTCCCAATCGTGATCCAAGGTAAGTTTTTTAGTTTTCGTTCATTATTTTTTGTTTTTATCTCCATTTTCAACATCGGCTAGGTGTTTTCTAGGGTTTTCATGTTAAATCTTCGATTTTTTCGTGGTTTTTGGTTTATTGTTGTTCAAATAAGTTTCAAAAGGTTTTATTCTTACTTTATTGTTGATTTCAAGTCATTATTTGGCCGATTTGGTTGAAGTTGGTGTTTTGATAGAAAATCCCCAAATCTGGGTTCGTTTGTCTTCATCGTTTGCCGAACGTTCAAACGGTGCTCGAACGTTTTGGAATTTTCTTGGTTTGAAAACTTGTTTTCTCTGATGCATTTTTTTCTTTTTAGCATGTAGTTTTCCTTCCTTGTTCTTCCATGTTGTCTTAATCTAACATGTGCTTCTTGTATTGTGTTTTTTTTTTCTTTCTTTCTTGGTTCATTTCCTTCCTAGATGCCTAGGAAGAAATCTCTGGGTACCAAAACTTCCAATAAGAAACCTAGGTATGATGAGTCCTTGTTTATAGACAAGAAAGCTAGTAAAAACTTTGAAGAGTATTTCTGTGATAGGTCTGTCATCCTAGAAAGAGAGGTTAAGTTTACTACCCTTCCTGATGAGGTTACTGATTGCTTTAAAGATAGGGGTTGGGATTCAATGTTTGGAAATTTTGTCCTTCCGTCTGTAGATCTTGTTAGAGAATTCTACTCCAACATCCATGATGTTGATTTTGAAAATTCAGAATTCTCTACTTTTCTTCGTGGTACTCCTTTCCGTGTTGGCCCTGATGTTCTTGCCTCAGTGTTTGGTCTTCCTAGGGTCCCGAAACCTCAGTTTCCTTACCCTCCTCCCACACCTGATTTTCAAAATGAGGTTGTGGATACTCTTCTTCATCTTGGAAGAGGAAATTGGGTTTTTCGGGGTGGTGCCTTATCTGTGAATTATTTTACGGCTGAAACCATTGTGACTTTTCGTATTCAAAGTCACAATTTGTTTCCCATAGCCCATAAATCATCTGTCCCTTTTGATAAATGCTTGTTTTTATATGCTTTGAAGAAGAAACATACCATTGACTTGCCTTCGGTTATTTGCTCCAAAATCCTTGATATCTTCTTCAATTCCAAGAAGACGTATGGTCTTCCTTACGGGTGCTTAATTGCCCGTCTTGTTCGTGCTTTGAATGTTGCTTTTCCCCCCTTAGAGCTGTGTAAGGCTTCAAACCCTATCACTGAATCCACTCTTAAGCAGAGTCGTGCCCATTTGTCTTCCTCTCCGGCTCCAAATCCGGATGATCCTGCTGAGGCTCACCCTCCAGCTTCTTTGCATGAGGAACTAGTGTCCCTCAGAGAGCAAAATACCGAGATTCTATCTTATTTGCAGAGGCACCATAAAGACATGGTTCTTCGGTTTGAGCGACTTGAGCTTCAACAATCCACTTTGCAAGCGTCGTTTGGCAAGCTCGAATCTGCCTTGGAAGATTATTTCACTCAAGTGGATGATACAGAAGAAGAAGTTCCTGCTACTGAGGCTCCGGGTACGAGTGGAGGTGGTGGCAGTGGCGTGGGTGATGGTGCTGGGCCATCTCATTAGTGGGTTGCTCCCTTTGTCTAGTTGTGACAAAAAGGGGGAGATGTCTTGTCTTGTTTGAGCTGTGTATCTGTGTGTTAAATTTGAATATTCTTTTTAGTGGTTGGATGTATGGTTCATGGAACATGGATATTTTTTTTTTTTTGTTGTTCATCATGAATGTATATTGTGGTGAATACATTTGTTGGTGGTCCATGAATGTTCAAATGTAGAAAGTGTAAAGTAAATGAATGAGAAATTAGTTCTTCTGATAATTGTGAGCTCTTTTTATTACTTGTGTTTGGATATTTCTATTTCCCTTGCTGTTCACTTGGTATTTTCAATGTGTTTGATGTTTCAGGAACAGGTGAATATGTATGGGTTTAATAGGTTTAAGGGGAGGTCATGTCAAATTTTTTTTTATTTCTTCTTGTTCAAATTGTTGCTTGGTGGTTCACAACAATTCGAATAAGTCTTGTTAATTTTGTCACGGAATAGCCAAAGGGGGAGTTTGTAAGGATTATTGTGTTTTGGCTTTATTCCGTGTCAAAAAGGTCTTTTAAATATGGTCAATGTATTTAGGATAGGTTATAGGTGTTACGGTCCAAACGGGGTTTTGATCGGAGTCAAATTGAAAATATTACAACCAACGTTCGCTGAACGTTCGACCGGTGGTGACACACAGAGGAACCCAAGAGCAGCGTGAGCTGAACGTTCGCTGAACGTTCGACCGGTGACGACACACAGAGAAACCCGAGAGCAGCGTGAGCTGAACGTTCGCTGAACGTTCGACCGGTGGTGTCTCTCAGAGAATCTGGAGAGCAGCGTTAGCTGTTCGTTCGACCGATGAAGTTCCACAGAGAAACCCGAGAGCAGCGTTCGCCTCTCGTTTTCTGTCCGTTCGAACGAGAAGAAGAAAAGTGAGTTTTATATCGAACGTTCGAGCCGCGTTCGCTAAACGTTCGAACGTTCGTGAACAAATTTCTGTTTTAGTAATCCGATCTTTTCTGATTTGTTTATTTTCTTTTCCTCCTTTCTCCTAATATATTTAAGCAGTGTCTAGCCTATTGAGAGGCTCACCCAAGACGTTTTTGAGAACCCTAAAAACGTGTGCAAGAGAGAGAGATCTTCTTCCTCTTTCCTCTTCTTCTTTGAGCCATCAAAACCAGTCTTTTTCTTTCTTTTCTACCTTGGAGTTCCGGGTTGAAGAGTTTGCTCGTGGGAGTTCCTACGGTTGCTGAGCGAGTTCGTTTGGCACTTCACTAAGGAGATATTCAGAGTTCTGAATCGTTGCAAGGATGCAAATCTGAAGAGTTCTTCAGATATTTACATTGTGAGTCAGAGTCATTGTTGGGTCGTCCGAACCACTATTGTAAGTCTTCTTCTTATAGTGATTTCCAGAGGTGGCACCTCGTAGCCCGGAGGGTTTTTCTCTTTGAGAGTTCTCTTAGAGTTTTCCCTTCGTCACCAAATTGCTTGTGTTGTCTCTTCTCTACTTTGCAATTGTGTGTGATGAATTGATATTTGTTCAGACTTGTGCATGCCTATTAATTAAGAACTTGTTTTTAATTGATAGATTTTTTATTCCGCAATCGGTTTCACCTATTCACCCCCCCTCTAGGTGATTTAGAGTCTAAACTGTGTTTTTCAAAAACTATTGCAAAGGAAAGTTGTGCAGGCACCTGAAATTGATATTTAAAGATCAGCTATGGCTACATAGAAAAATTTACAAATTCCAACCATTTCAATTTTGATAAACATTTGTCCACGTCCAGATTCAAGGCCCCTGCAGACTTCGTAGAACTCAGACAACCTCTCTGCCTTCAAACAAGATAGAGGTATTCCACACATTGAAAAAGAATATTAAAAAGGAGGTCAGGGACCAGGGGTACGGTATTACATATTGTACTTGAGCACTCGATTTATACCGGATACCCTGCCTTCCAATAAATTTCAAGTGCTCTAACCGCATCATGACGCTGCATCTCAAAGAACTGTACAGAAAGGATGTCATTATTACCATATATATATCCAACCTTGATGATGGAATATTACACGAACAATGATGATGCAACATAATACTACCTTGTCAACCAAATTAAGAGTTCGATCATTAATTGCAGCATATACCCTCACACTTTCACCTGAAACCTGAACAAGGAAGATTATTAGGAGAATCAAATGTTAAAGTCTTATACAATGTGTACCCAAAATATATGAGTACAATTCGGAAAAGAGCACCCAAAAAAAAGGGTAAGATTAAAGCATACTGCTAAGAATCATTCCCTGGCAAGCCCGAAGCCGGAAAATACACTCTTGAATTGCAAAGCTGGTAGTTGCTCAAGCAAGTCTGGGGTGTTAAGATCCCTAGTTCTCTGTTAACAAAACATGATACAGAAATGGAATTGGACCGTAGCCTCATCAGTCCCTCAGAAAAGTAGTAAACATGTTTAGAAAGAAATATTACAAAGGGTACAGCAACATGAAAATGGATATTTCATTAATCATTTTCAGTGGCAGAGTTCCACTCTGGACCTTGGAGTTGTCACCTATAACAATTCATTGCTACCATGATTGTTCAGTCCAGCTTTAAATCACAAAAGTTTGTGTACCACTAAGTCATTGAGAAAATAAAGTGGTTTAGCTTCAGCACTAAATTTTGCTATGGGGAAGGAGATTAGTTACAGAAGATATAAAGGGAAATTAAACATTAGAAAGAGATATGGAAAAAGAGAAAGTAAAGTTCATTGTAAACTGCCTACCAAATGATCATGCTCTACATCATACTTCAGTATGTGGAAGCATTCCAAACACTCTTGTAGATACAAAGCATACATACGAACCCAAGAAGAGTAATCCCATGCTAAAACCAAATCAAATACAACAGTCCCATGGTCAGATCCTAACAAAGAGAATGAGCAAAGCTTAAGATAAATACAAAGGGAAAGTAAGTACCATTTGGACTTGAATCATCCTTGAAATGAGATAAGTTCAACATGTGACCTCTGCTCCTACTATAATTAATGAGTTCTTCATGAAAGGTGGGATCAACTTCTCTCAATGCATGATGTATCACAATCAAAGTTTTTAAAGCAACCTAATAATATGTCAGAATGTTAATGAAAAACAGGGTTTTGACTCTAATAACACCTAGAGGGGGTTGAATAGGTGAAGCACAGTGGAATAAAAATTCTACTAATTAAAAACAAGTTCTTAATTAATAGGCATGCACAAGTCTATAACCAATCACACAAAATTGCAAATAAAGTAAAGAGACAACACAAGCAATTTTGGTGACGAAGGGAAAACTCTATGAGAACTCTCACTAGCGAAAAACCCTCCGGGTTATGCAGGAGCCACCTAAAAGATCCAATATGAAAAGAAGACTTACAACCTGTAGTTCAGACGACTCAACATCCCTATGCTAGACTCTGCAACTCATAGACTTGAAAGTATCTGAGGAACTCCTCAGATTTGCTCCACAGCAACACTTCAGAACTCTGAAGATCTTCTCACACGATCACCCAAACGAACTCGCCTGGTATCCATAGGAACTCCCACGAACAAACTCTCCAACCCGGAACTCCAAGGTAGAAAAGAAAGATGAAGAAAGGCTTTGATGGCTCAACAAAGGAGAAGGAAGAGGAGAAAGAACTCTTGCTCTCACACACGAATTTAGGGTTTCTAAAACCTCTTGAGTTACCCTAACAATAGTCTAGACACTCCTTATATAGATTAGGAGAAGGTAGACTCGGAATAGGAAACAAATCAGAAAAGATCGGAATTCTAAAACTGAAGTTTTGTTAATGAACGTTCGAACGTTCAGCGAACGCGGCTCGAACGTTCAAGACAAAAACTCACTTTTCCTCTTCTCGTTCGAACGGTCAGAGAACGTGAGGCGAACGCTACTCTCGGGTTTCTCTGTGGAACTCCATCGGTCGAACGGTCAGCAAACGTTCAGCGAACGCTGTTCTCGGGTTTCTCTGTGGAACTCCATCGGTCGAATGTTCAGTAAACGCTGCTCTCTGGTTTCTCTATGTGTCACCAATGGTCGAACGTTCAGAGAACGTTGGTCGAACGCTAGTCTCTATTTTCTCTTTGTAGCATGATCGTTCGAACGGCCAGCGAACGTTGATCAAACGTTGGGCATAACTTCTTCAATTTGACCCCGATGTTGATGCCGTTTGAACCATGTCTTCTTGGACTCAAACTAAACATTCTAAACACACTTAAAACACTTTCTCTTTGACACTGAATAAAGCCAAACTAAAATGTTAAACCTAACAGTTAAGTAGCTAGAAATTCAGAGAGGAAAAGGCAGAATGATGTGTTAGGTTCAATATTTTAAATTGGCTTAATTCCGTGCCAAAAAGTGTGTTTAGAATGTTTATATTGAGTCCAAGAAGTTATGGTTCTGTAGACACCCCAAATTGCACTACGAAATGAGAAAATAATTGAAAATATGTAATTGGGATTTAAAACAAGTCAAATGCATAAAATTTAATCATTTAAGCAGTGCCCGTATTGTATCTGCGGGCTGGTCGCGCCCGAGATGTGTATACGGGCATGCAGCGCCCGTATTGAGAATGCGGGCACCACTTGCCCATAATGCATATACGGGCACAGGGTTTTTGTGCGAATTTTATCTCTGCTCAATTTCTGAGCCTTATCTGCATCCAAATATGTCTCTGGGATATGCGAATTATCTCTTTTATCCGTCTGAATTATCCTTGTTGGCCATGGATGGGCATTATCTTATTTTCAATGCAATCTAGAGGATCATGGTATATCCTTCTGGACCAGCCATACCCCTGGGTTTGCCTATAAATAGAGGGCAGATCCTCAAGCAAAAGGCCATTAATTTGAAGTCTGAAGTGCTCCAAGTGAAGAAAGGAATCCCTGCTGCTCTGCTTGCTCCATTCAGGTAAGTCCATTTTCCCTTTTATTTTCTGTCTTCAATTCTAGAAGTAATCTGATCTTCTCCATTGCTATATAATAAGGCCTTCTTATGTTTGTATACCCAAACCTATCTCTAAGTATCTCAAGAATCCTCTCTAGCCGTAAAACGTGAAGAGAGAGCTAGGAGAAAAGAGAACAGGTGGATCCGTAAGGTAGACCCCCATGTGCTCTAATCTGTGAGATATGGTTGTTTTTACTATCATGTTCATGTTTTAATGATTTTATTTTGAATCTGAATGAATCATATGAATCCATGATGTTTATAGCATGAGATCCCCATTTTTTTCTAAAATTTGGATTTTTCACACATTTACACCTACAGCACTGTTTTCGTGATTTTTGTGATATTAGGCTAAGATCCTAGATCTATCATGATCTATATGATAGATCTGAATTTAGAAGCCTGAAAATAACTTCTAGGGTTTCATGATGTGGTTTTTGAGTCCTTTTTCACTTTTGAGAGAAGACCCTACGGTCTAGGTTCTCCCATTTTGATGTTCTTCATCAACGTGGGTATTTTTTATTTTGATTTCTTGATCTAATGTGAAATATGGGCTATACTTGTATCCTGGACTGTTCAAGTTTAATTTTGCAATATTTTATAAAAATCATATTTTTCTAGATTTCCAGAATTTAACTTGAAATCAGATTTTTGAAGTTTTCACTTTAGATTTGTTTTCTTTATCTTGATTTCAGTCAATCATGAAACCCAAGTAAATAGCTCTTGTTTTCATAAGGAGTATCCAGAATCAATTGGATCATTCACATGGAAAAAAGCCATACATTCTTTTATTTGTCTTTTACTTTTGTTTTGATTAGCAAGCCTTTCTTCCTCTGAAAAACATGAACAATACCTGGCAACCACCTTGTGTGGATGAAGAAGGGTGTCTAACACCTTCCCCTGTTCATAACTTAATCCCCTTACCCATCTCTGGTTGTTTTTTTTAATAGGGTTATTTTTACCCTAAATTTGTCTTTTTGTGTTTATTTGAGATTTTGATGTCCATTCACACCTAAACAGAATGGTGGCGACTCTTTGTTTTAAACCAATCCCGTGTGATGATTAGAAAGTCATTAAATCGATTTTCCATGTCTCACAGGTTCAAACAACGTCAAAATCGGAGTCAAATTGGGGAAGTTGTGATGAACGTTAGATAAACGTTTGATCTGGCGTTCGACCGTTCAAGTTCTGCAGACAAAACAGAGAGTTGCATTCAGCAACTTTAGCCATGGTGTTCGACCGTTCAAGTCCTGCAAACAAACCCCGAGAGTTGCGTTTGACAACGTTTGATGTGTCGTTCGACCGTTCAGTGTCTGTAGAGAAACCTGAGAGTAGCATTCAATAATGTTTGATGCACCATTTGAACGACAATTTCTTAAGGGTGGCGTTAGACTCGCGTTTGATGACTGTTCGAACGTTCAATCAGCAAAATTTCCGAAAAGTTATGAAAAATTACATAATTTACTCGTTTTAATTCGGATTGACTTCAAACTTCTTGGAGAACCTTTAAATAGGATTAGGGTCCTTCTAAACCTAAGAGAGCCACGTTTTAGAAGCCCAATATATCCATTTCTCTTTTGGAAAAGCCTTCTTCTAGGTTTTCCTCTTTTGAGCCACAAAACCTTTCTTTTCTTCTTTTATTCTTTCTTCTTCTACCTTGGAGTTTTGGGTTGGGGAGATTGAATCATGGGAGTTCCTATGGATATCAGGCAAGTTCGTTTGGGTGATTGTGTGAGAAGATCTTCAAAGTTCTGAGGTGTTGCTATGGAGCAAATCTGAGGAGTTCTTCAGATGCTTTCAAGTCTTTGAGTTTCAAAGTCTAGCATAGGGATGTTGAGTCGTCTGAATTACAGGTTGTAAGTCTTCTTCTTATAGTGGATCTTTAGGTGGCTCCTGCATAGCCCGAAAGGTTTTTCTCTAGTGATAGTTCTCATAGAGTTTTCCCTTCGCCACCAAATTGCTTGTCTTGTTTATCTCTTTACATGCTTTATTTGTTTTGCAATTTGGGTCGTTTGCTACTTAGTATTTATTTTTTGAAATATCTTTGAGGATTTGTTCATGTCTATTTATTGAGGACTTGTCTTTAATTAATAGAAAATTGTATTCCGCTATGCTACACCTATTCACCCCCCTTTAGGTGTTGTTAGAGTCAAAACCCTATTTTTCAATTGGTATCGAAGCGGGTAACCAAATCCTTGACTCTGTTAGTCATAGACAAGTCTTCCACAGCCCCACCATTATTTGATGGTGGTAATTTTGCCTATTGGAAAGTTCGTATAAGAGCCTATCTTAAGGCTATTGATAAGAGGGTATGGGGAAGTGTTGAGAGAGGATGGACTCCACCCACTATAACTGTAGATGGTGAGGTTAAACCCAAAGATCCAAATCAATATACCAGAGAAGAATTGATTGAAGTAAATCAGAATAGTAAAGGTATCAATGCACTCTTTAGTGCAATATCTGCTGATGAGTTCAAAACGTGTTTCTCCACCTTCAAGCATATGGTTTTTGGGTTTTAGCTTAATTGGCAACTTAGAACTCAAGTCTAGTGATGCTTGGAATCGAATCACAGATCCCATTGTCATCACATCATTGACTCAAATTCTAAGGTAAATGTTTTCATTTTCGCTTTCCGAAGTATCGACCTCGGTGCGTGAAGCTACACACATTCGGGTTCAACTTCCTATAGGTAATGGGTAGGCTGTGCAAATAGTTTAAAGTGCTCAAGTGCATTTGAAATTCAAGGTGCATGCATAACGTCCCAGCCCCTTGCCACTCTTTTTTGTAGCCATGCATACAATTTCAAGCTAAGGCATATGACATTATATTGAAATTGAAAACACAAGCACAAGATAATAAACACCCAAACATGCTCGTGACCATCATATACACAAAACTGGCACACAAAACGTGTTATCCCATTGTACCAACAACAATTAAAACATGGAAAGCATGCTTGAAACCCTAAAAGCATTACCTAAATTTCCAGATTTCATGTTTTTTCTTCATGCTCAAAGTGCATTATTCCTACTCAAATTGAAGCCTAAAAAAATACAGCAACTACTTGACATGGTACACAAAGGGTTTTGATTAGGCAAAACATGCTTGACAATTCCCACATTCCCACTGAATTTCTGGGTTTCAATGCTCTCCATTTTATGTTCATCCTTTATACCCCAAATTGAAGCCTAAAAACCTAGCAACTACTTGACATGGTACAAGAAGGGTTTTGATTAGGTAAAACATGCTTGACAATTCCCACATTCCCCCTGAATTTCTGGGTTTCAATGCTCTCCATTTTATGTTCAAAGCATCATTTATACCCCAAATTGAAGCCTAAAAATTCAGCAAGTAACAATATGGTACAAGAAGGGTTTTGTTGGGGAAAACATGCTTGAAAACCCCCAAAATAGCTACTGAATTTCCAGATTTCATGCCCACAATTTTTCTTGATCAACATGGTATTGAAACCCAAATTAAAGCCTAAAATATAGCAACTAATCACATGGTATAAAAAGAGTTTTAATTTAGGGAAAACATGCTTGAAGGCACCAAAAACACCCGTTAAACTTCTAGATTTCATGCTTTTAAATTTTATGTTCAACTCATGGCATAAAAACTCAAATTAGAGTATGTTATCACAAAATACATCAAAATCATGTTTCAAGATAAATAGGTTTCTTCTAGACAAATTTCTAGACAACATCAAGCAACACATACATGCCTTTATCCATGTAAATTTCAAAGCATCCCAGTCAAATTTGAAACACAACAATTTGCGCAAAATAAATTAAGCAAAACAGCAAGCCTTCAAGATTAGAATAAAACATGAACAAACACAAAACACGGCTTAAATCTACAAGTCCCCAGCAGAGTCGCCAGTTGTGAGACATGGAAAAATCACCTGGATGATTCCCTTGGTCATCACACGGGCTCAACAAAAATGGGAGAGTCGCCACCATTCAATTTTAGGTGTGAATGGACACCAAAATCATCAAAAGAAGCAAAAAGGCAAAAACTAGAATAAAAATAACTCTACTTGAAAATAAAATCCATAGATTGGTAAGGGGATTAGATTATGCACGGGGAGAAGGTGTTAGGCACCCCCATTCACTCACACAAGGTAGTTGCCAAGTGTTGTTCATGCTAAAAAATAAGAAAGCTTGCTAAAATAATCAAAAACCTTGAAAAAGGATTAACAAATGTATAATACTTCCACATGAGAAATCCAATGAATTCTAGATCCTCTTTTATGTCAGTATCACTTCTGGGATATCACCATTAGATGGAAATCAAAGCAAAACTTGAACAAACCAAGTTGAGACAAATCCGAAAAATTCGGTAAAAGATAGAGCCATTTGTCTTGAAATCATTCAAATCCAATTTAAATTGAATCAAACCAAATTTTTTTGAAAGATTATGATAAATAGAAGACTCGTGCCAATTTTCAATTAAATCCGGTTAAAACCCTAAGAGTTAATCTCCTTTGAAATCTGCTGCTGGAAATAGTTAAAAGTAACAAGTGGGCAACTTTGGAAATTCATTTAGAAACATTGGCTCCATATAAATCCGTGAAATTTGACATGAATTAAGTATGTAGAGCCATATTTTAAATGAAACTAGCCTCATACAAAAATTCATCCGGATGTGCCTTGGGTGACCTCCCGAACAGGTCCCGAAGATCACAGATTAACCCAAAAATGTGCTGTTGAGCAGTTCTAAGTAAATCTGTCACCCATGACACAAATGGAATCACAAAAATATGAAACCAACTGGATTTGAAATTAGACTTCCGAAGGAAAACACAGAAATAAAAATCACTCGAATCGGACTTAAAACGAACACATGGCGCTCAGTCAAAGTGACAGGTTCAGCAATCTGGCCTGAACTGACCTATCAACTTCGACTGAGTGGTGTCAAAAATCCACTTCATAAAAATTGATGAAATTTTACAGACATAAACTAGACAGCCTCACCTTTCCCATGGCTTTAGAATCACTCCAAAATTCATCCAGATGATGAAGTTATTAGTGTCCGAAGTTAGGGTATAGCTGCTGTCCGGTTTAGACCTTTTAAGTAAAATCAATCCAAAATGGTGATCAAGTGTGTGTGATCCGTGCAATATGAATCAAAATCATGTGAAAAATTGTTGAAGAACCTCTAGGAGGAAAGAGGGCACAAGTTTGGCTCACCATTCTCTTCAATTGGAAAGAATATGCCAAAAACCCTAAAATGGAGCAAAAATGCCAGAAACCGAGAGGTTAGACCTAGAGGTCTTCAATACTCAAAGATAACTTGCTTGAAATCAATAAGAAACATCCCACAAATGCTTGGGGCTATTTATTTCAAATCTATCACAATGAATGCAATAGATCCCAAATACAAGCCAATTCCAACAAAAACGAGTGATATGTGTGTATGTGTAAAAATCATTTTTTCAATCATAACATAACAACATATAGCATTCATATCAATTAAATGGGGTTCAAAAAAAAAACCTAAGGTTCCGTTCCATTCTCGTTTCCCTTAGTTCTCTCTCCCCATTTTACGGTTCTTCGAGATAATCTTGGGGTACTTTGAGTATGAAACGGTTTTCATAGAACAAAAGGCTTTTCAAAAGGGTTCTAACACTAAGGATCAATCCTCATTATCGTTTCCCCTAGATCCCTCTTCACGTTTTACGACTAGAGGGAGTCTTGAGGTACTTTGAGTAGAGGAAGGGGTTGTATACACAAAGATTAGGCCATTATTCTACAAAAAGGTAGAAGAAAATAGCTAACCCTAGAATGTAAAGACAGAAAAATAAAGAGGGTTTTAGGCTTACCTGGGTTTTTGGAAGCAGTGCGGCAGCGGTTCCCTTCTTCACTCAGAGCTCTTCAACCTCCAACTTATTGGTTCTCAAAATTCTTAGCAAAAGTTCTTGGCCATTTGCTTGAGGAGAGGCCTCCTATTTATAGGCAAAGGCTAGGGTTAGGGGGAACCCTAATGCTAGACACAAAATAATGTCTAGAATCCCCCACACTTAACCCTAGGGTTATTTCCGAGATTTCCATTCCTTTAATAAGGGATATGATGGTAAAAAGTGAAAACTCTCAGAAAACCCTAATTTTGAGCAAAAACCTTTTATCCGACACCTCAGATCGGCTACAAAGACACCTATATGTATCCGACATATGTCGTCGGATACAATAATACCTGCTTGTATCCGACGACTTGCGTCGGATATAATAAGATACGCTTGTATCCGACCTGAGTTGTCGGATACAAGAAAAAATGCTTAAATCTGAAATTTTGTGCTAGTTTCAAAGGAAAGAATGATTTTTGCCAATTATTCATCATTTTCCTAGCGCAATTTTGGGGTGTCTACAGAAAGGAAAGACTTTTAATGAGTCTGATGATGAAAAGATTGCCTAATTTGTGAAGAGTTTTAGAAAGATGTTTAAGATTAGAAAAAACAAAAAGGGCAATGAATGGTCTAGGGGGACTTCTAGCAAGGAAAGGAAATTTAGGAAAGAAACCTAGGGAAACCAAAGACACTTTTGAAAACACATCTCAGCAGGTAAAGTGTCATGGTTTCCAAGGGTTTTGGCCATATAAGATCTGAATGTTCTACTTACAAGAAATTGAAAGGTAAGGGAAGTGGGAAAGCAATGAATGTTACTCTTTCTGATAATGAGACTGAATCTGAACATGAGAATGACTTTATATCAGAAGAGGGTCCAAATTACATGGCCTTCATTTCTATTGTGAAAAGTGATGAGGGAAACACTCTTCAAGACTCAAAACCACTTGAGAATAATATTGGTTCTCAAAGTGAGTCTGAAGATGAGGAAAGCCTTGAAGAGGCCTATGAAAAGCTTTTTAATGAAAGTCTGAAAATAAAGAAACAAAACAAGGCCTTTCTCAAAAAGCTTAATGAATTAGAACTTATCAAGGAAGAACTTCAAATTAAGTTGGATGAGTCTGCTTCACATTCTGGTGAGTTGAAGTTGAAAATTGAAACTCTTGAGGTTGAAAACAAGTCTCTGAAATATGAGTTAGAGAAGTCCAAATCTCAGTTGCAAAACTTCTCTTCTGGTTCTCAAAAGCTTGACCACATGCTTGGTATGAGTCAAACAGTGACTGATAAGTGAGGTTTAGGATTCCAAGATGTTCCTTCATCTTCAAAGACTCCTTCTTCTAAAGGTAAGAAGAAGTCTATTGTGTCAAAGGGAAAGACCAAAAAGGCAAAAAGACCTACTCAAAAGTTCAAAAGGTCTCAACCTAAGGCATCTCTTCCTAGGGAAACTCAATTTCAAAAATTCATTCCCACTTGCCACCACTGTGGTGTTCTAGGTCACATAAGACCTAATTGCTAGATATTAGGAGAAGAGCTTACTCAACCTTATTGTGTAATTATTTAGGATTATTGCTTTTAGTTTTGTAAAAACTTGAATTTTGGGTAAAACAGTTCTCCAAAATATGAAATTTTTGATTTTTTATGAAATATTACTTGTGGCATGTTTCATCATGTTTTTTTTAGAGTGTTTTTATATGTGTTTGAGTTGGTTTGGTTGGTGAATTTTTGTTTTGGGTTGAAATCTGGAAATTTGTATGATTTCTAAAAAATTGGCTTTTTCTGGGCTAGTTCAAGGCTTGAGCCCAGATGTGTTCTGTTCTTCTTGGTTGAGTTTTGCCAAAGTATGGCTCGAGCGTGAATTCCTTAAAGTATTTTCGGCCTTGTTCTCTATTCTAGCACAGTTTAGTTCATGCTTGTGCTGAGCTTGTGAATGGGGTGTTTGTCTTCTCCAAACACTACTTCCTTCTGTCTATTTCTGTGACAAAAAGGGGGAGTAGGTACTGTTGAGGGGGAGTTTTATGTTGATTGTGATATTGATGCATGAATGTGAATTGTGTGGATGGATATTTTTTGGATAGAATTGCATCTTGAATGTGAATTGCTTATTGTTATTTTTCTTGATTTTTATTCCTCTTGCTTTTGACAAGGTATGTTTTAGTTTGTTTTGCAGGAACATGTTCCCATTCAAGTAGAGTCTGTCTAGATTAGGCTAGATAGGATTTTATTTGAATTTGTAAGTTCTAGATGTTGCTTGGTGGTTCACAACATCTTGGAATGTTAATATTGTTTTATTTTTTAATGGTTTTGTAATGGAATAGCCAAAGGGGGAGTTTGTTAGGTTCAATATTTTATGTTGGCTTAATTCTGTGCCAAAAAGTGTGTTTAGAATGTTTAGATTGAGTCCAAGAAGTCATGGTTCAAACGGTGTCAAAATCGAAGTCAAATTGGGGAAGTTGTGATGAACGTTAGATAAATGTTTGATCTGGCGTTCGACCGTTCAAGTTCTGCACACAAAACAGAGAGTTGCGTTCGACAACGTTAGCTGTGGCGTTCAACCGTTCAAGTCCTGTAGACAAACCCCGAAAGTTGCATTCGATAACGTTCAATGTGTCGTTCAACCGTTCAGTGTCTGCAGAGAAACTTGAGAGTAGAGTTCAATAACGTTTGATCCACCGTTCGAACGGCAATTTCTTAAGGGTGGCGTTAGACTCGCATTTGATAACCGTTCGAACGTTCAATCAGCAAAATTTCCGAAAAGTTACGAAAAATTACATAACTTACTCGTTTTAATTCGGATTGATTTCAAACTTCTTGGAGAACCTTTAAATAGGATTAGGGTCCTTCTAAACCTAAGAGAGCCACATTTTAGAAGCCCAAAATATCCTTTTCTCTTCTGGAAAAGCCTTCTTCTAGGTTTTCCTCTTTTGAGCCACAAAACCTTTCTTTTCTTCTTTCTTCTTCTACCTTGGAGTTCCGGGTTGGGGAGATTGAATCATGGGAGTTCCTACAGATACCAGGCGAGTTCGTTTGGGTGATCGTGTGAGAAGATCTTCAAAGTTCTAAGGTGCTGCTATAGAGAAAATCTGAGGAGTTCTTCAGATACTTTCAAGTCTTTGAGTTTCAGATTCTAGAATATGGTGTTGAGTCGTCTGAACTACAAGTTGTAAGTCTTCTTCTTATAGTGGATCTTTAGGTGGCTCCTGCATAGCCCGGAGGGTTTTTCTCTAGTGAGAGTTCTCATAGAGTTTTCCCTTCGTCACCAAATTGCTTGTCTTGTTTATCTCTTTATATGCTTTATTTGTTTTACAATTTGGGTTGCTTGCTACTTAGTATTTATTTTCTGAAATATCTTTGAGGATTTGTTCATGCCTATTGATTGAGGACTTGTCTTTAATTAATAGAAAATTTTATTCCGCTGTGCTACACCTATTGTAGACACCCCAAATTGCACAAACAATCATCAAAAATCATTATCTCCTGAAAAGCCAGCGCAGAATTTGAAGAAAATAAACTTTTACCTGTATCCGGATAGAGTATCCGGATACAAGTACTCCTCCCCGTATCCGGATAGTCATACCGGATACGTGTGAGCCTTAGCGTATCCGGTACCATGTACCGGATACCTTAAGGCTCTTTGTTATCCGGTCTGATATACCGGATACCTTAAGTTTGCTCAAAATTAGGGTTTTCCGAGAGCTTTTCACTTTTACCATCATGTCCCTCATTAAATGAGGGGAAATCGCGGAAATAACCTTAGGGTTAAGGTTGGAGGGGTTCTAGACATTAAGTTGTGTCTACCAATGACCTTAGCCCTTGCCTATAAATAGGAGCCTCCTCCTTGAGCAAAGCACACAACTCTTGTTTTGAATTCTCGCAAAGAAGAACTCCAAGAGAAGAAGAAAACCGCTGTGGAATCGCCTCCAGCACTCAGGTAAGCCTCAACTTTTCTTTTTATTTTCTGTCTTTATATTCCTAGATCTAGATCTCTTCTTCTACCTTTCTGTAGTGTAAAGCCTTGTTTGTGTGTGGAAATCCTTCCCCGGCTCAAAGTATCTCAAGACTCCCCTAGCCGTAAAACGTGAAGGCGGATCTAGGAGAAACGAGACTGGGGATTGACCCTAGTGCTAGAACCCATGTAGCGTAAGGCTTTTGATTGATTGTAAACCGTTCCATATTCAAAGTACCCTTGATTATCTTAAAGAGAACAGAGGGAAACGATAATGGAACGGAACCCTAGGCTATGCTAGAACCTATTTTGTTGAATCTATATGCATGTTGTATTGATCTTGTTTGGGTTTTTACACTTGCACATACATTACACTATTTTGGCGGGATAGGCTCATATTTGGGGTTTATTGCATTTATTGTGATAAAACTCCAATAAATTGCCTAAATCAATTCTGGAGTGTTTTTAAATGTTGTTCAAAGGTTTTGGATTCATCTCTCACGAATCACACACTTTTTGTCAATTTTCGGATTTGATTTTCTTCAAAAACGTCTTAGCTTGACAGCACCTGTACCCCTACTTCGGACGTCCGTAACTTCATCATCCGGATGAATTTTGGGGCGATTCCAGAACCATGGGAAAGGTGAGGCTGTCTAGTTTATGTCCACCAAATTTCATGATTTTCTATCTAGCCGATTTTTGACACTGCTCTGTCGAAGTTGAGTGGACAGTTCAGGTCCAAGTACAGAACTTGTCACTTCGACGGACCGCCATGTGTTCGTTTTAAGTCCGATTCGAGTGATTTTTGTTTCTGAGTACTCCTTTATGAGTCTATTTTCAAATCCAGTTGGTTTCATATTTTTTGGATTCCATTTGAATTATTGGTAGCCGATTTACTCAGAACTGCTCATTTGCATTTTTCTGGGTAAATCTGTGATCTTCGGGGCCTGTTCGGGAGACCACCCAAGGCACATCCGAAGGGATTTTTGTATGAGGCTAGTTTCTATTGAAAGATGGCCATACAAACTTCAATCACACCAAATTTCGTGGATTTCTATGTAGTGGATTTTTCTAGACAATTTTCCAAAGTTGCCCACTTACTACTTTTAAAAATCCCCAACAGCAACTTCAAAGGAGCATAACTCCTAGATTTTTCATTGGAATGAAGTGAAATTTTGCATGAGACTCTTATTTACCCTAATCTTTCAAATGGATTTGGTTTGGTTCAATTTAGAATCGGATTTGAATGATTTCAAGGCAAATGGTATACTTTTTACCAAATTTTCCGAATTTGATTTAACTTGGTTTTGAGCAATTTGTGCTTTGATTTCCATCTTTTGAGATATTCCAGAAATGATATTGACATAAGAGAGGATCTAAAATTCATTTAGATCTTCATGTGAAAATATCATACATTAATCCTTTTTCAAGGTTTTCTATGATTTTTAGCAAGCTTTCTTACTTTATTTTTTGCATGAACATACACTTGGCAACCACTTCGTGTGGATGAATGGGGGTGCCTAACACCTTCCCCCGTTCATAATCTAATCCCCTTACCCATCTCTGGATTTGATTTTCAAGTAGGGTTATTTTTACCCTAGAATTTGTCTTTTGGCTATTTTTGCCTACTTTTGAAATCTTTGGTGTCCATTCTCACCCCAAAATCATGAATGGTGGCGACTCTCCCAATTTTTGCGTTGAGCCCGTGTGTTGACGGAGGGACGATCACTCCGGTGATTTTTTCCCATGTCTCACAACTGGCGACTCTGCTGGGGACGTGTGGATTTAAGCCATTTTGTGTTTGTTCATGCTTTTCTATACTTTTGGATGCTTGCTATTTTGATTACTCTATTTGGGCATATTGTTACATTTCAAATCAGATTGGTATGCTTTGGATAATGGCATAAGCATGTTGCTTGATTTTTGTTGAAAAGAAAACCCATATCGTGATATGACTTGGCTATATTATGTGATAGCATGTGTTATTTTGGGGTTTGAAGGCCATGAGCTAAAAAAAAAAAATACAATATTTGAAATCTGGAAATTTTATGTGTATTTTGGGTATTCAAGCATGTTTTGCCATGAATAAAGTTTTTTGTGCTTAATGTTTGTATGATGCCATGCCTTTGATTTCGGGGTATAGGAAGACTTGATTTGAGCATGAAAGTAAAGGAAAAAAATCTGGAAATTTAGTGCCATATTTTGGGAGTTTTAAAGCATGCTTTTACCATCAAAACTTTTCTTGTATCATGTCAAGTAGTGCTAAAATTTTAGGCTTCAATTTGGGGTAAATGGTACACTTTTAGCATGAAAAAGAGCATGAAAATCTGGAATTTTAGGAATGCTTTTGGGTTTCAAGCATGTTTACATGATTTAAATGTTGTTTGCACAAATAACATGTTTTGTATACCACTTTTTGGGCACGTAATATTTTTGTGCATATTTGGTGCTTGCTTGCTTGTATTTAGCTTCATTATTTTGTCATATATGTCTTGGCTTGAAATGAATGCATGGCTACGAAAAAGAGTGGCAAGGGGCTGGGATGTTGTGAATGTTACCACAATTTTAAAATTGCACTTGAGCACTTGAAACAATTTGCACAGCCTACCCTTTACCTATTAGGAAGTTGAACCATGAATGTGTGTAGCTTGGCGCACCGAGGTCGTGACTTCGGAAAGCGAAAGTGAAAACATTTACCTTAGAATTTGAGTCAATGATGTGATGACAATGGGATCTGTGATTCGATTCCGGGCATCACTAGACTTGAGTTCTAAGTTGCCAATTAAGCCAAAACCCAAAAAACCATACGCTTGAAGGTGGAGAAACACGTTTTCGGCTAAAAGCACACAATTGCGTTTGGGGAAATTGGGTGTAAATGTGGGAAGGCCGTTTGCATGTTTTACAGGCCAAGGTATAATGTGAATACCATGTTGAATGAAGGTAATACAAGGTGGCAAGGTAAAGCCATGTTCTTTTCCTAAATTTAGGGAATTTTGCAAGTATGATGTCCAAGCCCAATTTGGGGCAAGTTTTGAAGGTTAAATTAAGGTGAACATCAAGTGAAAATGAAAAAAACCTAATTTGGTGAAAAAATGAGTCAAAAATGGCCATTTCGGCAAAAACCGGTAACTCAGGCCGGTTAATAACAACTCTATTCATATCCGGTATACATTTCCGGATACAAAGGCATGTGCGTGAATCCGGTTATGGTGACCGGATACAATAAGGCATATTATTATCCGGAATGTTATACCGGATACGTTCAAAAATGCACAAATTGGCTTTTCAGCCCAAGTTTTCAGAATAAAATGCCTAAAACACTGTGGATCATCCTTAGGCACCCCGAAAAGAACATAAGAAATGTTCCCAAAAATACAAAAAAAAAAAAAGAAAAGAAAAAAAGAATAAAATAAAATATTCTTTCAGGATTTAACCTAAGTTTGAAAATCAAAGAGGAAACCAAGGTGTCATATTTTTTGATACCAACTCAACTCAAACATGTGTCAATCAAACTCTGGAACTTGAAAACTGAGAAAATTCAGCAAATTTGAAGAAGAAAAAAAACCTTGGTTGGTTATTTTTATCAATCAAGTCAAAATCAAAAAATCAAAAAATTTGGGACCCTTGGAAGCCCTAGAATATTCCATGAAAACCTTTGGTTGGTTATTTTTATCAATCAAATCAAAACATTTGTGGGATACTTGGATAGAGTAGTCCAAGACACCTTTGGTTGGTTATTTTTATCAATCAAATCAAAACATTTGTGGGATACTTGGATAGAGTAGTCCAAGACACCTTTGGTTGGTTATTTTTATCAATCAAATCAAAACATTTGTGGGATACTTGGAAGCCCTAGAATATTCCAAGACACCTTGGTTGGTTATTTTTATCAACCAAATCAAAAAAAAATTTTGGGACCCTTGGAAGCCCTAGAGTATTCCATAAAAACCTTGGTTGGTTATTTTTATCAATCAAATCAAAAAAAAATTATGGGACCCTTGGAAGCCCTAGAGTATTCCATAAAAACCTTGGTTGGTTATTTTTATCAATCAAATCAAAAAAAAATTATGGGACCCTTGGAAGCCCTAGAATATTCCAACACAAAAAAAACAAAAAAAAAAACAAACAAAAAAAAACAAAAACAAAAACAAAAAAAATTTTTCTGGCTGGTGTTCACCTAACCTACTGGTTTACATATATAGGGGTGTGACTCAAGCTAAGTGGAAGCTAACATGTTCTATTCATTTCCTCAGGTACATTTAACCCAGGTGCACTTATTTGCAGTCATTGCTCCCGTGACCAGATCCAAAGCAAGAGCCATGAATACTGAAGAGAACCAAGCCCAAGCTACCGTCCCCGCTCAGGACTTTACTCAGCTGCAGGAGAGCAAGTGGCCGGTCTGGCTAAGATGCTGGGAGACCTACTGGCGGCTCAAGCCCAGCAGGCCCAAGCCCAAAATCAGGCGTCGACCTCTCATCCGGCACCACCACCTCAGGCCTACATTCCGCCTCCGGTTCAGCCCATGCTTGAGCCCATTTCTGAACCAGTCCCTGAACCCATTCTGATCAGGGAAAATATGGCGGAGTCTGAGAAAGAGCTGGAGAAAGAAAAGGCCCGAGATGAGATGGAAAAGAAGATGCTGCTGAGGATAGAGAGGATCCAGGCAGAGCTGAAAGAGGTGAAGGGGGGAGGCAGCCATGCAGGCACCACCTTCGAGGACCTGTGCATGTACCCGGACGTCTGTCTACCGGCTAAGTTCAGGTGCCCGGATTTTGACAAGTTTGATGGCACGGGCTGCCCATTAAGCCATCTGAAACTATACTGCGGGGCCCTGTGCCAATTTGGCCGGGACGATGGAATACTGATCCAGCTCTTCCAGAGGAGTCTGACCGGGTCAGCCCTTCGGTGGTTCGCTACAGTGGACCATGGAAGGATTAGGAGGTGGAAGGACCTAGCAGACGCTTTCTTGGACCAGTACAAGTTCAACTCTGAGATCGTGCCGGACCGGTACGACATGATGAGGATGACCAAGGGCAAAGATGAGCCAGTACGGCAGTACGCTAAGAGATGGAGAGAGGCCGCCTCCCAGGTCAGGCCACCTATGCAAGAGCCGGAGATGATCTCCACATTTATGGGCACACTGGGGCAGCCTTTTTACAACCATCTGGTGGGTCAGATCACCACCAACTTTGCTGCCTTGGTACAGGTAGCGGACCGGATTGAGGAAGGGGTCAGGTCAGGACGGCTAATAGACTACTCTACTCTGACTGGGCAGTCTGATTCCTCTGCCTCTATGGCCCAGAAGAAAGGGGCCGGGTTTAAAAAGACGGGGGCCCGAAAAGAAGGGGAGGTGAACCTGGTCCAGGCTCCTCCAGCCAAGAAGCCACTTCATGTGAACATCTCGGCACCCCAACAGGCCCAACAGGCCCAGCAGTCGTACCAGACCCCGCTGAATGTCAACTTCTCTCCCTCTGTGCCAGCTAACACAAGGAGGACTTTTTCTAAGGAGGAGCGGGATGCCTGGTTCGCAGCAAGAAAGAACCGGGTTTTCACCCCTCTACCCATATCTCTTTCCCAACTATTGCCAACTTTGCTGAAGGGTGAATACCTGACTCTGAAAGAGCCCAACCCGAATGCCACCAGGGGAAGAAATTTTGACACATCGGTCACCTGTGACTTCCACATGGGTGCACCGGGGCATTCTACAGATACCTGCTGGGTATTGAAGCATGCGGTCCAGGACCTGTTGGACCAGAAGGCCTTGGTGTTCAACACTGCTGCACCGGCCCCGTCCGGGAATGATATTGGGCAGAACCCTCTGCCATACCACAATGGGGCAGGCCCATCCAACTCCATCACTGCCATATCCACCACAAGAAGGGCCTTTGACCCATCTCAGCTCATAGCACCAGTAGGGACCACAGTCCAGGTCCGATTTTTCCCAGAGGAGGAAGAGGAGGAGATCAACATGGTCTCCCAAAAAAATAATAATCTTGCTGCTAAGGACATAAGTTCCTCTCTAAACCGGGTCTCTTCACTCATGGCCCAGATGAATACTGCAAGACCCCCATTGGTCTTCAATTGCAGTCCACCCACTTATTCCCCATCCCAGCCGTCTAAGGCTCCACTGGTCATCAATCTTGACCCCACCACTGCTTCCATCACTTCTTCTGTCCCCACCAAATCCAAACTTCAACCCTTGGTTGTAAATGTGCAGCCAGCCCATACTATCCCTAAACCGGCCCATACATCCCGGTCCAGACTCCAGCCACTAGTGGTTGACATCCCTAAATTAGCCTATTCAGAGGCCGCTGTACCATGGAACTACAGCGAGGGAATCACGGCTACGGTTCCAATGGTCAAGGACCAGAACCAGGAGGAGGTGAACCTCATGACGAGGTCGGGGAGATGTGCAGGGGGTGAAAAGAAAGAAAAGGAGACAGAAGTAGAAAAAGAAAAAACAGAAAAAGAAAATGAAGAAAAAAGAAAACAGAAAGGAAAAAATAAAGTGGGAGAAGACACCCCCCAGGGTGCAGAAAATGAGGCAGCAGACCTCATAAAAATAATAAAGAAGAGTGAATTTAATCTTGTGGATCAGCTAAACAAGGTCCCGGCCCAGATTTCAATACTGGGCCTTTTGCTGAATTCTGAAAAGCATAGGGATGCATTATTAAGGGTGCTACAGAGTGCACACGTATCCCAGACCATTGATCCGGACCAGCTTGTTAAAATGGTTGGTCAAATCTTGTCACATAATGTGATAAGTTTCTCAGAGGGTGAGATCAGCCCAAGTGGGTGTTATCATGTAGACCCTTTGCACATCACTGTGCTTTGTAAGGGCTGCATGGTTGCACGGGTTTTAATTGACAACGGGTCGGCGTTAAACGTTTGCCCGTTAATCACTTTTACCAAGCTGGGTCTGGACCAGTCAAGGATCAAAAGAAATGGGCGGATAGTAAGGGCTTTTGATAGCTCCAAGACCCACTCCCTAGGGGAGATTGAACTGCCGGTCACAATTGGGCCGAATATCTTTAACATCACATTTGAGGTGATGGATATACCCGCAGCCTTCAATCTGCTCCTAGGAAGGCCGTGGATACATTCGGCTAGGGCAATACCATCCACGCTCCACCAAAGGGTGAAATATGTAAGAGGGCAAAGGGTGATAACAGTCCTAGCCGAAAACTTGGTGCCGCCCATTGTGTCACCTGATGTACCCTTGATCAATGTGGACTTGACTGTCGACAAGATTGCATTCCACTCATTTCAATTTGAGGCGGTAAATTACATACCTGGGGGGTGTGAGAAAAAGAAAGAAAAAGGGACCACTGCAGAAAAGATGGTCAAGAAAGTGATGGAGAAATACCACTTTCACCCAGGGAAAGGCCTGGGGATCAATCTGCAGGGGATGGTGGAGCCAATCACGGCTAAGAAACTGATCCCCAAGGTAGGGTTGGGCTTCAAGCCCAGAGGTTGGAGGAGAATGAAGCATGAAGAAGGGGAGAGCAGAAGCAAAGGAAAACTCCCGCATCTGAGGGTGAACTTTCCAAAACCCTCCTACATAATCCAAATTTCTCCTCCCATGGACCAGTCCAAACCCCCATACCGAAATGTCAACCCATTTCAAAAGCCTGTTGTTTCGGCCCTACAACCCTATAACCCATCTTCAATACTGGAAGCAGTGGATGGGCCTGGACCACAGCCCGAGCAGCAGGTGGACTTTTCTGAAGATGTTGGTGCATTCTTCGCCATGACTGAAGGCGAAAAGACAGGGGCAGACATGGAACTGCCATTTATTGACTGGGCCGCAGTAAAGGTTCCAGACAAGGTCATTTCTGGATTGGGCCCCGCAGCAGAAAAGGGCAGTACCCACCCGGTGATGATGGCATCGGATGCTGGGCTTGAGGAGCAGGCTTTCCCTATTTCCCCTGCTCCCCAAAATTTTGTACTGAACAATTGGGAGGAAACTCCCCTTACTTTTGAAGCAACGTTAGTTCGGCAAACTGACGTGGCTTCCAAAAAAAAACTCCAATAGTGGAATGCCATTTCCCTGAAGGTTCTAATGGGCCTTCGTCTTCAGGGGAATTATGTTTAGAAGGCCCACAAAAAACCCAAAAAGATTTTTCTATTTTTTCTAGAAGATTTAATTTTTTCAAAAAGGTCCAAACCACTTATGAACCATATAATCAGACCGAATTGGACCAGGTTGAATATGACTTCGACTTCGAGCTCGACTTTGATCTCATGGGGGTCGAAGAAGAGACCGAGGTCGAAGAAGAAGACGTTCCAAAAGAAATTGAATACCAATTAGAACGTCATGAAAAGGGGGTCCAACCTAATATTGAGGAGACCATATCCATAAATCTTGGGACCAAAGATGACCCAAAAATTGTAAAAATCGGGTCATGCTTGTCTGATGTGCAGAAAAATGAAATGTCACAGTTCTTGGCAGATTACAAGGATGTGTTTGCTTGGTCGTATCGGGACATGCCGGGGTTGGACACTGACATGGTGGTGCACAAGTTGCCAATTTTGCCAGGGGTTAAGCCGATTAAGCAGAAGCTGAGAAGATTGAAGCCTGAATGGACCTTAAAGGTCAAGGACGAAGTGGTCAAGCAGTTCCAAGCTGGATTTCTGGCAGTCTCTACGTACCCAGAGTGGCTCGCAAACATAGTGCCAGTACCAAAGAAAGATGGGAAAGTCCGAATGTGCGTGGACTATAGAGACTTGAACAGGGCAAGCCCAAAGGACGATTTTCCGCTTCCACACATCGACATTCTGGTCGATAATACTGCGGTACATAGCCTGTTCTCCTTCATGGATGGTTTCTCGGGATATAATCAGATCAAGATGGCTAAGGAAGATCAAGAAAAAACAGCATTTATCACACCTTGGGGCACATTCCACTATACAGTCATGCCATTTGGGCTTAAGAACGCTGGGGCAACATACCAGCGGGCCATGACTGCACTATTTCACGACATGATCCACAAAGAGATGGAAGTCTACGTGGATGATATGATTGCCAAATCATGCAAAGAGGAGGACCACTTGATCAATCTGAAGAAAGTGTTTGATCGGCTCAGGAAGTATAGTCTACGGCTTAACCCGGCTAAGTGCGTCTTTGGGGCTACATCAGGGAAGTTACTGGGGTTTATAGTGAGCCGAAGAGGAATCGAAATTGACCCGGCTAAAGCCAAGGCCATAATTGAAATGCCAGCACCCAGAACCGAGAAGGAGGTCAGGGGGTTTCTTGGAAGAATTCAGTACATAAGCCGGTTCATAGCACAGCTCACTGCTATCTGTGAACCAATTTTCAAACTTTTGAGAAAAGATAACCCTACGGTCTGGAATGAGGACTGCCAGCAGGCATTTGACACAATAAAGAGGTATTTGCTAAACCCACCTGTGCTAGTGCCACCAACTCCAGGAAGACCACTGATCCTGTACTTGTCAGTGTTGGAAACGTCGATGGGATGTGTCTTGGGACAGCATGATGAGACTGGTAGAAAAGAAAGGGCAATTTACTATCTGAGTAAAAAATTCACGGAATATGAAGCCAAATACTCACCATTGGAGAAGACTTGTTGTGCTCTAGTGTGGGCCACTCAGAGGCTAAGGCATTATTTCCTTAGTCACTCCACACTATTGATATCCCGGATGGACCCGCTGAAGTATTTATTTGAGAAACCGGCATTAACTGGCAGGACGGCAAAGTGGCAACTACTATTGTCCGAGTTTGACCTCACATACATCACCCAGAAGGCGATCAAGGGTCAAGCCATAGCTGATCACCTGGCTGCACATCCTCTGCCAGAATATCAACCCTTGAAGACCAACTTTCCAGATGAGGCAATTCTGTACACTGAAGAGGAGGACAGTGAGAGTTCTTGGCAGATGTTCTTTGATGGGGCCGCCAATATGAATGGGAACGGAATAGGGGCAGTCTTGGTTAAACCAGATGGTTCACATATCCCAATTGCAGTAAAGCTGAGATTCCAGTGCACTAATAACATAGCAGAATATGAAGCATGCATAATTGGATTGCAAGCAGCCATGGATCATGGAGTAGAGGAACTTGACGTATACGGGGATTCGAGTCTTATCATCTTCCAAACAACTGGTGAGTGGAAAACCAAGGATCACAAATTGATCCCCTATCACCAGTATTTGGAAGAAATAAGCACAAATTTCACTCGAATTTCCTTCAACTATATGCCAAGGGCCAAGAATCAGTTTGCAGATGCTCTAGCAACCTTGGCTTCAATGGTCAGCATATCAGAAGGAGTAGACATCAGACCGCTGGAAATTGAGGTCCGAGATGAACCGGCTTACTGTCTCGTTCTAGAGGGAGCACAAGAAGAAGAAGCACCGTGGTTTCAAGATATCAAAAATTTCTTGAATAATCGGAGTCTGCCAGAAAATGCCACTGCTACTGAGAAGAGGACAATACAGAGATTGGCTGGTCAATTTCTACTAAGTGGTGGACATGTGTACAAGAGGTCGCATAACGATATTCTGCTAAGATGTGTTGCCAAGGCTGAATCAGAAAGGCTGATCGAGACCGTACATGGAGGAGTCTGTGGGCCCCATATGAGTGGGCACAGGCTGGCTAAGAAGATCCTGAGGCTGGGATACTACTGGACAACCATGGAGCATGATTGCTGTATACATGTCAGGAGGTGCCATCAATGCCAGATATATGCAGATAATAAGCATGCACCCCCTGGTGAGCTGCACAACATGACATCACCCTGGCCCTTCTCTATGTGGGGCATAGATGTTATTGGCATGATCTCCCCTAAAGCATCGAACGGGCACAGATTCATCTTGGTGGCAATTGATTATTTCACTAAGTGGGTGGAAGCAGCATCATATGCAAATATCACAAGCAACCATGTGATCAAATTTTTGAAGCACAACATTATTTGTCGCTATGGACTGCCAAGTGCCATAGTATCAGACAATGCTTCAAATATTAAGAACAAGGACATGAAGAAAATGTGTGAGCAGTTTCAGATCACCCACCATAAGTCAGCTCCGTACAGGCCAAAGATGAATGGGGCAGTGGAAGCAGCAAACAAGAACATAAAGAAAATCATCCAGAAGATGGTAGTGAGCTACAAAGATTGGCATGAAATGCTGCCACTTGCTCTGCATGCATACAGAACCTCGATCCGAACTTCAACTGGGGCAACCCCGTACTCCCTAGTCTATGGGATGGAAGCAGTCTTGCCAGTGGAGGTAAAGATCCCCTCACTCCGAGTGCTCATGGAAGCAGAACTAGAAGAAGCCGAATGGGTCCAGTCGAGACATGATCAACTTAACCTGATAGAAGAAAAGCGGTTGAAAGCGCTTTGCCATGAACAGTTGTACCAGAAGAGAATGGCCCGGGCTTACAATAAGAAAGTGAGGCCCAGAACTTTCCAAGAAGGAAACTTAGTGCTAAAGAAAATCTTACCATTTTTGGAAGACCCTCGTGGTAAGTTCAAGCCCAATTGGGAAGGCCCATATGTCGTCAAGAAAGTCCTATCAGGGGGAGCACTCATCTTAGCAGAAATGGATGGGTCAGATTTTCCTGAGCCCATTAACTCTGATGCGGTAAAAAGGTATTTTCCTTGAGTGAATATTTCTAGGAAATGATCCGAGGCCATTTTTCTTTATTTCCTTCAAAAATTTTAATCCATAGTCTAGCCAAGTTGAGCCGGTTCGTTTCTTTGATCAACCTAAACCGGATTTACAGTCAAATTGGGGCAAAATCAATTGGGGCAAAAGTGAGGAAAGAAAAAGGAAAAGAAAGGAAAAGCAATGGAAATGGCAAATGAAAGCCAAGTATGAAAAAAAAATGCAAAAAAATGCAATTTGGGGAAAAAGGGTTAAATTCATCATGACTGTAAGTCCGGTTGACCTACTTCCACACTTGAAAATTTTTGGGCCTTTAATACCCTTTCTTTCATAAACTGAGCCTAGCCTTTATTTCGTCCTATTTTTAAGCCCTCGGTGATCTTAGCTTGTTCATTTAAATATCAGAGTAAGATGGGTGACGACGGAATTCAGAAGCCGGCCCTAGTGAAAACCGTAACTGGCGCTAGGGGCAATATTGGCAAAAAGGCAAAAAGAAAAATAAGAAAAATGAAAGAAAATCAGAGGTTAAGTTGATCATGGGGATCTGAGCTTCAAGCAAAGTCGGCATGAGCAGAATGGGGCAGTTTTGGCCGTTGGGGATGACTCTAAAGGTCCTAAGATGGATGGTTCTGATCCCTCAGTATTTTCTGGACTACCCTTTTCATTATTTAACCTAGTTCTAATTCCTTTAATTATAGGTGATTAAGTGCATGGACCAAATTTCAAAAAAATACAAAAAAAATATATAAAAAGAAAAATTATACTTTGGCCAGTGATGAGAAATCAAATACTTTTCATAAAACCTTTGTTTTTACAAGCATCTGAGCATTCTGAGGCCAATAATATAAAAATTTTATTTTGAATTAAATCCTTTGTCTTTCCACTATTGGAGTTCGATTTTGTACAAAGGTATGAAAAATGTGCAGGAAATAAAGCTAATCTCCTAGCCGCTCCTCAAGCTCCCGAATCCGAGCTGCCTGAGCTGCAATGACTCCTGAAGCCCCCTCTGCAGCGGGATCACTCAGGAAGGAAATGACCTCATCTGAAAGGGCCTGCCTGATCCGCATACTCCTAAGGCTGGCCAAAGTATCCTGGTACTTCTGCCGGATCATACGGACCTCAAAGCGACGGGCCTGCCTCTGCTCCTCCAGCTTCTCTTCCACGGCAGTACGGCGTGAGATCTGCTCCTCAAGCTGCCTCTCCAGATAAGCACCCTGTATCCTGAGCTCCTGGGCCTCCCGCACCCATATCTGCTGAAGCCGCTTATGAGAAGCCCGCTCAGACTCTAGAATGTCCTCATAAGTAGGAGCCAAGACTACAGGAGGATCTTCGGGTACCGGGGCCTGAGTCTGTATCTGTTCCTTGATCCAGAAGAGATAATCCTTCACATGGGCTTCTGAGAAGACGGGACCATGCATAAAGCGGACATAGGACCACTCCTTCATCAACCAGGCATTCAGCTTCATAGAAAGGGGCCCAAGACGATCCTCATATCCACATGGGATGATAATCCCCTGGGTCGCTCGGAACTGACGAAGGACCCGCAGAGAGGAAGATACAGCACTGCATGCTTCATGCCCGCCAGAATCAAAAAGTTGCGGTCTCGGAAGCTAATCACTGTCTCTGCATTAGGTTAATAAGTGCCAGGCCATCTCACCTGGTCATCCTGAAGCGAGCCCAAGAAAGTGAACCAGCCCTGTTTGCCCCCTGGAATATCGGGGCACCCCCTGTTGCTCATCAAGAGAGGGACTTTCAGACTCGGGAAGAAGTGTCGATTGATCTCTTCAATCTGGCTCAAATGATCAAGTAGCCAAAGCTGCAAAGAAGGAGAGAGGTGTCAGCACATTGTATAAAAAAAAAAAAAAAGCAAGGAAGGCAAAAAAAAAAGAAAGCCAAAAAGCAAGAAAAAAGGAAAAAAAAAAAACTTTTTACCTGCAGGATCTGGGCACATGCTAGGAAGCGTTTTGACTTCCTGTTGTAGCAATCAGTTAAGGCCTGATACATCCCAGCTAAAATCATAGGGGCCAACCTCTCCCGCTCCCTAACCTGGCATATCACGGAAATCAAGGCCAAGTCCACCTCGTCATCCTCCCGTGGGAAAAGCAACTGGTTGACCACTATCAGGGTCAACGCATTGAATCGGGCCTCCTTATCTTCTCCCCTCAAAAGCTTCTCAGTCAAAAAAGCCTTAGATAGAGTCAAAAGGGTGTCAGAATCCCCCAAGTCTTTCTTCCCTATGCCCAAAAAAAGTAGAAGCTTCCTTCTTGTAACTGGGCCTAAGAGGTGGATTCACCACCTTCTCATCAAACCTCAGGCCCAGGATGGTTTCCACCTCCTCAATGGTTGGGGTCATCTCATGGGTCCCAAAACGGAACAAGTTGAGATCAGGAACCCAATGACCAATCATGGCCTCTATAATCTCCCACTTGAAGGGAACCTTGGGAATGAGCAGGGTATGGCCTAGGTTGGTAGTACCCCATCTCCTCTCCTCATCTAGGGTCATAGAGTTAACCCACCTTGTGTAAAAGGAATCCACAGGGTTGTGCCTAGTGAGATTTGGGGGTTTTGATCTAAAAGGCTGTTTTGCAGGGGAGGCAGTGTGGACAGACAATAATGGGGCAGAAGATGATCCGGATTCCATTGGATTTGACGGGAGCAAGCTAGAACTCAAGAGGAGGAAGAAAAAGGCGAAAAAGGGGGTTTCTAAACTCAAAAACTCGTAAAAAATGCTCAAATCCCGAGACAGGTTGCATTTATAGCATCTTTTAACGTATCCGGTAACTCAGACCGGATACAAAGGCTTTGGTAATATCCGGATAAGTATACCGGATACAAGGGATTCCATGAATATCCGGTATGACATACCGGATACAAAGACCAATCAATATATCCGGTATGTCAGACCGGATACCGAGAAAAAATGCATAAAAAGAGCTAAGGATGAAAAAATCCGAATTTTTTACCTGTTTTACCTACTTACATGTTATAATTGCATAAAATTGAGAACAAAAGATGTGCAAAACATGATAGAATGAATAAAAAGTTTTTTCATATATATCTGGAAGTTTTGTACAGGGATGATGATATAAATACATGAAAATGAAAAAATCCTAATCTACTCCTATGCAGGATCATCCTCGCGTCCTCGGCCGCGTCCACCTCTACGGCGTCTCCCCCAAAGTGCTCGGCCTCTAGAGTATGCAAGGATCCGCTCAGCTGCATGGCGAGGATGCCGACCTACCACCTGCTGAAGATGATACTCCAAGCAATAATCCTCGAGATCTGGGGGAGGAGCAGGAGTAGAATCTGGGGAAGAAGCCTCGGGCTCAGCAGCAACCGGCCCAACTGGGCCCTCATCCAAAGCATCCTCTGCTCCCGCAGCTCCAGAAGGCCCAGCATCAGCAGCAGAGGGGCCAGGATCAGAAGTAGCTGAGTCCACAGAAAAGAGAAAAATCAGAAGACTCAGATATAAGGAAGAATAAAAGAGGAGAATTAAAAGAAGATCATACCAGGAATGTCTGCAGAAGGAGCAGGAGGATCCGGCTCGTCAAGACCAGCCGCTGGGGCATCCACAGGATCAGTAGCCCGAGCAGGAGATGGGTCAGGAATGATGAAATCATGCTCAAAAAAAGGCATCCTGATCATGGACCGGGCCCTGCACAAGTCAAACAAGCATATCAGAATAGCAAAAACAGGAAAAAACAGAAAAAATAAAAAAAACAGGAAAAATAGAAAAAAAAAACAGAAAAGGAAAAGAAAAAGAAGAAAAAGAAATAGAAAAAAAAGGGAAAAAAAAAGAAAAAAAAAGAAGAAGAAAATAGAAAAAAAAGAAAAAGGAAAAAAGAAAAAAAAGAGCAAACTGGTGCTATAATTCTTACTCTTTTCTCAAAATCCTATTGTTATCTTGAAATCCACCTCACAGCCACGAGAGCTCTGTGGAATTTGGGACAACCTTGGGAAGTGTGCCTGGTCAAAAGGATGATATCCACTCAATTTTCAACTTGGTTTGATAAAAAATCAGTTTTTCAAAAAATCCTATTTTTGGGCTTAAAATCCACTTCACAGCCACAAAGGGCTCAGTGGAATTTAAGAACTCTTGGAGAGATGCCCCCCTTAAAGTGAGGGCTTTTTGGCAAATCTCCTCTCAAAAATGGTTTTCTACAGAAATTGAATTAAACCGAGCAAATCATGCTCAAGGGAATGCAATTTGGGTTTGTCTACTCTTTGCAGCTCACTGCTTCGCAGCTCCCACAAAGAGGGGCAGTTGTAGACACCCCAAATTGCACAAACAATCATCAAAAATCATTATCTCCTGAAAAGCCAGCGCAGAATTTGAAGAAAATAAACTTTTACCTGTATCCGGATAGAGTATCCGGATACAAGTACTCCTCCCCGTATCCGGATAGTCATACCGGATACGTGTGAGCCTTAGCGTATCCGGTACCATGTACCGGATACCTTAAGGCTCTTTGTTATCCGGTCTGATATACCGGATACCTTAAGTTTGCTCAAAATTAGGGTTTTCCGAGAGCTTTTCACTTTTACCATCATGTCCCTCATTAAATGAGGGGAAATCGCGGAAATAACCTTAGGGTTAAGGTTGGAGGGGTTCTAGACATTAAGTTGTGTCTACCAATGACCTTAGCCCTTGCCTATAAATAGGAGCCTCCTCCTTGAGCAAAGCACACAACTCTTGTTTTGAATTCTCGCAAAGAAGAACTCCAAGAGAAGAAGAAAACCGCTGTGGAATCGCCTCCAGCACTCAGGTAAGCCTCAACTTTTCTTTTTATTTTCTGTCTTTATATTCCTAGATCTAGATCTCTTCTTCTACCTTTCTGTAGTGTAAAGCCTTGTTTGTGTGTGGAAATCCTTCCCCGGCTCAAAGTATCTCAAGACTCCCCTAGCCGTAAAACGTGAAGGCGGATCTAGGAGAAACGAGACTGGGGATTGACCCTAGTGCTAGAACCCATGTAGCGTAAGGCTTTTGATTGATTGTAAACCGTTCCATATTCAAAGTACCCTTGATTATCTTAAAGAGAACAGAGGGAAACGATAATGGAACGGAACCCTAGGCTATGCTAGAACCTATTTTGTTGAATCTATATGCATGTTGTATTGATCTTGTTTGGGTTTTTACACTTGCACATACATTACACTATTTTGGCGGGATAGGCTCATATTTGGGGTTTATTGCATTTATTGTGATAAAACTCCAATAAATTGCCTAAATCAATTCTGGAGTGTTTTTAAATGTTGTTCAAAGGTTTTGGATTCATCTCTCACGAATCACACACTTTTTGTCAATTTTCGGATTTGATTTTCTTCAAAAACGTCTTAGCTTGACAGCACCTGTACCCCTACTTCGGACGTCCGTAACTTCATCATCCGGATGAATTTTGGGGCGATTCCAGAACCATGGGAAAGGTGAGGCTGTCTAGTTTATGTCCACCAAATTTCATGATTTTCTATCTAGCCGATTTTTGACACTGCTCTGTCGAAGTTGAGTGGACAGTTCAGGTCCAAGTACAGAACTTGTCACTTCGACGGACCGCCATGTGTTCGTTTTAAGTCCGATTCGAGTGATTTTTGTTTCTGAGTACTCCTTTATGAGTCTATTTTCAAATCCAGTTGGTTTCATATTTTTTGGATTCCATTTGAATTATTGGTAGCCGATTTACTCAGAACTGCTCATTTGCATTTTTCTGGGTAAATCTGTGATCTTCGGGGCCTGTTCGGGAGACCACCCAAGGCACATCCGAAGGGATTTTTGTATGAGGCTAGTTTCTATTGAAAGATGGCCATACAAACTTCAATCACACCAAATTTCGTGGATTTCTATGTAGTGGATTTTTCTAGACAATTTTCCAAAGTTGCCCACTTACTACTTTTAAAAATCCCCAACAGCAACTTCAAAGGAGCATAACTCCTAGATTTTTCATTGGAATGAAGTGAAATTTTGCATGAGACTCTTATTTACCCTAATCTTTCAAATGGATTTGGTTTGGTTCAATTTAGAATCGGATTTGAATGATTTCAAGGCAAATGGTATACTTTTTACCAAATTTTCCGAATTTGATTTAACTTGGTTTTGAGCAATTTGTGCTTTGATTTCCATCTTTTGAGATATTCCAGAAATGATATTGACATAAGAGAGGATCTAAAATCCATTTAGATCTTCATGTGAAAATATCATACATTAATCCTTTTTCAAGGTTTTCTATGATTTTTAGCAAGCTTTCTTACTTTATTTTTTGCATGAACATACACTTGGCAACCACTTCGTGTGGATGAATGGGGGTGCCTAACACCTTCCCCCGTTCATAATCTAATCCCCTTACCCATCTCTGGATTTGATTTTCAAGTAGGGTTATTTTTACCCTAGAATTTGTCTTTTGGCTATTTTTGCCTACTTTTGAAATCTTTGGTGTCCATTCTCACCCCAAAATCATGAATGGTGGCGACTCTCCCAATTTTTGCGTTGAGCCCGTGTGTTGACGGAGGGACGATCACTCCGGTGATTTTTTCCCATGTCTCACACCTATTCACCCCCCTCTAGGTGTTGTTAGAGTAAAAACCCTGTTTTTCATGATGTCGTTCTCACCAATAATTATTAAACATGCAAATTTGGACAGAAACATGAAAATAAATCTTCTTCAAATAGATCAATATTTCCGTTTGCATAAATAAATTATTCAAATGTTTCCATTCTCCAGAAACCAAATATCCAAATTTTCACACTTAACCATTGCATCTGGTTTGTGTCAATTGATCATGAATTCAAAAAAACAAGTGTATACTTTAGTTGGAATTAATTTCAAATTTCTCAAACAGCAATCTACGTGGTTCAGGAATTGCTTCAAAGCAATCACTTCAATCTTCTAGGCTTTGGCTATAATAACAACAGAAAAAAAAGGCAAAAAAAAGTGCAATGTACCATATCTAGGGGTGGCAATTGCCATATAGCAACTGTGCTGCGAAGATTGGATCCTCTCAATTTTTTGATGACCTCAAGGATGAACATTTCGCATTTTGCTGGGGGAGATCCAGAAAAATTTCAAGAAACTTTCAACTAAATCAGGGAATATTTCCCACGTTTCCCCAGTGAGGGGAAATAAGGAAATATCTGTTTTTCAAATTTTCTTGTATGTTTTTGGTTTAATACATTCATCATAAATGCATATATGGGGAAATTTGAGGAAATCTAGGAAAATTGGGAAAATTTGGGGAAATTTCACCCGATCAGGGAAATGCAGCAAAACTGGGGAATTTCATCTTCCCTAGACATTTCGCATCGCTGACCTTGCAAAATTGAAATTTCACATCGCTGACCTTGCAAAATTGAAATTTCACTAGACGAAATTTCAAGAAATGTCAAGCAGTGGATGACCTTACCTAACTTAATGATTTTTGAATATTGTGGATTACTAAACATGATGAAATTCATCCTTGATGTGAAAATAACATGTACAGAAATTCACCAATATAGCATCAAACAACTCAATTGACACCAGCAAGAAAGCTGGAAATATGGCCTTATAAGGACACAGAAAAAGAAAGAGGAGAAAGAAAAGCAACAAAATTTCAAGAGAGATTGGATCTCACGACAATTGTTAGTCAATCAATATGCAAATGATCGAATATAGCATTCAATCAAAAGGTTTCAGATTAATGGGTGTATTTTAAAAGGATTACAAGGCTTATGCCTTAAGAAAAGTTCAAAAAAATTGATTCCAGGTTTAAAATTGATGCTTAAATCCCACAATGCTTAAACATAAGGCAATGACCATCCAACCAAGCACTCCGACCTCATGTATATTAAAAGATACAACATATAACAACTCAACACTCCCTTGTACGTGAATTGGACAAATTTGTAGGAAAATGAACATACACGGAGAGGACAAACACAAAAGGTGAAAATATAAATATATATACTAAAGGCCACAGCGCATACGACAACTAAAACAAAAAAAAAACTCACTTATTGTTTTTAAAGTATATTGCTTTTTGGCCTTTACAATGCCTTTATTTCCACTATATAAGCTAAATGTGCTTCAAAGTCTTACAATAGTACCACATACCGACAGGAAAAGTCTTCCACCAAGTCTTCCACTCAAACACAGATCACTTCCTGTGGTGGTTCTATCTGCAGTCCTTAATTGAAGCCTCCACATGATGCAAACACGTGTTCTATGGCTGAAAATTTTTAGTTACGTGTTTGTATCTATAGAACATGTGTTTGCATCTTGTGGAGGCTTCACTTAAGAACTACAGATAGAGCCACCACATAAAGTGAATTGAGTCAAATATAAGCCTTCTAGCACTGATTTTCACCTCTATGGTACTGTTCCTAAACTCAGAGAATGAGAAACCTTCTCCATCACACATCCACCACCGCTTCAAAAAGAGCCCTCTGATCTTGGGAATCAATTTTGATTTGTCCCAGACAATGGAGAGCACCTTTGACCATTTCCCTTCCTATTGATGACGAGTCTTTCTACCGTGGGCCATCTCCCTGTCCACCTCTCCATTACCATTGAAGAGTACACCCACTGCCAATTGCAAATCTCTACTACTTAAAAAGCACGAAGGGGCTTAAGTGTTTGGGCACATTTGCATTCCCAAAGTGCCCTCCACCATTTTGCATATTGCTTTTGTGAATCCCTTCCTCTTTTTGAGGTACTTCCGTACTTGTTCCCCACTTTTTATGTTGTCAGTAACCATTATTTTTATTGGCTCAGTAAATCCTTTCCTCCTTTTCGATACTTGTTCCCCAAGCAACTCCTATTCGATAAGTGTTTGGGCACTTTTACATTCCAAAAGTACCCTCCACTATTTGCTTATTTCTTCCCCAAACTCTTCTACAAACCTATTCTTAAAAGGAAGGTTTTCTGGTTTTGGTCCGACTCTTCGAACCGACCAAATTGCCCTTCCTCCCCCACATATTCACGGAATTAGCATAGACCTCTTTTTCTTCGTTCCATTTTTCGAACGGACCAAATTGCCCTCCATCATCCCAACTATTTACCCAACTCTTCAAGTGATTAGCTTGCCATCCGTTATAATTTGCCTTCTTCCCCAAGTAACCATGTTCATGCACATGCCTGGTTTCTATGTCGCTGCTCAGCCAAGACCGCCTTCGCCCATTGGGCGGGGCTGCAAAGTTTCTCAATATTTACCATGTCAGCATCCTTCCTCCACCATTGGCGGGCTTCATTTCTGATACTGTCAGGAAGTCCTTCAGTGAGTTTGGCATGAAGATAAAAGGTCCACTTACTCCCCAAATTTGCTTAACGTCTTCTCCAAGATTGATTATCTTCTTCTCCAAGATTGCGTAATGCATTCCCAATAACTTCATCCCCAAGATAAGATCTGTGTGTTTCTATTTGTTCTGCGGACTTTCTCTTCTGCTCTCCTTCCCAAGACCGACCTTCGTTCAAGACTTCCTGGGTGAGTCGGATTGATTCACACTTCCTTCTTCAATATGTACACGAAATACACATCTCGAACAAGGTAAGAGTGAGATCCGATTCCTCCTCTTTATTCCTGTTCTCTATCTTTCTTCGGTTCGAAAAGATCTTTCCCTTGTATTATGCTGCGCTATGGTCATATTTGCCTTAGAGTAGAGGGACACACTTATTTCCTTGGATCGAGGCCTCTGTTATCTTTCGTTTTCTGGGGTTCATTTGATTTCTTCGTTTCTTTTTCGATTTTTATTGTCTTACTTTGAGGTCCCTTTTATGTTTCAGATCTACCCTGGACCATTTATGCATCTCCGTTAAAGATAGCGAAAACGATGTTAACTCAGAAGCAGGCCGTAGAATCGAACGGCTCGAGCATTAACGAGACGGAGCATGAAGAGAAAAAGGAAGAAATGGGGGATCAATCTAACTTGAGCTTCAAGAGCTTTCTCTCACATGGCGGCTTTGTGTTAACTGCGCTTTGAATCGAGTAACTTTGCGAAATCCCAGATCGAAAAAAATGTAGAAAACAAAAATCCCCTTTGCTTCCTTTCAAATCATTTAACGAATTCTAATTTCTCTTCAATTCATTTACAAGTCGCCCAGGTACTGTTAACGCTACTATATTCTTCTCTCGAATGGGTGTGCTTTCCGGCATCTTACTTTAGCTGTTCTACGGTCTTGTTGGTAGCTGGACAGCATACGTCATCAGGGTTCTGTATGTCGACTACCGAAGCCGGAAAGATATAAAGTGAATGTTAGCTTCAAGGACCATGTCATACAGGTTAGCTGCTCACACCTGCGTAGATCAACTTGACAGATACTTCTGGTTCTGGTTCTAACTCTTCTATTTTCAATTCCACTAATGAACGAAAGAAAAACTTCCTTTTGGCCAGCATTGGTTCGAAGTAATGGACGGATTGCTTCGTCCCTACTGAAAAGTCATGGGACTCGCCTCTATCTGTGCTTTTCTCTTGTTTGGATCCTTTATAAGGCTTGTACCTTGCGCAAGGTAAGGTTTTTTATCCCAAGTTCTTTGTCGAGCAGGGTACAAACTCCTAAAACTTTGGCCCTGGTAACAGACAAGAATATCACTGCGATTTCTCGTTGGGCAACTAGCTAACTTTCGGAATCATCGAGGAGGTGCATGCGGTACATCTCGGCGATTTGATTGCCCCAAGTCCGCAAGCGGTTCTTGGTGTTGGGAATGTATTGCTTGGGAATGTGTTGCTTGCCATAAAGCGGTTTTTCTTCGGCTGTGCGTCAAGGCAAACATTGCATGGGTTTTAAAAAAATTGATGAGGAGAAGACCAGACTTGTTCTTGTCGCTCGTTATAGTTCTTGTTCCGGTTGTTCTATATATATAGAGATTCTGAAGTTTCACGGTTTCTCCCTAAAAGTTTCAATGAAGAAATAAGCAAGGAAGAAAGCCAAAAAAAGTTCACTGTTTCTTTTCTTTTTTTTTTTTTTTTTTTATATGTTCTGTTTTCCTCTTTTATTTTTAAATAGATCTATTTCTTTTATTTTCTTTTCCGTAGCTAGCTAGAAACGAATTTATTGAAGATGTTTCAACTATTGTTAGTAATAAATTTTACTTTCATTACCGAAAAAAAAAAATAAACTTTACTTTCAGTTGTACAAACTGCTACATCTCATCTTCTTTACCATGATTCTGTTACATGGCACATAATATTTACATTTGCTTACGAGAGATCTACCAGGGAATACAAGAGTATTTGAAAGTAAAGTTTATTGGAAATCAAAATTTATTATTGAAATAGATTTACTATTGTAAACATGTTATTGTTGGCCTGATGATATTTGGCTATGAGTAATCCAAATTGGCTATTTGGTGGATTCTGATATGCAATGGTGTTGCAGGCGGTTAAACAAAGCCACAAGAAGCACTACTACATTGGCTGTTTCCTTATGCAAACCTATTTTATTTGCATCATGATGGCCTCCTATTATCAGGATTTTGTATTCCCCTCTCTCTCTCTCTCTCTCTCTCTCTCTCTCTCTCTCTCTCTCTCTCTCTCTCTCTGTGTATATATATTTAGGTTATGTGCTCATTTCATCTTCCCTTTTCTGTATGGGAGCTAGCAGATTCCTTGTGAGTACTGGTGAATGGTGATTCATTTCAAAATCATGCAACATAGCTTTGTATTATACAATTTATTTCATTATTAGCTCTGAAAAAATCATGAGTTATATTTAAATAGGTAGGTTGGGTCCACTCAAGGTTCTTAATCAACAACTTTGGTCATTTTTCAACAAGCACAACCTTCCTTAGCAGCTCTTGCAGACTGGTTGGAGACTATCCAATGAACAACCATACTTTTGGTAACCTCATTCTTTTTCTAATTAGTTTTGTGGACTTAAATAATAAATAAACCAATTTTCATGACTGTTATAGTAGTTCTTTGGCCGGGATCTTGAAAATGTGTTTGTTTGGTTGACCATGATGATGATGAAATCCATTTTGTGATGCTAGCGTGATGGGTTGATCATTAAATTTTGCCTATGCCATTATAAAAATCATGCCTTTATGTGAGATCCTGTGTATATGAAAAGTAATAAAATCCATTGGGATAGATATATCCAAATAACTTATACTCTCTATTTTGCGATGTTAACAGCATGTATTGACCAAATTTCGTCTATGCCATTGAATAGGTGAAACCTTTATATGAGATCCTATGCATATACAAACTAACGTTATCCCATGGCATAGATATATCTGAATAACTTAAATTTTGATTAATATATTTGAGCTAAGTGGGTTAGGTGTTTGGTTAACTTGGCTGGTGATTAATATATTTGAAGCCACAAATATTACTATCAACAAATTGTCAAGATAATTAAAATATCTGTTCAAAGAAAAGTTGGTCTCGACTAGGTCCTCTTAGTGAGCTTATGATGAGTTTACATTCTCATTCGTGATGGTAGCATGATGGGTATACAATATCCATATTCAAGAAAAATAGTTTAGACCTATAGGCTATTTGTTGGGCCTTTATTGGATATTTGCATGGATATGTATGGGCCGAATTGTAAGGAAATATCTACAAGATGCACCTACATGAAGTTGATGCCTAAGGAAAAGTTTTGATTAGAGCTCTTGCATATTATGATCCTATTACAATGGATTTTTACTTTTAAATGCCTTATATTTAAATATCCCAATTCCCGTATATTTTGTTTCATTAGTATTTCACATATTAATTTTTCATAATTGTTTCTTATTGTTTGAGCATGCACTTTGTTTTAAAAGTAGATTTATTAAGTTTCATACCTAAAGAAACCATTAGAAAGTTAATTTAACCAATTTTGACTCTTTTCTATAAATCTTTAAAAAGTTTTTTATTTTCTTTTTTTTATTTATTCAAAGGCCCTCCACGTGCGTAGCACGTGGGGGGCTAACTAGTACTTTGAAAAGCACGTAGTAAAGCCTTACAGATAAGTGGTTCGTTATCTTCCTAGTTAAAGGCAGGGACCCTTTTGGATTTATAAACTCAAAAGCATGTTCCTTCACTTAGAAAAAGAAAACTAAACTATATGAACAGATTTTAGAAAAATACTTTTGACGACAAATCCCCTCTAATAAATCCATACTACATATAATGAAAATAGGTCCCTTAGGAAGCATGCCGACAACTATGCACGACTTTCCTAAAAAGCCCTTACTATGCGTTGTTAAGGCATAATTAATATAAGATTAAAAAAATCAAATTAAACTCTATCTATTTATTTAAAATTTAGACAGTTGCAAAAATGTTTCCTCCCTCTACGTGCAGTATGGCACGTGCACCCAGCTAGTTTAGTTTAAATTAGGTTTTGTATAGTTTTATTAGCTACTTCCTAGTGTAATGTTTCTACAATTCGATAAACCAATAATTTCATTCTGTCAATGAAACCATACAGCCCCTACCATTCAACCATTTAAATTGCATCCCATTTAAATTCCCCTTTTGAATCACGTTATTATACATAGCTGCTCCCACTGGCTGCATGAAAGAAAACAAACAATTTTCCCTTGAATGTAAAACAAATTTTATACAATGTGTGCCCAAAATATATGAGTACAATTCGGAAAAGAGCACAAAAAAAGGGTAAGATTAAAGCATACTGCTCTAAGAATCATTACCATGCAAGCCAGAAGACGGAAAAGAAACTCTTGCAAAGCTGATAGTTGCTCAAGCAAGTCTGGGGTGTTAAGATCCCTAGTTCTCTGTTAACAACACATGATACAGAAATGGAATTGGACCGTAGCCTCATCAGTCCCTCAGAAAAGTAGGTAACATGTTTAGAAAGAAATATTACAAAGGGTACAGCAACATGAAAATGGATATTTCATTAATCATTTTCAGTGGCAGAGTTCCACTCAGGACCTTGGAGTTGTCACCTATAACAATTCATTGCTACCATGATTGCTCAGTCCAGGTTTAAATCACAAAAGTTTGTGTACCACTGAGTCATTGAGAAAATAAAGTGGTTTAGCTTCAGCACTAAATTTTTCTATGGGGAACGAGATCAGTTACAGAAGATACAAAGGAAATTAAACATTAGAAAGAGATATGGAAAATAGAAAGTAAAGTTCATTGTAAACTGCCTACCAAGTGATCATGCTCTACATCATACTTCAGTATGTGGAAGCATTCCAAACACTCTTGTAGATACAAAGCATACATACGAACCCAAGAAGAGTAATCCCATGCTAAAACCAAATCAAATAAAACAGTCCCATGGTCAGATCCTAACAAAGAGAATATGCAAAGCTTAAGATAAATACAAAGGGAAAGTAAGTAACATTTGGACTTGAATCATCCTTGAAATGAGATAAGTTCAACGTGTGACCTCTGCTCCTGCTATAATTAATGAGTTCTTCACGAAAGGTGGGATCAACTTCTCTCAATGCACGATGTATCACAATCAAAGTTTTTAAAGCAACCTAATCATATGTCAGAATGTTAAGTAGCTAGAAATTCAGAGAGGAAAAGGCAGAATGATGTCGTTCTCACCAATAATTATTAAACACGCAAATTTTGACAGAAACATGAAAATAAATCTTCTTTAAATAGATCACTATTTCTGTTTGCATAAATAAATTATTCAAATGTTTCCATTCTCCAGAAGCCAGATATCCAAATTTTCACACTTAACCATTGCATCTGGTTTGTGGCAATTGATCATGAATTCAGAAAAACAAGTGTATACTTCAGTTGGAATTAATTTCAAATTGCTCAAAGCCTCAAACAGCAATCTACGTGGTTCAGGAATTGCTTCAAAGCAATCACTTCAATCTTCTAGGCTTTGGCTATAATAACAACAGAAAAAAAAAAGGCAAAAAAAAGTGCAATGTACCATATCTAGGGGTGACAATTGCCATACAGCAACTGTGCCGCGAAGATTGGATCCTCTCAATCTTTTGATGACCTCAAGGATGAACATTTCGCATTTCGCTGGGGGAGATTCAGCGAAATTTCGAGAAATTTTGCCAAAATTTCAGCTAAATCAGGGAATATTTCCCACATTTCCCCAGCAAGGGGAAATAGGGAAATATGTGTTTTTCAAATTTCCTGGTATGTTTTTGGTTTAATACATTCATCATAAATACATATATGGGGAAATTTGAGGAAATCTGGGAAAATTTCCCCAGATTTGGAGGAAATGCAGCAAAATTGGGGAATTTCATCTTCCGTAGACATTTCGTGTCGCTTACCTTGCAAAATCGAAATTTCACTAGCTGAAATTTCAAGAAATGTCAAACAGTGGATGACCTTACCTAACTTAATGATTTTTGAATATTGTGGATTACTAAACATGATGAAATTCATCCTTGATGTGAAAATAACATGTACAGAAATTCACCAATATAGCATCAAACAACTCAATTGACACCAGCAAGAAATCTGGAAATATGGCCTTATAAGGACACAGAAAAAGAAAGAGGAGAAAGAAAAGAAACAAAATTTCAAGAGAGATCGGATCTCACAACAATTATTAGTCAATCAGTATGCAAATGATCGAATATAGCATTCAATCAAAAGGTGTCAGATTAATGGGTGTATTTTAAAAGGATTACAAGGCTTATGCCTTAAGAAAAGTTCAAAAAAATTGATTCCAGGTTTAAAATTGATGCTTAAATCCCACAATGCTTAAACATAAGGCAGTGACCATCCAACCAAGCACTCCAACCTCATGTATATTAAAGGATACAACATATAACAACTCAACACTCCCTTGTACGTGAATTGTACAAATTCGTAGGAAAATTAACATACACGGAGAGGACAAACACAAAAGGTGAAAATATAAATATATATACTAAAGGCCACAGCGCATACGACAACTCAAACAAAAAAAAAAACTCACTTATTGTTTTTAAAGTATATTGCTTTTTGGCCTTTACGAGCCTTTATTTCCACTTTATAAGCTAAATGTGCTTCAAAGTCTTACAATAGTACCACATACCGACGGGAAAAGTCTTCCACCAAGTCTTCCACTCAAATATAAGCCTTCTAGCACTGATTTTCACCTCTATGGTACTGTTCCTAAACTATGAGAATGAGAAACCTTCTCCATCACACATCCACCGCCACTTCAAAAAGAGCCCTCTGATCTTGGGAATCAATGTTGATTTGTCCCAGACAATGGAGAGGACCTTTGTCCATTTCCCTTCCTATCGATGACGAGGCTTTATATCGTAGGCCATCTCCCTGTCCAGTACACCCACTGCCAATTGCAAATACTTTAAAAAGCAAGTAGTAAAGCCTTACAGGTAAGTGGTCCCTTACAATAATTGTGATATTCTGCCAATGAAACTATACGGCCCCTACCATTCAACCATTTAAATTGCATCCCATTTAAATTCCCCTTCTGAAGTCTATCTTCAAGGTGAGCCCAAGTATGAATTAGTTGGAATTCTTGTTTTCAATTATGATACAAGGACTTTCTAACTTTAAAATTTTTTTGTAAAAGACAATTTTTTTCTTGTTTCAAGAAAAATATATTTGATTGAAGATTTCAAGTGTGCCCATTAAGGTTTACAAATATTACAAATTTGCCACCGATTGATCTTAATTCCAAAAGAAAAACCATTTGGTCATTTGTTAGCCTCGATGTAAGGTAGAAATGAGGGTCACATAGCCTTTGAAAATTGGTGTACTTTTCTTGGCAAGAGTTTTATGGGTGGATTTATGTGGGATGTGTTAATTACCTATAGTTGCATAAGTGGGTTTTACACCCCCACTAAGTTCTAATTTATTATGGAAAACTAATAGAATTGGAGTCAAAACCTTGACTAATTAGCAATCTGCTTAACATGCTACCCAAGAAAATAATAAACTGCATGAAAATATATTATCAATCTAATATTTCTGACATATTTTATCCCAAAACAGTTTAGCTTGGGAGTCAGACCAACAGTTGGGTCTTACTGTTTTTAACCTTTTTTGAGAGAAATTTTAGCATTTATATTATGGGATATTGACAGAATAAGTTTTCATTTCCAACTATACCTGCATAAACACACATATTTGCATGGAATCGTCTCAATTTTCATTGTCTTGCTTACATACAAGAATGGGCTCGCCTTTTGGGCAGCAGCCTCCCATACTCCTATAGGGTGGCTACGCCCAAGATTAGAGCCCAAACATTCCATATCACCTATTAGGCTATGGAATTTAGTGGACTTGCAATGAGAACCAGAACTGCCTTGCTCCTCCTTACCTAACTGTCTACTATCACAGAGATTAAGGCTGGATCCAATCTATAAACCCACATAGAATAAAAGCCCGGTTACTAAACCATCTATGCCACCTGATAGTCTATTATACTTGAAAGAGTGATGGCTGATAGACTCTGGGCCTTCCAATAGGCCTGCATTAGCAAACTTATTACCTTAGCATTCTAACTACAAAAGTTTATCTAGGTGTCATGCCTTGATTGGTATTCACCTCTTAGGAGTTGCTCTCACATTTCCTCAAACTAAAAAGCAGGAGGAAATTTTCAAAGAAAATGAATTTTTGGAAAAGGATTTCTCGTTTTCAAAGAAAATGATTCCCCAAAGAAGGTATTTCCAAATAAGATGATTTTTTTCAAAAAATGGTTTAACCCAAATTCCACACATCTAACTCTTTAGCAACAATCAAATAGAACTCCAAATTTAGGTTCAATATCATATTTGGCTTATTAACTTAAATTACTAAAATACCCCGAAGTCCTTTAGTGACCTATTATGGTCTAACTTAACCCATTATTGATGTAGGACGGGTCTTGAGGCTTATGTGGTCATACATTGTTTTCCGCGCCAGGGATATTTTGGTAAATTTTAGTCACGTTGTCAGAATGGGCTGAAAATTGGTAGTCTGATTGGAAACAGCCAGAAAAGTTGGACTCGGGGCACCCGAGGTCTCGTGATTTTAGACATATTCCATTGTTTAGACCTTCAAATAGGCAATTTTACTATTTTAGGAAACGAGTTGATTGTTTCCATTTAGGGTCAAGGAAAGTCCGTTTTGAGTCATTCTTTTGGGGAAACCCTTATTTTCGGATGTATTTTAGGAATTTGAGTCTTTCTCGAATTTTACTATTTTTAGTAAAATTCTTTTTTTCTACTTTTAGTAAGCTTTGGGTTTTCTGAGTTTAGGGTTTTTCTTGTAATGCCTATATAAAGGCTTTTTAAAGAGAGTTCATTTTTTAATGAATATTTTGATTTGAACCCCATAATTTGTCTTGTTCTTGAACTTTTCTCGTCTTCTAGAACGATATCTAGACCAACTCGTCAATCAAAACGATATCTGATATGTTCTTCCCTCTTCCCTGCGTCAATTATTTAGGTCAAAGGTCTAACCGCCAAATTCAGGTTGAACCTTCACCCAATTACATCCCCTTTTAATCCTTAATAATTAGCTTTCAATTAATTAAGAAATTTATATTTTATCCTTAGGCTCTGTTTGTTTCACCGGAAAATATTTTCCGGTGGAAAAAATTTTCTGTAAGAAAGTTTTCCAAGAAAAAATTTTCCAGAAGAAAATTTTCCAAGTGTTTGTTTCAATGGAACATTTTTTTTCCAGGAAAAGCTTTTTTGTTTTTTTCATTTTGAATCTTTGGGCTAATTTTCTGGAATTTTGTTTCGTATGTAGGCCCATAGGGACTAATTTCAGTTAAAGTTAAAAAACTAGGAAAAGTGAAAGTTAAATGTTTTGTTTAAAACCTTCAACCGTTTAAAATATCAACAGTGGCATATAACTTGATCAAATTCTCAAACGTCAATCCCTCGCTCTGATCAACTGTAACGAAGCATCTGGTTAGATCAGGTTGTTGCTTAACTGATCGTCTTCAAATTCTCCAATTAGCACAGCAAATGCACCATTCATTTGCTCGGGTTGTTCATTTCGTCTCATCCGATACCGAATTAGATTATGCCAAAAAGAAAGATGGAGTTCTCAACATTCCAACCTTCATCTTGGCCTTTCTTCTTCACTTCTCCCCTTCTCTTCCCCTCTTACATCCTCCAAGAAAACTACGTTCACTGGACAGAAACCCCAAAATCTCACGTTTACTCTGTTGACATCCCCGGTAATCCCAACTCATCTTAGAGATGGGCAAGAAAATTTGGCCCTAGATTTCTGTCTCTTGAGCGTCCCTTTTCTTTCTTTTTTCCTATTGAATGGTTTCTCTTCTGGTTGCTATAACAGGCGTGAGAAAGGAAGAAATCATAGTTGAAGTGGAGGACTCTCGGTACCTCATAATTCGAACAGAAGTGACCATCGGAGGTACAGAACCCGCGAGGACCTTCATGAGGAAATTCCGGCTACCGGTTTGGATCGATATCGACAGGATCTCTGCTGGTTATGAAGACGGTCTCTTGTTTTAATTCCCGAATTCGAGTTTCGGGTTTTTTGACTCTTGAATTCTTCTTGAGGAACCAAGCCAATCCCCCTTGTTCACTGGGTAATCCCAGAACTCATCAGCAACACACGGTGAAAAATATCTAAATTTAGAATCCAAGCATAAATCCCAAGCAACAATAACATTGATCTATTCCTCAAAACAACTTGGAGTTAACAACCGAACCACCGACCGAATATTTCACACGCTTGTTGAACTAGATCCTGTGGCCATTGAAGACTGAGGGGAAGCTCGAGCAATTTCTACTAGAAATTTGACGATAGAGGGAACGACTTCTCTCCTACAAAGGTGCCGATGAGATACTCAACCATGTCTTGCGGCCGCACATTCTGGCGCAGCGTGGAAGGCACAACTCCCATAAAAAACCTATCCCTCTCCTCCGATCAGAAACCGAATCCAAATATCTTCCATCCGTAATTCATGAACGATAATGACATTGATGATGGATGAAGACCAAACAGAATAAAGAGGTAGCCGAGTGGACCTGAAATCGGAAGGACAAAGATCAACCGCTTACATCCACCGATCCGCGAAGAAATCGAAACCCTAAATCTTCTGCTGCTCGAGAAGAACGATGCAGATAAGTGAGAGAGCGGAGAGAGGGAACTGTGAAATGAAAAAGAGAGTCCAAACACGAGTTTGCCCAAAGAAGAGGAAGGAGAGAGTCAAGGTCGAGGAAGAAAAAGAGAGTCAAAACACGCGTTTGCCCCCAACGGAAAATAACTTCCGCTGAATTTTTGCTAAAGTTATTTTTCGCCGAGTTTCCTTCAAATTGGAAAATATTTTCCGTTAGTTTTTCTTTTCCTCCAAAACAAACATCCGGAAAATTTCAAAATTCCAGAAAATATTTTCTTTTCCCTGTTTTCAGGTGAAACAAACACAACCTTAATGAATTTCTAGGGTATCATACACCATCTCTAAGGTGCAGTGGTGAAACCACCTTATGTTTTAATTAAAAAAAATTTTAATTAAATCTTTTTTCTATATGTTTTAATTGAAATTTCTATTTTGCCCCTCCTAAGTCTTAACTCATTGGAATTTCTATATTGCATAAGAATTGTTAAATTATTTAATACTCTTAATACGTTAATTATTGATGCAAAAGTTATAAATTTTGGTTTCTTATTTGAGCATGTGCATATTAGGGGTCTACTTCATGATTGGTTGAATACACTTGAATGGTACTGTTGTTTCAGACCTTAGTGGTTCATTATAAAAAAAAAAACTTGAGTTGTATGTAAGGGTGGCAATTTCCCGCCCAGCCTGACCCTCCCAGCCTATTTTAATTGGGCTTGGGCATGATTTTTAGGCCCATCGAGGTAGCGTGGCCCAGATTTTAAGAGCCCACAATCTTTAGGGCCAAGCTTAGGAGAGTTTATTTTAGCCTGGATTGGCTCGAGCCGGCCCTATTCATATTATGTTTATTAAAAAAAAACTTAATTTTAGTCTCTCCTCATCACTCTCCAACAAAACATCTTATTTGAAGTTAATATGTTTAACATATTTTACGTGTTTTGATGTAATTGGATTGTGGGATTGAATTCACCTAGGCAATATAGAAACTTTCCAACAACATATCTTATCTTTTGTTTGGTCATGTCTCTATTACCCTTATATTTTTATATTCAATTAATATAAGGATTTACCTAAACATGAATTCAAGTCTAAAGAAATTAAACATTTCTTATCAAATATATGTGGGACATGCATTAGAATTTCTATACTTTGAAATTTTAAATAGGACAATTTTTTAGCAAACATGTGGCCTCATTGTCTTTTTTTGGGATTTAACCGAGGCCTCAAATTGCTTTTTTCATGTTTCATGATTTAAAAATAATTAATCATTTATAAAATAATCGAGCCAAATAGGGCTAGGCTTGGGCGACTCTAATTTTATTAGGACCGGGCTTGGGCATGATTTTCAAGGCCAAAAGTAGGGCCTAGGCAAGCACTATAGTGGTTATATATACTCTTAAGCCCAGCCCAGCCGTAAAATTGCCACTCCTAGTTGTATGTGTTCTCTCTCTTCATTCTTTCTTTAAGAAATAAGTGATTGTATGAGTTTTGGTGAGGTGGCATCACATAGAATCCCATCTCATTTTAATGTAATATGTATTTTTCAATTACGTCATTTGATATATTATTTTGCCTCCAAAGATTTGGAGTCCCAGTTCCACCATTGCTAGGGTGTCATACAACATCTCAAATTATGACCCCGTGAGGTCCATACAACTACAAATGAGTTATAAATCTTTTTATTGGTATTTTTGTTTTCTATTATTATGCTGAAGGTAACTTCTTTTACAACTTTAAATAATGAAAAGCATAAAATTATAACAAAAGACAGAGAAACTGAGAAAGTTGACATCATAGAATCAAACCTCATGCAGTTATATCACTAGGAAAATTTCCTTTCCTTTCTTTAATTAAAAAGAAATAATACTTGTGGCCTAATGTCAATGGGGCAGCTACTTTGCAAGCAAGTTTTTTTTTCTTTGGAAAATAGAAAAGAACTTTATATTAATGAGAGATCATCCGAGTCATACATCTACCACTCATGTTTACTAATAAACAAGGAGACAAAAAAGGGGATTTCTTAATCATCTACAGGAGAAGTTATTTAAGGCAAAATTTGCAAGTGAATCAGCAGCTTGAATTGCTTCTCTAAAAATGTGGATGAGATGTATAAGCACTTGAGAGTCACCTTCCAACCGTATATATTGACATTGCAGACTCCTAGCCAGTTTAATTCCTTCAAATGCCGCAAATGCTTCCACCTCTAATGCCGATTTACTTCCCAGGTCGAGAGCAAAACCACCAAGAAACTGCCCTGTTCATCTCTGCATGGACCTCCGGCTGCTGCTCTTCAATTTACTCCTCTTGATGTACCATCGAAATTGATTTTAACAAACGTTGAATAAGGCAGTGACCATCCAACCAAGCACTCAAACCTCATGTATATTAAAGGATAAAAACATATAACAACTCAACACTCCCCTGTACGTGAATTGTACAAATTTGTAGGAAAATTAACATACACGGAGAGGACAAACACAAAAGGTGAAAATATAAATATGTATACTAAAGGCCACAGCGCATACGACAACTCAAACAAAAAAAACTCACTTATTGTTTTTAAAGTATATTGCTTTTTGGCCTTTTCAAGCCTTTATTTCCGCTTTATAAGCTAAATGTGCTTCAAAGTCTTACAATAGTACCACAAACCGACGGGAAAAGTCTTCCACCAAGTCTTCCACTCAAATATAAGCCTTCTAGCACTGATTTTCACCTCTATGGTACTGTTCCTAAACTCTGAGAATGAGAAACCTTCTCCATCACTCATCCACCGCCACTTCAAAAAGAGCCCTCTGATCTTGGGAATCAATTTTGATTTGTCCCAGACCATGGAGAGGACCTTTGTCCATTTCCCTTCCTATCGATGACGAGGCTTTCTAACGTGGGCCATCTCCCTGTCCACCTCTCCATTACCGTTGAAGAGTACACCCACTGCCAATTGCAAATACTTTGAAAAGCAAGTAGTAAAGCCTTACAGATAAGCCTTACAGATAAGGGGTTCCTTATCTTCCTAGTTAAAGGCAGGGACCCTTTTGGATTTATAAACTCAAAGCATGTTCCTTCACTTAGAAAAAGGAAAATATATGAACAGATTTTAGAAAAATACTTTTGACGACAAATCCCCTCTAATAAATCCATACTACATATAATGAAAATATGCCCTTAGGAAGCGTGCCAACAACTATGCACGACTTTCCTAAAAAGCCATTACTATGCGTTGTTAAGGCATAATTAATATAGGATTAAAACAGTCAAATTAAACTCTGTCTATTTATTTAAAATCTAGACAATTGCGAAAATGTTCCCTCCCTCTACGTCGAGTATGGCATGTTCACCCAACTAGTTTAGTTTAAATTAGATTTTGTATGGTTTTTTTAGCTACTTCCTAATGTAATGTTTCTACAATTCGATGAAACAATAATTTCCTTCTGTCAATGAAACCATACATCCCCTACCATTCAACCATTTTAATTGCATCCCATTTAAATTCCCCTTTTGAAGTGTATCTTCAAGGTGAGCCCAAGTATTAATTAGTTGGAATTCTTGATTTCAATTATGGTACAAGGAGAAAAATGGAGATAGAACTTCTTTTTAAATGGATTTGGGTAGGAAGTTCAAAATCCATTAAGTCTTAAATGGGTCTAGTGGAGATGCTTTCTCATGAGTTCTTTAGATTAGCTTCCCAACTTTCCCTTGCATAAGCAAAAGTTTCCCTTTTTATTGTGGTGGCTGCTGCATTCATTCTTCAGTGCCACAACTCTCGGCCTCAATTCAATAGGATGAAGGAAGTAGTGGAGGACAATTTCTGGGCATTCAAACGCAGTCTTGTTGGCTCCATTAAAGCTCTTCTGAAAGCCCCAAAGACTTTCATTTTCATTTATACTCTCACCGCTCTCCCTCTGTCGCTTCTCCTCTTCGCCTTGTCTCTCTTCTCTCACCCTCTCAAAGCCCAAATCTACGACAAGGAAGCCCTTGCACTGGCTTCCCCCATAATCTTCGAAACCCTACACGTACGGGAAGAGTCACGCCATGACGCGATGTCTCTTCTGCAACTCAAGGTGCTCTTCTTTCTCCCTTCCTACGCTTTCTCTCTTTTCGCCACCGTAACGGCCGTTAACGCAACGGCGACTGCGTACTCCGGCGAGCACGCAAGATGCGACGAGGCGGTGACGGCAGTGCGGGAGACTTGGAAGAGACCGTTAGCGACGTCGATCTTCGTGTACGTAATCATGGTGGGATACCTTCTACTGCGTAGTGAGCTCTTGTGGGTGGTGGCTGGAAGCGCACCTGCGAAGGTGGTGGTGGAGGTTTCGGGGGTGGTTTTGGAGGTGTACTTGATGGCTTTTATGAGTGTCGGGATGGTGGTTTCGGTGGTGGAGGAGCGGTTCGGGTGGGAGGCGGTGGTGCACGGGTGGCGGTTGACAGAGGGGAAGCGGTTTTGTGGGTGGTGCTTGGCTGGGTTTCTGGTGGTGGTTTCCTGTCTTGTGCAGTGGAGTCTTGTTGTCTTGATGGACGGTCGTGATTTAGTGTTCAGATGGATGATGGAATTGATGTTGAGTTGCTTGTTTGGATTGATTGTGCTGTGGAGCTACGCGATCAACACTGTTTTCTATTTGGAATGTCGGAAAGGAGATCCCACTGGAAGGGATAATGCGCTAACGGTTTAAATTAGTTTGAGATCTGTTTTGTACATAATGCATAGGGAAGGAAGAAAGGGAGGAAAACAATGTGGGAAGTAATTATTAGGTTTTAAAAAAATTGAAGCAGTTTTGATTATTTTATACTTCTGTTTTTTTTTAGAAATTTTACACTCTTATTTAATAAATCTTCTCAAGAGTGTATAAGGATTGTTTTGGAAAACTATATATTTTGTTCGGAACGATTCTCAAGAGACATATTCTTGTTATAACATTTTGTTCGGAACGATTCTCAAGAGACATATTCTTGTTATATATAGTATAGATTTAGTAGTTTGGTAAAATCTTAACTAGCAGCTAAAAATGGAAAGATTTGTTCAAAGATCAATAAAAATTGTTGAATTTATTATAAATTCTATTATCCTTTTTGTCTTTTGTGTTCTCAAATGTTTTGAAAATTTTGTTTAACTTTAAATATGTGGGATTTTGTTTATTCCAAGTTCCAACAATATTGTAAGTTTACTAAAACGCCATATAAGTTTTTTTCTTCTTTTTTGGTATAAAATTAATCCAACTTTTTTTTTCTTTGGTAATGATAAAATTAATCCAACTTGATAAGTGACTGTTGACCATTTTTCATATAATCCTTTTTTACGCCTTTTTGGTATATAAGCTTCGTCCAACTTAGGAAGTGATTATTAATCCAACGTAATAACTGATTGTTGACCATTTTTGGGTTAGTGGCCAAATTAGAAGTGTGTGTGCTTGTGCGCGTGCCTACGTGGGTGAGTGGGTGAGTGGGAGGTAGCTTGCTCCAATTGCTTTCTACACGTGCATTGCTGCTCCAATTGCTTTTTACATCCATACACATGCATTATGATATACTTACAAATATTTCTAATATTTATGTTGATATCCTTCTATTTAGACAATAATTGCAACAATACCCCTAAAGTTAAATTTCATTAACTTTTGTTATTTATTTTTATTAAATGATTGAAGAAAATTTCTATAAGAAAAAAATATATTTTGCATTTATTCTCTTATATTATATTATATTTTCATTTATGACCTTTTATTATTATATTTATTATATATATACCTTTAGTCACTGATATTGATTTGTTCAATTGGTATTCATTGAAATTAAGCTTAATCATATAGTCACTTGGTTATTTGATTTTTCTTTTAATCTTATAGAAGGTTTCTTTAGCCATTCAATTAAAATAAACAGTAAAGGTTAATTAACATCAAGGGTACAACTCCAACGCTTATGCTAAATGGAGGTTATAAACTTAAAATTAAAAACAAGCAGATATGGATACAAAAAGCCATTTTTCCAAACTCTTGGCTACTAGCCATTTTTAGATGTTATTAATTACATATGTTTACTAATTAGCCTTTTTTTAATCCATTTTGAACCGACACACAAGATGCATATCAATTCAATGATTCTAAAAGGTTTGAAATCGTATGCACAGGGCTTAGGCTGTAGACCCTGCAATTTTTGAATGTGAAAAGTGTTTTCATATTAAAAAATATGAAAACAAAGTAGATGTCTAATGCCGCACATGGCAACATTTGATTCAAGCTGTAGGGTCTGCTCAAACAGACGATGTCATCCCGTTGTAGACCACTCTTTCGTTTCTATAAAGAGGCCCATTTTCCATTTTCTTTTTTCTTTTTGGTACAATAAAGAGGTCCATTTTATGCGTAATTAAAATTTTTTCTTCTTTGATTTTCTATTTTTCTATAATTATTGGGCATTGTTAGACAGTCGAGTCCGAAGAGTTCTCTTTATGAGGACAGATTAAAGATCTTTAATCATTGTATCTTGGAGGGTAAATGCCATTATCAAGTCAGAAATTTTTTTTTTTTTTCGTTTGAAGACTTTTCTGTTCTACGTTAGTAAATTACACTTACTTCCCTTGTGGTTTCTGACAACTACAAATACCTCCCATAAGGTTTTTGAAATAACACTTACATCCCATAAATTTTAATTGTCTACTACATATCCCTCCCTTTGTACAAATTTTATGAAAATTTGAATAAGTTTTGACGAATTTACCCATTTTTAAATATAAAAAGTGTGAGTTTTGGAGATTTTTTTTATAATAGTAATAATTTTTTAAAGGTTCAAAGTCTTAATAATATTTTTAGAAACTATGGGTGAATTTATATTTAAGTTTAAAAATTTTTCTTATTTTAAATAAAAATTGATAAGGAATAAAATAACCAAATTATATTTTACGAGTCTGACAAGGGAGGTAAGTGTCATTTCATAAACCCCAGGGGAGGTACATGTATTGTCAAATTTTCTTATTTTAAACAAAAATTGATAAGAAATAAAATAGTCAAATTATATTTTACAAGTCTGATAAGGGAAGTAAGCGTCATTTCATAAACCTCAAAGGAGGTAAATGTATTGTCACAAACTAAAAGGAAGATAACTGTAAATTTCTCAAAAAATAATTCTTGAAAGGAAACGAGCATTTGGAATAATAGATGATAATGCCACCGGAAAAAGTGACGATGGTATCTCTTCTTTTGTAGATTTTCATGGCCTTTAAAGTTAGTATTGTCTATACCTTTGTTCTTTGCATGTTCAGCAAGTAACCCCTCTTTTTTCTTCTCCTTTATAGGCAGATCAGAAGCTCAGATGTCACTGACATTTCCTCTTTCCGCAGCTCCCAAACAGCTCCCCGCATATATGTACATACATTTATCGTCTCTTTAATTTTAGGTATTTATTTTTATAGTATGTAGCACCAATTGCATCAATCCTTACCACTAACAGTAATATATCAGAAATGGGTAGATGATCGACCATTCATCTTCCCACCTCTTGGAATTTCCACCATCATAAATGGGTAGATGACTTCCTACCTATTGGAATTCTTGACCTCTGAAATTCCTTGATAAATCTCTTATCTTTTTATATTTCATTTATCCTTTTTATATTTACTTGTCTTTTTATATTATTGTCATTATAACCCTAAGCTTATGAAAGGGGTATGCTTCATTTTACTTTTATCTTCTTTTTTTTTACAACCCCATTGAATCGGCCAAACCCATGTGAATTTTTTGCTTCAGGCTTACGAGTGACAAAAGTAACACAATTAAAATAAAAATAAAAATAAAAAGACAAGAACATAGTTCTCAAAAAATTTACCTTTTTGTAGTGTAGCATTTGCGGCCAATTAGGGTTGGCAACGGGCAGGTTAGGAGTGGATTTTGGTAAATCCTAATCCACCTCTTTTAAGTCTGATTCTTTGAATTGAAAATTTTTCGTTGGTTGTAATAGAGAATAATAATCTAAAACTTTGATTTATTTAAATTCCAATGTCTGTTTGTCAAAAAGAAATTTATCTAAAAATTAATACCAAATAAAAGAGGCAGTTTTTTAACTGCAGTGCAGTGGTGGTGGAGGTGGAGGTGGAGGTGGTGACAGTTATGGTGGTGATGGAGGTGGTAGCGGCGGTGATGGTAGAGTTGATAGTGGCATGATGGAGGTAGTGGTGGCAACGGCAGCAAAAATGGATGATGCTTTGGTAGTGGCGAGGGAGGCAATTTGTGGTGGTGGCGGTGCGATGATAACGGCGGCGGTGGTGGTGAGTTTGGTGACAACAATAATAGTTGTTATTGCAGTAGTGGTGTAGCGGTGGAGATTGTAGTAGTGGTTGTGTGATGGTGATGGTGGTGGTATTAGTGATAGTGATGGCCGTGGTGGTAGTGATAGTGATGGTGGCAGTGGTGGTAGTGGTTCGGTGGTGTTGGTATGATTGTAGTGTTGGTTGTGTGGTGGTGGTGGTGATATAGTGGTGCTTGTGGTGGTGGTAGTCGTAGTGGTTGTGATGATGATGGTGATGGTGGTGGTGGTGGTGATGATGGTAAATGGTGGGTTGCTCAATTTCGTTGGAAGCTATTATGGACTGCTCCTAATTTTTAAACGTGGAATTATAGTGGTCGGAGTAAAGAATTGCAATTTCTTATAACAAGCTTAAAACTTAATTCTAAGATATTGGATAGAGATTCTTAATTCGAATTCCTTATCTTCCACCAAATAAAAAATTTATAATTCTTCATCCCAATTCCAATTGCTAGCCTTAATTCCTAGTTTAATTCCTCCTGTCAAGCATTTAGAGAATTATAAACCTGTAGATTTGTAATTCTATTATGTAATTCTAATTCTTTGTGTGAAATTTGGAGTTAGAAATTGGCATTTTGCCCGAGGCTGAATTGGCTTATAATTCTTGTATCATTTGAAATAAAATTGTGATACAATTCCAATACCAATAATTGCGTGAGTCGTAGTCTAAATAAGAAGGTCACGGCCAAAATAGTTTAACGGCATTTTGCCCGAAGTTGAATTGGTTTATAATTCTTGTATCATTTAAAGGAGAATTGCAACACGATTCCAATACCAATAATTGCGTGAGTCGTAGTCTAAATAAGGTCACGGCCAAAATAGTTTAACGGCATTTTGCCCGAAGCTGAATTGGCTTATAATTCTTGTATCATTTGAAGGAGAATTGCAACATGATTCCAATGCCAATAATTGCGTGAGTCATAGTCTAAATAAGGTCACGGCCAAAATAGTTTAACGGCATTTTGCCCCAAGCTGAATTGGCTTATAATTCTTGTATCAGCTTATAATTCTTGTATCATTTGAAGGAGAATTGCAACACGATTCCAATGCCAATAATTGCGTGAGTCGTAGTCTAAATAAGGTCACGGCCAAAATAGTTTAACGGCATTTTGCCCGAAGCTGAATTGGCTTATAATTCTTGTATCAGATTATAATTCTTGTATCATTTGAAGGAGAATTGCAACACGATTCCAATACCAATAATTGCGTGAGTCGTAGTCTAAATAAGGTCACGGCCAAAATAGTTTAACGGCATTTTGCCTGAAGCTGAATTGGTTTATAATTCTTGTATCATTTGAAGGAGAATTGCAACACGATTCCAATACCAATAATTGCGTGAGTCATAGTCTAAATAAGGTCACGGCCAAAATAGTTTAATGGCATTTTGCCCGAAGGTGAATTAGCTTATAATTCTTGTATCATTTGAAGGAGAATTGCAACACCATTCCAATACCAATAATTGCGTTAGTCGTAGTCTAAATAAAAAGGTCACGGTCAAAACAGTTTAACGGCATTTTTGTAAAATTTCGCAAATTCATTTATCACGTGGAAATCTAGATTTCTCTCGTGATGAATTAATGTTGCTGCCAAAAAGGTCAAAATCAAAGTTAAAATTAGAGAATAAAAAAATTAAAAATTAAAGTAATGAAAAAAGATTAAAAAAATTAAAAATTAAAGTAATGAAAAAAAGATTAAAAAAAAATTAAAAATCAAAAATAAAAATATATTAATGAAAAAAACAAGGCGCATGTACACTTCATTCTCGTGAAGTGCACGTGATATACTTATTTGTAGGGGCTGGCCCAGAAAACCAGCCGGCTTGGTTTGCCCAATCCGGCTGATATTCAGTCCCTACAAAGTTTTAACACAGAGAAGGGTTGGCACGATGACAACCCTTCTTTGCGTTACCTCTCCTCTCTTTCTTTTCTTTCTGGTTGAATAACCAGAAAGGATGAATAACCCCACAAGAGAGAAGCTTGTCCTTGAAGTCGTTGCAGCACACAACTTGATGCCAAAGGGCGGGGAGGGGTCGTCTTCCCCGTTTGTGGAAGTGGAATTTGAGAACTAACGACTAAGAACCCAAGTGAAATACAAGGATTTGAACCCCAAAATCGCCCCAAGGATTTCAACAATCAAAGACAACGCGTGCTACATATGCTGAATTTGTCACAAGAGCAACATATTCAATTACTGTATACCATACCTGTGGGGAAAACAATGGATCATATGCAATCAAATAGAAACACTTACCTATCAAAACCTTTCCTAAAACAATTAAGAACCCGCGTCTTGTCCAAGAGCCTTCCATGGTGCAAGGATTTCGACTCTTTCGTCTCTTATGCTTCTACTCTTCCCTCCTTACAGAGATGGGATATAGAGATAAACAAACAATGTATCTCTGAAGTTCTATTCTTTCACTCCGACTAGCACCTCAACATCCAACGAACTTCACAACACAAGTAAAGTCCGTTTCAAGATTTATAAACGATAAAAGAAAAAGCAAAAACTTTTTAAAACGGGGAGAAGGAAAGGGTACAAATGGCGTGTTCTAACTCGCTTGAATGCGTTTAAAAAATAAATTTATTAAGGTATTCTTTCCTCTTTAAAATATAAAACGAGTGAAGGAATTCCAGAATCCCAAGCTTTTTATAACGCGGTCCCGAATTTGAAGTTGCTCAAGATCGGTCGATGAAATCAACATTATCGTTACGGAGCAAATGAAAATTTACTAAAATAAGTCATTATGGAGCAAAAGCGGTAAATTTAGTTCTCTCGCCCAAGTGACCGCAAATTGTGCAGAAATCAACATTATCATTACGTAGCAAAAGAAAAATTACTAAAATTAAGTCACAAGAAAATTTATATAGGTTAAAATTAAATATTAGTTACAAGTCCTATCATGCTTGTTTACAAGTCCCACCATACCAGGTTACAAGTCCCACCATGTCCGATTACAAGTCCCATCATGCCCCGTTACAAATCCTACCATGCCCCGTTACAAGTCCCTGTGAGACATGGGAAAAAATCGATCTAATGATTTCCTCAATCATCACACGGGATTAAATTAAACAAAGAGTCACCACCATTCAATTTAGGTGTGAATGGACACCAAAATATCAAATAAGCACAAAAGGCAATTTTAGGGCAAAATATCCCTCCTAAAAAAAACAACCAGAGATGGGTAAGGGGATTAAGTTATGAACAGGGGAAGGTGTTAGGCACCCCTATTCATCCACACAAGGTGGTTGCCAGGTATTGTTCATGTTTAAAATAAAGGAAAAAGCTTGCTATAAAAATCACACAAAATCACAAATAAAAAAAAACAAAAATATATGGTTTTTTCATATGAATAGTCTGATTGATCCAGAACTATCAAACATGATCATACCATTCCTAGGGTTTCATGATCAAAATAAAATTGAGATAAAATCAATTTAAAGTGAAAAATCCAAAAAATCTGGCTTCAAGTCAAAATTCTAGAAATCTAGAAAAATATGATTTTTATAAAATATTTCAAAATTGAACTTGAACAGTCCAGAACATAGATAAAGCCCAAATTTCACATTAAATCTGAAAATCAAAACCAAAAAAGACCCACGTTGATGAAAAACACCAAAAAGGGAGAATTGAGACCGTAGGGTCTTATCTCAATAATGAAAAACAATTTAAAAACCACATCATGAAACCCTAGAATTTACTTTCAGGCTTCTGGATTCAGATCTACCATATTGATCATGGTAAATCCAGGATCTTAGCCTAAAATCATAAAAATCACGAAAACAGTGCTATAGGTGCAAAAGTGTGGAAAATCCAAATTTTATCAAAAAGTAGGGATCTCATGCTATAAACATCATGGATTCATGTAATTCATTCAGATATATCATAAAAAGCATTGAAACATGATCAGGATATTCAAAACAGCCACATCTCACAAATTAGAGCACATGGGGGTCTACCCTACGGATCCACCTGTTCCCCTTTCCCCTAGTTCTCTCTTCACGTTTTACGGCTAGAGAGACCCTTGAGGTACTTGGAGACAAGTTTAGGAATACAAAAACAGATATGGCCTTATTCTACAGCAATAGAGATGATCCTATTACATCTAGAATTGAAGACAGAAAATAAAAAGGGATAGGGGACTTATCTGGATTGAGCAGGCAGAGCAGCAGGGATTCCTTTCCTTCTCTTGGAGCTTTTGATTCTTCAAAATTTCGTGGTCTTTAGCTAGAGGAATGAGCCTCTATTTATAGACACACCCAGGGGTATGGTTGGTCCAAAAAGATATAGCCTGATCCTCAGGATAGAGAGAAAGTTGGAGATAATGCCCATCCATAGCCAACCAAGGTGGCCTCAGCGAATAAAAGACATAATCCGCTCGTTTAAAGATATATTGGACTTCAAATAAAGCTCGGAAATCGAGAGGATGACAAAACTTGCACGTGTCTTTAATGCCCGTAAATACACTACGGTCCAACGGGGACCGTATAGATACTACGGGCGCGCCTGCCCGTAGATATTTTGCGGGCAAGATCGGCCCGTGAAGCCAATACGGGCAAAGCCTGTTCATTCTATTTTTAGGCCTTTTTGACCTGTTTTAAGCTCTAATTACAAGTTTTTATTATTTTCTCATTTTGTAGTGCAATTTGGGGTGTCTACAGCTGCCCCCTCTTTGCTGGTAATTGGAACCAATTACAAGCAGAGAGCAAAAAGACCCACCAATTGCACCTTCTGAGATTTTTGTATAATCAATTGCACTTTGCAAGGATTAGATGGATGATTTTTGAAAAAAGAATTGATTGTGGAAGATTTGCTAAGAAATCCCTCAGCTTAAGGGCCAAATCTTCCTCTCTTCTCTCACTGAGCACTTGTGGGCTATGAAGTGAGATTTGAGACAAAATTTTTAAACAAAAGTGGGTAAGGTGGCAATCCTTGCAACTTACAACTAATATAAACATTGATCTCCTAAAAATTGTGAGAAAATGATAAAAATATGCAATTTTTGGCTTCGCCCGTATGGTGATTACGGACAGACCCTGCCCGTAGAGGGTTCACGGGCGACTGGGACCGTAGTGTTTTCACGGGCTTTTGATGCCCGTTTTGATGTTACGGATTTTACTCTTCTTCTTAAGCTCGCGACCGCGACCATTTCTCCTCTGCTCGCACTGTGCCCTATTTCCTCTGCTGCCCGTATTCTTCTCTCCGGTCCCTGCTTCTTCTTCTCCAACAGTCCGACTCCTTCCTCCGGCGATTACTGTTCTTCTCCGGCTATCATTGTTCTCCGGCGACTACTGTTTCCTTCGGCAACCGCTATTCCTCCGGCGACTGTTGTTGATACATATTCCCACTACCGAGATTTGCTTTGACCATTTGTGAATCAAGCTTCCTCTTTTCCAGACCAGTACTACTCCTTCTCGTCACTTGGGATTTCGTTCAAAGCATCCCCAAACATTAGCTATTATACGTGAGTGAGCTTAGCATTTCGATCCTTCCTTTGCTTATTTCCTCATAAACAGGTATGCCGAAACCCACTTATGTTTATATTATTCTCATGTTGACCGAATGTGAGTTCATGACTTGTGCAAACTCTTGTTTCCTGCATGATAAGTTCCTGAATATTCCCAATTGCTGATTTTGCTTAATGGTTCAATACTGTTTTGATTTTTATGCCTCTGTTGCATCCGAAAACTGGTGCCTTGGGTGCTTGCATTTCTTCTAACAGATTGAATGAGCAACTTCCCAAACTGATATCTGGATTTTATTCATGGATGTACCCAGCTGTCCGAACTGATATTTGCAGTTTTTCTGATGAATTTCTGCTTTGCTGTATGCTCTAGATTCCCTTGATCATCATGGAACAATTTATCTTTGTCATTAGCTCATCCTCATTTAGCATATTGTTTGCATCTGTTTATGCCTTCATCTTGGTGTTCTTATTATAGTATGTACAAACCCATGCATGATTTTTGCTTTGAAAACCTTAGCTTGAGTCAAATACTCATGGGTTTAATACGAACTGATTCTTGACTGGATTTGATGTTGATCATCTTGTTCAACTGTCTTGGCATGAATACAATAGACTTTTGACTTTGCCTTTCTTGTGTTACTTCAGTCTCAATACAAGTATGATTGAACTTTTATCCTGAAACCAAGTAAATTTAGATGGTTAGGTTTCTTTAGAAAATCCAAAAGAGAAAATTAAGATCAACTCTTAACACATATTTTTTCTTTTTCATATAAAGAGAATATACAGGAAGCCTAAAACTTCCTATATATAATTTATATATATTTTCCTGATTAAGATCACACTAAAATTTCCAAACAGAAAATTAAACTCCTTCAGTTGACTTCTGATTTTGATTGGGAGTTTTTGAAGCACTTTTTCCATTCTCCATTTTTCTTTTTCCCTGTCAATCAATTAAACCCGGTTAGAATGATTAATCAAGCAACTAAAAATTTAAATAATTAATCATCTCCCTGATTTGAACCGTAGATGGCCCGCCTTAGATCGGCTTCTCGAGATCCTGCAGATGAGCCTTCCTCCTCGAGGGTTAGGCGAGATCCTGCTGATGTGGCCTCGTCTTCGAGGGCTGAGAGGGATTCCGATTCTGATATCCCAGATTTCCCTTCTGGGGATTCGTGTGAGGCGACCCCAGAGGTAGACTCTAACCTTTCTACAATTTCCTATCCTTTCCCAAAATACATCTTCCTGATTCTTCCATTATTTTCTTTTAGCCGGCTGTTGAGGCTTCTGGCAGAGATAGGAGCCGTAGCAGACGCAGAGCTGGAGGCAGAGATGGAGGCCATGATGAGGGCCATAGAGGAGGCCGCAGAGGGGGCCGTGGCAGGGATGAGGCCAGGACCAGGGTTGAGATCCCTGAGGAGGTGGCTGCCCAGATTAGGGATACCGATCTTCTGCATGGTTTGAGGATTCATCCCTCAGCATGCGTTAGGGCGGATATCCCTTTGGAGTATCCGATGTCTCATTATAGAGGGAGCTGGGCCAGTTTTACTAGATTCTTGAGAGCTTGCAGTTCGGCCTACCGTCGGGAGCTAGGATTATATGGCTTCGGCATGTTTATCACTATCCCGGACGTACGCTTGGATCGAGCCCTCATTGCCGCATTGTTGGAGAGGTTTTTCCCAGAGACACTGAGCTTCCACTTTCCAGATATTGAGATTGGGATCCGGCCTTCTGATTTCACGCTCATCACCGGGATTAGGATGATCGGTGATGTTATTACTGAGATGGCGATGCCAGAGGCCGATGAGATTGCTGGTTATCTTGGATACATTGTGCTGCCTCCTGAGGCATGGGATCGGGGGAGAGCTAGATTGTCTTTGACATGGTTGAGAGAGACTTTCCGGAGGAGGCAGTTTGGCCAGCTTGCTGCCGGTGATCACGTATTCCCCTTCGCCTTCAGATTTCTTTTTCTGTATATGATGGGATCCTGCTTCTTCCCAGAGGACACGACTTCAGTTAGTCCTCACTTCTTGAGTCTTCTGGGAGATTTGCAACAGGCGAGGAGGTACGCCTGGGGCCCACTCATATTTGGTACTATTCTGGCTGGCCTGCGCCGATCAGTGAGTGGCCTCTCTACATCCAGAGGGGCTGGAGTTGGATGCCGGTTCTTCTGGCCTTTTCTGCAGGTGAAATGTTTATTTCCTTTCTTTTTCACTCTTTCCCTTTTCCTTATCTCTCTTTTTCTATTCTTCTGACTATTTTCTTCTTTCTTGTAGTTTTTTGCTAGGGTTTATATACCCTATTTCCGCCCTACCTCTACGATGCCTGAGGAGACGTATCCTATGGCACTTAGATGGTGTCATGTAGAGCATGACTCTGAAAAGAGTCGTCCTAGGTCCGCCCGGGCCCACTTAGACAGGTTATACCGGTCTGAGGTAATCTTCTTTAATTCCTCTACTTCTTCTTTTCTTTTCTTCCTGGATCGCATATCTGATGTCTTGTTCTGTTTTTCAGCTATTTGTCCCCAGGATGGAGGACATTCATGAGGTGTTAGCCCTGCAGGCTGCGAGAGATGATGCATTTGTCCCTGACCAGAGATGACAGAGATACCAGTTCTTTATTGGTCAGCTGGGCAGCATCTGGTACTGCGGCGAGCGCTTCTTCTTTCAGCATGTGGGAGAGCCGCGGATTCCTGCCATCCCGCCAGATACTACTCCTTTCTATCCTCCTATGCCTGTTGATCCTGCCCAGTTCTTAGATTGGACTGAGGCAGAGACATTATTAGAGGTGGGTGACTATGATGCCTGGTTCAGGCGAGCTTCTGTTGGGTGCCTCATGTCACCCATGCCTGTCCGTGGCGGAGTCACGGAGATAGGAGGGGTAGTGATTAGGGCCTACGACACCACGGTATGCCTTCTTCCTTTTCTGGTCTTCTATTTGCATTTCATTAGCATTTTTTCTGACTTCTTTCTTTGTTATTTCAGGAGGCTCAGTTGGCAGAGATCAGGTCTCGCTATGCTGATTTAGAGTGCCAGCGTGATGCAGCGATTGCTGAGCGGGACGCCCTCTATATCACTATTTCCGATCTCCGGGGGCAGCTAGCCAGAGCCCAGGGCCAGGAGGGTCCATCTGATGCACAGGACCAGGCGGGTCCGTCTGATACTCAGGTTAATTTCTTCTTTTATTTCCATTCCTGCTTTTGTATTAGCCTATCTTGTTCTGACTGAATTTTTTTCTTAGTTTCAGGAGTACACAGCTGGCCCCTCTTCACCTGCTTCACCCGTGCCTATGCATTTCCGGGATGAGGTGTTTTCTGTGGCACGGGTGGAGTTTGTGACGTCTCCCAGTTCAGTAGAGGTTCCTGCAGCAGAGCCCGAGATCGAGGCTGATATTGTACCTGCTGCTGAGGACGTGCCAGAGTCTGCCCCAGTAGCTGAGACTGCTCCTGCTACATCTGCTGGTGTTGATATGGATTCGGCTATGGACGCCGCTGTGGTAGAGCCTACCGTGGAGACTGCCGTGATGGAGGAGGCTACAGCTGATCCTGTAGAGCCCGAGGTGGAGATGACTGCTACTGAGCCTGTGGAGCCGGAGGTTGATGTACCTGGGACATCTGCTCCTGCTGGTCCTGTTAGTCCTGATATGGAGGATGCGGAGGTGACACATGCTGCTGTTGATCCTTCTGCGGATTCTTCCCGTACAAAGTCTGATCCCGATTCTACGGGATATGTAGATACTTCAGGGTACGTCCCTCCTGATCATCTCACTGCTGGTCTTGTGCCTTTATATATGTGGCATGATATTCAGTCTGTTTTGAGCAGGATGACGCGTAGCACAGCCCGCAATATTGTGCGGCATGTCTTTGAGCGCAGGCGATCTACAGGCCGTGGTCGAGGCAGAGGACGAGGCCGTGGCCGTAGGGGTGGACCTGCATGGCCATTAGATTAGGATTCTTCCATGTACCTTTGTATTTTTTTGGCAAAAGTGATGTAAACATTCATATATATAAAAGAAGTTTGTTTTATTTCCATTTGTGTTCTTTCTTCTTTATTTACAGTATTTATTATCTGATGAATGTTAAAACAGGGACAGGTGAAGCTTAGGAAAACCAAAGAAATTAAAAATTCCCATTTTTTTGCATTTTTTCGAAGGAACCGTACTTATACTACGAGCAGGCTGTGCCCGTAAAGTTATTACGGGCATCCTTTGCCCGTGAAATTTTCACGGTCAGGCGTGTCCGTAATTCTTATACGGGTGAGCCTTGCCCGTAATATAATTACTGAATTTACTGTCTTACGATTTTTTCTATATAAACTCCTAGGGAACATCATTGTGACACTTTTATTAATTGAAAAACTCCCTGAGCACGTCTTTTCTCGCTTTCCTTGGCTTCTTTGGCGCTTCCATGGCTTCCCCTACGCCGCTTTCTCCTGCCTTTGAATCTCCTCCTGCAAGACAACCTGTTAGATCAAAACCTCCTAATCTTACCAGGTACAATATTGTGGATTCCTTTTATGATAGATGGGTTAACTCCATGACCCTTGATGAGGAGATTCGTTGGGATTCCATTCACTTAGGGCACATCCTACACCTCCCTAAAATTCCCTTTAAGTGGGAAATCATTGAAGCTTTGATAGGCCATTGGGTACCTGAGTTGAATCTCTTCCGTTTTGATGATAAAGAGATGACTCCTACCATAGAAGAGATTGAAACCATCCTTGGCCTTAGATTTTCTGAAAAAGTTGTGAACCCACCCCTAAAGCTTAGTTATAAAAAAGAGGCTTCCACTTTCTTGGGTATAGGGAAGAAGGACTTAGGAAATTCTGATGCACTATTGACCTTGTCCAAGACCTTTTTGACTGAAAAACTTCTGAGGAGTAATGACAAGGACTCTAGGTTTAATGCATTGACCCTGATAGTGGTCAATCAGCTGCTTTTTCCACGGGGTGATGACCAGGTTGACTTGGCTCTTATCTCAGTTATCTGTCAGGTTAGGGAACGCGAGAGGTTGGCCCCTATGATCCTAGCAGAGATATATCAGGCTCTTACTGATTGTTATTTCAGGAAGAAGAAACGCTTCCTTGCCTGCGCCCCTATCCTACAGGTAAAATATGCATGTATTTTTTTTCTTCTATATATATTTTTTTCTTTCTATTCTTCCTTTCCTTTCTTTTTTTTTCTCTTTTTTTTTTTCTTCTTCTCTTTTTTCTTTCTTCTCTTTTTTTTTCTTTTTCTCTCTCTTTTTCTTCCTTCTTCTTCTTTTTTTCTTTTTTCTTTTTTTTCTTTTTCTTTTTTTTCTTTTTGGAAATAAATTAAAATACTCCCTTTTTCTGCAGCTTTGGTTGCTTGACCATCTTAGCCAGGTTGAAGAAATAACTCGCCGCTTCTTTCCAAGATTGAAAGTTCCTGTTTTAATGAGCAATAGGGGATGTCCTAACATCCAAGGTGGCAAGTAAGGCTGGTTCACTTTCTTGGGTACTCTCCAGGATGATCAAGTGAGATGGCCTGGCACTTATCAGCCCACTCCAGAGACAGTGATCAGCTTTAGAGATAAAAACTTTCTGGCCCTAGCAGGCTTGAAATCTGCTGTTCTCTATCTTCCTTTGAGGGTTCTTCGGCAATTTGGAGCGACCCAGGGAATTATGATTCCCACAGGTTATGAGAGCTTTATAGGGCCACTTACTTCAACCACCATGGGGCTAAATGCTCAATTAATGAAAGAATGGTCCTATGTTTGCTTTCTGCGGGGTCCAGTCTTTTCTGAGTCCCATGTGAAGGACTATCACTTCTGGATCAAGGAACAGGTGCAGAGTCATGCCCCAGTACCAGAGGATCCTCCTGCAGTTCTTCCTCCTACTTATGAGGACATTCTGGAGTCAGAAAGGGCAACCCATAAGCGGCTTCAACAAATATGGGTACGGGAGGCTCAAGAACTTAGGATAAAAGTCCTTGTTCTGGAGAGGAAGCTTGAAGAGCAGAAGTCTGGCCGCATTGCCATGGAGAAGAAACTTGAAGAACAAAGGCAGGCTCGTCGCTTTGAAGTCCGTGTGATGCGGAAGAAGTATCAGGATTCCTTGGCTGACCTTAGGGCGTTGAAGATCAAGCTTTCTTTTTCAGATGAGGTCATCTCCTTTTTGAGTGATCCTAATGCAGAGGGTGCTTCTGGAATCATTGCAACTCAGGCAGCTAGGATTAGGGAGCTTGAGGAGCAGTTAGGGAGTAGGAATTAGATTCTTTCATCATTTTTTTTTCTTTTTTCTTTCATTTTTTCCATACTTTTTTACAAAAGCAAACTCCATTAGTGGAAAGATATTAGATTTAATTCAAAAATAGGTTTTATATTATTGGCCTCAGAATTCTCAGATGCTTATAAAAACAGAAGTTTTATGAAAAAGTATTTGATTTCTCATCACTGGCCAAAGTATAGTTTTTTTTTTTTTTGAAAGCTGATCCAAAACACTTAATCACATATAATTAAAGGAATTAAAATCAGGTTGAATAATGAAAAGGGTAGTCCAAGCAATAGGAAGAGACCAAATTTGACTACCCCGTGACCATTAGAATCATCCCCTAATGATTTTTCCTTCATGATTGGCCTTGCTAATCTGCTCAGTTTCCAGTGCTCATGCTGATTTGAACCTTAGACCACATGATCAACTCAACCCTTGATTCTTTTCTTTTTTTTTTCTTTTTTTTTTTTCTTTTTGCCCTTCCTACCCCTAGTGCCAATTACGGTTTTCACTAGGGTTGGCCTCTGCATTCCATCATCACCAATCTTACTCTGAAAGTTGAATGAATATACTAAAATCACCGAGGTCTTAATAATAGGACGAAACAAAGGCTAGGTTCGGTTTATGAAAAAAAAGGTATTAAAGGCTCAAAATTTTCTAAGTGTGAAAATGGATCAACTGGACTTACAGTCATGGTGAGTTCAATCCCATTCCCCTTCTTTTGTATTTGGCATTTATTTGCCCCTATTTTTTCTTTTCTTCTTTTTTTTTTTTTTTTTTCAAAATTTTTCTTTTTGTCCCTATTGGCCTTGCCCTTATTGGCTTTGCCCCAGTATAAGGCTGTAAGTCCAGTTTAGGTTTAACAAAAAAGACGAACAGGCTCAAATTGGTTTGACTAAGGATTCAAACTTTGGGATATAAAGAACAATGGCCTCAGATCATTTCCTAGTAATATTCATTCATGGAAAATATCTCTTTACTGCATCAGAGTTGATTGGCTCAGGAAAATCCTTCCCATCCATTTCTGTTAAGATGAGAGCACCCCCTGATAGGACCTTCTTGACCACATAAGGTCCTTCCCAATTTGGTTTAAACTTTCCACGAGGATCTTCCAAAAAGGGTAAAATCTTCTTTAATACCAAATTTCCTTCTTGGAAAGTTCTGGGCTTCACCTTTTTATTGTAAGCCCTGGCCATCCTCTTACGATATAATTGGCCATGACTAAGTGCCTTCAAACGTTTTTCTTCTATTAAATTGAGTTGATCATGTCTTGATTGTATCCATTCAGCTTCTTCTAATTCTGCTTCCATTAGCACTCTTAGTGAAGGTATTTCCACTTCCACTGGTAAAACTGCTTCCATTCCATAGACTAAGGAGTATGGGGTTGCCCCTGTAGAAGTCCGAATTGAGGTTCTGTAAGCATGTAGAGCAAGTGGCAGCATTTCATGCCAATCTTTAAAACTCACCACCATCTTTTGAATAATCTTCTTTATATTCTTATTTGCTGCTTCCACTGCCCCATTCATCTTTGGTCTGTAAGGCGCCGACTTGTGGTGGGTAATCTGAAATTGTTCACACATCTTCCTCATGTCTTTGTTCTTAAGGTTTGAAGCATTGTCTGTTACTATGACACTTGGCAAACCATAGCGGCAAATGATGTTGTGCTTCAAAAACTTAAGAACATGGCTACTCGTAATGTTTGCATATGAAGCTGCTTCTACCCACTTGGTAAAATAATCGATTGCTACAAGTATAAACCTGTGTCCATTTGATGCCTTTGGAGAGATCATTCCAATGACATCTATACCCCACATAGAAAAGGGCCACGGAGATGTCATACTGTGCAATTCACTTGGGGGTGCATTCTTGTTATCTGCGTACACTTGGCATAAATGACACCTTTTAACGTGCATATAGCAATCATGCTCCATAGTTGACCAGTAATATCCCAATCGCAGAATCTTCTTGGCAAGCATATGCCCATTCATATGGGGTCCACACACTCCTCCATGTACCGTTTCAACTATCCTTTCTGACTCAGTCTTTGCAACACATCTAAGTAGTATATCATTGTGTGATCTTTTGTACAACTGACCACCACTTAGTAAGAACTGTCCTGCCAACCTCTGTATTGTTCTTTTTTCTGTAGAGGTGACATTTTCTGGTAAGCTCCGATCATTTAGGAAGTTCTTAATGTCTTGAAACCATGGTACTTCTTCTTCTGGGGTTTCTTCTAGAACAAGGCAGTAGGCTGGTTCATCCTTGACTTCAATTTCCAATGGTCTAATATCAACCCCTTCTGGCATACTGACCATTGAAGCCAATGTTGCCAGAGCATCTGCAAACTGGTTTTTGGCCCTTGGCATATAATTGAAGGAAATTCGAGTAAACTTGGTGCTTATTTCTTCCAAATACTGGTGATAGGGGATCAATTTGTGATCCTTGGTTTTCCATTCACCAGTTGTTTGGAAGATGATAAGACTCGAATCCCCATATACGTCAAGTTCCTCTACTTCATGGTCTAAGGCTGCTTGTAACCCAATTATGCATACTTCATACTCTGCTATATTGTTCGTGCATTGGAACCTTAACTTCACCGCGATCGGGATATGTGCCCCATCTGGCTTGATCAATACAGCCCCTATTCCATTTCCATTCATATTGGCGGCCCCATCAAAAAACATTTGCCATGAGCTTTCACCTTCTTCCTCTTCAGCAAACAGGATTGCCTCATCAGGGAAGTTGGTCTTTAAGGGTTGGTATTCTGGTAAAGGGTGTGCAGCCAAGTGATCTGCAATGGCTTGACCCTTAATGGCCTTTTGTGTGATATAGGTGAGGTCAAATTCAGAGAGCAACAACTGCCACTTTGCTGTTCTGCCAGTTAAAGCTGGTTTCTCAAATAGATACTTCAAAGGGTCCATGCGGGATATCAATAAGGTGGAATGACTAAGGAAATAGTGCCTTAGTCTCTGAGTTGCCCATACTAAAGCACAACAAGTCTTTTCCAAAGGGGAATACTTTGCTTCATATTCTGTAAATTTCTTACTCAGGTAGTAAATCGCCCTCTCCTTTCTGCCTGTATCGTCATGCTGTCCTAAGACACACCCCATTGATGTCTCCAAAACAGACAAGTATAGGATTAGTGGCCTTCCTGGAGTTGGTGGTACTAGCACAGGTGGGTTTAATAAGTATTCCTTTATTGTGTCAAAGGCTTCTTGGCACTCATCATTCCAGACTGTCGGGTTATTCTTTCTTAGAAGTTTCAAAATTGGTTCACAGATAGCGGTGAGCTGTGCTATGAACCGGCTTATGTACTGAATCCTCCCAAGAAAACCCCGAACTTCCCTCTCGGTTCTAGGTGATGGCATTTCAATGATGGCTTTAGCTTTAGCTGGGTCAATCTCAATTCCCCTTCTGCTTACTATAAAGCCCAACAATTTTCCTGATGTAGCCCCAAAGACACACTTAGCAGGGTTAAGCCTTAGACTGTATTTCCTAAGCCGGTCAAATACCTTCTTCAAGTTGATCAAGTGGTCTTCTTCTTCACATGATTTGGCTATCATATCATCCACATAAACCTCCATCTCCTTATGGATCATATCATGGAATAAGGCTGTCATGGCCCTCTGGTAGGTTGCCCCAGCGTTCTTAAGTCCAAATGGCATGACAGTGTAGTGGAAGGTACCCCAAGGGGTGATAAAGGCTGTCTTCTCTTGGTCTTCCTTAGCCATCTTAATCTGATTATACCCAGAAAACCCATCCATGAATGAGAATAGACTATGTACAGCGATGTTATCCACCAAGATGTTTATGTGTGGAAGTGGAAAATCATCCTTTGGACTTGCCTTATTCAAATCTCTATAATCTACGCACATTCTGACCTTTCCATCCTTCTTTGGTACTGGCACTATATTTGCAAGCCATTCGGGGTATGTGGACACTGCTAAGAATCCAGCTTGGAATTGCTTAACCACTTCATCTTTAACCTTCAATGTCCATTCAGGTTTTAACCTTCTCAGTTTCTGCTTAACTGGCTTAGAGTCTGGTAGAATGGGTAGCCTGTGTACCACCATATCTGTGTCTAACCCCGGCATATCCCGATACGACCATGCAAACACATCTTCATAATCAGCCAAAAATCGTATCATTTCATCCCGCTGTACCTCAGATAGACATACCCCAATCTTCACTATTTTTGGGTCATCCTCAGTCCCTAGGTTGATTGATATGGTCTCTTCGATATTGGGTTGGACCCCCTTTTCATGACGCTCTAATTGATATGTGATTTCTATTGGAACGTCGTTTTCTTCGTCCTCGGTCTCTTCTTCAACCCCCATTAGGTCAAAGTCGAGCTCAAGGTCGAAGTCATACTCATCCTGATCCAATTCCGTTTGCTTATATGGTTCATAAATGGTTTGGACCTTTTTGAAAACTTTATCTTTTCTAAAAAAAACTGAAAAATCTTTTTGTGTTATTTGAGAGCCTTCTACAAAATCTTTCCCTGAAGACGAAGGCTCATTAAAACCTTCAGGAAAAGGGCATTCCACTAATGGAGTTTTTTTTTGGAAGCCATGTCTGTTTGCCAAACAAACGCGGCTTCAAAAGTAAGGGGAGTTTCCTCCCAATTATTCAGAATGAAAGAATCTGGGGCAGGGATACAAGCCTGCTCCTCAAGTTCAGGATCTGCATCTGAGATCACCAGTACTGGGTGAGTTGCATTGCCTGCTTCTTCGGTAGGGCCAGTTCCAGATGGAACTTCTACTGCAGCCCAATCAATAAAAGGTAGCTCCTCTGCTACTTTTTCTTGGTTGCCTTCTGTCATGGCAAAGAATGCCCCTATGTCCTCAGAAAAATCCTGCTTTTGTTCTGTCTGTGACCCAGGCCCACCAGATGCCTGAGGAGGTGGAACACATGGTTGTATTGTGGAGGGTTTGGGTTTCTGGAATGGGTTGACATTGTAGTATGGGGGTTTGGCCTGATCCTCAGGAGGAGACAGCTGAATCATGTGAGACAGCTTAGGAAAAGTTTCCCTGATGTGCGGGAATTTCATAGCTTCTATCTGCCCCTGTCTTCTCCATTTCCTTGGCTTGGACCCCAATCCTGCTCTGTGAACCATCTTCTTAACCTGAACTGGTTCTATCCTTCCTTGTAGGTTAATCCCCAGACCTTTTCCAGGGTGAAAATGGTACTTTTCTAATACATTTTTGACCATTTTTTCAGCACAGGTCAATTTTCCTTCTTTTTGCTGATACCCCCCAGGTATATAATTCACAGCTTCAAATTGAAAAGAGTGAAACGCCATTTTATCTGCTGTCATTTCCGTGTTAATACAGGGTACATCAGGGGACCACATGGGGGGAACCAAGTTTTCGGCCAGGACGGTAATCACCTTTTGCCCTCTAATGTACTTGACTCTTTGGTGGAGAGTAGATGGTATAGCCCTAGCTGTATGAATCCACGGCCTTCCTAGGAGTAGGTTGAAAGCCGCAGGTATATCCATCACTTCAAATGTGATGTTGAAAATATACGGTCCAATTGTGACCGGCAGTTCAACCTCCCCTAGGGAGTGTGTTTTAGAGCTGTCAAATGCTCTTATAATTCTTCCATTTTGTTTTATTTTGTTTCGCTCCAGATTGAGCTTAACAAAGGTTACTAATGGGCAGACATTGAGGGCTGACCCATTATCAATCAAGACCCGGGCTATCATGCAGCCCTTACTGAGCACAGCAATGTGCAATGGATCCACATGATGGTATCCTGCTGGACTAATTTCCGTTTCAGAAAAGGTTATAACATTATGAGATAATATTTGCCCAACCATCCGGCCTAGTTGGTCTGGTTCAATGTTTTTAGGCACATGGGCCCCCTGGAGTATCCTTAACAAGGAGTCCCTATGTTTTTCTGAATTTAACAATAGGCCCAGTATTGAAATCTGGGCAAGGACTTTGTTCAATTGCTCGAGGACATTGAACTCACTTTTTTTTATTACCTTCATGAGGTCAGCAGCCTCACTGTTAGTTACCTGAGGGGCCTCTTCCCCTACTTTGGCCTTGCCTTTATTTCTTTCTTCTTCTTTATCCTTCTCTGTTTCTTTCTGTTTTTCTTCCACCCCTACACACTTTCCTGACCTCATCATAAGGTTTACCTCTTCCTTGCTTTCAACTGCAGGGCATGTAGTGGTAAATGCTTCACTGTAGTTCCATGGTACAGCCGATTAAATGTAGGAAGGCTTAGGGACATTCACCACCAATGGGGGAAGTTTGGACTTGGCGATGGAAGTCTGAGTAATAGGAACATTAACAACCAATGGAGGAAGTTGCTTTGGTTGGGGGTTTGCAGAAGTGACTAATGCACTAAGGGGGTCACAATTTATGACCAATGGTAGCTTAGACTGACTGGGCGGAGTAAAAGTGGATGGATGGCAATTAATGACCAAAGGTGGCTTGGTGATGTTCATCTGGGCCATGAGGGATGAGACCCGGTCTAAAGATGAGCTAATGTTCTTTGCAGCATTATCATTCCCCTTTGAAATCATATTTATTTCTTTGTCTTCATTTCTCCTGTCAAAATATACTTTGACCGTTGTCCCTATGGGAGCAATTAATTGAGATGGGTCAAAGGTTATTTTGTCAGAAGAGATGACTCCTATGACATTAGATGGGCCTGCCCCGTGATGCTGAGGCAGTGGGTTTTGTCCAATATCGGTTCTTGGAGGATTGGGAGCCCCTGTATTGAAAGACAGGGTATTCTGGTCTAGTAAATCCTGGATGGCATGTTTCAAAGGCCAGCACTTGTCTGTAGGGTGCCCAGGTGCACCCATATGGTAATCACAAGTGGTGGAGGGGTCAAAATTTCTCCCCTTAGATGCATTCGGATTAGGTTCTCTTAAGGTGATATACCCTCCTTGCAATAAAGTGGGCAGCAATTGAGAGGGAGTCATTGGAATAGGGGTGAAGACCCTATTTCTCCTTGCTGCAAAATAGGCGTCCTTTTCCTCTTTGGTAAAAACTATTTTTTGGTCTGAAGGTGCTGTTGGAACATTAACCCTCATAGGGGCCTGGGTAAGTGGAGATGGAGTAGGAAAATGAGCGGGTACGTTGATTTGTATGGGCTTGTTAGGGCCAGATGGTGGCTGTACCATGTTTACCTCACCCTCCTTCTTGTTCCCATTCTTTTTGGTCCCGCTTCCTTTCTTTAGGTTGGGGTCCTGCTGGCTAACCATGGCAGAGTGGTCAATTATCTTACCTGACCTTATTCCATCCTCAATTCGGTCAGCCACCTGAACCAAAGCTGCAAAATTAGTGGTGGTCTGACCCACCAAGTGACTGTAGAATGGTTGACCCAAAGTGCTTATGAAGGTAGAAATCATTTCCTGTTCTAGCATGGGTGGCCTGACCTGGGAGGCCGTCTCCCTCCACCTCTTGGCATATTGCCTTACAGTCTCTTCCCTTCCTTTGCTCATTCTCATGACGTCGTACCTATCTGGCATGATCTCTGAATTGAACCGGTATTGAGTTAGGAATGCATCAGCTAGGTCCTTCCATCTTTTGATCTTTCCATGGTCTAGAGTAGCAAACCATCTTAATGCGGTTCCAGTCAGGCTCCTTTGGAAAAGTTGGATTAGAACACCTTCATCCTGCCCAAACTGGCATAGGGCACCACAGTATAACTTTAGGTGGCTCATAGGGCACCCAGTGCCATCATACTTGTCCAAGTCTGGGCACTTAAACTTGGCCGGCAGGTTAACATTGGGGTATAAGCACAGGTCTTCAAAATTGGTGCCTCCAAAGTTGTTTACCCCTTTGACTTCCCTAAGTTCATCTTGGATCATTTCTAGCTTATGCATGAACTTTCTTTCGACCTCTTCCCTTATCTTTTCCTTTTCCTTAGCCTTGTTTGATTCAGCTGTCTCATCCCTGGTCAGTATAGGTTCAGGGGTGGGCTCATAGACGGGTTCAGGAGTTGGTTGCACTGGAGGTGGAACATTGACTTGGGGTGGAGGTGCAGGGTTGGATGTGGATGATTGGTTCTGGGCCTGCATTTGTTGGGCCTGCACTTGTTGGGCTTGTACTGACAGTATGTTCTCTAGCATTCGGGCTAGCCCTGCCACTTGTTCTTGGAGTAGAACGACATCTGGATGAGGAGCATCAACTTCATCTTCAATGGGATTCATGGCTCGAGCTCTTGATCTGGTTACAGGAGCTATGATTGCAAGTGTGTTAGTACCTGGATACAAGATAAAGGAAAAGATATCAATGCTCAATTAATCTCATTCACATGCCTATGTGCAAGCTGGGTGAACACGAGTTTGGATTTTTCTTTATTTGCTTCTTTTTTTTTATTTCTATTTTATTTCTTTTTATTTTCTTTTACTTTTTTTTTTTGAATTGAATTGTTGGAATATTCTAGGGCTTCCAACAGGTCCCACAAAAGAGAGAAAGATCTGAAATTCAAAGGCTTTCAGAGGCCCGGGGTTTTTTGAAAAAAGGTCTGAAATTCAAAGGGTTTCAGAAGCCCAGGGATATTTTTGGAAAAGGTCTGAAATTCAGAGGCTTTCATAGGCCCAAGGATTTTTGATAAAAGTCTGAAATTCAAAGGCTTTCAGAAGCCCAGGGTTTTTTTTTTTATAAAAGTCTGAAATTCAAAGGCTTTCAGAGGCCCAAAAGTTCTGAAATTCAAAGGCTTTCAGAGGCCCAAAAGAAAAAGGTCTGAAATTCAAAGGCTTTCAGAGGCCCAAAAGAAAAAGGTCTGAAATTCAAAGGCTTTCAGAGGCCCAAAAGTTCTGAAATTCAAAGGCTTTCAGAGGCCCAAAAGAAAAAGGTCTGAAATTCAAAGGCTTTCAGAGGCCCAAAAGAAAAAGGTCTGAAATTTAAAGGCTTTCAGAGGCCCAAAAATTCTGAAATTCAAAGGCTTTCAGAGGCCCAAAAGAAAAAGGTCTGAAATTCAAAGGCTTTCAGAGGCCCAAAAGTTCTGAAATTCAAAGGCTTTCAGAAGCCCAAAAGATCTGAAATTCAAAGGCTTTCAGAGGCCCGGAGTTTTTTGAGAAAAAGTCTGAAATTCAAAGGCTTTTAGAGGCCCAGGGTTTTTTGAGAAAAAGTCTGAAATTCAAAGGCTTTCAGAGGCCCAGGATTTTTTTTTGAGAAAAAGTCTGAAATTCAAAGGCTTTCAGAGGCCCAGGATTTTTTTGAAAAATCTGAAATTCAAAGGCTTTCAGAGGCCCAAGAGTTTTGAAAAAGTCTGAAATTCAAAGGCTTTCAGAAGCCCAAGGAACCTTTCTCTATTTTTTTTTTAATTATTTTGTTTGTTTGTTTTTTTTTGTTTTTTTTGTTTTTTTTTTGAAGCATTTTATTCAAACTTGTTTCCCTTTATCATTATTTAAAGGTTAAAAGAATATTTTAGTGGGAAAAACTTATTAAAGTTGAATATTCCGAGAAAACCGTATATACAGTACGGTCCAGCCCTGCCCGTATTCAAATTACGAGCAAGCCGTGACCGTATGGAAAACACGGGCGAGCCTAGCCCGTATAACTAATACGGGCAAGCCCAGCCCGTGTACTAAATGCGGTTTTACGGAACCCTGTTATGTTTTTCCAGTTTTTAGATGGTTTGATCACTTTCATTGTTCATCCAAACGTACGGTTCACCCATTGCAGAGCTTCTAAACTGTCCCAAAGTGGACCTTGGCCTTTTTGCTAAAACACATGCTTAGGAAGGCACATGCACCCTCCAAATTGACACCATACTCAAGAATTTGGTACCCTTTTGTTGCCTCTTGTATGAACATAGGGTAGGATTGATTCTAAACAGAGTTAGAAACTCTTCCTATGGGCTGCACCAATTTTAAAAACATGTATATTTTGGGACCAATTTTATCCCGAACCAATGGGCACCATGACACCCCATGACATGAAAATAATGCAAAACCATAGGATTACCTTGTTACCTTGTTTACCTTCAATATGGCATCCGCATTATGCCCTGGTTTGTAAGCCATGCACACGGCCTTCCCACAATCATACAACCCCATATTCCCACGTAATTGTGTAATTTAGCCAAAAACGTGTAACTCCACCTTCAAGCGTAGGGTTTTGGGTTTTGGCTTAATGGCAACTTAGCACTCAAGCCTAGTGATGACCAGAATCCCAGATCCACGTTATCATCACATCATTAGCTCAAAGTTCTAAGGTGAATGTTTTCACTTTCGCTTTCCGAAGTATCGACCTCGGTGCGCCAAGCTACACACATTCTTGTTCAACTTCCTATAGGTGATAGGTAGGCCGTGTAAAAAATAAAAGGTGCACAGTGCATTGTAAACATAGGTCGCATTCACAACGTCCCAAACCCTTGCCACTCTTTTCGCAGCCATGCATAAACAAACCAAGGCATAATAGGAAAGCATATTTAAAATAAACAAGTAAATAAAGCAATCCTATAGCACCCAAAACATGCTCATAAAAAAAAATCATCTATCATGCAAACATATGATCATGTTATACACCCAAAATCATCATGGAGATCATGCTGAAAATTAAAACATGCTATCCTAAAAATATAGCAAGAAATAAGCATGGTTCAGCAAAACGGACCTCCCCTACGCATGTTTGTAGAAACAATCCTATAAATCAAAATTATGCATGTTTCTACCCCCATGAATTCTTAAGCAATAATTCAGATTTAAAACATACTCAACATGCTTAAGAACACAAAATAGCAAGCAAATCAAAAAATCAAAAACATAAACAAACACCAAAAGGCTCAAATCTACAAATCCCCAGCAGAGTCGCCAGTTGTGAGACATGGGAAAAAATCGATCTAATGATTTCCTCAATCATCACACGGGATTAAATTAAACAAAGAGTCGCCACCATTCAATTTAGGTGTGAATGGACACCAAAATATCAAATAAGCACAAAAGGCAATTTTAGGGCAAAATATCCCTCCTAAAAAAAACAACCAGAGATGGGTAAGGGGATTAAGTTATGAACAGGGGAAGGTGTTAGGCACCCCTATTCATCCACACAAGGTGGTTGCCAGGTATTGTTCATGTTTAAAATAAAGGAAAAAGCTTGCTATAAAAATCACACAAAATCACAAATAAAAAAAAAACAAAAATATATGGTTTTTTCATATGAATAGTCTGATTGATCCAGAACTATCAAACATGATCATACCATTCCTAGGGTTTCATGATCAAAATAAAATTGAGATAAAATCAATTTAAAGTGAAAAATCCAAAAAATCTGGCTTCAAGTCAAAATTCTAGAAATCTAGAAAAATATGATTTTTATAAAATATTTCAAAATTGAACTTGAACAGTCCAGAACATAGATAAAGCCCAAATTTCACATTAAATCTGAAAATCAAAACCAAAAAAGACCCACGTTGATGAAAAACACCAAAAAGGGAGAATTGAGACCGTAGGGTCTTATCTCAATAATGAAAAACAATTTAAAAACCACATCATGAAACCCTAGAATTTACTTTCAGGCTTCTGGATTCAGATCTACCATATTGATCATGGTAAATCCAGGATTTTAGCCTAAAATCATAAAAATCACGAAAACAGTGCTATAGGTGCAAAAGTGTGGAAAATCCAAATTTTATCAAAAAGTAGGGATCTCATGCTATAAACATCATGGATTCATGTAATTCATTCAGATATATCATAAAAAGCATTGAAACATGATCAGGATATTCAAAACAGCCACATCTCACAAATTAGAGCACATGGGGGTCTACCTTACGGATCCACCTGTTCCCCTTTCCCCTAGTTCTCTCTTCACGTTTTACGGCTAGAGAGACCCTTGAGGTACTTGGAGACAAGTTTAGGAATACAAAAACAGATATGGCCTTATTCTACAGCAATAGAGATGATCCTATTACATCTAGAATTGAAGACAGAAAATAAAAAGGGATAGGGGACTTACCTGGATTGAGCAGGCAGAGCAGCAGGGATTCCTTTCCTTCTCTTGGAGCTTTTGATTCTTCAAAATTTCGTGGTCTTTAGCTAGAGGAATGAGCCTCTATTTATAGACACACCCAGGGGTATGGTTGGTCCAAAAAGATATAGCCTGATCCTCAGGATAGAGAGAAAGTTGGAGATAATGCCCATCCATAGCCAACCAAGGTGGCCTCAGCGAATAAAAGACATAATCCGCTCGTTTAAAGATATATTGGACTTCAAATAAAGCTCGGAAATCGAGAGGATGACAAAACTTGCACGTGTCTTTAATGCCCGTAAATACACTACGGTCCAAAGGGGACCGTATAGATACTACGGGCGCGCCTGCCCGTAGATATTTTGCGGGCAAGATCGGCCCGTGAAGCCAATACGGGCAAAGCCTGTTCATTCTATTTTTAGGCCTTTTTGACCTGTTTTAAGCTTTAATTACAAGTTTTTATTATTTTCTCATTTTGTAGTGCAATTTGGGGTGTCTACAGTCCCACCATGCCCGGTTACAAGTCCCACCATGACTGGTTACAAGTCTCACCATGCCCTGATTACAAGTCCCACAATGCTTGGTTACAAGTCCCACCATGCCTGGTTACAAGTCCCACCATGCCCCGTTACAAGTCCTACCATGCCCCGTTACAAGTCCCACCATGCCTGGTTATAAGTCCCACCATGCTTCGTTACAAGTCTCACCATGCCTGGTTACAAGTCCCACCATGCCCCGTTACAAGTCCTACCATGCTCCGTTACAAGTCTCACCATGCCTGGTTACAAGTCCCACCATGCCCCGTTACAAGTCCTACCATGCTCCGTTACAAGTCCCACCATGCCTGGTTACAAGTCCCACCATGCCCCGCTACAAGTCCCACTATGCCCCGTTACAAGTCCCACGTACCATGCCTGGTTACAAGTTCCTCCATGCCCCGTTACAAGTCCCACCATGCCTGGTTACAAGTACCACCATGCCCCGCTACAAGTCCCACTATACCCCGTTACAAGTCCCACGTACCATGCCTGGTTACAAGTTCCACCATACCTGGTTACAAGTTCCACCATGCCCCGTTATAAGTCCCACCATACCCGATTACAAATTCCACCATGGCCCGTTACAAATCCCACCATGCCCGGTCCTTAAATTTGTAAAGATTGCAAAAAAACACTAAGTGTGACGATTTCGGGACGATTTGCGCACGCTCGACCGTGAAGCCATGTTTGCACAAACTCAGAAACCCAAGAGTGACGCTTTCTATGTGATTTTGGCGCGCTTGAGCGTCAAGGCAAAAACTCAAAAAACAAAGAAAACCTAAGCATTTTTTGTTTGGTCTCTTGATTTTGGTTTGGAACCAACCGGTTGGTCCAGTTGTTTTGGGTTGGAAGACCGGTTGGTCTTTGTCGACCCGCGGTAAAAAACGAACGAAGGTCTCGTGATGTCACGAGAACTTCGTAATCCACGCGTCCATTTGCCATTCACGCCGTAAAAATGCCGGAGAGGCAGGCGCCGTAGAGGAAATCGGTCGGGAGAGAAGGGGTTTGGCGTAAAGGAGTAGAGAGTAGCAGGAAGCAGAAGAAGAGAAGAGAGAGGGCTGCAGAGAAGAAAGAGAAAAAAGAAGACAGTAGAGGGAAAAAAAAAAAAAAAAGAGAAAAAGAGGAGGAGCTAGGAAGAGATGGGGAGCGGCAGAGAAGGGGTTCTCTGCGCTAAGAAGAGAAGGGGAAAAAGGGATAATTAGAGAGACCGAGAGAGGGGGGAAGAACCGAAAACAAATAAAAATTCCGGGAAGGAGCTCGCTTCCGAATTCAGGCTCCAAGATCAGCTTATCAGGTACTTGCCTTGATCTCTTGTTTTAGATTTTTCATAGAATAGCATTCTAGCATTCATCTCTTATCATTTTATCTCATCCTGCTGCAACCCAAATGGGTATTTCGGTTTGGGAAATAGTCTTCTGTTCCTCTCTGAGGAACATAAACCCGCCGTGGGTGCTAGTATCTATGGTTGTAGGCCTTCTACAGAATGTTTAAGGGGTTGATTTTGCTCGGTATTCCGCCACTCACCCCTTACACGCCCAGAAGTGAATTGATCAAATGTCGCATCACCTATGTGCGCTTCGCTAATCCTCAGAACCCAATAACTCTGAAGAGATTAGAATTCTATATGATGTCTCATTTTTATTCTTTTTTCTCATTTCAGCTGATGCCAATATCATTAAGCAAATTCAGGATAGGCCTATGCAGAACAGACACTTATATCATCAGAGAGATTAAACTAGAGACCCAAACCCTGGAAAATTGATCCTTGGCTGCAAAGGTCTTTCTAACCACGTCTGGTTGTTGTCACAGCAATCAGTATAGCCATTTGCACATTTTATGGTGCTTTGTTGATCACTATTAACTGGAGTTAACAGAACTTGATATTGCTTTACCAGTTTGGATTTCTAAAACTGCTGTGATCACAATTTCATGCCACCATCATTAGAAGCAGCAGCACCAAGAGCTTTACCAATCTTACCACAAAAATTCCTTCAACACCTGTAATTTCTCTAGACAAGGTTGCAGGATTCATCTAATAAAATGCTTGTAGATAGTTTCAAAACACACCATAGATTCATCTCAATTTCATTCTGACTGTTTTGTAATAAGATGATTCCAAGGCATAGGTAGGGTTGAAAAAAACTTTCTTACTAAGTCCTTGAACCTGGTAATTACCATGGTTTTCTGCAGTGGTTGGGAGGTCATTCTATTTGGAACAAAGCCGTAGAAGCTGGATTGGAATTGTATAGTGTATAATAACGAAAGGGCAGATATAATTTACCTTTGTTACACTCTGCATCAACTGACTTTACTACTATTATTCATTAAAAATGAAAATAAGAAGAAGGAAAGACAAAAAATGTCAATGAACTCATTTCATTACATGTTAACCAAACTTCTATTTCGGATTAGGATTCATTTTGTGACATGTTAACCAAATGGAATCAGAAACCCTCAAAAATCATTTACTAAAATTACATTAAGGCTTCATTTGGCGTTCATTTTGGGAACTCATTCCATGGCTTGCAATGAGTTACAGGACTTAGAATCAGTTCCTATAACAAAACGGGTGTTTGGTCGCAATTTGGGAATGAGTTTTCCCTAAATGAATTTAAAAAAAATGCACTCAAAAGTGGTATCACTCCAGACCTGTTTTTGGATTTTGAAGAAGTGCGGTGGCAAACTTGTCATATTTAAAAACTCTGAAGGATAACTTGAAACTTGTTTTAAAGACTTCTTTACATGACGAGGATAGATTAGTCTTCTTTGAAAATCTCTTTTAATTTAGAACAATGGAAAACTTGGAATATGTATAAGCTCTACAAGAATGAAAAGCAACTTACGAAATGTCCAAACCCAGCTTGAGATATCTTGTGCAAACCCAAGCAGGGAGTCCCCTTATTGAGAATGAATGCCAAATGAGGTCCAAGGAATTGATTCCCAGAATTAATTCCTGATCCAGAATGAATGCCAAATGAAGCCTAATTCGTAATATTCTATGTATTTATTTCTGACTTTTAGCTCTTTCTTTGTTGATATTTAAGCATTTGCCTGATATTCTCAATAATTTGCGGCTTTTTGTCGTGAATTGCACTAGTAATATTATATAGAAATTTCATAAATATCCTCCGTTGCAATTGGCTTGGTAAGGTTGATGCCGCACTGTAGTTCAATTTGTCTGTCTGGTGACAACTTTGCAGTTCAAATTAATTGCAAGAAGCATTTTGAAGAGAGGTTTAAAAAGAAACTAAAAAGAATGCCACTTGGACACATTCTGAATTATGAAGTTGCCACTATGCAAATTAATCATTGCTAATCACAATCATGCCATGTAGACTAAAAAATTGCTACATAGTCATACCATAGATGATTTAGTGCCCTAGAAATGTTGGATTATGGTGTCTTAAACTCAGACCAGATTGGTTGGTAGAACTGGCCGAACGCGCAACCAAATATCTCAATGGTTCTGTTCGAGCCTCATCTCATTTTGATTATAAAGCTGCTGTGAAGTACACCAAGTTGTACAAGTCAGAATCAGTGAAACAGGTTCATATAATTGCCAGTTCCCTGTATATGCACTTTCTTCCCTTGTCTTTATTTTGTGGAAAATGGTTCTTAAGTTTGTATCAAACACATTGGCATCTGCAACAATGTTTAAGTATATTAATCAAAGGATAAAAATTTCAGATTAGAAAGCTTTAGTGCCAAGACTAGTGATTGGGGAAGAGCAGAATAAAATATAATGCGGAGAAGACCCGGAATTGGAGGTTTGCAGAATGCTGCAGCTGCTAGGGTATGTTTTGTTGATTTTCGTGATAGATATTTCATACCATGTTCCTGTATAATTTATTCTTTGATATTGATTTCTTTTCTCACGTCAGTCTCGTTCTATTCTGTAATTGGCTTTTCCATTTCTTGCAGGATCAGTATCGGTTACTTGGGGAAAATGTTGCCAAGATCAGAACCGATCTTATGAAGGAACAGCTTACTACATTTCGATCCCAACTGGAAGATTTTGCTCGCAAACACAAGGTTCAGTTTCATTTTTTATATTCCATCCTTTTCTGTGTTTTAATTTTGTGCATCAGATCATTGATTAACCCACAATTAACCAAAAATTATGCATCGATTAACCCTTGATTAATCAATAGTGTCTACCAATTAATGGACTACTGTCAATTGAATTCAGTGATTAATTGACAATCCCTCGATTAAAAAGCCTGAGAGTAGGCTTCTGTAGGTATTTCTGTTGACTAACTCTACTGATAATCGAGACTTTGTTGATTAACTCTGCCAGTTAATTGACACTCTGTCGATTATGAAACCCGAGAACAGGTTCTGCATGGTTTACCTATTCATTAATTGACACGCCTCTGTCAATTAATCGATAGTGCGAACCCAGAATTTCTACGAGGTTTTCTGTGATTTTTCTCAGATTTCCATATTAATTATTCATCAATATGCATACACCCCATTAATTTAGGACCCTAGATTCATCATTACAATCATTGAACTCATGAAATTTTCACCCAGTGCGATCATATCATTCTTCACACCACCTTAACGTTTTTCTCATAACATACATACACACACACACACACACACATACACACACATGAATAACTGGATATATTCTTACATTATTGCATGCCCAAACATTTATCTCCCAATCCAAAGTAAACACGTATCCGTGATCTCAAAACATCAAAACATTCACAACATGGATTCACCTATTAATAGTAACATACGGAAAAATATAGGAGCAAGTGTATGTATCTAGACTTTCAAAGTCTTTGGTCATAGATCTTTGGTTCTTTATATATGCAGCAAGAATTGAGTGGCGGGTGGATATGGAGATATGGAGAACATCTGTCATTAGTGGTAAAAGTGGTAGTGGAAATAGAGATCAGTATAGCAACCTCGTCAATGACTCCCTAAGGAATTGGTGCTATCCGGTTTATATGATGAACTTTCTTAATGCATTATTGATCGGTCACGGTTGCAGGCAGTATTGGTCAGACACTTTGTGTGGGGTAGCTACCTTTCAAGATGCTTTATCTATTTTATCTGGGGTGGCTTTAGTTTGTATGCTTTGCTTAGATGCAATATGGTATCTGGGTGGTATTGTGACTGTTTTTGAGGTATCAAATCATTGATTGGGAATTGATATGGAAGCACGCTATCTGGGTACCTTTAATATGCTATATCTGTGAATGATACCAGTTGGAGGTGGTGGATTTGGAGTTTCAACAGATCATTGTTGGTCCAATTTTTCTTCCCTACTCTATCTTTTGAAAGGTCAGTCCTGAACCTTGTAGATTGATATGGAAGATCCCATGTCCATCCAAGGTATGTTTCTGTGAGTGGATGTTTGCTTCAAATAAAATCTTTATGGTTAATATTCAAATATCTAGGAACTAGCATGGATTTAATTTTCATCAAGGTATCTTTCTTTAAATAAAATTTTTTTTTGAATAATATCCTTAATGCTTGATGTTAATATTATAATATCTAGGAAGTGGAATTGGTGGCGCCTTCTTTCATTCATCTTTTATAGATGTGATATGTGTCCAATTCCATGTTAGATTCAGGGTGGCTTGATTAGTGCCTGGAAATTTGAGCGATTATTGCTAGAGATCAGGAATATGTACTCGGTGATTCTCGTAGGTAGCCTATTTATTTTTTTTTTGTTGCTAGTATTTCCATGCGTGGTTTTAGATTTTCATTTTGAGGGAAATGTTTCACCGAGTACATGAGGCACTGCTAACTAATTTAGCAGTTACACTATCAAGGACAATTTTGAGGAATGTCACACTATGTAGAGCACTTTATTAAACAAGATGGGGCTTTTAAAGGAGTTGGATCCCTGTGTTACTACTTATGGGAGTGAAAACTGTCAAGCCTCTAATCTTAGGTTGTTTTTGTGCACTGAGTAGGTGCAAAGCGAGCCCATCAGAGAAATTGACTAGTAAGGGGTGCGCTATTCATCCTTGGCAACATCAACTTTTTCCCAAGAATACCAGTCGTGGCTAATATTTGGTGCTAACTTTATTTATGGAATCAATAATGCATATGCTATTACCTTATATTACTTGTTGTAATTGATTGATTCTTTGTACCTTATTCCCTTTGTCCTCTATGAACTTAAAAACATTTTGTGATTGACAAGAAAAGCAAGAACTCTTGAGATTCATATGTATGATTAGGAAGATGAAAGAGAAAAAGGGATTTTTGCTCCCCTTGTTTCAAAGAGGAAAATTCACTGTTTATGCTATTTAAGTAAGATTTTTGCTATATTTATTGATGCCTCTTTTTATAATTTTAGGAATCGACCAAAAGGAAAAGATAAGAAATGAACTTTTAGGATGCATCTAAGACAAAAAGTGGCATTCAGAAAATGAGTAGTCATTTATTTTTGCATAGTGATGGTTGCCTCATGGAAGATAGTATTTCAGGAGTTTTGGGATTTTACAATTGCAGATTCCACAAGGAGTTGTAGCACTTTGGCCAAGTTCACAGTTTGGACAAATCTATGGCTCTATGGCGGTTACTTTGGACACCCCCAATAATTGCAACTGTCAAATCAAATTTTGACGATTCTTATGGAGAACCTAGGAACTTTAGGCATTGGTGGCATGTTCTGAGATTATGGAGGTTAGGTTCTTCATGCCTTTTCCAGGCCACTTGGGAGAGTGATTCTATGCGGATAGAGCTGTTTGCTTTGGTGAAAAGCCTGAGGAATGCTATATGCTTTCAGTATGGTTTTCTACAGGTAGGGACATTCATTTATACAGCTCTATGCGGATAGAGCTGTTTGCTTTGCACAATCTTTGACTATTGGCTTGAATCTCATTTTTCCATGTGCCAAGATCAGTAAACGAGTTGGTTGATAGATTTGCCAGGTTAGGACTTAGGAGTGGAGTTGGCTGATCCTTTTCAGGGCATTTACACAGAGGATATGATCAGGATTGGCCATGTATTGTAGTTCTAATTATCTCTATTCTCTTACGCTTTTATTTGTTTTGCAGTTTCTATATTGGTGGCAGTTAATACACTATTATTTTTCTTGTTATTTCATATATTGCTTTTTTCCAATTTCTTGTTAAGCCATACTTGACTTTATTGTTTTGTATATGAAAGATACCCTGTAAAACATCCTTTGCAATTACATGAACAAATTTTATTATACATAATAATAATGTTACAGGTGTATTTATACGCACATGTATACAAATATTCATACATACACACACATCTTAATTGTGATAATTTGTTTTTCACTTGTCACAGAATGATATTCGCAAGAATCCTACATTCAGATCACAGTTCCATGAAATGTGTGCTAAAGTTGGAGTTGATCCACTTGCTTCAAATAAAGGTTTCTGGGCGGAGCTGCTAGGGATTGGGGACTTCTATTATGAACTTGGTAGGTACTGATTGTCTTGAGTCATGATGCATGTATCTCATCATTCTTTGGCTATTTCAGCACAGAACATGAAGCCTATTCATCGATGATTGCAAATATGTTTAGAGAAAGTAATGATAATATGGCTGCTTTTTGTCTATTGGATCTGCATTCCTTGTTGTGAGGCTCAAAGTCTAGTATTGCAGTTATTGTACTGGGTTTCCATTGGTCATTTGATATTAATGCTACTGTTTGGCTTATTCTATGAACTTTGATGTCTGCCTTATTTTAGATTGTTTATTTTAAGTTGGTCTACTCTTGCAAATAGTTGTAACCGAAGTACATGTTTTAGTTCGACAACCTGTATTTGTGTCCTTTTAAGTTTTAACTTAAGGAGTTACTCTACTGTAGGCACTTCTACTGCGTACCATATGGGAATTCATATAGTTTCCAAGTATGAGAATATTATATGGTTTAATCTTTATACTGGAGTTCTTTCTCTTAAGTCTAGGGTAGAGCCATCCGGAATATTGAATCATGAATTCTGATAAAGCTTGCGTATACTATAATTTCAACACTTCTGCTCATGTGCATAGTAGTTTTTGCTGCCAAGATAATGTGTTAAAGCTACTTCCTTTATGAAGTTAAATCATTGTTTTCATTTGAATTATTGAGAGTCACATAAGGGATTGATTCTCTTTATCTTGGCTGAACCCAATGAAAGCCTTTTTTTTTTTGGCTTCATTTTAGTTCTACATCTTTCTTGATATCTGGATTTTCTCATTCATCCTGCCATACAACTAAGGATCTTGTGGAAATTAATGTATTTTGATACTCAATTGCATTTTGACCATGTTCATTTTGATACTCAACTGGAATATCAGAAACAGCTGCTAGTTTCTGATATTCCATTTGCAATTTTCCTCATAGTTTTCAATTTATTATTTTTTAGTAGTTCCTCTTATTGATTGGAATAATTCCTGCCTTGCTTCAGGATGCATTTATGGCATCTTTTTCAAAATCTTGTCATGGCTTAAAAAATCAAATTTTGACTTGGCAGTATTGGATTTTGGATTCTCCATGCTAAAGTATGTGCTCATTTTTGGTTAGAAAACTCATTTGAGTTCTTCAGAGTCGAGGTTTATTCTTGACACAATAAATTTTACATGTAACTGTCTTTTAAGTATTTGTTTATTTTGCAAAGGTCTAGCAAAACTTAAGGAGATTAGCTGGTCTGAATGATTGAATGCATCAATTAAACATAGGAGCATTAAAGACCCTTCCAGTTGTCTTTCCAAGTGACTACTAAGTAAGTGATACATATAATTTGTTAGGATAAGAGATTTGTGAATTTATGAGGAGATATTTCTATCCTCTATGTAATTTAGTTCATATTTAGTGAAATTTATGTGTGTAAATTCTAAGATTAAATCACAATGATTCCTGTGTTAATGTTGAAACAAGGTTTGGTTTTGGGAGAGGAGTGGAGGAATGCTGAAAAGGATGTGAATAAAAACTTTAACTGATTGGATCAGAAGGATAAGATTTGCATTGCTGATTCTCAAGTAGTTTGTTTAAATAATAGTTTTACTCTGTACCTGTGGCAGTTCTACTGCCTTAAAAGGGATCTCTTTTACAAAAATCTGTATTGTCGAACATATTCCTTTGTAATTAAATTGTCCCTGACTAATCAATTCATGAACTTTTCTGCCAGCAAAAAACCATTTTCATAGTAATGAGAGTTTTATACACTATGTTCCGGTGATTACATCAAGTAAAGCTTATTGGAATCATTTATCTATAGATTGGGGTTTGATATTCTCATATAGCTCTTATCCTTTGCTGATTTGTCTAGGCAGGGGTTCAGATTGTTGACATTTGCTTGGCTACGAGACCCCATAATGGAGGCCTGATCAACCTGCAGGAACTCTGTAATTTGCTCTGTCAACGGCGAAAGACTGCTCGTGAAGCTGTATCTGAGGATGATTGCCTGCGTGCTATAAGTAAGCTAAAGGTAACACGATTAGTTTTGTCTGAGTGCTCCAAATAGGACACTTATGCTAATTCTTCAAACTGTTTAATTCTTCTTTTAAACAGTAAATCTTCCAGATTTAGTGCCTATAACCTTCATTCTTGTTTCTGTTCTGTGGAAAAAACAAGAGAAATTAAAGAATGGAGTAAAAAATAAAAGGGGCATGTTGTAGAGGTTGAATTTATCAGTGATTACCATTGCTACAAGCCTGTTGAGGTGCAAATTGCTCATGTGGTAGATGATTTGGCAAACTCAATCTATCCATGTGTACTTGCATATGGCACTCCATTGCATATTAAATTTCAACTCCAAAACTTTTGCCACATTATAAGAAGGTATTCCCTAATTATGACATTTTTCTTTAAGTTTCAGCTCCAAAACATTTTCCGCATCATTCCCTAATTATGACACTTTTGTGAAGCACTATAAAATGTTGAAATGCTAAAAAAACTTCTAATCCATTACATTATGACGAAATCTAATACAATTGTCCTAGTTGTCCCTATGTTTATACCCCATGGGGACTACCCTGAGGGTAGTAGTCAGGTGGAGAGTCTGGATTGATCACATTGGCAATTAACATGGCAGAAAGCCCGACATCTCACCAGGTATTGAAATCTGATTAGACTAAACAGAAATCCATTCTCTGAAAATGAGAAAGGTTAAATATAAAGGAATACTTGTCACAAAAGAAAGAGCTTTTGGATTTATTGGCAAAATTGAGGGATGCTTTACAAGGTTATTCAGTGTGTATGGAGGCTTACCTACCATGGTATCATGGCTTGTCGAGTGACAATAGTACTATTGGAGGCTTCATCCTTTGCTCCTGATAGCTAGAGCCTTGAGTAGTTGCCTGAATGTCACATCAGGTGGTGCCTTGGTGTAGCAATGAGCATGGATCTTTTTACAGAAATACAATCAGAAGAGATGTCTTAAGGGTAACCTTGAGCTATTGGGCTGTTTATGCCATGATCACTCATGTTTTATCTTCGTCTTTCCTTATTTATTTATATGATTGGTGTCACCATTTGGGATGACCTTATCTATATGCTTTTTTGTTCCAGCTTAATAAAGATCAGTTTATCATAAATAAAATAAAATAAAACGAAACATCAGTAGAGCATATGCTTTTTATAATCAGTTTAGTTTGAGTCATATATAGGAGATTCTTGGTAGGATGAACTGGATGATTGGTCCCATCATATAGTGCTCACGGCTCTACAATTCCTAGACATATACTGCCAGCCCAATGGATGGAATACTTTGCTTCTTCTCAGTTTGGATTTTGCAATTTATACTATACTTTTGTATGTGAAGAATCCATGATTTTGGGATTTGAAGTATACTTTAGTTTGTGTGAACCATCTTCCTACATTTGTGGAGAGCAGTTGACTTCTACCATTTCCACTTTATTGAAGGACTTTTTGAATTTATGTGTTTGCTGCATGGTTGTGTGATGATATATTGGTTATCTTCCAGGTGCTGGGTAGCGGTTTTGAGGTGATTTCTATTGGGAGGAAAAAACTTGTCCGGTCCGTTCCAACCGAATTGAACAAAGATCATAATGAAATATTAGAGCTGGCCCAGGTTTGTAATTTTTCTTCCTTTTTAGTTTTAAAAAACTGCTTTCAAAAGATTTTATTTGCTGCAACCAGATTAAAGAGAAATAGATCATTTTTTATATTTTGTATGGACATATTTGAGACTGTGAGAGTACATAAGGCAAGGAAATATTAACAAATTTTATGATGATTATAAATATAGTTTAAAAATGAAATGCTTTTGCCTACCTAGTAGGTAATGAACAGCTATAGGAAGAAACAAGTTATGTTTAACTTCTTACTTACAAATAAAATTTTGTTTGGTCAAAAAGTATGGTAGTAAAAAACTCGTGAAGAAATATATGTCATGATTCATCAATTATCATGCAGATATGAATAAAACAATAGCTCCATTATGAGCATGATAGAGGCATTTAACATATTCTATTAAATGTTCTCATTATGTATAAATGAATAATGTGAATAATCAACTTCAAGCCAAAAAAAAAAATGAAAGTATTCGACTTAATTATGTTTTTCTCAACTTAATCTAGTGTCCTTCGAATACAGAGAGAATCAAAAAAACTTTAAGATGGTTTTTGTAACCTTTGCCACTGGTATTGAAGCCTTTACCATCTGTTTTAAACCCTTAAAGCTTGATAAAAACAGTTCTACAGAATTTGCTTCTTTTGCCCATTGCTGAGTTCTGGAAGGGTCCAAACGAGTTCCTAATGGTACCAATTTATTTCAAAATGAATTTTAATCATTCTAAAAACATTCTTATCCTTTTTATTACTCTTTAAATGATCTCTAAACATTGAAATCATTTAGTTAAATCATGATAGAAGACTAGCATGAATTTAGGTCTATCCAAAGAAAATTCATAGAACTATTTTTTTTCTTGATTCTGAGCGTCTGTATCTCATGCATTAGTATATGGTTGTTATATCACTTGGCATATACACATTTTTACACCTAATATCTTAATTAAGTTATCCATTTACATATTGTTAAAGAAAAAGAAAAGAAAACTAATACAGTTCCCTTTTTTTTTTGCATAGATTTGCACTAGCTATTCAATTTGTGAGAAAACCTTAAATTCGATATTTAACATTAATTATGCTAGGTAGAATCTCCTAAATGCATAGTAAATTAAATGATCATCATATTATCCCTAATTTGTATCATGAATAGAAGTAACAAAATGGAATAAACTATGTTTACCATGTGTATCATATATATTAGTATTTGAACCCTAGAATCTCTAATGAAAATAATCCTAAGTTGTCTAATTAAGATAATCCTAAGTTCTCAAATAACTAATTTTATGCATACACACATATGCTACAATGAATATGATATTTGGGCGCACATCCTCTACAACAAGGATTGTACAACTACAAACGGGCTTGTGATTGGCTCATTATATTTTAAAAATAAATTTTTTTTAAGAAATAAATTAATTGAGTTTTTTTTTTCTGAATACAAGGGACCAATCAAAAGGCAGTTGTACATTGATAGATGATTTCAATTAATGATATTCCAACATTTGCATTCATAACAAAAAATGAAAGAGATGTTAAAAAATTTACATGTTGTCTGGGCTAACCCGAACCCAGCCTAAACTCAAATAATAATGTTTGAATTGTGTTTGGGTTTAATGAATTTGGGTTAGGGCATGCCAATGGCGAGTTTGGGCTAGTAAATCTTTGATTGGGCTGAGCCTGAACTCATCATAACCGGCACAACCAATGCTACTTACAACTCTAGAATGTGGAATCTATAAATTATAATACAGTAAACTTAAGGATCCCTGGACTTGAAAACATCTAGGATGACTTTATATGGGGACATGGCCTAAACTATTGAGACTAGACTGTAGTGAAGTGTGTGAATCCATGTTCATTAGGTTTGAGACCAAAGGTTAAAATAATAAAGAGAAATATCCTCTCTTGTTCCTTTTTTTTTGTGATCAGTAATAGAAATGATACTTATATATAATAAAGGATAGAGATGAAAACATGGCTAAAGGTACGCAGATTGTGTACCAGGTGCTAAACATCTGAGAATTAAACCTTAAGGCCCAGCAAACTAGCAAGATATTAGGCTGCCCTCCCCTCCCTCTAATCTAGGAATGATTCTCCTAGTAAGAATTCCTGAATGGATACATTCTCCATCAACTCTACAGATGATAGCCAGTAATACATCATGTGTAGAACTTTTTTTTCAAGGTTCTCTGCAATTATTTCTTGGTTCCTAAAGATCCTATGGTTTCTTTCTTGCCAAATTCCCCAAGATATGGCCACTGGAGTGATGTTCCAAAGCATCGAATTTCTGGATTTTCCTTTTCTCAACCCCCACGACTGAATAGCCTTGGCAAATTTCTCAGGTTGAACCCATGCGATTCCGAATCTTACAAGAATTCTGTCCCACATTTTCCTCGCTTCCCTGCAGTGAACCAAGAGATGATGCACTGTTTCTTCATCTTCTTTACACATTATGCATTGATTAGGGAGCTGCCACCCTCAACTTTTTAAGTGATTGACTGTATCTTATCCAACACACATTTTGACCAGATCAGGTGGTATTCCTGGAACGGAATTCCCGTCAAAGATGAGGCATCAAATGCTGCTTTGACTGTGAACAAACCAGATCTGCTGTTGATCCACACTCTAGTATCCTCCTCTTGCTCCATTCGAACACTATACAACTCCTGAAGTGATTCTTCAAAGCTGTTGACCTCCCAATCTAACAAGTTTCTTCTTAGAGATATGTTCCATGCATAACCTGCATTAGAAGCCGATCTTTAATCACTCACCAGAGCTCCCTTGTCTCTACAAATACCATAAATACTTGGATATTTATCCTTCAACCTTCCATTTCCACACAAGTCATCCCAAAACCTGATCCTGTCCCTATTGCCAACTGAGAACCTGCAATCTTTTTCAACTGAAGCTACCAGCTCAGGGCTCGTTTGGCGTTCATTTGGTAAACTGTGTTCGAACTCATTCTAATAGAATGAGAATGAGAAAAACTGGAGTAGAGAGAAACGCCTCTCAACCCGTTTTTAGAATTGAAGAATGATTTTTGGATTTTTTGCGGTGGCAAACTTGTAAAATGAGATAATTTTTAAATGTTGGCATAAGATGTAAATACATCAATCTATACTTCTTCTTCGTCAAACAGCAATCGGTTCCTCCTCAACCCTTCTTCAACGCAGACGCAAGATTCCTCTCCTCCTCTTCCTCATTGTGTGATGCCTTTAGTGTTATAGTGGCTGCAACGGTTTGAGCTCCACCTCAAGATGCATGACTCCGCTCCTTTTCCTCATTGTGGGAGAGGAAGAGGCGCGTTATTGGAGAATGAGAGAAAGAGGGAAACAAAAGAGGAGACAGCGAAGAGAGAGAGAGAGAGAGAGAGAGAGAGAGAGAGAGAGAGAGAGAGAGAGAGAGAGAGAGAGAGAGAGTATTGGGCGAGCTCCACAAAGCACTCGTTTATAAGAAAACCAGACTTGCAAGTTTGACGGCAATGCCAAATGGTCATTCCTTTTGGGTTCTCTAGATGGCGGAGAAAAATTATTAGGACGTTAATTTAGATGTTTTCACCAGTGGATTCAATGGTCGGATTAGGATAGCGGTAATTGGTTTGACTGGATATTTTCACAGGGATCTCAAATGCATCTAATTACCGAGAAAAGTCTCGAGTGGCCGAGGAATTTGAAGTCGAGCACGATCAGCAGAAGGAAAAAATAAAATAAAATAAATGATACCCTGCATCATATGGCATTTGTGCAATGTAGCTCAAATGTTTGATTTGGGATCTAACTGAGGAATCTTGTTTAGTTGAATTATTTCGTTTCATCCAGTTGGGGCCAAGTTCGTCATGTTTCAGGGAGATCAAATGGCCTTAAATGACTAAAACTTGGATCCACCAAGTGATCTATTGATTTCGGTTGTGGAAGTAAAGCTAGAACTTGTTTGAAGAGTAGGTGGAGGTCCAAGCTTTAGAATATTGAGCACTTGGAACATGGGTTGTAGCTACAGTGGATGAAGGCATCTGGTAGGGAATCCAAAGTAATAAAATATTGGCTCAATCATCTATTTGCATTATTAAGTTTTCTGCAAGTAGTCCTTACCACAAAGTGGTGAGGGTAAATTGGATAATTTGGAACCTTCCGGTATTCGAAATCCAAAAGACTCAAATCGAACCATTTGGCCATTTGGATAATTTGGAAACATTTGGATAAATTGAATGGGGAAGTTTGTGGGAGAATTTTGAGTTGTTACCATAAGATTTGGGATGTGCAGAGGTGGTTAAATTTTTGAGTGTAAAGGATACAGATTTTTAAGTGTTATTCTCACTATTGGAATCCCCATTCACGGGTCATGGAACCTGCAACTTTGATGGCTAGTCTTAGCAAATGGTGATGGAAGGCCTCCAAATTGGTAGTTGTTGGTAGTGTTATCTTGCTGGTAGTAAATTCGACAAGCACCTTTATTGAAGAAAACCAAGCTAGAAATGATACAGCAGCTCTTATGGCAGATCTTACTCTTAAGATAAAGGTCCTTCAAGAAAATTGCAGCTCTTATGACAGTTCTTTTGGTATTGTCGCTGGAGTGAGCAGGATGGTGCAATTCTAGTGCCCAAATATATTGTCAACATCAAATTATAAAGTTAACCTATGTTGCGTCACTGTTTCTTATTAAGGAAAATTACCATACACCCTGTCTTTTAAAACATTATTCTAAAATACACTACTTTCACAACCAATTGCCAAGTTTACGCTGGTTTTATAAACAAATGACAAAATGCCCCATTGCATATGTCAGGAAACAAAAAATGCCCTTTTTGCCCCCGGTTTACAACTCACAAACCCAATTTTTATACTTCACGGTGGTTCATACAAAAATAACCTACCAACGAACCAGTTTTAGGTTAAACCGGTATCCTTTTAAAAACCCAACTCTTTTTCCTCGTGAGTTATTTTTCAATGAGCTGAGTAGGACCTTATAGTCTCTGAGACAAGAGGAGTGCAATGAAAACAATGGTGAATCCTTTGACTCCATTTTCAAGCAAATGCCGCAAGAGGTGATAGTGTGAAGAACTGCCAGTGGTGGACATCTCTCACTTGGTTGTGAGAAGTGAGAGATTCTGATTTCCCTGTTCGTCATGTCAATTGTTTGGTTCTAAGGGTAATCTCTACTTCCCCCATTAGAGAATTCCCATGATCAACCATTGATTTGAACATTTTAAAACAGATTCTGAAAAACATTTTTGCTCCAAACCCAAAATCCCTCCTCCTTATACTGATATTTTCCTGTAGGTGGTCCTTCCGTTCCGTCCGGTATGAACCGCAGTTCCTGATTCAACATTAGAGGAAGAATATGGGTTCTTTCAAGAGTTCGAAAATAGGGTTTTGTCATCTTTCAGAGATGAAATCATCATGAGTCCTTTAGATTCGTGTTGATTTCATAGGGTTTTGCGTGTTTCGGTGATTTAGAACTCCCAATCTCTACCACTATTAACTATTTGACCGGGAGGGTTTTGTGTTTTTAGCCTTATTTTTCTGAAATTTTATGTCTGCTACCACGATCCACGGCAAGTCAGCAACGGAAACTAACAGATCAACCGATCAATTTGGCTGATGATAAAATCAGCCTTTTGGGTTAATGGGGTTTAAAGCTTCGCGAGAGGAACAGAAACCCTAAAAAATCCAAGCTTTCCAAGTTGATGAATGAAAATGAGGAAAGGGAAAGGTCAGAAATTAGTTTACAACTCACAAGCTTTCCAACGAAAAACCAATTTTCACTATTTGCTCAATTCTATCGCTTATCGATTTTGCTGTCATTGATTTATCTAAAACCGGTTTGTTGGTAGGTTATTTTTGTATGAACCACCTTAAAGTATAAAAACTGGGTTTGTGAGCTGTTAATCGGGGGCAAAAAGGACATATTTTGTCTCCTAACATATGCAGTAGGGCATTCCGTCATTTTGTTTATAAAACCAGTGTAAACTTGGCAATTGTTCATGAAAAAGGCAAAAAAATGAGGAAAAAGAAAATTTTAGGAAACTCATTTCATTATTTGTTAACCAAACAACTATTTGGATTAGAATTCATTTCTTTATGGCTATGTTTGGATAGCCGGATTAAGTTGGAAAGTTGATTGGGAAAGTTTTTTCCGGAAATTGAAAGTTAACTTTCCTGAAAGGTGTTTGGATGCATCCGGAAAATATATGAAAACTGGTGGAAAATCCTATTGTGTTTTACATTTTCCTATTTTAACCTTTAATTTTGTCCATATAAAATTGAAAACAAAAATACAGTAAACACTAACTCTTTTTATGAATAAACTTAACCTTTTTAATATATATAATATATTAGTAATCTCATATATATCGTTTTTTTATAAGGGACACTCAACCTAATCCCCTAATTTTTTACTTAAAATTTTTTTAATAGGAAACAAGCAACAACCCAACCCAACCCCTATTTATTTTACTTAATTTTTTTTAATAAAGTACATGCAACACTTCACCCCCTTTTTTTACTTTTATTTATTTATTTTAAATGAAGAACACACAACACCCCAATCCTTATTATTTTTTTATTTTTTACTTAAATATAAAACACCAAAGAAAGAGGGTTTTAAAAAAAAGGGGGGGCAAATAGGTAAGAACACAAGTCATATTTGGTTTTCCTGCAAAATCCGACCGTTTTGGTCGGAAAATAAAACCAAGCAAAAAGGCCGTTGAAAGGGGTTTGACTGATTTCATTTTCTGTGGGACCCACACTTTCCGGCTATCCAAACGCACACATTTTGCCAGAAAGTTCATTTTCTTGCAAAATCCGGACTATTCCGGCTATCCAAACGCAGCCTATGTGTGCGTTTGGATAGCCGGAAAGTGTGGGTCCCACAGAAAATGAAATCAGTCAAACCCCTTTCAACGGCCTTTTTGCTTGGTTTTATTTTCCGACCAAAACGGTCGGATTTTGCAGGAAAACCAAATATGACTTGTGTTCTTACCTATTTGCCCCCCCTTTTTTTTAAAACCCTCTTTCTTTGGTGTTTTATATTTAAGTAAAAAATAAAAAAATAATAAGGATTGGGGTGTTGTGTGTTCTTCATTTAAAATAAATAAATAAAAGTAAAAAAAGGGGGTGAAGTGTTGCATGTACTTTATTAAAAAAAATTAAGTAAAATAAATAGGGGTTGGGTTGGGTTGTTGCTTGTTTCCTATTAAAAAAATTTTAAGTAAAAAATTAGGGGATTAGGTTGAGTGTCCCTTATAAAAAAACGATATATATGAGATTACTAATATATTATATATATTAAAAAGGTTAAGTTTATTCATAAAAAGAGTTAGTGTTTACTGTATTTTTGTTTTCAATTTTATATGGACAAAATTAAAGGGTAAAATAGGAAAATGTAAAACACAATAGGATTTTCCACCAGTTTTCATATATTTTCCGGATGCATCCAAACACCTAAATTGAAAGTTAACTTTCAATTTCCGGAATATTACTTTCTGGCATATTACTTTCCCAATCAACTTTCCAACTTAATCCGGCTATCCAAACATAGCCAAACGGAATTAGAAATCCAACAAAATTAATTCGCAAAATGAGTTCCAGGAACTCATTCTCGGAATGAATTCTGAATCTGGAATGAATGTCAAACAAGGCCTTAGCTATTGGCTTCCATAGACTTAGCCCATATGAGGATTTTGGTTGACTCAGAAAACAATTCCCAACTACATCTCCATACTTTACCTGGACTACTTTCCTCCATAAGTTGTCTCTTTCAATACCAAACCTCCAAACCCATTTTTGGAGCAAGGCTTTGTTAAAAATCTTTAGAGGCCTAATCCCAAGACAACCTTTCTTCATCCTACAAATAGATTTCCAATTCACCAACTGAAATCTAAAATCTCCACCAGGTCCTTCCCATAAAAATCTCCTCTGGATCTGTTCCAATCTCTTAACAATAGAGATTGGGATACTCAAAATGGACATGAAGAAGGTAGGTAAACCTGCTAGCACACTTGATATCAAGGTTAGCTTGCCACCTTTAGAAAGAATGCAACTCTTCTAAGAGGATAGCCTTTTCTCCATTCTTTTTACAATCGGATTCCAAACTAAAGATTTCTTGAAACCTGCTCCAATAGGAATTCCAAGGTAAGTTGTTGGGAGCTTACTCTACAGCTCATAAAGAAGCTTAAGTTAGAAATATTCGCTACTTCTCCAATCCCTATCATCTCGCTCTTTCCGAAGTTGACCTTCAGGCTCGAGCACGTTAGAAAGCAAAGAAGAATGCCCTTTAACCACCTTAGTTGCTGAAAGGAGGGTTTACAAAATGATAGAATATCGTCAGCAAACAATAGGTGATTTATAGAGACATTATACCCAAAACTTACTCCCTCAAGGCATCCGATTTGAGAGGGTCTAGTCATCATTCTACTGAAAGATTCCACGACAAGAGTGAAAAGAAGGGGTGAGAGCGGGTCCCCTTGCCGAAGACCTTTTTGGGTGCTAAAAAAACCCGCTGTAGATCCATTCACCATCATTGATATTCGGACTGTTGAGATGCAAAATCCCACCCATCTTCTCCATTTCTCACCAAACCCCATTCTCCTTCGTATGTATAGCAAGAACTCCCAATTGAAATTTATCATAAGCCTTTTGTAGGTCAAGTTTGCACATTATAGTCTCTCTCTTTTCCCTAATACATAAGTCAATGCATTCGCTAGCTACTAGGATTCCGTCTTGGTGCTGCCTCCCTCCAACAAATGCACCTTGGGCTTGAGAAATCAATGGATTAAGAACCGCCTTCAGACTATTAGCAAGGAGCTTTGCTATTATCTTTTATACACTGCTAATAAGACTTATAGGCCTAAAATCTTGCAATTTAATAGACCCCTCCTTAGGGATTAGAACAATGAATGATGCATTTATACTATTTTCAAAACACCCTTGCTTGTAGAACTCTTCAATGGTTGCCATAAGATCTTCCTTGATGCATTTTTACTCTTGTTCTTAGCAGGCATTTGGTGGGAATTATGGATTTTGGCCAGAATCAGATTTTAGAATGTAGGTAAAACGTTTGGCTCAAATTATCACAGTGATTAAAGAATCTGATATATATTCTACCCTATAATAAAAAATCTACTTTGGAGTTGGATTTTGGGATTCTTACTTTTGGGCACCTTATATTAGCATCTGAAATTCGAGATTCTTGGTTTCTAGATAATAAATTAATATCATGGGATATAAAAATTTATGATATTATTGTTATATTTTAAAAAATAAAATAATAAATAAGCAAATATATATAAATACTATATAATATATAAATATATATAATATTATTTTCTATATAAAAACTACAAAATAATCTCAATAACTGGGTTCAACCAAATGAGATTCTAGATTCTAATTGCATAATTAAATTCCAAAATCCAAGGTATCCAAATTGCATTCTGCATTCTGAAATTTAGCAATGAGTTTCTGGATTTTTAAAATCCAGATTATAATACAGAATCCCCATCAAACGCCCTAGAATAGGCGTATTCTAAACTTTGAGGACAAAATTTCTATGTGGTGGTAGACTGTAATGGCCTAATTCAAATACTTTGATCTTTAACGCTTGTTAATAAATTGACTATTCAAAAGTCTGATAAAAATTAAACCCTGATTGGTGTAAGTGTATTTCATATTTTGCATGAGCTCGCACCACTTAGAAATCTTTTAACTTTGGCATTACATGAAGACTGCAGGTCAAAATTAAACCTAGTTGAGAAACCCTATTAGCTTTGAGGACTAGGGTTGCAAATAAGCTCCAAACAATCCGAGAAGATCCATCAATGACTACAAGCCCTAAATTGACGTCAAAAAAGATGAATAAAAAAGATGGGAGGACAAGAGGAAGAGGTCAGAGAAGAAAACCTTGAACTTTCGAAAAGATTTCACTCATATAGGAGGATTTCCTTCTCTTTATGTTTTTTATGTAAGAAACTTTTTATTTTAATTAGAGATTTTACAGTTAATTAATAATTTATACAATGTGAATAATTTACCTAATTTATTCTTATTTATTACTTCTCTTCATGATACAAATTAGGCATAGTAGGATGATTATTTTATTTAGTACGTATGTAGGAGATTCTGCCTAGTATGATTAATACTAAATACAGAATCTGGGGTTTCCTCATAAAGATTTAATGATAGCATTCCATATAATTGCTTTGATAGTTTAATGGTAAAGAAATGAATAGTTAGCACAAATTTAAGCAGAAATCAGAAAAGGAAGGAAACATAATAGTTTTCTCTGCTTTCTCTTTAGAAGTCAGAAAATGGACATTTTAAAGGTTAATTGCGTTAAATTTTGGGTGTAAAAATTTGAGGCTAATTGATATAATGAACGTATATTAATGCAAAGGTTGGGTTTCTTAGAATCAAGAAAATGATAGTTCTATGAATTTTGTGTATATAGACTTAAATTTATACTACTTAGCATCTACTACTAGATCTCGTCTTCATTTGATGACCTTCTTCCAGAGATACTCTCATGATTCAAAAGGGATGCTTTGTTGTTGCATGGATGTTTCCAAGCCAACAGAATCACTGTTAGTTGCTAGAGAGTTCCAAGACGTGATTATGAGTTTTATCAAGCGTGCATTATGAATTTCACCTATATGATGAAGTGATATTCTTTTCCATGTCCTGTAAGCATATTAGAGAGCTTTTTAGCTGAAATGGGAATCTATATATGATTTTATGGAACCATTCTAAACTCACAAGTTAATTAAATTCTTTCTTGCATATCAGGCTCATGGCTTTGTGACTGTGGAAGAAGTAGAGAGGCGACTCTCCTGGTCTTCTGGTCGTGCTATCGATACCCTTGAAACTTTGTTGGATGTAAGTGTGTGTTCATGTTTTTCCCATCTGTTCGGGAAGTGGGGGAGTCTTCCCTTTTTTTTTTTCCTCACTGTTCTGCTGTTGGCATTCTCATACCGCCTGTTGGATGACGCAGGAAGGTCTTGCAATGATTGATGATGGCCACAAAGATGGCAAACGACGTTACTGGTTCCCTTGTGTATCTTCTCTTTCAGCTTCTGTGGTTTCTGAGGCTCTAAAGTTCTGATTATTCAAATCAGCCTTTCTTATTTATGAGGTAACTATGACCTACTCAACCGTTCCTTGGAAAAGCAAATGATTCCACTGATTTGATGGAAAAACTGGTGTCACCATGCAACCTTGAGCTTGTATCTATAACATTGTCATTGTCATTTGATGTTAGGGATAAAATTATTTATAAACGCAGACAATGGTGCAAGATTCGCAGAACAGACGATACACGTTCATGTTTGATGTAATCTATATGCAGTCAAAAATGTCAAAATAATGCCACATGTTTTTAGTCTAAGGCTGTGATGGTTGGTTGAATCTAATTGAGAACTGAAATTAATTTTTGGAAACGACTTTTTGTCCATCAAAGTAATTTTTTTTATTATAAAAGAACCTCATTTTTAATCAAATTCTTGCAATCTTATCAAAGTATAGAGGAATGGAGAAAAAGAAAAGTTCAGTATTTTTTTTCCCTTAATTTTCAAACAATTGCAAATAACAAGCCAAATTATAGTTTTATGATCCATTTATATTTTTGTATGTAGAAAATAGATATTGGAATTTTAAAAAAAAGAATGAAATATTTATGCTATATTATGTACACTTGAAAATAAGAAATAATAGAAACTTAACTTGTTCGGACGAAATATCCGAAATTCTCATTCCAAAAGGGATTGAAATTTTACACTTTTTCGAAAATAAAGTGCACCTGATTTTTTAAGTTAAAAATTCTTTGTTAAGTTAAAATGCTTTAAAGAAAATCAAAATTTTAAAATTTTCGATTTTTTCTCTATACATCAAATCATTTCTTTTCATGAAATTTAAAATTATGGCCACTATACATTTCAACTGGAGTTAGACTTTGGGCTACCTTTTTAAAGAAAAGTTTATGTAAAGGTATGTGGGGCCATTTTTCATTTAAGATTATTAAGAAATTTACACTTACGTTCCCAGAAATATTCATACTTATGTATGTTTAAAGTTTTGCTGTACTTATGCTTCAATAAATTAAGCAAAATAACTACCATAAAAGTTGTAAAATAAATTAGTAATTTGACAAAACTAATTTAAGATACGCATAAAAACACTAAACTAGTTTTACACATGCAATGATTTTTAAAACCGTTCGGCTTTAATATCGCGTTTCCGATTACTCATCCGCTTTGTATCACATCATCGACGCTGATGTTGAACTCCCCTTCAGTGGGACTTTTAACTTGTCTCCGTGCGGACCCTTCAGACATTACTGATGGATTTCTGTTGGTTGCGGTGGCTTCGGCCATTGGTCTGACCCTCTTATGTAGCTCTCTGTTTTAGGTTTGGTTGGGAACTCGAATGCTATATTTTTCTGTATCTTTTTTTATGGTGTTTGTTTATCTTCTCAACTTTTTGCCTTTGTCCTCTGATGGGGTAAGTTTTATTTTGATTAATGAAAGAGCATAGGCCGGCTTTTTATCGAAAAAACCGTTCGGCTCAGCCCGACCCTAATAATTTCCGGCTTTTAAAACTGGGCCAAGTAATCTCATGGGCCTCAAAATTCGAATCCAAGCTTGATTTAAATAGGGCACCGTTTATTGTGCCCATCGGGCCGGGCCTAGAATTTCCACCCCTAAATTGCCTATAAATCGTATTTCGAAAAAGGACCTTCTTCTAACTTTTGAGTAACAAGTTACAACTCTTTGTTTGTTTGAATAAAATTTTTTTTTTTCTATTACCTAATATGAAAGAAACACTTCGTACTGGGTTTAGAGACCAAGGGAACCTGTGCTGTTAAAACTCGCTTCAATTGCGAATACAGTTTTCTTCTACTCGAAAGCTTCTCTTACCCGATTATGGACGACGAAGATGAAGTTCCGCCGGTCGCTGTTCAAATCGAGGGAATCTCTGAACAGCAAGCGTCCGAAGATTCCGAAAATAGATCAAAAGCTGGCGATAATGCTGTCGGCGTTACCGTCATCACTGGTTATCTCGGTGCCGGAAAATCGACTGTAAGTAGGTAAACTTGTTGTGTTCATTGTTTATTCCCTTTTTATCTTTTATTTATTTTTTAATATTTGTGTAAATGAGATTGAATCATTAGTTATTGTGAGAATCTTGGACGTAATTGAGTAAATTTCTGCCCAGGTTTGTGTCTGTAGATTGGATTAGTGTATAAGTTGTTGTTGCCTAATTAGAAGCGAAAGGAGAATTGCAACTGATTAGATGAGAATTTACAGTCAATGGTTCAATCCAAATGAGAAAAATGTCAAGAAATAGTTTTATTTTCATAGGATTCACTATATGTACTTATGGTTTTAGATTTCTATTTGGAGGAAATTTTACACCTTCCAATTATGAAAAATTTCAGTTCTTCGAAAAAATTTCTGGTAAAAAATCATGGAAAAAATAATATATGATAAAAAAAAGAGTAAGATCATGGATATATTAATGTCATATTAATTTGAGAGTGATGCTTTTCAAAAAGGAATTTTGGAGGAAGTTTTGATAATTTAGAGTAAATCTAAAACCATGGATGTAATGAAAATCATTATGAATACTTCCACTGGTAATTCGGGAATCTGGATAGCTGTAAAGTGTGCCATATGCTTCATATTTCATTGCTGTTGCCATTTCCAAAGGTGTTGTGATACGATTCTGAGTCGTCGTATGGATTGCGGCCAAGAAGACTATGTTCTACTATCTTCTTGTTACGTGGAATGGTTGTTTTAGATAATAGAACAATTTAGAGAATAGAGAAGAGTGAAGAACCAAGGTAGAAGTGAGAATAGAAAAAGAAATAAGAGATCAAAAAAGGTGGCTCTTCTTTCAAGAGGGACAGCCAATAAATCTGCAAATTGCATTAAGATAAGCCAATTACCAGCAACTATCTTCTCCTTTTCACTTATCCAAATAGGGATTTATATGCAAAAGATTAACTCCCATGTTTACCACTCCTACCACGGCCTAAACTCCCCATTAACACAATAAAAAAAGACTAATAACAACTCCCAACAATAAGGAACTCTATAACAAACTAATAATTCCCCACTATTATAACCTTTTCCTTAAGGTTAGGACATTGTTCCTTCATAGTTTCTATAATTGCAAGAATTTAATCATGTTCATTGCTATCTTCCATCCAACAACCTCCTTCAATTAGAAACAGCATTTTAGTTTTACATGGATGGCTGTTATGAAATCTCTCATCACAGTTATAACAAAGTCAACGTTCTTGTCTTTCCTTAGCTTCAGAAGTCGTGATTATTGTGATAGGAGGCAATCCGGTGTTTGGTTAGTACTTCTTGATCGTTGAAGATGATGATAAGCAGCCACATACTCTTCCTGTAAGCGTGCTAGCCCTATAGCTGCTGTCAAATATCTATGATACATCTGCACACGTCTTTATTTTAATTTGGACAGATAAAGTAGCTAATTAGAAGAGAAAAAAATAAAATAAAAAATTCAGGTAGGTCCTCTGTGCGATTAGCCAACTTCACAAATTTTGATCGGTCTTATAGCAGAAGTTTACTTAAAGTTTTACAAGCGCTCCAGCACGATCCTTAAACTCTATGGGAACAAAACATGCATAGAGTGTTGCTATAATGTCTGTCCTCGATGGTGTACCTTGTGATTTCTCCAGCCAATAATACCATTGCAAAACTTCTCCTTCAAGATGGAACGATGATATTTTAATTTTCTGTTCTGGTTCAATTCGATGGTAGGAACCGTAGGATAAAAACTGTTATGCTCTATAATATATGCTAAGTATATTATAGATCCATCATCACCACCTTCAAATCTTGGGATGTCAAGTTCTATGGTTTGAATATGAATGGGCCAAAAAGTCCCTGAAGATTCATTTGCACCTTCTCTACCATTTTTGTTGTAAGAATGCTCAAAATGAGAATGGGTTAGAATATTATCATACTTAACATTTAATTCAGCCATCTGTTGAAGCTCATACTTCAACATATCTTGTTGTTCAGCCGTAATAGATTTCATCATCTCCAACTCAGCTTCATGGGCTGTAATACTTGGATCTCCCATGGCCACAGTTGACTTTGATGCCAAATGATATTGATTGTGGCCTAGAACATGATGAGTTCTTTATTTCAACTTCTCAAGCAATGCCTCCTCCAGTGACTCACGGCAGAATTGGATGAGAAGATAAAAGAAGATAGAGAAGAGTAGAACAGATAATATGGAGATAACTGTAAAACTCTATTGATCTGTAGATAAAGAGATGACACTAATGGAGGAAATTCGAGAGTCCTCCTCTCTCCCAATTCAGTTCATACCAATTACATGCCTCTCCCCTATTTCTGTTTGCTCGTCACTCATTTTCTCTAACCAAGCTGTTCACATCACACAAGTCATCATCACCTACTGCTATACTAACTAATTTGTAACTAACTCAGAGCCACCTCAGCTTCACTTGGTTATTCTCCAACTCAGCATCACTTCATCTTCATGTGAGTCCTTTCTTGGGCCATGGAATGTGTTCTTTCAACGCTTGATGTGTTTGCATTTCCTCTCCTTTTGTACGTGAAGCGCACTGGAGGTTTGCTGTCCCCTGGTAACACATCAGAACACCACATTCTGATATCTTTTTTTATGAGGAATGGTTGTTACAGATAACAGAATAATTTAGAGAAGATGGAAGAATGAAGAATCAAGGTAGAAGCAAGAATTAAAAAGGAAATAACAGATGGAGAAAGGTGGCTATGCTTTCAGGAGGGACAACCAAGCCCTCCTATGATTAACCTTGTCTTGCAGGAATTTTATCACGTTCATTACCATCTTCCATTGAACCTCCTTCAGTTAGAAACAATATATTAGTTTTACATAGATGACCAATATAAATCTCTAATCACAATTACAACAAAGCCCGCGTTCTCATCTTTCTTTAGCTTCAGAAGTCGTGATTATTTTGAGAGGAGGTAAACCAGTCTCGGTATCATTTTCTTTATTGTGATTAGCAAGTGTTGGATGAATACTTCATGACTGTTGAAAATGATAATAAGTAGCCACCTCCTCTTTCTGCAGGCGTGTTAGCTTAATAGCTAGAGTGAAACATCTGCATATCCATTCTTATTTCATTGAGACCTCAAATAAAGCAGTTAACTAAAAAAAGTTCAGGTAGGCCCTTTGTGCCATTAACCAACTTCTCATATTGTAATTGGTAGTCCCTTACAATAGAGGTTTGCTTATGTTTTACAAATGCTCCAGCATAATCTTCAAACTTTGTGGGTCTGAAACTTGCATATAGTGTTGCTATAAAGTCCATCCTTGATGGTGTACCTTGTGATTTCTCCAGCCAACAGTATCATTGTAAAGCTTTTCTTTCAAGATAGAAGGATGCTATATTCATTTTCTACTTTGGTTCAATTCGATATTAAGATAAAAACTGTTATGCTCTATAATATATGCTAAATATATAATAGATGTATCCACTTGGATCACCACCTTACAAATATTGGGAACCATGATTGTTAGTTTGGCATTTGCAAAAGACCCTGCATTTTAAGATTCAGCATTTGCACCTTCTCTACCATTATTTGTTGTAAGAACGCTTAAAATGAGAACGGATTAGAAGATTTTCATACTTAACTTTTAATTCAGCCATCTGTTGAATCACATCCTTCAACATATCTCGTTGTTTAGCAGTGATAGATTTCAACATCTCCAACTCAGCTGCATGGCATGTAATATGACGATCTCCCATAGCCCCAGTTGGCTTTGTTCCCAAATGATATAAGTCATGGCCTAGAAGACCATGTTCTACCATCTTCTTATTACAAGGAATGGTTATTGTAGATAATAGAACAATTTAGAGAAGAGGGACAAGTGATGAATCAAGATAGAAGGTAGAATAGAAAAAGAAATAACACATGAAGAAAAGTGGCTCTACTTTCAGGAGGGATACCCAAGACCTCTGCAAATTTCAACTATGATAAGCCAATTATCAAAAACTCCTTTCTCATTTTCACTTATGCAAATAGAGTTTTATATTCAAAAGATTAACTCCCACGTTTACCACTCCTACCACACTCTATGCACCTCAATAACACAATAACTAAACACTAACAACAAGTTAACAACACCTAGCAATGAGGATCTCTATAACAAACTCCTAAAAAGACTCCAACTGTACATGCATGTATCAGGTTGTTTATTTAATTTGATCAGATATAGTTATAATTTTAAGGTTCTGTGAATTTCTTCACTGGTTATTTGGGAATCAAGATTGCTTTAAGAAGTGCCACATGCTTAGCATTTAGCTGCTGTTGCTTTTCCATAAAATGCGGGTTGTAATTTTCTGTATGTTATTTCTGTGTTTATAGTTGATAACGAGCACAATCTTCAAAATGTGAAACAGGAACTTCATGTTCAATTTCAAAGCACTATATTAGTTGATGTCTCATGTGCTTTATGGAGGGACAAACGGACATCCTGGCTTCCTTTTGTAGCCATGTACCTCTGTTTTAGAAGATTAACCTGTATAACACTTCTTTATTGTTGTAGACAATGGTAGGTTTTCAGTTTGTCTGAATTTGATTTCTCTATTTGTTTGTGTAATTTTCTTTTCTTTAGTCAAGTAGGAGAGAAAAACCGATAGATGAATAAGTTGCATCAGTTTTAGAAAATTATAATGTGATGGATGTAGAACTGTGGATTCTACTTTTGACTTGTATTCATACAAGACATTAATTAAATTTCAATTGTATTTTGAAACCTCAGCTAGTTAATTTTGTGTTGAACTCCCAACATGGAAAGAGGATTGCAGTTATTTTGAATGAGTTTGGTGAGGAGATTGGAGTTGAACGTGCAATGATAAATGAGGGAGAAGGTGGTGCACTTGTTGAAGAATGGGTAGAACTGGCTAATGGATGCATTTGTTGCACTGTCAAGCATAGTCTGGTTCAAGCACTGGAGCAACTCGTACAAAGAAAGGAGAGGTGACGTTCTTCTCAACGTCAGCTTTCTCCTTATGCAAGTTAATATACTGTCATTTTATTGTTCTTCTGATTATTACAACTTTAAATCATCCCTTTAAAAATGTCACTCTATTTTGACTCACCATCCCACCACTGCCAAATTAATAAATGATGAGGGACAAAGATACGAAGATTACCTATCTTTCCGTCATTTTAAAATTGCATACTTCTCCAATTCATTTATCATGTTTGAAAAGTTCATGTAATGGAACTTTAGATAGTTTTTCAATTTTACATATGCAAAATTTTAAGGTAAGGTTGCTCTATTGCGGCCTAAAGGTCTCAGGTTCAAGTCACAGGAAACAGCCTCCTCGCTTGTGGGGGTAAGGCTGTGTACATCATACCCTCCCCAAACCCCATGCAGTGCCGGGAGTCTCATGCACTGGGCTAGCACTTTTACATATTCAAATTTGTTAGATCGTTTACCTTGTTACTTTCTCCCTAACAAATGTTATATATTGTGGTATATGAATTTACATATTCAAATTTATCAGATCATTTACCCTGTCACTTTTTCCTGTAACAAATGTTATAGTTTGTGGTGAACCATTGAATTGAAGTTTTATAATTTTACATATCAAAATTTTTCAGATAATGTTTCAGTCACTTTGTCCTGTAACAAATGTTATAGTTTGTGTTAAACTCTTTTGATGTGAATAGACTTGATCACATCTTGCTAGAGACCACAGGATTGGCGAACCCTGCTCCTCTTGCATCTGTTCTTTGGTTGGATGATCAACTGGAAGCAGATGTTAAGTTAGATTCTATTATCACGGTGAGTTTCATTTTACATAGTTGTTTATAATGTGTTTACCATGATATTTTAATCTTATTATGATTTTGATTTCTTTTGTATATTTTTTGTAATCAATTTTATTGTAAATGACATGGGTCTTGAATACCGTAAGGCATCATGCTGATTCACAACATGAATTTCCTCATTTATCATTCCATTTCTGTTTCTTCATCTGACAATTATAGTTGTGATCTTTTGTGGATTTCATTTTAATCACTAACTGCGACTGAAAATGAGACCTATATGGAAAATTATTTGTGCCAATTTAAAGTATTAACTGTGAGCCTTCTTGTTTTATCCATGCTGCTTTTCTGAATCTGGGTTTGCTATGTTTGAATTTATACTGCACACATGTTGCTGCTATAAGCCTCTTCTTTATTGATTTTTTCACCATGTATTTCTAGCTATTTTCCTCAATATTCTACGTAATGTGAATGCCAAATAGGTTGTGGATGCCAAAAACCTGAGGTTCCAGCTCAATGCACATCGTGATTCATCATCATTTTCTGAAGCATTTCTTCAAATAGCTTTTGCAGTAAGTGTCATGTGGTTGCTGAAAGACACTGTATGATGTTATTTAAATAACTGACTCTGATACTTTTTAATGCATCTGTTAGTTTATTATCTATTTAATGTCCATGATTTACTCTGTAATCTTTTGGGTGGTCTTATTGTGCATCGAAGTTGGATGGTGTTGGTACTACCGATGCTCATGAGATTTGTTGTCTATTGTAGGATGTTGTAATTCTTAACAAGGTTGATTTAGTTTCTCAAGAGGATTCAGGAGGTAATCTCGAGGAACTGGAAGAGGAGATACATAATATTAATTCCCTTGCTAATATAATTCGATCTGTTCGCTGTCAAGTTGATTTGTCTAAGATATTGGACTGTCAAGCCTATGATGCTACGGTTAGTTTTAGATAGTCAATTTTCAGCAACAGGTACATCTTCTGTCTCATTTGAAAATTTTCTTTGATTAATAGGACTTTGCTTCTTTTCAGCATGTTGCTCACTTGGAAGCACTATTGAAAGAAACGCAATCTGCATCTACAGTTAACATCCATGAAAGTAGCATGAGAACCTTGTGTATTTGTGAGCAGGGGCAGGTTGATCTTGATAAGGTATACTTTTCCTTAAAATGGTCTTAAAAGGTCTTAGTGCATTAACAAATGTTCCTTGATTCACATCTTTGCTAGAGTTATGTTTTAATTCGTTTGGATGTGTATATATATTGATATGGTCTTAAAAGGTCTTGTTGCACTAACAAATGTTCCTTGTTTCACATCTCTGCTAGAATTATGTTTTAATTCGTATGGATGTGTATAGATATACTGCCGTATGGTGTTGGATGTACAATTATTATCTTAAATCTACTCAACCAATATTGATTTGTTATTGAAATTATGTACTTCTAGTTATATTGAAACCAATTTCTGAAAATATTTTGCTGGATCTCTCCCTTTTATTCTTGAGATTGGCCTACTTAATGCCTGTCAGGTATATATATCCTTGAAATATGCTTATTATGATGGACAAATTTTCTTGTTGGAATTCTTGAATGTTATTAAAATGGCTTATGGGGCTTTTCAGTTTCTGCGCAACATCAATATAGGGAAGCTAACTTCAAGGATTGCATAGCTGTTCCTTGTTTGACACTTATTTTCTTTTTCAGGAATGTCTGCTGCACTAAATTTTTCTGTATTGTAAATTCCCTTTTTTTTGTTATTTATTGAAGCTTATTTTTTTAATTTACTTTTCAGGTATATTAGTTGCTAACTGTAAAGTAACTGTCCAGATTGTGTTTCTATTTTCATTTCCCTTTCAGGTTCGTTTTTGGCTTGAGGAGATTCTTTGGGAGAAGAAATATGGAATGGATGTCTATCGTTGCAAAGGTGTTTTAAGTATTCAAAGCATGGATCAAATTCATACAATACAAGTAAGGTTTGATAATAGATGTTATTTGATTATTTTCATTGGAAAACTTATGCATTAGTCGAAAGTATGGGAAATTATTTGTTATGTCGTTGGCTTTGTTCATAACATAATGGTTCTGCTTTTAGTGCTTTACTCTACCAGATCCTTGTTTATTATTTATTTCATATGGGAGATTGGCAATTGAGATACTGATACTATTGGTCTATGCTTCCCGTTGTGCGGTTGTTATTGATAAGTATGTATTTCTTTCAACACATGTTCTGAACAGTTGTTATTGGCCATACATCTGAAAGGCTTATAGATAAGTCCACTCCTAATGTTTTTGGGCTATCTAGAAGAATTTCAAGTTCTCAATTTAGTTTTTGATACTCTTAGTTGAATTTGATTGAGTTCTATTATGAGTCATCAACTCATCAAAAAACAAAAAATCCCAAGGAAAATATTCATTTATTTCCACTGAGAGGAGAGCGAACTCAGTGAAGAAAGCAAAATCTTTCTGAAATAAAAACAATTATTTTAATAATCCGAATACCTGAAAGGAAATAATGTTGTTCTTAATTTAGAAATATCTAAAAGAATCTTGTAAAATTTCCAAGTGACATGCAGACATAGGGTTTTCAGATTTTGAAGTGGATAAGAAAAAGAAGAGGGAAATAATGTTGTTTGCTTTTTTTCTCTTCTAGAATTGTTAACTTTCACATCCACAATGAATATTGGTCATTTTTCCTGAAAGGTTTAGAAGGAAGAAAAGACAGAAACACATTAATTTTGTTTAGAGTTTCGCAACTAAAACATCTTCCATAAGAATTGGATAGATCCTGTCTGATCCTGGCCATATGGGACGATCTTGTTCAACCCTGTCCATGCTGCACTGGACTGCCTTGTAAGTTCAGTGACAGATATGATCCCCTGTATTTTTACTTTAAAGTTTCATAAATTTGTGCTTCTATCCCAATATCAACCCACTGAACACATTTCTCTCATGCATTGTGAAAACCATTTTTTTTTTTTTTTTGACTTGTTTCACTTCTCATGTCAGTTATTTCTTTTCACAGTTTGTTTTGTTTTCAAGAATCTTATGTATGAGCTACTTATTGAGTGGATTAAATTTTCTGTATAAAATTATGTTTTGAACGTTCTACAGGCTGTGAAGGAGATATATGAGATAGTTCCAGCCCGAAGATGGCAGCAGGGAGAGAAACGGATGAACAAGATTGTGTTTATAGGAAAGTATTGAATAAATTTTTATTTTGTTTTTAGTATCTGCCTTTAGAGAAGCATGTGGACGTCATTTATGATTTTCCTTTCAAATGTGTGCAGGTCGAAATTTGGATGAGGATATTCTCAAAGATTCTTTCAGAAGCAGCGCAATGTCAACTTGATAAATTTGTTGTCCTTGAAAGACTTGCATGAAATGTTGTAAGTCCCTTTTTTTTTTGGATAAAATGAAAATGAATGAAATGTTTTAAGTCAATGATATTTAAAGATTATCTATCCATTATGATTAAACGTATTTCTGGTAGGAACAGAACTTAAGTATATCTCATTTATAAAGAAATATCTGAACTGCTTTACATAGGTGCCCTATCAAGTTTTCTTCAAGGATTATTAAAAAATTTCTTCCCTAGGATTTAGTCCATAAAAACTCAAGGAACCCTTTTTTCTTCCTCCAACTGTATCCCCATATTTCCTCTGAGCAGAGCAGTTCACCTGTTAGTTGAACATCATGTTGAATGCAATTTGTTCGAACTGTAAACATGTTTTCCCTAACCAACTTGCTCCCTTCCATCTTTTCACACGCTTCAAAACACCCAGATATCTCTCTCACTGAGTTCCATTTCCCTGAATTCGACCTCTTTTTACCATTTTTAGTTGCCACCATGAAACTCCAACATCCCTTCCAGATACTCCTACATATGTCTGAAACTGGGTCTCTCTCATTTGTGTCATCACAGACTTCTTCTTGGGCGGGACACAACCCACGTTTCGTGCATTTGGTGTTCCACGACTCGTCGTCACCGGCATGGGCGTGTTATCGTTGCAAAGGAGTTTAACTTGCAACAATGTTGTGTCTTGCCAACATATGTAGGTCTCATTTAATAAATAAATGATTAAATGAGTAACATAACAATTATAAGTCAAATATGTTATACTATAGATCACATTTGATCTATATTTCTCGTAAAATCTCCATCACTTAATCTCAAATATCAAAATCTAAATGTTATACATAAGGTCTCGATCACTAATCTAAATCTAGTGGACTTACAAGACTCAAATTTTTTATGCAACTTGCTTCTTTAGCACACCTTAGGCCAACCCAGCATAGCTGTTTATATATTGTGATTTGCTTTCATTGCATCAACAAAGCTTTCATTCTTTCATTGTTATTATCATTGTATTAGTGCTGCACAAGCTGTTAAAAAGACAAAATACAATATATGCTAAACATGTCCATACCAAGTAAGCATTTTCAATTTACTGCAAGATTTTATTTGGGATCTCAAATTAGTTCCAAAGCTTGTCCAGTGTTAGAATGATCAATCCATCAAAACTCATAATCCGTCATTGGATTAGGTATTCCAAATCTAATTATAGAGTCCGGAAATAAATGTCCTTTTTAGTATTAGAAATAAATTTTATGACTGGGCAAATTATTTAACATGTATAACATGATTTTTAGCATATTGATTCAATGTAATGGCATGTACCCCAAGATTAGTGGTGCCCACACTCTGTAAGACCATTAAGTTTTTCCTTGAACGCTGTGGAGTTGCAAAGTAAATGCCCGGACAGGGAATATTTCTTTTTCCATTCGGTTGACGACCTGTTCCTTCAATTCAGTGCAACTTGTTCAAGCTACGAATGCTCAAACTTCCAATCCTTCCATGGCATTGATTAGAGTGACTGGTGGAACAGTATTCCAACGTTACTCTTGGCTTTGACCTAGCAATCCACAATTAATGTACTTCCTCGAAAGCCTAGTATTCTTTTTTTTTTTCATTTAAAAGATACAAAAAACTATATTACATATAATGAGAAGAGGCCCCTTGGAATTTGTGCCAATCTTAATGTGCCCCTTTCCTAAAGAAAACCCTTACAAATCATTGTTAAGATTTTTTTTAATCAAAGATATCATATAATAGTCAAAATTGCCTAATTTCTTTAAAACTTGAGCGCTTGTACAACTGTTCTCCTCCCTTATTTTTCCACATACTTGTAGTATTGCACGTGCAATTTGCTAGTATAAATAAAGCCAAGAACTTTTTTCCGCTGATATTTTATACCCAAAACACCCTCATTTTTTTTTTCTCAAATTGACTCATAAACTCGTTTGTTAACGTCAGGTGTATGACTTACTAATTACGTAATATTCATATTACCAAAAAAAAAAAACTACGTAATATTCATGCTCAATCGTCTTTCTTTTTTCTAATTTGCTATGTGCGTAGCATGTGCACTCCCCTAATTTGATATAAAATTAAAAATAAGGAAAGTTAAGTACAAAAACATGCAAAGGTTGTAATTTTCTGCTTGTCCACGGCCAGTTTCATCTAGATTAATATTGATCCCATTAACATGTATTCAAACCCAATCTTAGGAAGAAGAAAATGCTATGTGCTGACGCATTTTAAAATCCAACTTGTGTCCAATTAATACAACTCGGTCCGTTCTTGCATTAATTCTATATGATATACCTTCTCTGGTTGCCGCTGTCTAACCCACCATGGGCTGCATCTAGATCTTGTAAATATTTTAATGTCAAAGCCAATGCTTCCAGTTTTAATTATTATCCAAAAATAAATAAAGAAAGAAGTAATTGGGAGAGGGAAAAAAATGCTTTTGATTTAGAACATGCGATCTGCTAACCAATCATGAAATTTGCCATTAAAAAATAGAATCTAACGTCTTTAGTTAATATTATTATTTTGAAATCAGAAAGAATGAATGTGCACATCTTGCAAAATTTATAGTAAAATAAACTGAAATAAAAAAAAAAGTTTAAATGAGGGCATTGACAAAGTTATTACAAATACAATTATTTAGCACAAAAATGTTGGAAAGAGTATGCCGCCTTTGATTGCAACGATAGTTTGATTAAGATGTTGCCACATGAAGCATCTAATGTTGCCGAGCTTTTACTTTTGAAAAAAGTAAAAAGTTTTCTTCCTTTTAGAGGTTTGACTATTCAAATAATAACTCAGAAAGTACCAACCGATAAATTTACCCTTTTTATTTACATTCAAAAGTTTAAAAAAAACAAAGAACTTTAGTTATGTCTTGAACACTTAAAAGGTTAATCTAGGTATTTAACTTTAGATAATCAGAATAAAAAGAGCAAAATTATTAATATATGTTTTCTCTCTTACCACCTCATCAATAAAATTTTTGAAGGGGTAGACTATTACAACTAGCAAACCTCAAGGTGATAGTATGATATTTCAAAAAACTAGAGGGAATAAATTGTAAATATCACTAAAGAAAAAAATAGCTATTCTTGGAAAAATATATAAAATTTTAAGTGGTGCTTTAGCAGAATGCTAATTCAAATTCAAAAATAAAATAATGATGAAAAACAAAACAAAAAAAAAACAATTCTAGAAAAGAAGGGACGGTCAATTCTTAAATGAAGGGACAAAAATTCGAGATTACAGGTGGGTATTGCAACCTTAAATGAAGGGACGGTCAATTCTTAAATCTTAAATGTCTAAGTTTGACCATTTTGTTTTAAGTGGCATTTTCAACACCCATGCAGGTTTTTCAATTTTTACAAAAAGAGGTCACCATTATTTATTTCCTTCCTTTTGTTTGTGGTGGCCGGTTGTTGTGATTTGATGACTTTCCATAGCAGTCTACATACGTTACTTTTTTTGGGTATATTAATTAAATAAAAATCCTTATATGCATGCATGTATGTTACGAATTTTTGGCTTTTTAATTTCATATATATAATTATAAAATAGGGACTGTCTCTTATAATGCCGACCAAATTAGTTACACTATTTTCATATTTCAATGCCGACCAATTAAATTTATACTTATTTTTTGTAAAATAAGGACATAAAAAGTTTGTTCATTGCAGCCAGATGGAAGTCTTTGACGTATTGTGCCCACCATGAACCGATACAACTTAAGTTTCAGACAAAATAATAATAAAAACCAAAGTAGGGTTGTGGACTAGCACCCCACTTTTGCAAAATTTATTTGAAAGTCTAGTAAGGGAGTGTTGGGGTGACTCTGGATTGTAGTGTATTTTTTAAAACTTATTTGGGGAAAACTCATTCCTAAATGAAAACAAACACCCATTTAACCATTCAAATTCATCCTAATTCCTTTCAAGCCTTTGGAATGAGTTTCCAAAAATAAATGCCAAAAAATGCCTTAACAATCAAGGTGGACGTTTGTATGAATCAAGAGTTCTTTTTTTTTTTTGAAGGTAAGTAATTGCATGCCAAAAAGAGTGTAAATATGTGCACCATAGCCAGAGGCTAACAAAAAGAAGACCTTATACATGCACTAGGCATGCGACAGTAAGCCATACAAGAGCTCCAAAAAGAAGCAGTGACATTACAATTACCATACAAGTGTAACCTGTAGCTTCAAAAAAGAAAACCTTCCTATGCACTTACAGTGAGAAAATCACATGAATAAAGGTTGTATGGAATCAAGAGTTAACTTTAAAATTTTCTACATTTTTTCCTTCCTTTCACGTATTGTATCCAGGTTATTCTTGGGCTTTCTTTGTCTTAACCTCTATTATATTCTCTTACTTTTTTTGCACGGTTGCCTCTTTAATTAAGTCTTTGCATTGTAAGCCAAACTATCTTTACTTAGCCTCCTTAATTTATTTATCCACTTAATCCTATAATCCAGTTGCCTCTATATAATTATATATCAATTATCATATGCGCGAAAGTGTAAGTAATAATAAACCATGTTATAGAAATACTTATTGATCTGTAAAACAAGCTTATAATCAAACTCATATTCTGAAGTTTTCCACAGAAACATCAAACAAAGCCCACGGATATAATTGATTAATAAAGTATTCACCTACAATAAAATAGCACATAATTTCAATTTTTCTCTCAAATAATTAATAAAACTACACTTTCCCTGATATTTAATTCCTTTGAATCTCTAATATATATATTATATTTCCTTGTTTCTTAGTAACTGTCGTGATTTGGTGGCCTGCTGCATGAATTAGCTTATGAACTTTTTTGTTTAAATATAAAACCTTCTTATGAATATTAGCAAAAACATGGGTAGGTAGGTTTATAAGGGGGGTCTTTGTTTTGATGTCTTTGTTTTGATTCTTAAATATATCGCTTAGTATGAAGACAAAAATGCTATTGTAATACCAAGTACTGCATGCATGCTTGTGCTATTCTGTCTCCTCTCCTGCTCTTACTTGGAAATCCCGTGCTAAGTGGATGATTTTTGAAACATTCAGAGATATCTCCCACACTACCAATTTTTTTAATATTGGAATAGAAGCAGCCTGCAGGATTTGAAAATCTAGATGGTGGTGATGATATTTTTAGTGTAATTCGGCTATACTCTAAGAAATATTATCAATCAATGGGAACTTACGGATGCCAATCTTTATTCATCATGTTGGAAATAAAGGTTAGTAGGGGTGGAATGAAATCTTCTGCATTGTTTACTTGAATTGGTCGCTAATGTGATCATGAGATGCTGTTATGTAGAGAATCTCACGGCCAGTGTTTGTTTATGTGGGCTCCACTTGAAACATTTACAATAATAAAAAAACACTAACCACCCTATATGATAGCACCTGACGTCATATCAAAGACCAAATTCAAGCAAGCATAGCAAACGATATCATCCCGGCAGGGGAGCTACATATAGGTTAATTAGTTTGCGGATGTAGATAGGTGCCCACCCTAAAATTACAAAAACCTATTGTATTTACATGTAAATATATACTTAATTTGCTCCACTATAATATTTAGTTTGCCCAATGGATGGTAATTAATAATGAGTAGGGGATGTTAATATGAGTATGCATGGGATCAACAAATTCTAATTTGATACGAAGAGAGCAAGGCCGGCTTTGTTAATTGCCTCCTTATCTGACCAAAGTATTCTTACCATCATCATCATAAGCCAATTAATTCCCATCAAAGTATTTTCTTTTTATTTTTATATTATGCTACGTAGAAGAATAAAACTATATTCAAAAGGATACATAAGTTACGTACAAAATCAAGCTCTAAATTAGATTTCCCACTTCCAAAAACAAGAATAATTGTCAAAAAGGGCCACAATGTCCTCTTGGATTTAGACGATGCTTTCGCAAAGGTAAACGGCCACGTCACAAGGAATGAAATCGATCGTCCGTGTAATTTTGAGTTTCCATAGAAGCGTTAATTGCCCAATGTGAATTATTACTTCTTTATATAAAACTATTTAAATAGTTATTCCTCCTGGTTCAATTTTACTTACCTAAAAAAGAATGGGAAAAAAAAAACACTCCTCAGGAAAAAAAATCCTAAGCACTTAACGCTTCTGCGATTAGTCGACCAACACCCCACCCCCCCCCCCCCCCCCCCCCCCCCCCCCCTCGGGGCTTAGGGCTGTAAACGGTACGGATCTGCTAAGATCCGAATGCGATCTGATAAGAAAATCCGATATCCGAATTTGAACCGATTATCTAATAGATCTTCAATATCTAATACCGAATTCGATCTGAATTCGAATCTGACCGATTATTCGATATCCGAATCTGATTACATTATATATGGAAAAACAATTAAGATATTATAAACCTCAAGTTAGTGGATTAAATAAGATGTATTAATTCAAATTTGTCTTATATTTTAACCTTAAATCAATAAATATTAGATGAAACCTTCATTCCTTCTATACTAATATATAAAAAGACTTAAAAAGGCATAAAAATACATAACATACATACAAAATAAACGGTTGGATCTTTATTGGATAAAATATCTGCAATACCATATTCGAATTCGAATATAATCGGATTCGGATAATCGAATCTAAAGCTAAGATTCATATTTGGATAATTGGGTTGAATTTGGGTCGGATTCGGATCTTTATCCGATCCATTGACAGCCCTAGGCTGCACTAAGGCTCCGGCTATCCTATCTCGTTCAAACCGTCTAAAATCCTTCACATGTTACTGGGCCCCACTAATTAGCTACCTTCTTCAAAGATCAATCTAGAACACATCGGCGATTTTGACTCCTAAATGGTTCTCCTTGTCACTCTTATCTGTCTATATATAGGTCAGACAGATCCCTAGAACCTTGCAGCGTACAAAGAGGTAGCAGAATAAGAAACAACATGGCTTCACAGTCGCCACCCCCACATGCTTATCTTCCCTTTCATGGCTCATGGCCACACCCTCCCTTTATTAGATCTCTCAAAAGCTCTTGCACGCAGAGGTCTCAGGGTAAGCATCATCACCACCCCAGCAAACGCTCTCTCAATCCTTCCGCACGTAGCCAAACACCCCCAGATCCATCTCGTCGAGATCCCATTTCCTGTTGTTGATTGCATCCCAAAGGGTTGCGAAAACACTGCTCACTTGCCGTCCATGGAGCTCTACCTTCCTTTTCTTCAAGCCACCAGAAAACTCCAGCAACCCTTTAGTCAACTCCTGCAACAAATGTCCCAAGAAGGAAACCTCCCCGTCTGTGTCATCTCAGACTTCTTCCTGGGTTGGACCCTCGACACTTGCCGCACCTTTAATGTCCCCCGGTTAGTGTTCCACGGCATGGGTGTTGCATCCATGGCTATCAGCAAAACCGTCTGGATGCACTTGCCGCACCTGACTGCAACATCAGACTCGGAACCTCTAGACCTCCATGGTTTGCAGCTCCCATTTACACTCACCAGAGCAGACTTGCCGGAGATGCTCCGAGTACCAAACCATGACGACCCTTTATCGAAGATCATCTCGGAGATCGGAGGAAACGACTCCGACAGCTGGGGTGTCATAGTTAATAGCCTTGTCGAGCTCGAGCGGGGCCAACTTGCAGCGTTTGAATCTTTCTTGAAAAATGGAGCTAAGGCATGGTGTGTGGGTCCTCTTCTCTTGTATACAAAGATGGAGACAATAGAGAGGTCTGTGGATAGATTGAAATCCCAGTCTGATACGTACATGATCTGGCTGACCGAGCAAGCTACACCGGATTCTGTGATTTACGTGTCGTTTGGTACACAAGCAGATCCGTCTGATGCTCAGCTGGACGAGGTGGCTTTGGGGTTGGAGAAGTCAGGGTATCCATTTTTGTTGGTGGTGAGATCAAGGACATGGAGTCCACCTGATGATGAAATGGAGGAGAGGTTGAAAGGGAGGGGTTTGATCGTTAGGGATTGGGTGGACCAAACGTGGATCTTGGCGCACCGAGCGACGGGTGGGTTCTTGAGCCATTGTGGGTGGAACTCGGTGGTGGAGAGTATAACAGAAGGGGTTCCGATACTTGCGTGGCCGATGATGGCGGAGCAGCCTTTCAATGCTAAGCTTGTGGTGGAGGGTTTGGGTGCAGGAGTTAGTGTTGTGAGGGAGGGGAAAGTGGGTTCGGAAGAGATTTGTGAGGGTGTGAGAGAGCTGATGGGGGGTGAGAAAGGGAGGAAGGCAAGGGAGATGGCTCAGGGTTTAGGGAGAGTGGCTAGACGAGCGGTGCAGGAAGGTGGGTCTTCTCATGAGAACTTGAGCCAGCTTATTGACCAGCTATGTTCATGTGACCAGCAGAAGCAGAAGTAATTTTATCATGTCGCCTTGTAAAAGACGTTAAGAGCATCATTGTATTTTCAAGAATTTTACTGTAGAGCTGGAAACTTTTTTGGTCACCTTTTTTCTCCTCATGTAACCCTCACATTAATATTTGTGAAGTGTGAACACAATTGTGGGAGGGTTTAAAAGAGGAGGAAGGTTTGAGAGAGAGAGAGAGAGAGAGAGAGAGAGGTTTTTTCTCCAAAAACATGCAAAATGTTAAATGGTGAAATGTGGAAGAGCATTTGTCACATGATTTGGTTCTTGTAGAAAAGCAAAAGAGGGAGGGAGGATCATCATCCTCATCATAATCCAATTCCTAAAATGGGGTCGGCTTTTTCAAAAATCATATAAATATTCAGTTAATTTACATTTTATAAGTCTTGTTTTATATATTCCATCCATATTGTTTTATGTATTCCTCTTACTAGCTTAAGTTCTTCAATATGCATACTCTTATGCCTTCTTATTAGCTAGCACATATATCTCTAGGTTTCCGCTTTATATGACCAAATTATATATTTAAACTTACTTTTTTGTATTTTATACCTAAATGCGTGCTATGTCTAACTAGTTTTAAATATTTTTATTTTTTATTTTGACCACAAATCCTTCTTAACATCCTCATTTTTTCTTAAAAATTGGATGGTGCATCGTTAATAATATTTAGATGAATATATACTCCTACATCCTCTGTCATTTTCTTTATGTTTCGATTATCCTTTTTTTATTTGTTGGTAATTTTCGATTATCCTTTTGCCTCAGAAAACCTAGCCCATCGCTTTAACTAGGGATCGAAGGTTATTGGGATTATTACGGCGACACGCTGACACACGTAGCCTCTCAGCGGCGTGATAACAAAGTGCATACACTTTGACTTTTTGTTTTTTGGTTTCTGAAGTCCAAAAAGGTTGCTTGGGTCATGTAATTAAATTTATATATTTAATCTTTGATCTAATCCTTTCGGACAAGCAAGTCAGCTTTAAATGAATCCGTGACCTGATTAAGGGAAAATTGGTTTTTAATGATGTTTTTTAAAATGATTCAGATTGAATCGGCTAATTCTTGATAATTGGTTTTTAATGACACTTTTTTTTAACATAATTAAGAATCGGTATTATTTTACTGTTTCATCCCAAAATGCTCTCAAAAGACTTTGAAAACCTTTTCACTAATTTTATTACAAATGAAGTTTGCAAGTTTTTTTAGGGCATCTTCGGAAGAAACTCTTAATGAACATTAAAATGACACCGATTTTCTATTCTATTAAAAAAATGTCATTAAAAACCAATTACCAAGAATTGGTCGACTGAATCTGAATCATTTAAAAAAGCATCACTAAAACCAATTTTCCCACAAATTAATAATATGGCCGCCATATCTCTACCAGGACCAACGCTTAACCTTTTGTTTTTTTTTTAATGAACAATGAAACTCGTTAATCTCAAAAACAGACAACAAGAAGTACAGATAACCCATGATAGATGGGCAAAAGACAAAACAAAAATACACCTGCATGTACTTACCCCCGTTTACCTTGACCCTATAGCAATAAAATAAACAGCCCCAAAATGAAAACTCCCCATTAACCGAGTTCCCTAGCCAATGTTCTCCAACCTATCCTTAGCACACTTACAGCAACTCCCCAAAAATCTTTATGAAATCTCATCAACATACAAATCAAAGAAGTTGCGTCCTCTATAGCACCTTGTATACATGATTGACAATTCTCAACGATACAGTTATTTCTAACCGTCTAAATTCATGTTCCATACAATAGTGAAGAATAACCCAATATATTAGACCTTGTTTGGATAGCCAGAGAATACAATAAATTGAAAGAAAATAGGCTTTTTTCTCTTCTCAAGTGTGTTTGGATGATTGAGAAACTACAAGGCCCATAGTTTATCGAGATTAAAAATAATAATAACTATCATTTTTTGTTTCCTACACGTTAAGATTGGATTTTGTGTCGTGAGAAACGAGATTTGAAAATTTTCCAATGACACCCCTCTTCCAGTGACGGTTATCATCTTCAATCCATAGGTCATGTTTGTATAGCAAGAGAGTGAAAGAAATTGAAAGAAAATATGCTTGTCTTGCTTCTTGATAGTGATGCTTCTTGATAGTGTTTGGATGATCAAGAAACTGTGGGCCCACTATTCATATATTCAGTGTACAAGTTATTCCTAATAAAGTTAAAATTTCAAATTCACTTTTTTTTTACTTTCTTTTCTTACATGTATTTCTCGTATTCTCTTGACATCCAAACAGAGCCTTAGCCTTCCTTTCATCCCTGATGCTGAAAATCTCCACTGAAAACACAATTGATCTATATATCTTTTTTTGGCAATAACCATGAAACTTCAATTAGTTGTGAAAAATGGTTCCAAAATTTTGTGGCAAAATTGCAATAAAAAAGTAAATGATTTATTGATTCTTCACCTGAAAAAACATAACGCACACAGAAGGGGTTCTCACAAGGTTCTTCCATCTACGTTGAAGTATATCAAAAGTATTTATTCTATATTGCAAAGCAGTCCATGCAAAGGCTCTGATCTTTAACATGATTGGTGTTTCCCACAAGAACTTGAGTTGCTTTTCTTACTCCATATAGCAACAATACCCTTTTTCTTCAAGCCAAAAGGTTAGTTGGGTCATGTGTCGTGCCGAAGCACAGCCCTTTTTAATTTTGCGAGGCTGGGTTGGGACGGCACATGGGTGGTTTGGCTCCTTCGACATACCTACTAGCAAGAAGGCTTCTATTGAATTAATTAATAAACCGAAGTTACCAAAATAAATTCGCAACAAATTTAAATGGATTTATTTCCATTTATTTCGTTAGTGGATTCTACATAATATTCCATTATTGATTAAGCTGATCATGAATTTGTTAATTTACAGGCTTCTAGTTCTAAAGGGGTTCCATTTATTTATTTCTTTTGGCTTATGAAGCAATGTTCTACAATTCAAAAGTTAGGCTTTTGTTTGGCATTCATTCTCGACTGGGGAATGAATTCCATGGAACTCATTCCCCAAATGAGTTTACTAAAGTTGAAGAAAGGTTAGGGTTATTATTTGGTGAATGACAATTGATTCTTGTAGAGCTTAAAGATATTAAAATTTGCCATTTCTTTTTGCTTAAAAAGAACTTTTCATAAATGACAAGTCTTTATTTGTCATATAAAGAGGTTTTAAAAAAAAAACAAGTTAAGTATATCCTTCAAAATTTATAGTACTACAAGTATTCCAATGCACTTTTGCAAAGCCGGAAAAAGGTTTACTCCAAACTTTGAACATGGTTTTTAAAATTTCTCAATTTTTAAGTCAAGAAAATAGTCTATTTTTTCTCTTATTATTGCTTGTGAAGTTAGGGACATATATTTGTAGAATTCAAGAGCTTAGGCTTATTCAAATGTATTTGGGAAATTTACAGCTACACCCCTTGAGGTTTGGGGAAAGTGGCACAGACACCCCTTGTGGTTCAAAACTGATCACTTACTACCCCTGAAGTCTTAAAAACCGTCACCGACCACCCCTGCCATTAGATCAGACCCCAACATCGTTAATCCATTTTTGTAAATGCCCAAAGTACTCCTTCTTTTAAATCAAAACACTGGTCTTCTTTGTTCTTCTCCAAGATGAAGAGTTTTCACCCCAAAAAAAAACCCTAATCCTCCCTCTTCCAAACCCCCTGCGAAAACCCCGTTTCTTCCCCAAACCACATTCTTCCTCCAATTGCACCATCAAAACGAGTAAACCCTTTTCTTCCCCAAACCCCATTCTTCCCCAAACTATTCTTCTTCCCCAAATCGCGGCATACAGGATCTAGCCAAAGAACAAATCGGATGTTAAAGAAGATTGCTGCTGCTATTGACTAGAAGTGATCTCTTGTCTAATGAACGTTTTAACATAGGTCTGATGAAAGTTTTCGCAGACTTGTTCATGGAGCTGCTAAAATAAGTTTTGATGTTCTTGTTTAGACATGCTGTAGATGTAAAAAATAACAAGGAAAAGCAGTTTTTTTTTCCTTTTTTTGGTTTTAGATGTTTTGATTTGGACAGTGTTCCCAGTGCAGAAATAAAATTAAGGTGATTTCATTCGTGGAAGAAAGTTTTTTAGCGATTTAAGCTATGTACGCAGCTTTTTTTTTTTTTTTTTCTCTCATGGTATACAGATCTTTGCCAGGAGCCTTAGAATTGCAGGCACAAGATACACACGAGACTGGAATGAAACAATGTAACAAAAGCCTTCAATATTGATTCGAGCTCATCGTTTCAATCAGAATCTGAACAATTGGGGTTCTTATTCTAACGCATGATCAGGTCACGTCTCCTGTGACATAGCCTGTGTCACCTAGAGCGGCAGAGGTGCCCGAAATTCAACTGGAAGACCGGAAACAGGGTGATCAAATGACAAGTTCTCCCTTTCCACTAAAAAATTCCTCCATATTTCACATCCCCAAGTATAGAAATTCCAAGAGTTGGTTGTAATGCCCTGGAACTGGGTTACGTAATGAAACTGTAACTCGTCCCCAAGGAGTTAGCTTTTCTATATAGAATCGCTATATCTGACTAAGAAAAACATGAAATGTCAATAATATAATCAAAGTCAACTAAAAATCCCCAACTCACCTGAATCAAGCATATACCCGCTTGTATCGTCCTCTTTGAGATCTGAAAACAAAACAAAACAAAATGGGGTGAGATACGACTATCTCAGCAAGTAGCACATGCATGCTCAAATATATTTAATTTAATTTCTAAAACATGCATGATTAAAACATACTCGACGATTAACCATGGATAATTCGATTAACCCGAGTAATCCGACAAAGAAATATCAAACCACATAGTAAGGTGGGACTTGTGAAATTTGACCACTTTTTAAGGTTTAATTCTAGCTCCAAATAGTCCAGTCTGAGAACCTCTGCCAAATCTGATACCTCTGTAAACTGATTCCAATATATTGTCTCTTGGTGGAGTGCACAAGACCTCACCCTCTCCAAGGTGGAAACGGATATCAATCCAGTCTGAAAATCCACTGTCACCGATCGAATTCGATGCCAATCACTAGACCTCACTCCCTCATGGGGTGGAAATGGAGCTACTGCAGCACTTCCCTCATGGAAGGCCTCTTTATAATGGAGGAAACGCATGAAATATATCCCTCTTAATTTGCAGCACTTCCCTCATGGAAGGCCTCTCCATCATAAAGGAACCGCATGAAAGAAGCTAGACTTAAACCAAACAAATTAGACAGACTTCACTTACTAGCTAAATTATGGATCCATAATGTGCTATGCCCTAAATAGCTCAAACAATTAAACTAACCAGTAAAGCAAGGACTTCGATTCAAACCAAAAATATTCCGACGTGCAAACCAATATACAACCAAGTGCGAGCAACATATTCATGGCAACCTAGGGCCAACTTACTCCCTCATGGAGTTTCCCAAAATATTTCTCAAGAAAATCCCAAGAATGAATCAAAATGAATTAGACAATTCAAGCACAAAATCCCTTTTATTTAAAGCTGTCTATATTTACTAAAAATTAACTCAAATCAAATCAAAATAATACTCAAAGCAATTGAAGTCATTAACACTACCAAATTCAGCTCAACAAGCCACTAGAATTCTCAACAATGAAAATCCCCATAATTTGACACAACCAGTAAGAGTACTTTATAAATTAACCAAAATTAAAAACCAGCTATCTTTCAAAGAAAACATAACCAATTTCTAATCAGGTCACAAATAGAGAACAACAAATTTAATAATATTATAATCAGGTCAAGAACTCTCCGATTAGCAAAATTTCCTAAAGCTGGAAAAACAGATTTTTCTGTACTTTTACCAATTGATCCCAATATCAAGTTATCCTTATTATTTATTGTCAAACTAATTTCCATAGATTATTACAGCTCTAGAATCTCAATTTATGCTATGGTTAATTTAGGTCATACCATAATCTTAGCTATTTCAATGGACTTAAATAAGTACAAGTATTTCCCCAAAGATCCTTCATCTTAGTTTACAAATTCAGGTCTTTGCTAATTATTTTACTAATTAAGTCGAAGAGCAAATATGCCATATTCCTTATTGACAATGCTAAATCCTATAGTTTACTAACAATGCTGAACTTCCAGGTATATCTTGAAAAATTCACATGAAACAACAAAAAAGAATTGACACAAGTTAAGCTTAAAAGAACTCCAACTATAGGCTGCAAAATTGTATACAATGACTTTGGTGTTGTTTTTCCGAGTTATTCTAGTAATCCATGGTGTTACTTTGGTTTTCCATAGATTTCTAATAAGTCTAGATGTTAATTAGGACTTAGATGAACCTATTTGAATAGGTTCTAGAAGTTAAGGTTTTGTTTATAAACAAATAAACAATCAGCCGCACTATAGTATTAGGATTTGAACTGGCACTGACCCGGACAGGTTGGCGCCAGTCAGTGCCCCTTTATTTTGTGAACTGGCGCTGACCTCAAAGAGGTCAGCAGCCCTTGGCAGCACTTGGCTCCAGTTGCTTTTACACCAAAATAGCCGCAATGCTCGTTTGCAACTCCATTTTCCCAACATTTGAACCATCTCAATCCTTTTAAACACATCTAACACACTTTAACTCATCTGAATAAAACATCTAAACACTCTTTGATTAATCTAATCAATATTTATAGAACCCATGGATCATACGCTCGCTCATGAACAGAAATCAGAACTTGGTTTTAGTCGATTCTAAATTCGTAACAAATCACAAAACCATGTGCATATATGATTTAAACAAAAGGTGATACTTGCCTGATTTGGATGATGATTCAACCTCCACAGAAAACACTCGCTGATCTGAATTTTTCAGCAACTAAAAATCCTCCGACGATTGGAAATTCTACAGAGAATTTCCAGAATTTAGATTCTAACACCTAATCCTCATTTCAACAAACATTCATATGAAATTGAATGAGATTAACCTAGATCTAATGTTGAAATGAACTCACCTGATCTGAATATGAAAACTGGACGACTTCTCTGATCTATAGATCAGACGCCCCCTTCCTCCATGAACAAATCTCCTCTTCACTTCAGCTACTTCAGATCCGATGGATTTAAACTCACCTTGGAAGATCTGATTTCTCTTCTCCACCTCTCCAATCCAACTCCCTTTGCTGCTTTCAATTCTCCAGCAACAGAACGAACCCAATCGCACGCACAGATGATTTTATAGTGCATTCAAGAACCCTTCAACTTCCTCATGATTCGGTGCAACGCCACTACACAGAATGCCTACATCCACTCCCTAATAACCAACCGATTCACCGATTTTTCTACTCAATCAAATGTAAGAGCAACACTTAATTATATATAATAAACTTCTAAATAATAATAATTTAATAGTGAAATTAAAATATAGCTCCACTTACCCTTAATTCATATAATCCGTTTTTTTTTTGTAAAATTCCTAAATTGCTCTTGCGACACTCCACCAATCCCCTTCATCGATACACTTAAATTTTGCTCTGAACCTATGCCTGCCACATCATCGAAACACCCTAAACCAACTAATTAAAATTGAAATAATGCTTCTTATTTTTGTAAATAGAAATTTTCCACCTGGATTCACCCGAGGACTCCGGTTCGACCATTTAATCTCCATTTCTAAACTTTCCATTAATTAATAATCCCAAAATCAAAATTTTAATTATTATTAAAAATTCAGGATTTTACATTGGTAGTGTCTCTTGGTTGTCCCTCCAACTAAGACAGATCTTGACAGCAAGACAATGGATGGCCCTTGATCCATTAGCATTGATTTTTATTTAAGTTGTGATGATAATGGGTGCTTTTGGCAAGGGAAGCAAAGCCAAACCTCCTAAGGAAAAAAAATAGAAGAAGGAGAAGAATGCAGCATTGAACAAGCCTATGATGCTACGGTTAGTTTTAGATAGTCAATTTTCAGCAACAGGTACATCTTCTGTCTCATTTGAAAATTTTCTTTGATTAATAGGACTTTGCTTCTTTTCAGCATGTTGCTCACTTAGAAGCACTATTGAAAGAAACGCAATCTACATCTACAGTTAACACCCATGAAAGTAGCATGCGAACCTTGTGTATTTTTGAGCAGGGGCAGGTTGATCTTGATAAGGTATACTTTTTCTTAAAATGGTCTTAAAAGGTCTTAGTGCATTAACAAATGTTCCTTGATTCACATCTTTGCTAGAGTTATGTTTTAATTCGTATGGATGTGTATATATATTGATATGGTCTTAAAAGGTCTTGTTGCACTAACAAATGTTCCTTGATTCACATCTTTGCTAGAATTATGTTTTAATTCGTATGGATGTGTATAGATATACTGTAAGGACCTGGTCAAACATACTAAATTAATTTCTAGTAAGACTTTGACCAAGACTATGAGTCCTCAATATGACAAATTTCTATTGGTTGTGTATAGTTGTATTTGTAGATGCACACACACCGTATCATATTTATCATATTGAGATTGAAAGGAAATCAACGGCTAAGATCTATTCTCTTTTAATGAAGGGAATTATGGTTGAATTAAGAAGAGGAAGAGTCCCAATAACCTATTTTCGTTTTTGGGAGAAACCAACCATTTTGGGGAAGGGTTTGAGAAGAAAAGTGCTAAAAAACCTTGGATTTGTTGATTTTGATCAAAGCTTGATTGAAGGTAAGTGGTTTTAATCCATTTTTTTATGCTTATAATGCTTAATCTCTCTTATCATCATCATTGATTTGTTCTTATATGAATCTGGATTTTTGAAAGGCTCTTGATGTGTTAATATGAATCTAAGAGAAGAACATTATATTTTATGAATTATAAACAAGGTAGTATTTGAGATCATGTATAAAGAGGAATATGAAGTTTTTCTTTGATTTATTGGTTGAATGTATGTTACTGTTGATTTCACGTTTTGGGAATTGAAGAATCTGGGAAACATGATAGAACGTGAATGCATGTTTTAGAGAGAACTAGATTTCAATTACTTTTGTTGTAAAGGGTCGACAGGCTTAGAGAATGCAGTAGATTCAGTTAGTCCTGTTAACATTGGGTTGAACATATTCTTATTTATTTGTCCTAGGTTAACTTGTTTTCAATTATTCGTGTTACTTGCTTTATAGAATGAACCAGATTTCGATTAATTTTGTTGCAGAGAGTCAATTTTGACTTGAACTCATTCGTAGAAATAGTTCTGGTTATTCTTTTGAAGTTAAACTTTATTGTAATTATTTTCCTCTTCAACTTTTTGGGTTGAACCTAATTTTTGATTACTTTACTTTTCTTTCGTTTGTAACTTTGACGAATCTGTTTTTTTTAATTTACTTTTCATTCGTGGGCAGCTTTTTGGTTGAATCTCATTTTTTATTATCTTACTTTCATCCGTGTGTTAGGAGTTATTGTGAGATTTCCGTGAGATTACGGAATGACATGGAAATACTGTGTTGTGAACTTTGTGATATTTTATTTTGAAATCTGTTTCTTGAGATGGGGGGGGGGGGGGGGGGGGGGGGGGGGGGGGGAACTACTAGTTTAGTACCTAGTAAGAGTATTGCTAGGATGAGTTTGTACTGCTAGTTAAAATACTAGTACAGTACCCACCGTGAATAAACGTTGGGAGATTTATGATGATTGTACTGCTAGTTGAGATACTAGTTCAGTACCCAATTGGGAACACTTGTGGGATGGTAATTGATGTACTTCTAGTATTTGCCACATACTAGTTAAGTACCCACAAGGATTACTGATGGGAGGATTGTACTCCTAGTGCGTTACCTAGTTGAGTACCCAGTGAGGGACGCCTACTGAGATATAAATATTGATGAGTACTCCTGGCTTATAGTGCTGGTATGAGTACCCGGTGTGACTTTCGGTCTACTGGGAAATGTGGCTATGTGATACTCCTAGTGTAAATAACTAGTCAGAGTACCCAGTGACCGAATGGTCTCTTGGGAAGTTGAGATCTAGCGTTCTAATCTTATTGTGGGCTTAGTTTAATAAATCATTTAAATCTTTATTTTTGTCTATTGTTATTGTTATTATTGGTTATTAGGTAAATGGTTAAATTGCATGGTGAATTTCATTCTTAGTATATTCTGTTAAATTCTTTTAATGTTAATTGTTAAATTAATAGTTGATTTGATAGAGAGCATGATCCTTTGTTTTTAAGATTTATGTATACGGTATATATATTGACTATAAATGAACATAGGAAACACATGCATGAGTACAGTTTATTATATATATACATAAATAATATTGATTGTATTTATATTAAGTAAAGTGGAAATTTAGCATGTAATCATATGGAGTGCATTAACTCCACTTACTGAGTTTTATGTAAACTCACCCCTTATTATTTTACAGGAAACTATCATAACCGTGGAGACGATAAGAAATGAGAAGTTATTGAATTTATGATGTTTAGTAAATCTTATGAACAAGTACTATTTAGGATTTGAACTTTTGGTATTATGTTTGGCTTCGTGTAATAGCTAGGTGGTTTAAGCTTGGTTTGGATTGATATTTTATTTATGAAATTCCGCTATAACTCTGATCATTAAGTTTATTAATGAGAATTTCATGTTTCGAGACGAAATAAATTATAGGTTGTATTCGCTTACGAGCAGGGTTACGTCCAGACCCACATGCGTATATTTATACGTGATGTGTGGTTTTAGGGCGTGACAAAGTGGTATCAGAGCCAGGTTAGGATAACTTAGGCAAATATACAAATAAATTGTGAAAATATTTTGCTTTGGATGTACAATTATTATCTTAATGCCTATTAGGATAACTTTGACATATACTGCCGTATGCTGTTGGATGTACAATTATTATCTTAAATCTACTCAACCAATATTGATTTGTTATTGAAATTACGTAATTCTAGTTATATTGAAACCAATTTCTGAAAATATTTTGCTTGATCTCTCCCTTTTATTCTTGAGATTGGCATACTTAATGCCTGTCAAGTATATATATCCTTGAAATATGCTTATTATGATGGACATATTTTCTTGTTGGAATTCTTGAATGTTATTGAAATGGCTTATGGGGCTTTTCAGTTTCTGCACGACATCAATATAGGGAAGCTAACTTCAAGGATTGCATAGCTGTTCCTTGTTTGACACTTATTTTCTTTATCAGGAATGTCTGCTGCACTAAATTTTTCTGTATTGTAAATTCCCTTTTTTTTATTATTTATTGAAGCTTATTTTTTTAATTTACTTTTCAGGTATATTAGTTGCTAACTGTAAAGTAACTGTCCAGATTGTGTTTCTATTTTCATTTCCCTTTCAGGTTCCTTTTTGGCTTGAGGAGATTCTTTGGGAGAAGAAATATGGAATGGATGTCTATCGTTGCAAAGGTGTTTTAAGTATTCAAAGCATGGATCAAATTCATACAATACGAGTAAGGTTTGATAATAGATGTTATTTGATTATTTTCATTGGAAAACTTATGCATTAGTCGAAAGTATGGGAAATTATTTGTTATGTCGTTGGCTTTGTTCATAACATAATGGTTCTGCTTTTAGTGCTTTACTCTACCAGATTCTTGTTTTTATTATTTATTTCATATGGGAGATTGGCAATTGAGATACTGATACTATTGGTCTATGCTTCCTGTTGTGTTGTTGTTATTGATAAGTATGTATTTCTTTCAACACATGTTCTGAACAGTTGTTATTGGCCATACTTCTGAAAGGCTTATAGATAAGTCCACTCCTAATGTTTTTGGGCTATCTAGAAGAATTTCAAGTTCTCAATTTAGTTTTTGATACTCTTAGTTGAATTTGATTGAGTTCTATTATGAGTCATCAACTCATCAAAAAACAAAAAATCCCAAGGAAAATATTCATTTATTTCCGCTGAGAGGAGAGCGAACTCAGGGAAGAAAGCAAAATCTTTCTGGAATAAAAACAATTATTTTAATAATCTGAATACTTGAAAGGAAATAATGTTGTTCTTAATTTAGAAATATCTAAAAGAATCTTGTAAAATTTCCAAGTGACATGCAGACATAGGGCTTTCAGATTTTGAAGTGGATAAGAAAAAGAAGAGGGAACTTTCTGTGTTCTTTGATTGGGGGCAGGGATGGTTCAGGTGAAGGATTTTATAAATGTGGTAAAACAATAAATGACAAAAGAATCAAATACCCTTTTTTTTTGGAGGGAGGGGAAAACGGTCTTTCCTGGTTCTTTGAATTGAGAGAGACTGATGCTTTCTCCTCTAGACTTGTTTGCTTTTTTTCTCTTCTAGAATTGTTAACTTTCACATCCACAATGAATATTGGTCATTTTTCCTGAAAGGTTTAGAAGGAAGAAAAGACAGAAACACATTAATTTTGTTAGAGTTTCGCAACTAAAACATCTTCCATAAGAATTGGATAGATCCTGGCCATATGGGACGATCTTGTTCAACCCTGTCCATGCTGCACCGGACTGCCTTGTATGTTCAGTGACAGATGTGATCCCCTGTATTTTTACTTAAAGTTTCATAAATTTGTGCTTCTATCCCGGTATCAACCCACTGAACACATTTCTCTCATGCATTGTGAAAACCATTTTTGTTTTTGACTTGTTTCACTTCTCATGTCAGTTATTTCTTATCACAGTTTGTTTTGTTTTCAAGAATCTTATGTATGAGCTACTTATTGAGTGGATTAAATTTTCTGTATAAAAATATGTTTTGAATGTTCTGTAGGCTGTGAAAGAGATATATGAGATAGTTCCAGCCCGAAGATGGCAGCAGGGAGAGAAACGGATGAACAAGATTGTGTTTATAGGAAAGTATTGAATAAATTTCTATTTTGTTTTCAGTATCTGCCTTTAGAGAAGCATGTGGACGTCATTTATGATTTTCCTTGCAAATGTGTGCAATGTCAACTTGATAAATTTGTTGTCCTTTTTTTTGTGGATAAAATGAAAATGAAATGAAATGTTGTAAGTCAATGATATTTAAAGATTATCTATCCATTATGATTAAACGTATTTCTGGTAAACAGAACTTAATTATATCTCATTTATAAAGAAATATCTGAACTGCTTTACATCCCTTCCAGAAACTCCTACATATGTCTGAAACTGGGTCTCCCATTTTTGTCATCACAGACTTCTTCTTATAAAATATCAATCATTTAATCCCAAGTATCAAAATCTAAATGTCATACGTGAGGTCTCGATCACTAATCTAGTGGACTTACAAGACTGGCATTACTATGCAACCTGCTTCTCTAGCACATCTTATAGGCAAACATACAAAGCTTTCATTCTTTCATTGTTATTATCTTTGTATTAGTGCTGCACAAGCTTGTTAAAAAGACTTGTCTGTGACCGTTAATATCACAAACACACTAACACAAAATACAAATGCTAAACATGTCCATACCAAGTAAGCGTTTTCAATTTACTGAAAGATTTTATGAGGGATCTCAAATTAGTTCCAAAGCTTGTCCAGTGTTAGAATGATCAATCCATCAAAACTCATAATCCGTCATTGGATTAGGTACTCCAAATCTAATTATAGATACCGGAAATAAATGTCCTTTTTAGTATTAGAAATAAATTTTATGACTGGGCAATGTATTTAACATGTATAACATGATTTTCAGCATATTTGTTCCATTTAATGACATGTATCCAAGATTAGTGGTGCCCACACACTCTGTAAGACCATTAGTTTTGCCTTGAACGCTGTGGAGTTGCAAAGTAAATGCCCGGACAGGGAATGATTCTTTTTCCATTTCGGTTGACGATCTGTTCCTTCAATTCATCGCAACTTGTTCAAGCTACGAATGCTCAAACTTCCAATCCTTCCTTGGCATTTATTAGAGTGACATGTGGAACAGTATTCCAACCTTACTCTTGACATGGTTTTGCTTATGAATGTTTGGCTGAGTCGGCACTTGTAGCAGAGAGTACAGCAGTTCTTGAAGGAATTCGTTTGGCTGTGGCTATGCACTATTCTGAGATTATCATTGAAGGTGATTCGTTGGTCCTAATTCAACTTCTTCAGCATGATGGTACTGATATCCCGTGGAGTATTTTAGGTATTATCTCCCAAGCAAAACAACTCTGTTCTCACTTCTCTTCCGTTAAATTTTGCCATACCTTTCGTGAGGGCAACAAAGCTGCGGATAGGCTGGCAAACTTCGCTTTAGAGAAGTTCTCATGCTCCTGGATTTCCTCTCCTCCTCCTGATATCTCTCCTTTTCTCTTTGATGATGTAAGAGGTTTGGCCACCTTACGGTATTGATATATTATGTTTTTGTTTTTCACTACCAAAAAAAAAAACCTTACTCTTGGCTTTGACCTAGCAATCCACAATTAATGTACTTCTTCGACAGCCTAGTATTCTTTCTTTTCTTTTTCTCTTTTTTCCATTTAAAAGATACAAAAAACTATGCTATATATAATCAGAAGAGACCGTTTGGAATTCGTGCCAATCTTAATGTGCCCCTTTCCTAAAAAAGACCCTTACACATTATTGTTAAGATTTTTTTAATAAAGGATATAATAGTCAAAATTTCCTAATTCCTTTAAAACTTGAGCACTTGTACAACTGTTCCCCTCCTTTATTTTTCTACATAAGTACAGTATTGCACGTGCAATTTACTAGCATAACTAAAGCCTAGAATTTTTTTTTCATTGATATTTTTTTCCAAATTAACTCATAAACTCGTTTGTTAACGCCAAGTGTATGAATTAATAGCACGTGTACTCCCTTGATTTGATACAAAATTAAAAAGAAGGAAAGTTTAAGTACAAGAACATGCAAAGGTTATAATTTTCTGCTTGTCCACGGCCAGTTTCATCTACATTAATTTTGATCCCATTAACATGTATTCACAATCAATCGTTATCTTCTTTCCATGATTCAAACCCAATCTTCGGGAAGAAGAAAACGCTATGTGCTGACGCATTTTAAAATCCAACTTGTGTCCAATTAATACAACTCGGTCCATTCTTGCATTAATTTTATATGATATACCTTCTCTGGTTGCCGCCTGTCTAACCCACCATGGGTTGCATCTAGATTTTGTAAATATTTTAATGTCAAAGTCAATGCTTCCAGTTATAATTATTACCCAAAAATAAATAAAGAAAGAAGTAATTAAGAGAAGAAAGAAAAAAAAAAAAAGCTTTCGATTTAGAACATGCGATCTGCTAACCAATCATGAAATTTACCATTAGAAAAGAGAATCTAACGTCTTTAGTTAATATTATTATAAAATCAGAACGAATGTATGTACAGATCTTGCAAAATTTATAGTAAAATAAACTGAAAAAAAAAATTTAAATGAGGGCATTGACAAAGTTATTACAAATACAATTAATTAGCATGTAGAAGTTGGAAAGAGTGTGCCGCCTTTGACTGCAGCCATAGTTTGATTAAGATGTTGACACATGAAGCATCCAATGTTGCTGAGCTTTTACTTTTGAAAAAGTAAAAAGTTTTCCCCTTTTAGAGGTTTGACTATTCAAATAATAACTGAGAAAACACCAATTGACAAATTTGCCCTTCTTATTTACATTCAAAAGTAAAAAAAAAAAAAAGAGGGGGGAGGGGGTTTAGTTATTTCTTGAATACCTAAGGGTTAATCTAGGTATTTAACTTTAGATAATCAGTATAATAGGAGCAAAATTATGAATATATGTTTTCTCTCTAATCACCGCATCAATAAAATTTTAGAAGGAGGAGACTATTACACCTAGCTAGCAAACCGCAAGGTGGTAGTCTGATATTTCAAAAAACTCAAGAGGGTAAATTGTAAATATCCCTAAAGAAAAAAATAGGTATTCTTGGAAAAATATATATAAAATTTTAAGTGGTGCTTTAGCAGAATAATCCTTCAAATTCAAAAATAAAATAATGACGAAAAACACAACAAAAATTAAACAATTCTAGAAAACAAGAGACAAAACTTGGAGATTACAGGTGGGTGTTGTAACCTTAAATAAAGGGACGACGATCAATTCTTAAATCTTAAATGTCTTAGTTTGACCATTTTGTTTTAAGTAGCATTTTCAACACCCATGCAGGTTTTTCAATTTTTACAAAAAGAGGTCACCATTATTTAATTCCTTCCTTTTGTTTGTGGTGGCCGGTTGTTGTGATTTGATGACTTTCCATAGAAGCCTATATGCGTTAATCTTTTGCTTACTTTAAGTATATTAATTAAATACAAATCCTTATATGCATGCATGTGTGTTACCAATTTTTGGTTTTTTTATTTCATATATCTATACTACTTATAAAACGAATTGGCCAGATTCTGACCTGATATTCAGTTCCTAAAATACCCCCACTAAATATATCTATTTACGTTGATTCAGTTTTTAGAAACCGTCTTTTGGATACTTCAGCAGTTTCTAAACACCTATGCGATTAAAATAGATATTTAGTTCCTAAAATACCCCTACTATACATATCTATTTACCTTGATTCAGTTTTTACATATCTATTTACAATAATTATAATCTCTATCAACATGAATCACTACTATTGAATGTGAGTCATATTGATGAGCTATGCAGATGATCACTATATTTGTAATCCCTACTATTTTATTTATTATTAGTGATGGGTTAGTGAGAGATTACTACTCATTTTTTTCATTTTTGTATTTTAACTTAACACGTGTCATTGTAATATATATGTTCATTTGTTTAGTTACATATTTTCCCTATGTTCACTGGCATCGCGCATGCCTTTCCACTAGTATAATTATAAAATAGGGATTGTCCCTTATAATGCATGCCGACCAAATTAATTACACTATTTTAAATGCCGACCAATTAAATTTATATTTTTTTTTTGTAAAATAAGGAAATAAAAAGTTCAAACTATCTTATAGGGTAAATTACACTTACCTCCCTTGAGGTATGCTATAATTACACTTACCTTCCTTGAGGTTTCTAAAATTACACTTTCCCCCCTTGAGATTTGTGTATGGGTCAAAACAACACTCTTTCATTGAAGTTTTTGTCAAAACAGTAGTGATAGTTAATAAAATAATTTGAACTGGACAAGATTACCTCCATTTAAGTTAAATGATAGTTATGCCTTAGGCCATTAAAATTTTTGTTTTCATCTTTATGAAGGGGTAATCTTGTCCAATTAAAATTATTTTACTAACTATCACTACTGTTTTGACGGAAACTTCAATGAAAGAGTGTTATTTTGACCCATACACAAATCTTAAGGGGGGAAAGTGTTATTTCAGAAACCTCAAGGGAGGCAAGTGTAATTATAGTATACCTCAAGGGAGGTAAGTGTAATTTACCCTATCTTATATTGTTCATTGCAGCCAGATGGAAGCTTTTGACGTATTGTGCCTACCATGAACCTAGACAACTTAACTTACAAAAAAATAATAATAATAAGAAAATAAAATTAAAAAAGTGGGGTTGTGGAATTCAAAGAAAAATGGTTAACTATATGAAAAAGGAATGAGATGAGTTAGGCGTTTGGCAATTATTCTGGATTGAGGCCCCAAAGAAATTTGTTGAATTTGAATAAAGGTTGGATTTGATGTTTAGTGAATGAATTATTGATTTTTGTGCCATTGTCTTTGTTTAAAAGAAGTTTTATAAATGAAAAGTCTGTCATTGTCATATAAAAGAGTCTTTAAAACAAAATTTGAAGTACATTCCTTAGAAACAAAAATTTACAGATATTACAATTATGATACCGCATTTTTGCAAAACTCATTCTAAAAATCCAAAAACAGTTGTTGAGGTGATTTTAGGTTGTAGTTTATTTTTAAAACTCATTTGGGAAACCCATTTCAAACTTTGGATGAGTTCCCAAAATGAATACCAAAAAACGCCTAAACGATCAAGACGGAGGTCTGTATAGAATCAAGAGTTAACTTTAAAATTTTTTACATTTTTTCCTTTCTTTTCATGTATTATATCCAGGTTCCTCTTGGGCTTTCTTTGTCTTAACTAGGACTGGCAACGGGTCGAATACGGTACGGATCTGTCATGATCCGAATCCGAACCGAAAATAAAAATCCGATATCCGAATTCGATCCGAAATCTGACGGATCTTTTATATGTGAATCCGAATTCGAAACCGAATTTATATAATGTATCCGAATTCGAAATTCGACCGAATAAATAACCGAAATCCGAATTCGATCCGAATTAGATCCGATTTGAACTTAAAATTCAAAAGTTAAGTTTAACTATTAAAGCAAATTTTAATTATCAAAACTAATGAGCCATATAAATATTAAAGCAAGATATGAATAAGGATAGTTCAACCATGGTTTATACAAAGTTTACCAATGATTTAATGAAAAGTATATGTTAATTTCGGTTCGGATCTTTTTCGGATCGGATATGGACAGATTCGGATTCGGATCCGAATTCGGTCGGATCCGAAATCCGATATCCGTATTCGAACCGCGGATCTATATTTTCGGATCGGATTCGGGATTTTCGGATCGGATTCGGGTCGGATTCGGATATATATCCGACCCATTGCCAGCCCTAGTCTTAACCTCTATGTATATTCTCTTACTTTTTTTGCACGGTTGTCTCTTTAATTAAGTCTTTGCATTGTAAGCCAAACTATCTTTACTTTTAGCCTCCTTTATTTATCCTCTTAAGCCAAGAATCCAGTTGCCCCTAATTATATATCAATCATCATATGCATGAAAGTGTAAGCAATAATAGACCAAGTTATAGATAAACTTATTGATCTGTAAAACAAGGTTATAATCAAACTCATATTCTGAAGTTTTCCACAGAATCAACCAACAAAGCCCACGGATATAATTGAATAAAGTATTCAGCTACAATAAAATAGCACATAATTTTAATTTTTTCTCAAATATTAATTAATAAAACTACACTTTCCCTGATTTTTAATTTCTTTGAATCTCTAATATATATATAATATTTCCTTGTTTCTTAGTAACTGTCGTGATTTGGTGGCCTGCTATATGAATTAGCTTATGGTCTTTTTTTGTTTAAATATAAAACCTTCTCATGAATATTATCAAACATGGTTAGGTAGGTTTAAACGGGTGTCTTTATTTTGATGTCTTTGTTTTGATTCTTAAATATATCGCTCATTATGAAGACAAAAATGTTATTGTAATACGAAGTACTGCATGCATGCTTGTGTTATTCTGTCTCCTGCTCTTACTTGGAAATCCCGTGCTAAGTGTATGATTTTTGAAACATTCAGAGATATGTCCCACTACCAATTTTTTAATATTGGAATAAAAGCAGCCAGGATTTGAAAATCTAGATGGCGGTGATGATATTTTTAGTGTAATTCGGCTATACACTAAGAAATATTATCAATCAATGGGAACTTACAGATGCCAACCTTTATTCATCATGTTGAAAATAAAGGTTAGTAGGGGTGGAATGAAATCTTCTGCATTGTTTGCTTGAATTGGTCTCTAATGTGATCGTGAGATGCTATTATGTGGAGAATCTCACGGCCAATGTTTTTTTTATGTGGGCTCCACTTGAAACATTTACAATAATAAAAAAACACCGACCACCTTATATGACAGCATCTGACGTCATATCAAAGACCAAATTCAGGCAAGCATAGCAAACGATATCATCTCGGCAGGGGAGCTACATATAGGTTAGTTTGCGGATGTAGATAGGTGCCCACCCTAAAATTACAAAAACCTATTGTATTTACATGTAAAAATATACTTAATTTGCTCCACTAGAATATTTAGTTTGCCCAATGGATGGTAATTAATAATGAGTAGGGGATGTTAATATGAGTATGCATGGGATCAACAAATTCTAATTTCATACGAAGAGAGCAAGGCCGGCTTTGTTAATTGCCTCCTTATCTGACCAAAGTATTCTTACCATCATCATCATAAGCCAATTAATTCCCACCAAAGTATTTTCTTTTTATTTTTATATTATGGTACGTAGAAGAATAAAACTATATTCAAAAGGATACATAAGTTACGTATAAAATCAAGCTCTAAATTAGATTTCCCATTTCCAAAAACAAGAATAATTGTCAAAAAGGGCCACAATGTCCTCTGGAATTTGGACGATGCTTTCGCAAAGGTAAACGGCCACGTCACAAGGAACGAAATCGATCGTCCGTGTAATTTTGGTTTCCGTAGAAGCGTTAATTGCCCAATGTGAATTATTACTTCTTTATATAAAACTATTTAAATAGTTATTCTTCCTGGTTCAATTTTACGGAAAAAAAAACTACTGAGGAAAAAAAAATCCTAAGCAGTTAACGCTCCTGCGATTAGTCGACCACCCCCCGGTTTAAGGTTGTAAACGGGTCGAATACGGTATGGATCTGCTAAGATCCGAATGCGATCTGATAAGAAAATCCGATATCCGAATTTGAACCGATTATCCAATAGATCTTTTATATCTAATACCGAATTTGATCTAAATTCGAATCCGACCGATTATTCGATATCCGAATCTGATTACATTATATATGGAAAAACAATTAAGATATTATAAACCTCAAGTTAGTGGATTAAATAAGAATGTATTAATTCAAATTTGTCTTATATTTTAACCTTAAATCAATAAATATTAGATGAAACCTTCATTCCTTCTATACTAATATATAAAAAGACTTAAAAAGGCATAAAAAAACATAACATATATACAAAATAAATGGTTGGATTTTTATTGGATAAAATATCTGCAATACCATATTCGAATTCGAATATAATCGGATTCAGATAATCGGATCTAAAACTAAGATCCATATTTGGATAATCGAGTTGAATTTGGATCGGATTCGGATCTTTATCCGACCCCAGCCCTACCCCGGCTAGGGCTGTCAACGGGTCGGATACGGTCGGATATATGTATATTCATATTTGAATCTGAATGTTTTCGGATCTTAGATTTCAGATCCGTATTCAAACCACGGATCTAAATCTTATATTCGAATTCGCCAATTTCGGATTCGGATCGAATTCGGATCGGATTCGGATCGAAGTTAGAGAGGGATTTAAATGAGAAATGGTGTTGAACTTCAAATTTGAAGCACCACGCAATAGTAGGTATTGAGCGACTAACAAAAAAAACCGTACCCCGGAACTTAGAACAACCGGCTTGTTCTGGACAATGGAATTTCAGAGCAAAAAAGGTTTCAAAATAGGAGGTTTTGGATCAAATAAGGATGTATTAATTCATATTTGTCTTATACTATGACATTAAATCAATGAATATTATATGAAACCTTCATTCTTTCTATACTAATATATAAAAAGACTTTAAAAGGCCTAAAAAACATAATATATATACAAAAATAAACGGTCGAATCTTTTATCGGGTCGAATATGTGCAATACCATATTTGAATCCAAATATAATCGGATTCGGATAATCAGATCTTATTCGGATAATCGGATCTAAAGCTAAGATCCATATTCGGATAATCGGGTCGAATTCGGATCGGATTCGGATCTTTATCCGACCCATTGACAGCCCTAACCCCGGCTGCACTAAGTCTCCGGCTATCCCATCTCGTTCAAACCTCCTTCACATGTTACTGGGCCCCACTAATTACCTACCTTCTTCAAAGATCAATCTAGAACACATCGGCGATTTTGACTCCTAACTGGTTCTCCTTGTCACTCTTATCTGTCTATATATAGGTCAGACAGATCCCTAGAACCTTGCAGCGTACAAAGAGGTAGCAGAATAAGAAACATCATGGCTTCACCGTCGCCACCCCACATGCTTATCTTCCCTTTCATGGCTCATGGCCACACCCTCCCTTTATTAGATCTCTCAAAAGCTCTTGCACGCAGAGGTCTCAGGGTAAGCATCATCACCACCCCAGCAAACGCTCTCTCAATCCTTCCGCACGTAGCCAAACACCCCCAGATCCATCTCGTCGAGATCCCATTTCCTGTTGTTGATTGCATCCCAAAGGGTTGCGAAAACACTGCTCACTTGCCGTCCATGGAGCTCTACCTTCCTTTTCTTCAAGCCACCAGAAAACTCCAGCAACCCTTTAGTCAACTCCTGCAACAAATGTCCCAAGAAGGAAACCTCCCCGTCTGTGTCATCTCAGACTTCTTCCTGGGTTGGACCCTCGACACTTGCCGCACCTTTAATGTCCCCCGGTTAGTGTTCCACGGCATGGGTGTTGCATCCATGGCTATCAGCAAAACCGTCTGGATGCACTTGCCGCACCTGACTGCAACATCAGACTCGGAACCTCTAGACCTCCATGGTTTGCAGCTCCCATTTACACTCACCAGAGCAGACTTGCCGGAGATGCTCCGAGTACCAAACCATGACGACCCTTTATCGAAGATCATCTCGGAGATCGGAGGAAACGACTCCGACAGCTGGGGTGTCATAGTTAATAGCCTTGTCGAGCTCGAGCGGGGCCAACTTGCAGCGTTTGAATCTTTCTTGAAAAATGGAGCTAAGGCATGGTGTGTGGGTCCTCTTCTCTTGTATACAAAGATGGAGACAATAGAGAGGTCTGTGGATAGATTGAAATCCCAGTCTGATACGTACATGATCTGGCTGACCGAGCAAGCTACACCGGATTCTGTGATTTACGTGTCGTTTGGTACACAAGCAGATCTGTCTGATGCTCAGCTGGACGAGGTGGCTTTGGGGTTGGAGAAGTCAGGGTATCCATTTTTGTTGGTGGTGAGATCAAGGACATGGAGTCCACCTGATGATGAAATGGAGGAGAGGTTGAAAGGGAGGGGTTTGATCGTTAGGGATTGGGTGGACCAAACGTGGATCTTGGCGCACCGAGCGACGGGTGGGTTCTTGAGCCATTGTGGGTGGAACTCGGTGGTGGAGAGTATAACAGAAGGGGTTCCGATACTTGCGTGGCCGATGATGGCGGAGCAGCCTTTCAATGCTAAGCTTGTGGTGGAGGGTTTGGGTGCAGGAGTTAGTGTTGTGAGGGAGGGAAAAGTGGGTTCGGAAGAGATTTGTGAGGGTGTGAGAGAGCTGATGGGGGGTGAGAAAGGGAGGAAGGCAAGGGAGATGGCTCAGGGTTTAGGGAGAGTGGCTCGACGAGCGGTGCAGGAAGGTGGGTCTTCTCATGAGAACTTGAGCCAGCTTATTGATCAGCTATGTTCATGTGACCAGCAGAAGCAGAAGTAATTTTATCATGTCGCCTTGTAAAAGACGTTAAGAGCATCATTGTATTTTCAAGAATTTTACTGTTGAGCTGGAAACTTTTTTGGTCACTTTTTTTCTCCTTAATTTTTCATGTAACCCTCACATTAATATTTGTGAACACAATTGTGGGAGGGTTTAAAAGAGGAGGAAGGTTTGTGAGAGAGAGAGAGAGAGAGAGAGAGAGAGAGAGAGAGAGAGAGAGGGGGGTTCTTTCTCCAAAAACATGCAAAATGTTGATATATCTTTTTTTGGCAATAACCATGAAACTTCAATTAGTTGTGAAAAATGGTTCCAAATTTTTGTGGCAAAATTGCAATGAAAAAGTAAATGATTTATTGATTCTTCACCCTGAAAACACATAACGCACACCGAAGGGGTTCTCACAGGGTTCTTCCATCTACGTTGAAGTATATCAAAAGTATTTATTCTATATTGCAAAGCAGTCCATGTAAAGGCTCTGATCTTTAACATGATAGGTGTTTCCCACAAGAACTTGAGTGGCTTTTCTTACTCCATATAGCAACAATACCCTTTTTCTTCAAGCCAAAAGGTTAGTTGGGTCATGTGTCGTGCCGAAGCACAGCCCTTTTTAATTTTGCGAGGCTGGGTTGGGACGGCACATGGGTGGTTTGGCTCCTTCGACATACCTACTAGCAAGAACGCTTCTATTGAATTAATTAATAAACCGAAGTTACCAAAATAAATTCGCAACAAATGTAAATGGATTTATTTCCATTTATTTCGTTAGTGGATTCTACATAATATTCCATTATTGATTAAGCTGATCATGAATTTGTTAATTTACAGGCTTCTAGTTCTAAAGGGGTTCCATTTATTTATTTCTTTCGGCTTATGAAGCAATGTTCTACAATTCAAAAGTTAGGCTTTGTTTGGCATTCATTCTCGACTGGGGAATGAATTCCATGGAACTCATTCCCCAAATGAGTTTACTAAAGTTGAAGAAAGGTTAGGGTTATTATTTGGTGAAGGACAATTGATTCTTGTAGAACTTATAGATATTACAAGTTTGCCATTTCTTTTAGCTTAAAAAGAACTTTTCATAAATGACAAGTCTTTATTTGTCATATAAAGAAGTCTTTAAAAAAAACAAGTTAAGTATCTGTAGACACCCCAAATTGTACTGTCAAAATGATCAATAATCATCAAAAATCATTATCTCCTTGAAGGCCAGCACAGAATTTGAGAAAATGAGTTTTTTCTTTGTATCCGGCAACTCAGGCCGGATACAAGTGTTTTTCTTCGTATCCGATGGAACAGGTCGGATACAAGCAAGCTCTAGTGTATCCGGCATCATATGCCGGATACATTAAGGCACTTGTGTATCCGGCCTGACATGCCGGATACACTAGTTTGGCTCAAATTAGGGTTTTTCGAGAGATTTTATCTTTTACCATCATGTCCTTCATTAAATGAAGGGAAATCTCAGAAATAGCCTTAGGGTTAAGGTTGGTGGGCTATAGACATTATGTTGTGTCTACCATTCTCACCAACCCTAACCCTAACCTTTGACTATAAATAGGAGGCTCCTCCTTAAGCAAATGGCCATTAACTCTCTTGCCAATAATTCTTGCCAAGAATCTCTGCCAAGAAGAGCTCCGAGTGAAGAAGGAAACCGCTGCGGAATTGCTTCCAGAACTCAGGTAAGCCTCAAACTTATCTTTTATTTTCTATTTTACATTTCTAGATCTAGATCTCTTCTTCTACCTTTCTGTAGAATAAGGCCTTTTTGTGTGTATGAAAATCCTTCCCCGGCTCAAAGTATCTCAAGACTCCCCCTAGCCGTAAAACGTGAAGGCGGGATCTAGGAGAAACGAGACTGGGGATTGACCCTAGTACTAGAACCTAATTAGAATAAAGCCTTTTGAATCTTTGAAGCCCGTTTCATATTCAAAGTACCCCAAGATTATCTTGAAGAACCGTGTTTAAAGGGGAGAGAGAACTAAGGGAAACGATAATGGAACGGAACCTTAGGTTGCTTTTAGAACCCTATTTTAAATGAATGAGAATGCATGCTATGTTGTTATATTGTTCTTGAATGATTTTCACTTACACATACATTGCACCTGTTTTGGCGGGATAGGCTCATATTTTGGGTTTATTACATTTATTGTGATAAATCTAAAATAAATGGCCTCAATCAATTCTGGAATGTTTTTAAAAGGTTTTTAAAAGATTTGGATTCATCTTGCACAAATCACACACACTTTATCACAGTTTTGAGTTGGTTTTGTTCAAAAAAGGCCTAACTTGACAGCAACTGTACCCTTACTTCAGACACTCATAACTTCATCGTCCGGAAGAATTTTGGAGTGATTCCGGAACCATGGGAAATATGAGGCTATCTAGTTTATGCCTGCCAAATTTCATTAATTTGTATCAAGCGGATTTTTGACACCTCTCTGTCGAAGTTGATTGGATAGTTCAGGTTTAAATACGGAACTTGTCACTTCGACGGAGCGCCATGTGTTCGTTTTAAATCCGATCCGAGTGATTTTTGTTTCTGGGCACTCCTTTATGAGTCTATTTTCAAATCCAGTTGGTTTCATAATTTTTTGACTCCATTTGTATTATTGGTAACAGATTTACTCAGAATTGCTCATCAGTATTTTTCTGGGTAAATCTGTGATCCCAAGGCACATCCGAATGAATTTTTGTATGAGGCTAGTTTCTTCTGAAAGTTGGCTATACAGACTTCAATCACACCAACTTTCATGAATTTATATGGAGCCAATGTTTCTAGGTGATTTCCCAAACTTGCCTACTTGCCACTTTTGATATTCCCCAGCAGCAACTTTAAAGAAGTATAACTCCTAGGATTTCCAACGGATTTACTTGAAATTTTGCATGAGTCTCTTATTTACCATAATCTTTCACATGGATTTGGTTTGGTTCAATTTAAAATTAGATTTGAATGATTTCAAGACAAATGGCATTACTTTTCACCGAATTTTCTGGATTTCACTCAACTTGGTTTTTTGCAATCTTTTGCTTTGATTTCCATCTTTTTGTGATATTCCAGAAATGATATTGACATAAAAAAGGATCTGAAATTCATTTGGGTTCTCATGTGAAGATATCATATATTTGGCCTTTTTCAAGGTTTTTGATAATTTTTAGCAAGCTTTCTTGTTTTTTTTTTTTTTTTTTGCATGAACAAACACTTGGCAATCACCTTGCATGGGTGAATGAGGGTGCCTAACACCTTCCCCCATTTATAATCTAGTCCCCTTACCCATCTCTGGATTTAATTTTTAAGTAGAGTTATTTTTACTCTAGAATTTGCCCTTTGAGCTATTTTTGCATATCTTTGAACTTTTTGGTGTCCATTCACACCCCAAAATTCTGAATGGTGGTGACTGTTGTGAAAATTCGCAAGTGCACGAAATCGTAACAAGTAATATAGTGATGAAAAGAATGTCGAACCCACAAGGACTATTTACCTATTAGCTATCGAAATTGTTCTAATTCTAAATTATTTGAAAATCAACAAAAGTGGGATGTTTTGAATTTGAAAAATTAAAAACAATAAAAATTGAATCGAAAAATAAGGACTTGACCAAACACTTAAAAAAAAGGATATTTCACCCAAGAAGAAAACACTAAGGCATCCGATTCGTCAAACCAATCCAATTCCAAATCCTAACCGAGCAATTAATCAATTATTATCCTATTTGACGGTGAAATATTTTAAATATATCTAAAACCCTCTCTCGAGTAGAATTAGAATTACCCAACATGCAATAACCCGCGATATGCTTATGCGAATTTAAAAGCAATTGAGTACATTAAGATTAATAATATCCAACAAAAACAAACCGCACGAATCACGTTGGCACATTTCTGTCTTTCGTTCAATTCATGGCATACATCAAACGAAGCTAAGCTACATGCATCATCTCTCAAATTAACATGCACAACAAATCATTCAACTATTGGCCAGATAATTGAAAGCATTAAACTTAACGATGTATACTCAAAAAGAATAATAAAATCATGAGTACATAGAAGTAGGATTCAGAATTGTCATGGAGAGATTACATCGGAGCCTTAGCAATAGAAATTAGCTCATAATTGAATCCAAACAAACTATAAAATCTTTGAAATTCATAATGAAAATTGGACAAAGAGAAGATGAGAAAGTTAAGAGGGAAATTGTATGTAGATAGAGAATTGTAGTTATCGACAAACTCCAATTCAGCCTCTGTTTTCTTCTTCTTCCTCCAAGCTTCCAATCCTCTCCAATGGTGAAAAACTCCTCTCTTCTAAGCTCTGGTCGTCCTCCTCTCTTGTGTCTCTCTTATATAAAATTTCCTTCCTTGCTTTAAAAGCCCCTTTTACTTCTTTTCCAAAACTGAATTTTGAAGATAGCTGTTTTCCGTTTTTGATATTAATGCTCACGTTTCTCCATCAAGATGACTGTTTTTGGGAAAGTCTTCAACATTAAATTTGTAGGGCCTTCTCTTAGCTTTCCATAGACACCAAGATTGCCCTTATTGGAGCTCTCTAGCTCAAGTTATGCTCAAAATACTGAAGGATGTTTCTGGAACTCGGGAAATTAAAGTTTCCTATTCTCTTGATGAAGAGAATTTTTTCTCATTCGAAAATTCTGAGAATATCTTGTAGATCCCCTCCTCAATCTCTTGACTCTTTCAATTTATTTATTCCTAAACAACAATAAACAAAAATACATAAAAACTCTAATAAATAGGTAAATTAAACACCAACTAGCATAAAATTAAGGGTAAACATATGACAAAACATGTATAAAATTTAGGCACATCAAATACCCCCAAACTTAAGATTTGCTAGTCCTCGAGCAAAAGAAATGAAACAAGAAAACAAAAACAAAATTTGTATTGATTCTGCTTGAGTCACAAAACATGCCTCAAAGATGTCACATAGTCTATAGCACAAGGAAAACTTTAAATATTGCTAATGTCTAGAATTTCAAATCAAATACCAATCTCATCTCATTCATGATTCCTTCAATGTGTTTGTGTGCATCACCTTTTACCCATAACCATTCACCACTTTGATTAGTTTAAGAAATCATATAAACATTTTGCAGATCTCTTTTGATGAAATATAAACTCCATAAGCTTGCTTTTCATATCACTCTCCACTAATGTAGACTAACATCACACCAAAGATCATTAGGACTTTATTAAGCTTGTAACATGCGGCTAGGGTGACGGTATGGTAACAGATAGTGTTATGGCTCAAAAACACCCTAAGAACATGAATCATTCCAAAATCCTTGTAGAGCTAATTGTCCCACAAAAAGTTGTATCACAAAGCTGGTTTTCGACTTTCTCTTGTTACACCTTCTGCTTTTCTAGTTCACCATTTAATTCAGCTTTCTCCTGTTTTCAATTTTTTTTTCTTTCTGTAATTTTTTTTTTAACTTTCTCTTGCTACACCCCCAAACTTGTTTCTTTCTTTTATGAGCAAGGGGTGTAGTACCCTCTTCTTCTTTTAATGAACAATGTTGAAACTTCATCCTTCCTCTATACAGTAGCTCATCTCATAACATTTCTTAAAATGATCATGTGCTTGTGGTGCAACAGGTAGACAAAATTAGAAAGTTAAGCTAGTATGTGGTTGACAAAGAAAAGGTGTAATCAGGCTCAAATGGGGTCTACTATGGATAAACCAATGTCAGGTAGGTTTGAAAAGCTCAAACGGCCCAAAGAATGGCCTAAATCCTTTCCATAGCATGGTGGAGTCTAGGATTTCGCCTCAAGTGTTAATCAAGCAAGTTCTAGAGTTTACTGAGATCATAGGAATTTTCTAGATTTACAAAAACTTTCTCAAGGTAAGCAAAACAGATATGTGCTCTAGGCGATGTGCTCAGAGTGTTCAAAAGAATCATAAATAAGATAAAACCAACACAAGATTCAAGCATCCAAACAAGAACAAAATTTATCACTTTCCAAACACCATGTTTAGTTCAATCAAATTTTATCATGGGCTTTTGGTCATCAAACCTCATCAATACGGTTTTTTTTTTTTTTTGGAACTAAATAAGAAAAACAAAAGATCATATAAGAAAAACAAAAGAAAACAAGTTCACAAGTGTGACTCCCCCAAACTTAGTATGTGCATTGTCCTCAATGTGCAACAATGAAAGCCAACATAGAGTAACAAGAAACTTCCCTAAACACTGGTGGAGACGAATCAAGCTTCCTCTCCCTTAGCATCGTAATCAACACGTTTAGGTTCTGGAGCAAGGAAGTGAGGAACAGTGTCATTGCCACACCTATGTAAAAGAACTAAAATTAGAACACAACCAAAACACTTGAGGAATAAAAATTAAAATTAAAATTAAAAACAAAACAGAACAAGAGATATTGAAATTAACAAAATCAAATGTTTAGAATGCTTGGGTTGCCTCCCAAGAAGCGCTTAATTATAGTCTTTAGCTTGACTTTTCCTTCTTTGAATCACCGATTGAGCAAATCAATGGAGACTTTTTGCTTATTGAAATCTCCTTCGAAGTAAGGCTTTAGACGTTGACCATTGACTTTGAATGTTTCATTTGAGTCATTAGAAACTTCAATAGCACCATACGGGAGAACTCTTGTTACCATGAATGGTCCAGACCATCGGGATCTTAATTTTCCAGGGAAGAGGCGAAGTCTGGAATTATAAAGTAGAACTCTTTGGCCAACTTCAAAGTTTCTCTTGAGAATTTGTTTATCATGCCATCTCTTGGTTCTTTCCTTGTATATGCGAGCATTCTCATAGGCTGTATGCCGAAACTCATCCATCTCATTGAGTTGCAATATCCTCTTCTCTCCTGCTGCCTCCATGTCAAAATTAAGAGTCTTGATAGCCCAGTAAGCCTTGTGTTCCAACTCCACCGGTAAGTGACATGCTTTCCCATAAACTAGACGATAGGGGGACATACCAATTGGAGTTTTGAAGGCTGTCCGGTATGCCCATAGTGCATCATCTAGTTTTTTTGACCAATCTTTCCTTGAAGTGCTCACGGTTTTCTCCAATATTCGTTTCAGCTCTCGGTTCGAAATTTCTGCTTGTCCACTAGTTTGAGGATGGTACGGAGTTGCAACCTTGTGTGTAACACCATATTTGCTCAAGAGTGCATCAAATTGCCGGTTGCAAAAATGTTTTCCCCCATCACTAATTATGGCTCTTGGAGTTCCAAACCTGGTGAATATCTGCTTTCTCAAAAAATTCAACACAACTTTAGAATCATTTGTAGGGAGGGCCACGGCCTCTACCCATTTAGAAACATAATCAACAGCAACTAAAATGTATTGATTTGAGAAAGAAGGAGGGAATGGCCCCATGAAATCTATGCCCCAAACATCAAATAGCTCAACAACAAGTATATTATTTAAGGGCATTTCATTTTTCCAGGAGATATTACCACTCTTTTGACATTGATCACAACAAGAAACAAAAGCATAAGTGTCTTTAAAAATGGAGGGCCAATAAAAACCTGATTGTAGCACTTTAGCTACTGTCTTGTTCACTCCATGGTGCCCGCCAACCTCTAGTGAATGGCAATGTCTTAGGATTGACTCTACCTCTTCCTCAGGCACACATCTCCTAATCACTTGATCACTACAATGCTTGTAGAGAAAAGGTTCCTCCCAATAGTAGTGCTTGACCTCTGAAAAGAATTTCTTCCTTTGTTGGTATGTAAACTCAGGATTGATCACATTGCTTACCAAGTAGTTTACATAATCTGCATACCAAGGAACTTGTGTTAGAGATAAAACAAATAGTTGTTCATCCGGGAATACCTCATTTATTGGAGAAGGTGGGGCTGTCTCTTTAGTTGTGTGCTCAAGTCTAGAGAGATGGTCAGCTACTTGATTCTCAGTTCCCTTCTTGTCTTTGATCTCCAAATCAAATTCTTGTAGGAGTAAAATCCACCTAAGTAACCTTGGTTTAGCTTCCCTTTTAGCTAACAAGTACTTAAGAGCAGAATGATCAGTGTATACAATTACTTTTGACCCAATTAAATATGATCTGAATTTATCAAAAGCAAATACCACCGCTAGCAATTCTTTTTCCGTAGTAGCATAATTTAATTGGGCACCTGTCAAGGTACGACTCGCATAGTAGATAACATGGAGAACCTTGTTCTTCCTTTGTCCAAGCACAGCTCCTATTGCATAATCGCTTGCATCACACATCAATTCAAATGGAAGTGCCCAATCCGGTGCACATATTATTGGGGTTGAACTTAGCTTCTTCTTCAAAAGTTCAAATGCCTGCAAACAATCATTGGAAAAGTTAAATGGAGCATCTTTAACCAAAAGAGAACAAAGGGGTTTAATAATTTTAGAAAAATCTTGAATAAAGCGACGATAAAACCCCGCATGTCCCAAAAAACTTCTCACTCCCTTGACCGTGCTAGGTGGAGGTAATTTTTCGATGACCTCTACTTTGGCTTGGTCTACCTCAATGCCTTCTGAAGAAACTTTATGCCCAAGTACAATTCCTTCCTGCACCATAAAATGACATTTTTCCCAATTAAGAACAAGGTTAGATTCTTCACATCTTTGTAGAACTGAAGATAAATTATTTAAACAATTATCAAATGAAGAACCAAACACAGAAAAATCATCCATAAAGATCTCAATAAACTTTTCCACCATATCCGAAAAAATGGCCATCATGCATCGTTGAAATGTGGCTGGAGCATTGCACAAACCAAAGGGCATCCTCCTATAGGCAAATGTTCCATACGGGCAAGTGAAAGTAGTCTTTTCTTGATCTTCTGGTGAAATTTGGATTTGATTGTACCCTGAGTATCCATCAAGAAAACAGTAATAAGCATGACCAGCAAGCCGTTCCAACATTTGATCAATGAAAGGAAGTGGAAAGTGATCTTTTCGTGTGGCATCATTAAGCTTGCGGTAATCTATGCACACTCTCCAACCGGTGACTGTTCTTGTTGGGATGAGTTCATTATTTTCATTCTCTACTACTGTCACTCCTCCCTTCTTAGGCACTACTTGCACCGGACTTACCCATGAGCTATCAGAAATTGGATAAATAATTCCAGCATCCAACAATTTGAGAATTTCTTTTCTTACAACTTCTTGCAAGTTTGGATTAAGTCTCCTTTGTGGCTGTACTGTAGGCTTGAAATGCTCTTCCATTAGAATCTTGTGCATGCAAATTGAGGGGCTTATTCCCTTAATGTCGGCTATAGTCCATCCCAAAGCTTGCTTGTGAGCTCTCAAAACTCTAAGTAACTTCTCTTCTTCAAGACCTGTCAAAGATGAAGAAATTATTACAGGTAAAGAAGAATCATGTAAATAAGCATATTTAAGATGAGAAGGAAGAGGTTTGAGTTCTAAAGAGGGGGCCTCAATGACGGATGGCTGTTGTGGAGTAGTGTTTTTGCTCAATGTTATGTTTTCCGGCTTCCCTTTAGGCAAGTAAGGTGGAGATGCTTCCAAGTAATGTGCACAAGTGCTTATCTTGGAATTCTCGGAATCGATAGTGCCAGATTGAACAAGACATGCCTCAAGTGGTTCCTTAGGATTACTCTCTTCAAAAATTTCTACCACAAATTCATCAATCACATCTATGTTGAAGCATGTATCAGTTGTTGACGGATATTTCATTGCTTCAAACACATTGAATGTAACTTGTTCATCTTGCACCCGTAGTATGAGTTTCCCTTGTTGCACATCTATGAGAGTTCTTCCCGTGGCTAAGAACGGTCGACCAAGAAGAAGTGGGATTTCTCGATCTTCCTCCATATCTAAAACAATAAAATCTGCAGGGAAAATGAACTTGTCAACTTTAACAAGAACATCCTCCACTATTCCTCTTGGTCGTTTAATTGACCGGTCCGCCAATTGAAGTGAAACTGTAGTGGCCTTGACCTCTCCTAGCCCCAATTGCCTGAAAATAGAAAAAGGCATCAGATTTATGCTAGCACCTAAATCACACAAAGCTTTTTCAAAATAAGAGTTCCCAATTGTGCAAGGAATAGTAAAACTCCCTGGATCTTTAAGCTTTGGTGGCAGCTTATTTTGCAAAATGGCAGTGCACTCTTCAGTCAACATCACAGTCTCATACTCTCCTAACTTCCTCTTGTTTGATAGAATCTCCTTCATGAACTTCACATAACTAGGCATTTGTTCCAAGGCATCTGCAAAAGGAATGTTAATATGTAACTTTTTAAACACATCAAGGAATTTATAAAATTGTTTATCTAGCTTATTTTTCTGGAGTCTTTGAGGAAAAGGTATAGGAGGAGTATGAGAAGAAACGGGAGGATTTCCCGAGTTTTTCACTGCTTGGCTCGGAATAAGGGTGGGCACCACAGCCTTGAATGTGGGTGCTGCGGCCTCGATGTCTTGGCCTTCAGAACTAGGAAAAGCACCCTGGCCTTGAGCTTCCTGCACCATAGCTCTCATAGTTTGCTTCTCTTTTCCATGCTTTTTCTTCGGTACATTAAGCTCCCTTCCACTCCTTAAGGAAATGGTTTGCACTTGCTCTTTCGGGTTATTTTCCGTGGTGCTTGGAAATGACCCTTGAGGTCTTTCGGACAACAATTTTGCCAATTGACCAACCGTCCTTTCTATGCTCCGCATAGTGTTTTCATTGTTCTTTAGAGCAATGTCATGATCTTGAAATCTAGCATCCACCTTTGCCATAAATTGTACCATTACCTCCTCCATATTCAACTTCTTCTCTTGTTGCTGATTTTGAAAACCCGGTGGAGGCTTGGAAACATTTTGCGAGTTGCTCCATGAGAAATTTGGGTGGTTTCGCCATCCTGGATTGTAAGTGTTGGAGTAAGGGTTGTTTTGTCGTTGGTAATTCGATACAAAGTTTGCTTGCTCCGAACTATTGTTGGCGAATGGACTTCCCACTTGACAATCTATCCCCATATGATTCCCTGCACAAAATTCACAAATTGCATTAGCAGATTGAATGGCACTTACATTGATATTATCTAATTTCTTAGATAAAGTTGCAACTTGAGCAGCTAAAGCAGAAAAAGAATCAATTTCATGAGCTCCCTGAGTTCTTTTTGGTGTCACTCTATCCGCTGGCCATTGGTAATTGTTAGTTGCCATCTCCTCCACCAAATCATATGCTTCTTCCGGTGATTTCTTCATCAAAGTCCCTCCAGCTGCCGCATCAATCATTGTACGTGTTGTGGGTTGCAAACCATTATAGAAGGTTTGCACTTGAATCCAAACAGGAAGTCCATGATGTGGGCACTTTCTAAGCAATTCTTTATACCTCTCCCAAGCTTCATAAAGAGACTCCATATCAAATTGGACAAAGGTGGTGATATCATTTCTCATCTTCACGGTTTTGGCTGGGGGAAAGAACTTTGCTAGAAACTTCTTAGCCAAATCGTCCCATGTAGTTATGGTTAATGGTGGAAGTGAATTCAACCATGCCTTTGCCTTCTCTCGGAGGGAGAATGGAAAGAGCCTCAATCTAATAGCATCATCAGAAACTCCATTATGTTTGAAAGTATCACATAACTCCAGAAAATTAGCTATGTGTGCATTTGGATCATCATGGGGCATGCCACCAAATTGCACCGTTGACGTCACCATTTGAAGAATAGCTGGCTTTATCTCAAAGTTATTGGCTTGAATGGCAGGTCGTCTAATGCTAGAAGTAGCTCCGGTGACCAAGGGAACAGCATAATCTCCCAAAGTTCTGTTTCCAAGTTGGTTTTCCATTGCTTCGTTTTCAGTTGTGGAATTCTCCTTATTCTCCTTGTTTGCACGACGAAGGGTGCGTTCAATTTCAGGATCAAAAGGTACTAACTCCAAGCTTCGACTACGTCTCATGAACAACCTGGAACACCTGAAAAGGAAAAATAAAACAAAATTAAGAATTAAGACTAAAATAAAGAAATATCAAATTAACTTAGAACTAGATGATATCAAAAGTAATAGAAAATAAATAGTCCCCGGCAACGGCGCCAAAAACTTGTTGTGAAAATTCGCAAGTGCACGAAATCGTAACAAGTAATATAGTGATGAAAAGAATGTCGAACCCACAAGGACTATTTACCTATTAGCTATCGAAATTGTTCTAATTCTAAATTATTTGAAAATCAACAAAAGTGGGATGTTTTGAATTTGAAAAATTAAAAACAATAAAAATTGAATCGAAAAATAAGGACTTAACCAAACACTTAAAAAAAAGGATATTTCACCCAAGAAGAAAACACTAAGGCATCCGATTCGTCAAACCAATCCAATTCCAAATCCTAACCGAGCAATTAATCAATTATTATCCTATTTGACGGTGAAATATTTTAAATATATCTAAAACCCTCTCTCGAGTAGAATTAGAATTACCCAACATGCAATAACCCGCGATATGCTTATGCGAATTTAAAAGCAATTGAGTACATTAAGATTAATAATATCCAACAAAAACAAACCGCACGAATCACGTTGGCACATTTCTGTCTTTCGTTCAATTCATGGCATACATCAAACGAAGCTAAGCTACATGCATCATCTCTCAAATTAACATGCACAACAAATCATTCAACTATTGGCCAGATAATTGAAAGCATTAAACTTAACGATGTATACTCAAAAAGAATAATAAAATCATGAGTACATAGAAGTAGGATTCAGAATTGTCATGGAGAGATTACATCGGAGCCTTAGCAATAGAAATTAGCTCATAATTGAATCCAAACAAACTATAAAATCTTTGAAATTCATAATGAAAATTGGACAAAGAGAAGATGAGAAAGTTAAGAGGGAAATTGTATGTAGATAGAGAATTGTAGTTATCGACAAACTCCAATTCAGCCTCTGTTTTCTTCTTCTTCCTCCAAGCTTCCAATCCTCTCCAATGGTGAAAAACTCCTCTCTTCTAAGCTCTGGTCGTCCTCCTCTCTTGTGTCTCTCTTATATAAAATTTCCTTCCTTGCTTTAAAAGCCCCTTTTACTTCTTTTCCAAAACTGAATTTTGAAGATAGCTGTTTTCCGTTTTTGATATTAATGCTCACGTTTCTCCATCAAGATGACTGTTTTTGGGAAAGTCTTCAACATTAAATTTGTAGGGCCTTCTCTTAGCTTTCCATAGACACCAAGATTGCCCTTATTGGAGCTCTCTAGCTCAAGTTATGCTCAAAATACTGAAGGATGTTTCTGGAACTCGGGAAATTAAAGTTTCCTATTCTCTTGATGAAGAGAATTTTTTCTCATTCGAAAATTCTGAGAATATCTTGTAGATCCCCTCCTCAATCTCTTGACTCTTTCAATTTATTTATTCCTAAACAACAATAAACAAAAATACATAAAAACTCTAATAAATAGGTAAATTAAACACCAACTAGCATAAAATTAAGGGTAAACATATGACAAAACATGTATAAAATTTAGGCACATCAGTGACTCTCCCATGTTTACGTCGAGCCCCGTGTGCTGACGGAGGGGAAATCATCCCGGTGATTTTTCCCTTGTCTCATAGTATCTCTTTCAAAATTTATAGATACTACAAGTATTCCACTGCACTTTTGCAAAGCCAGAAAATGGTTTACTCCAAACTTTGAACATGGTTTTTAAAATTTTCTCAGTTTTTAAGTCAAGAAAATAGTCTAGTTTTTCTTCAACTCTAGTTTACCCCAAGGAGTTATCTTTTCTATACAATATCGCTATATCCGACTAAGAAAAACATGAAATGTCAATAATATAATCAAAGTCAATTAAAAATCCCCAAATCACCTAAATCAAGCATATACCCGCTTGTATCGTCCTCTCTGAGATCTGAAAACAAAACAAAACAAAATGGGGTGAGATATGACTATCTCAGCAAGTAGCACATGCATGCTCAAATACATTTAATTTAATTTCTAAAACATGCACAATTAAAACATACTCGACGATTAACCATGGATAATTCGATTAATCCGACTAATTCGACAAAGAAATATCAAACCACATAGTAAGGTGGGACTAGTGAAATTTGACCACTTTGTAAGGTTTAATTTTAGCTCCAACCAGTCCAGTCCGAGATCCTCTGCCAAAACTAAGAACCTCTGCCAAATCTGATACCTCTATAAACTGATTCCAATATATCGTCTCTTGGTGGAGTGCAAAAGACCTTACCCTCTCCAGGGTGGAAACGGATATCAATCCAGTCTAAAAATCCACTATCGCCGATCGAATCCGATGCCAATCACTAGACCTCACCCCCTCATGGGGTGGAAACGGAGCTACTGCAGCACTTCCATCATGGAAGGCCTCTTTATAATGGAGGAAACGCGTGAAATATATCCCTCTTAATTTGCAGCACTTCCCTCATGGAAGGCCTCTGAATCATAAAGGAACCGCATGAAGGAAGCTAGACTTAAACCAAACAAATTAGACAGACTTCACTTACTAGCTAAATTATGGATCCATAATGTGCTATGCCCTAAATAGCTCAAACAATTAAACCAACCAGTAAAGCAAGGACTTCGATTCAAACCAAAAATATTCCGACATGCAAACCAAGTGCGAGCAACATATTCATGGCCACTCAGGGCCAACTTACTCCCTCATGGAGTTTCCCAAAATATTTCTCAAGAAAATCCCAAGAATGAATCAAAATGAATTAGACAATTCAAGCACAAAATCCCTTTTATTTAAATCTGTCTATATTTACTAAAAATTAACTCAAATCAAATCAAAATAATACTCAAAGCAATTGAAGTCATTAACACTACCAAATTCAGCTCAACAAGCCACTAGAATTCTCAACAATGAAAATCCCCATAATTTGACACAACCAGTAAGAGTACTTTATAAATTAACCAAAATTAAAAACCAGCGATCTTTCAAAGAAAACATAACCAATATCTAATCAGGTCACAAATAGAGAACAACAAATTTAATAATATTATAATCAAGTCAAGAACTCTCCGATTAGCAAAATTTCCTAAAGCTGGAAAAACAGATTTTTCTAAACTTTTACCAATTGATCCCAATATCAAGTTATATTTATTATTTATTGTCAAACTAATTTCCATAGATTACTACAGCTCTAGAATCTCAATTTATGCGATGGTTAATTCAGGTCATACCATAATCTTAGCTATTTCAATGGACTCAAATAAGTGCAAGTATTTCCCCAAAGATCCTTCATCTTAGTTTACAAATTCAGGTCTTTGCTAATTCTTTTACTAATTAAGTCGAAGAGCAAATATGCCATATTCCTTATTGACAATGCTAAATCCTATAGTTTACTAACAATGCTGAACTTCAAGGTATATCTTGAAAAATTCACATGAAACAACAAAAAATAATTGACACAAGTTAAGCTTAAAAGAACTCCAACTATAGGCTGCAAAATTTTATACAATGACTTTGGTGTTGTTTTTCCGAGTTATTCTAGTAATCCATGGTGCTACTTTGGTTTTCCATAGATTTCTAATAAGTCTAGATGTTAATTAGGACTTAGATAAGCCTATTTGAATAGGTTCTAGAAGTTAAAGTTTTGTTTATAAACAAATAAAGAATCAGCCGCACTATAGTATTAGGATTTGAACTAGCACTGACCCGGGGCTGACCCGGACAGGTTGGTGCCAGTCAGTGCCCCTTTATTTTGTGAACTGGCGCTGACCTCAAAGAGGTCAGCAGCCCTTGGCAGCACTTGGAGCCAGTTGCTTTTACACCAAAATAGCCGCAATGCTCTTTTGCAACTCCATTTTTCCAACATTTGAACCATCTCAATCCTTTTAAACACATCTAACACACTTTAACTCATCTGAATAAAACATCTAAACACTCTCTGATTAACCTAATCAGTATTTATAGAAACCATGGATCATACGCTCGCTCATGAACAGAAATCAGAACTTGGTTTTATTCGATTCCAAATTCGTAACAAATCACAAAACCATGTGCATATATGATTTAAACAAAAGGTGCTACTTGCCTAATTTGGTTGATGATTCAACCTCCATAGAAAACACTCGCTGATCTGAATTTTTCAACAACTAAAAATCCTCCGACGATTGGAAATTCTACAGAGAATTTCCAGAATTTAGATTCTAACACCTAATCCTCATTTCAACTAACATTCATATGAAATTGAATGAGATTAACCTAGATCTAATGTTGAAATGAACTCACCTGATCTGAATATGAAAACTAGACGACTTCTCTGATCTATAGATCAAACGCCCCCTTCCTCCATGAAAAAATCTCCTCTTCACTTTGGCTACTTCAGATCCGATGGATTTAAACTCACCTTGGAAGATCTGATTTCTCTTCCCCACCTCTCCAATCCAACTCTCTTTGCTGCTCTCAATTCTCCAGCAACAAAACGAACCCAATCACACGCACAGATGATTTTATAGTGCGTTCAAGAACCCTTCAACTTCCTCATGATCCGATGCAACGCCACTGCACCGAATGCCTACATCCACTCCCTAATAACCAACCGATTCACCGATTTTGCTACTCAATCAAATGTAAGAGCAACACTTAATTATATATAATAAAACTTCTAAATAATAATAATTTAATAGTGAAATTAAAATATAGCTCCACTTACCCTTAATTCATATAATCTGATTTTTTTTTGTAAAATTCCTAAATTGCCCTTGCGACACTCCACCAATCGCCCTTCATCAACACACTTAAATTTTGCTCTGAACCTATGCCTGCCACATCATTGAAACACCCTAAACCAACTAATTAAAATTTAAATAATGCTTCTTATTTTTGTAAATAGAAATTTTCCACCCGGATTCACCCGAGGACTCCGGTTCGACCATTTAATCTCCATTTCTAAACTTTCCATTAATTAAATTAATTAATAATCCCACAATCAAAATTTTAATTATTATTAAAATTTTGGGATTTTACATTGGTAGTGTCTCTTGGTTGTCCCTCCAACTAAGACAGATCTTGATAGCAAGACAACGGATGGCCCTTGATCCATTAGCATTGATTTTTATTTAAGTTGTGATGATAATGGGTGCTTTTGGCAAGGGAAGCAAAGCCAAACCTCCTAAGGAAAAAAAACAGAAGGAGAAGAATGCAGCATTGAACAAGCTCTATTATTTCATCTGAAAGGTGTCATATCATAAGCTGCTTGTAGAGGAGGAAATGGTTCTGCAAGTAGCGCTTTGGAGGCCTTTTACCCTTTTATGGGAGGAATTTCTCCTCGTTCTTGGAGTAGAAAAGCAGGTCGAGTGGTTGGAAGAAAAATTAATGCTGATGCAAAGTTCCTTAGAAATTGCAGATGATAAAAATGACGAAACGTCTCTGGACTAGGTGTCTGAAATCCGAGAGCTTGTATATGATTCTGAGGACATCTTGGACATCCATGGCATCCTTTTGGCATGCTAGACTAGCAGTGGATGTCTCAATTGTTTCTTCATGTTTAGTGATCAAAATTATCCTCTTCTTCATATGGTCAGGAAAGGGATACAACAAATCGAGACGAAGATGGGTGGCGTTAACCTTCAAACTTACATAAAAAGACAGAGTCATACGAGCAATAATGGTCCAACTAGGCAAGAAGAATAGTTTGGGGAAGAAATTTGGTTTTCACAGGGGGTTTGGAAGAGGGATGATTAGTGTTTTTTTTGGGGTGAAACCTCCTTACCTTGGGAAGAACGAAGAAGACCAGTGTTTTGATTTAATGGAAGGGGTACTTCGGGCATTTACAAAAGTGGATTAACGGTGTTGGGATCTGATCTAACGGCAAGGGTAGTCAGTGACGGCTTTTAAGACTTCAGGGGTAGTAAGTGATCGGTTTTGAACCATAGGGGGTATCCGTGCCACTTTCCCAAACGTTAAGGGGTGTAGCTGTAAATTTCCCAATGTATTTAACTATGAAAATAATAAAGGGTGCTATCAAATAATTACCTTCTAGCAAATCAACTTTCATATGTGCTAGCATATAAAAGCACCCTAATTTAGCTTGTTGGTAGACTGTTCTATTCAAGGGATTTCTTTAAGGCATAGCCAACTGTGCACACCCGATTTTGGCCGCATGCGAGGCGCATGCAAAGTGATGCGTGCCTCGGGATTGTTTGGATTCGCCACTACTTGAGAGGTGCAGGCAGACACAAAGAGGCACCTATTTGGGCCTAATGTTTTTGGTCTACGGCTTATTAGAGATCTGAGCAAGTTCTCGATTACGTCTAAGGAAGTCCAAAGACACCCTAGCTCATCCCGTCGATTTGACGGGTCCCATGGGTCTCCTTGGTTTGAGTCAACTTAGTTCTCACCCAATTTCCTAGACCAGCATGCACATTTATTTGGTCTGGTAGGGACTGTTGATGGTGTGGGTCCCTTTTATTTGATTTTATCTTTTTATCAATTGATGAAGTGGGTCTGGTACAAACCCCGTTGGAGGGCCCATTGGAATTCAGGTTGGGCTTAAGTCAAGCCCAAGGCCCAATTCGGGTTATTGGGTAACCCTTATTGGATTTTGGCTATTTGGTTTTGAGAGTTAATTAAATATTTACAAAATTAGTGAGTTAAAGCTTTTAGGGCCCAATGGGCTTGGATTTGGCCCACTAGCAATTAATCAAGCGGCCTTTAGCCCATTTATCAAAATGGGCCTAGGTGGGGCCAGACATGATGTGGGCCCTATTGGGGCCCACGAAGCCTTGGTGGGCCCACAATCACAAAAATGGGCTTGGAATAAATAATCCAAGAAGCCTGGCGGGTTCGGGTTATGGCAAAAATGGGTTGGATTTGGTCCAATCGGGTCAAGAAAATGGATTTTTTAAGATATTTACAGGCTTGACCGCATTCTAATCACGGTTCAGGCCAAGCCTAGACCGTATTTGAAGTACGGTTTCAGCTCGATTTCCAAGAAACGCCACGACAGCCTCAGGATTTGGTTCGCCGGTTCCTTTTCACCGTCCGCCGACTTTTTGTGGCCTTTAAAACTAACATATAGCAATCCAAACACTCGTTTTTGAGCTCAACCTCTTACTTTCGTGCTTGATGAGTAGGAAAGATCTCAGCTCTTCATGATCCCTTCAAATCACTCACAAATATGCAAGATAAAAATTGCCTATCTTAAATGAAAGGAAAGAGAGGGGATTAGGGATACATCACAGATCTAAAGGAGGGCATACCCTCCTGAAATAAGATGATCAAATTAGCACAAAAAAGGCTAGGACAAAAATGCTAAAATGAGCCCCTTTTCTTTACATAAAACCTCTCTCCTCCCATATTTTCGTGTATGTGAGTCTCTCTCACCGTGAGAGCTTACATGTCATGCATAGGAAGCAAAACAAGTGAGATTATCACAATAAAGAAGAAGGTTTAAATCACAAAAAGGAAGAACCTTGCTTTAAACGATTTGATTCTGATATATATCAAATATAAAATCAACACAAAGCTCACCATGCCATTATTGCCTTATTCTGAGATGTTGGGATTCTCCGATTGTCACGGACAGCACCTTAGCAGCCTTTCCAACTTCAGAAATTGGATTCTCAAAGGTCTTGATAGGGTAAACAGAGAAAGAAAAGGGGCTAGGGGTATTTTGGGTATAAAAGAGTGGTTGCAAAGAGGCAGGGGGTCGACCAAGCAGGGGTTCCTCTCTTTCTCCTTTTTTCTCTCCTTTCCTCTCCCTTTCTCTCTCTTTCTTCCTCTCCCTTCGTCCCTTTGAGTGAGGGGGCCTATTTATAGGCAAAAAACCCGTGATCGTATTTGAAATGCGATCATGCCTTGACTGTATTTCAAATACGGTCGAGCTGCCCACGTGCCGAATCTCCGCGAATCCGCCAGCTGTCGCCGTACAAGACGCATGTCTCGCTTCTAAAAGGCCAATACCGTATTTTAAATACGGTCGTGCCTTGACCATATTTAAAATACATTCATGCACGTTTTAAAAATGGCGGATTTCAAACCCTTCTCCAATTTGGTTTTGAACAAAGATTTTATCTGATTTTTCTTTTCTTTTTTGATTTATTTTAATTCAAAAATAAGATATGTTAATAATAATTATAATTTTAATCAAAATTTTTATTTTCCTTGTCCTTTTCTGCTTTTGCGCCACATGGCAGATTTCTTGAAACTTCAACTGACCATAACTTTTCCATCCGATGTCTGATTTCAGCAAATTTAGTGTCGTTGGAATTGGCTTGGAACCCACTATCCACTGGGATCAAATTGGGCAGCTGAATCGGAGTCGAGCAAAAAGTCAACTTTCGCTCCCTCAAAAGTTTGACTGGCTCCTAACTTCCTCATCCAAACCCCGATTCCAGCAAACTCGGTTGCGTTGGAATTGTGTCGGAGTGCTCTTTTCAATGAGAGGAAGTTTGATGGCCAATTCTCCTTAAATTAAAAAGTCAAATTTTAGCCCCCTCAGGGTTAAAATTTTTATTTCCTGCATTTTTTGGGGTGCAAAAATCAGGTGTCTACACCAACTATCCACAAGATTGCTACATTTCTAATTATAATCCGATCTCAAGTTCAAAAGAAATATCTATACTATATATAACAAGAATAGGCAGCTTGCGAAGTGTGCTAACAACTATTTATGACTTCTCCAAAAAGCCATCACTGTTCATTGTAAAGACATCATTAATATAAGGTTAAAATAGTAAAAATTATCTCCATTCATATAAAATTTAGACAGTTTCAAAACTGTTTCTTTTCTATATGTGTAGTATTGCACGTGCACCCCACTAATGTGATAAATGACAATGCACCTTGTTAATGGGCTTGCAAGGATCACCTTGGGATAAGGTACGTGTTGACATTTATATATAGATATATCTTGGAGGAAATAACCTCTTGATGGAAAAAAAAAAAAAAAAAAAGAGGGGGGAGGGGATGGGGTGGGGGTAAATAGTGACATTAGAAAGTAGGCATGGGCGGCGGGCCGGCCATGCTGCAGGCCTGACGTGCCGCGGGCCTGGCCGGCCGCGGCATGCCAGGCCCGTTTTCCCCATTACCCCAGCCCGGCACGGCATGCCCCAGCAGGCGTGCCGTGCCGGGCCTAGCTCGCCGGGCCGGCGGGCCAATTAATTTAAATTTTAAAAAAAAACTTTAAAAAATCCCAAAAAATTTCTGTAAAATACTTTTATTGTTCACAAAATTGTCTTACACATATTGAGATAAATTTTGCTCAACAAAATATAAATTCATTAATTATCACAAGTACACTTACAACTTTGCAAAAATTACATAATTACTTGAACAAATAATACTGCATCACTATAGTATAAGCACATCCCAACTAGGTTGGCACCCACTCATCTATCTATCATTTGCAGTTTAAAAGAAACAAAAAAAAAAAGATAAAGTACAATTCCTATACTTTGATTACAAAAATTATAACAAAACTTAGACTACTCTGGTTGACTAAAATCAATATTCAAATCATCAAAGTCTCCAGCAAGTTGATCATCTTCATATTCTTGTTCTCTCAGTTCTGCCCTTAACCAATCTGTAAGACTGACACATGCTTGCACCATCTCCGGCGTTAATCTGCTCCTGTAATCATCCACGGTTCGTCCACCTGCGCTAAAAGCTGATTCCGATGCAACTGTGGACACCGGAACCGTTAGTAGATCACGTGCCATGGCGGAAAGCACAGGATAATTAACCTGATTTTGCTTCCACCATGTCAAAATGTTAAAAGCATTATGCTCCTCTATAGTATTGAAACTCATTGGGGGGCTTTCTACAAAAATCATTAATTCAGATGATCCCCCACTACTAGATGCTAGTTGCTTTCCCTTTCTTCTCCCACTTAAAAAATTCCAAGGGGAATTATCTGGTAGTGTTTTTTGGGTTCGCGTATGACCTTGTATACTACTACTAGTATCGTATTCACAAAAAAGTCTTTCTAATAGATTTCTTATTTTACTTATATCTATTTGAAAAGTAGAATTCATATTCTCATTTATTCCATATATTAAGTCTTCAACTCCTAATTTAACCCTAGGGTCCATTGTAGTAGCTAAACAATATAAATTAGGCATCTCTTGCCAATATTTTAAAATTTTAGTTTCCATTGCAGGGATAATTTCCTTAGCAATGGGTACATTTCTATATTGTTTAAAACAAATACTTATTTGATATAAACAAGTTATAATACTTGAGAATGTTGGGTAATAAACTACTGATAAATATCTTGTTGCATCATAAAAAACTTTTAAAAAATCTCTTAAAATTTCGGCTATTTGCCAATCAAGATCCTCTAAGTCACTTTCAGGCATTTTACTTTTATAAAATATTGTAATTTCTTGTTTTAATCCTAGTGCAGCTTCTAGCATTATATATGTTGAGTTCCACCTATGTTCAACATCTAGGGTAATTTTTTTATATTGCTTTCCTAAAGTTTTACAATAATATTTAAATTCTTTAGCGGTTGTGCTAGATTGTTTTATAAATCTTACTACATCTCTAATATTTATTAAATGATGTTGAACAATTTTTAATCCATCTTGCACAACTAAATTAAGGATATGACAAGCACACCTAACATGAAATAAACTTCCATCTATATTTAAGTTTAATTGTTGTCTTAATATTCCTACTGCAATATTATTAGCACTTGCATTATCAAGTGCTAGAGCCATTATTTTATTGTGTATTTTATAATTTCTTAGATTTCTACTTATAGCATTTGATATATTTATTCCAGTATGGCTAGCATCTAGTGGTTCAAAAGTTATTATTCTTTTTTTCATATTCCAATTTTCATCAATATAATGTGCGGTTATAGCTAAATAACTTATATGTTGTCTACTTGTCCAAATATCTGAAGTTAAAGCTATTTTAAAAGTACTGTTTGACAAAGTTTCTATTAATGCAATTTTCATTTTTCCATATAATTTTATGGCATCCTTTCTTAAAGTGTGGCGTGAAAAAGATTTAAATTGTGGTGCTAAATATTTAGTTAGTAAACGGTGAAATCTTTTAGAATCTATTAATCTAAAGGGTAATTCTTCTTGAATTACCCACTTTACTATTTCAAGCCTAGTTTCTTCTTGATTAAAAATAAAATTACTTATAGCAACACTACTAGTAGAAATTTGGGTTTGCCTAGGGTCAATTTGGCCATGTTTTGGAAGGCATTTCTGCAAATGCCGGTTCAAGTGGCCTGTACCACCTTTGCCTTTACAACTAAACTGTTTTTTGCAATGGTTACACACTGCCTTCTCTTCACTCACTACACTTTCAATTGTAAAATTAAGCCAAACACTAGAGGTTCTATTCCTCTTGGTGCTCCTAGGTGGTAGGGAAGACGATCCCATATCTTGTAAAGGTAATTATGTTTCAAGATCTTGGATGGGAGGATCATTATATTGGGGTTGGGTTATATCATCAGAAAATACTGGGTCAGAAAGGGGTCTAAGATATTCCCTTTCTTCAGTGTAAAAAAACATAGGATACCTAGGGTCCATTATCAAATTTTTGGAAAAAAAAAATCTTAATAAATAATATTATAATAAATATTTGGTGATACTAATTTATAAGAAAGGTAGAAGGAGAGACTTACTTATAATAATAATATTTATACTAATTTTAAAATCGAAAAATTAAATAAAAGAATACCTCTTTAGAATGAATCTTGAACTTTGCAATTGAAGCCTTCAACCTCCAGAGTCCAATTTCCCACTTTTGATGCTTGAACAATTTGAAGAGATCGAGTATCACCAATTTCCAATTACAACAATTAGAGCAAAGAAACTATTTGATAATCAATTAGAAGAGAGTAGGAGATTGTAGAAGTGGTGTGGTTTGGAGTGGGAAAGGGAGTGGCTATTTATAGAAAATTAAAAGTGGCTTTTTACCACCTCTACCCTTCAATATGACTGTTATTTTGCAGTTGGAAGGGTAGAAAAGGTCTTTTAATCATCAATTACAACTATAGCCCCCCAATTAGCTGTTATATGGCTGTTGGGGGGGTAAAATGGGCATAAAAGCCACTTTTATGGAGGGAAAAGAGAGCTAGCCAACAGCTAGCTCTCTGGCCGGCCAGGCGGGCCGGCGCGCGCGCCAGCCCGCCTGGGCACGTGTGGCCCGCGCGCGCCCGAGCCCGGGTTGGCACGTGGGCCCGCGTGCCCTGGCGGGCCGTGCCCCCAGGGCCCTAGGCCCGGCACGGCACGGCCCGTTGCTCATACCTATTAAGCCGGCACGGCCTGTTGCTCATACCTATTAGAAAGATCACCTTTAAAACCTGACCCCAAAAAAAATCACCTTTAAGGGATGAAATAAAGTGCTTGTGGACCCCTCCTTTTTGTGGTTCATTTGGGGCGGTTATCAGTTGCAAGTCTTTGAAACGAGGCACTCCGACCTTTTTGGTCATCCAAATTTCTGTTGTGGAGCCATGTGACGCAAGCTTCCACCAAGAAGTGCTTTTTTCAAACCCTTACGGATACCCACACTTTCAATTCACGTTAGAGATATCACAACGTGGCATCAATCTAAAAGGTTTATTACGCGTACAGGAAAGTTGCTGATGCTACTCTCACTTTCTCTCTCTCTCTCTCTGCTTCAGCAGCTTAGCTTCTGCGTCTGGTAGCCAGGAGGAGGGAGCAAGCAGAGGGTAAATGCAACGCAACCGGGTACACTATTATTCGTTTCTGTTTTCATTAGTTTATATCATTAAATTTTGGAGAATTTATGTGGGATGTCTTTGTTTTCTGATTTGTTTGGTGTACTAAGTTCTACCCATATTGATCAATCCAAGAATTAAGTTTCGATTATCATGAAATAAGTTCCCCATTTTGAGTAAATTCATGCTCATTCGGTAACTTTCTTGCCAAGTATCAAAGCTCGGATCATTTGGATATTGTTGGATTCTTTGTCCTGTGTTCGCTGCGCAAGATGGTGCGTTTCTTGTTCCCGTTTATGGTTTCAGGGGATTTTGGTGGTAGGTTTCGCTTCAGATGGTGGATTTGATGGAAGGTCTGCAAGGTGGGCAGAAGATCCCAATTGGGGATTCTCGGGAAAGGGTGTCACAGGCCGAGTATAGACCTGTTGAGTGTCTGCAGTCAGCGGAAATGGAAGCAGGTGGGAGAGAAGTTTCTGCAACAAAAACCCCAGATAGGTGTAAGAGGGACGAGTGGAGCGAAGGTGGGGTGACAAGCTTACTAGATATCTATGAATCAAAATGGCTGCTTAGGAACCGAGCAAAGCTAAAAGGGAGTGATTGGGAAGACATTGCTCGACAAGTTTCGGTCCGTGGCTGTGGGACAAAGCCCACAAAGACCCCCAATCAATGTAAGAACAAAATCGAATCCATGAAGAAGCGATATCGAGCAGAATCAGCTGTAAATAACAATTCTGTTTCTGGTTCATCATGGCAGTTCTTTGGTAGGATGGATGGGTTGTTGAAAGGAAATTACAGTTCTCCTTCTAAGGGTGCAGTTGGGTTTGATAATGGAGTGGAGGAATTGGGTCCTCAAGCTTTACCAAAGGTAGAAATGGATGATTCAGAGCCTGTTCAAAAACGGGTCAATGATGCCAGCCCTTCCTGTCCTCAGGAAATTGGCAAGACTCCAAATTATGAGAACATTGATGTAGAAGCAGAGGGAAAAATGCGAGACAGCAACCAGAATGATGGTTCTAACACGATTCCAGATAACAGGAATGATAGTAAGGGTACTGACAGTGATATTAGTGCCCCAAGGATTAAGACAGGTGATGCTGGAGAGATTAATCGTTTCAAGCGTAGGAAGAGTGAAAGTAGTGATGTGGCAGATAGTATAAGATTATTAGGTCATTCAATTCTGAAGATTGAGCATGCAAGGATGGAAATGTTTAAGGACTCAGAGCGTTTGAGGGCAGAGGCTGAGATCCGGAGGGGTGAGATGGAGCTTAAGAGGACAGAAATAATAGCTAAGACCCAATTGCAGATTGCAAAGCTTTTAGCCAAGGCAGTACATATTCAGAACAACAAAAGTGGGAGTTCATCTTCTAGAGCTGAACCACTCATTTCCAAAGATACTGAGGGGGAGAACGGTTAGTTATGCATTTTTTAGATGGATTGTAGTTTATCTAGAGCAAAGCATGATTTTTGTTTTCATTTAAATATTTGGTAATTTTTCTTTATATTGACTTGCTATTCAGTTTGCTTTCCACTCTGCAATTATTCATTTAGAGTGGAGGCTTTTAAAATTGAATGTGCCTCTTGTTAGTTCATTTTCTGTTGGAACTCCTGGTTCCTTGGAAGTTCATTTTTCCTTTTTATTGAGGAAAGGATATCTCAGGCATCCACAGAAGGTTCTAGACTCCAGCTGGAAAGGAATTCCCGTCTTCTCGCCAGGAAAAATTCCCATGAAACATACTAACCAAGCAATGATAGGTCAACGTATTTATTTTTTACTGCCACTGTTTGATATCATGAATTGCCATAACTACTTAGTGTTGTAAAAGGAAAAGTGACTGACGTGCCTGGATCCACCTTCACGAATGGATGAGATTAAGACTTGGGATGGGAAATTCTAGGGAATGGATTTTTAATCAGAAAGAAAAACCTCTTAGAACTGAATGTATTTTATTATCAGACCATTACTTGAGTGAAAAGCCCTGTGACATATTTGTATGGTATCATTCATGCAATAAGATGCTACTGATCACATCGCTCTGAAAAGCAGCAACCAGAAATGCGTTGGAGAAAATTGTTTGTCCAGATCTTTTATGTAAAGAAAATGACTAGATGAAGTCAATACTATCTGCCTTGATCTTCATTTTAAGTAACAGAGTCCTTCTCAAGGCCTTCGCCAAGCTTGTTCAGTGCTATATGATAACTGAAGAGGGCTTGAAACATTTCAATGTAAAAAGGACAATTCATGTTAGTGCTGTCACTAAATTTTTAATTATCCTTCCAATTTAAAGATTTGATATTACATACGTTGAAAAGAACAGAAATGTTAAATTCATTATCGGGGAAATCTAATCTATGATATTACTTTTCTAATCATCCTTTTTAGTGTTGTTTATAGTCTCCCTCTCAAATATGACATTGATTATTGCCTCTATCTACCTCATCTTTGCTGCATCTGGTTGATCCTTCCATTGGTTGGTCAAGGACCTGTCTGGTCCAGATCTCTGAGCAAGTAAATCTCTTTATTAGGTCATTTTATCCATTGCAGAAGATGATTTAATCAGTCTTTCATTTTGAAAATAGGAAACAACAAAGATATTGACTTTAAATTAAGAAAAAAAAATACAAAAATGAAAGTCATGGACTTTAGATGGCGAAGTTAATTGTCCTTGTTCAGAATGGAGAGAAAATTTTAACTCAGGCAGACTCAATAACTAAGGTAGAGCCTGCTCTAGTAACTTCAAGAAGTTTCTAGTCTAGCTTTGAACTTGTTACTGCAGTCTCCTAACTTGGAAAGTCAGTGATGGGTCAAACATGCATCTAAGGTAGATGATATATTGATGCATTTCCTTTCACCTCCAGCAATCAATTTGTTTTTTTGTGCTACGTGATATAACAAGTTTGTAATTAGTGGTGCTGCCAAATGTTTGATATGTTTTGGTTGTTTTTCTTGTGTCACAATTTTTTTTTCTAGGAGAATTTTAAGATTTGAGCTTGTTGGGATTTCCTTGACTTCTAAACATAGCTGAATGTTGCATGATCATGAAAATTTTTATTCTGCCATTGAAATATTCTCTTATAAATTTAATGTTGCAAGATATATTTTGCATACCTGGGAAGGCTAAAACATTTTCTGAATCACTACTTTTGTCCATTGTGCAGAATCATTAAAAAAAAAAAAAGAGCAAAAATCTAATGGACGATCAAATTCTTCTTCCATCTAACAATTAAAGATATCCTGTGAAACTACAAAATCCCCTTTGAACTTTCTCAATTTTCTGCCTCACTTAAACCAAAAGCCCTTGTGTTCACAAAGTTGCAACAATTCCCAAAATACTTGCTAATAATTAATGCACTTTGTGAAACTTTAAAATATTTTCATCTGCTATGGAGCAATCTATGCCAATTTTTTTCTAAAAAAATATTACATCAAAGCTGATCTTTCCAAAAAATGCAATTTGATACAATAACATCAATAAAAATAACAAATAAATGTTTATCCCAGTAATTGGTATGAACAGCAAACCTCTTCCTCCATCTCAATATGTCAAAAATTATATGTTTGGTTTGATTTGATGTGTTTGAATCATTTTGACCTACACGTAAATTATATATTTTCCATTTCGTGATATTTGGCAAAATTTCGCCAAAATTTCGTTTTTGCAAGGTTAGCGACACGAAATGTATGGGGAAAACGAGATTTCTCCAGTTTCGAGTTCCCCTGATTTTAGCGAAATTTCACGAAATGTCAGCTTTGGGCAAAATCTGGTGAAATTCCCCCAGATTTCCCCATATATGCATTTATTATGAATGTATTAAACCAAAAAAATACAAGAAAAGTTAAAAAAAATAATAAAACACATATTTCCCGCATTTTCCCTCAATGGGGAAATGTGGCGAAATATTCCAAGATTTCAGCGATATTTCTCGAAATTTCCCTGGAGCTCTCCTAGCGAGTGTCGGGAAAATACAAAATTTCCATCCTTGTTTGTAGCAAGACAAATGTTAGTGTTTAATACCAGAAAATTGAAGGAAACTGTTGGAAAATATATTTTCCCATGTGACAAAATGCATGACAAAGAGTATTGAAATTTATTAAAACATTCAATTTGTTGATGAAGTGAAGTATGGTTGAATGTGTGACTTGAGATAGCTTCTAGCAAGGTTAAGTGTAACTTGCTGGAGCTACTCAACCAACTGAAATCTTAGGCAGTTACGAGATTCAGTTGGGTTGTTTTGAAGATAGTTACAGGTTGTTGAGACAGTTAGAAAAGTGGTTAAGAACCTCTGATTTAAAGGGTCTTGGAGGTTCTTGGAAGCTGGATCTTTTGGGAGTCCAGAAGTAGCTTGGTGAAGAGTGCCGCTGGAGAAAGATCAGAGATGTTGAGGTTGCTGTAGAATTCTGGAAAACTGGGAAAGTTTTCAGAACAAGAACATTCCAGATCTGTGTACGATTGGAATGGGCAATCTCATTGATCACATCATGTTCGTGTGAAGTCTTGAAACTGCTGGAGAAGATGAAGATCAAGTTGTTGCATACAAAGGTTGTGGAATCAACTTTGTAAGTGAATTTTTATGGTTGTTAGAAGTTCACTGTATGTCTGAATTTTTGTAAAGAACATTTCATATGAATAAAGTGTTTCCAGGCTGTCTTCCTCAAAAAGACTCGAGGTTTTACCTAGATTATTGTCTAGGGTTTCCTCGTAAAGATCTTGTGTCTTCTTGTGATTGTTTTGGTATAATACTTGATACTTGTTTAGAATCTTAGAGAACAGGGCCTGAGATTTTGAAATCTCAGAAACCTTGAGTTATTACATGCAGTACCAGTTACCGTTACCAGTTTGCGTGACTTAAAATTTTTTAGCTTAGTAACGGGTAATTTATATCGTAAATTGTTAATGTATTTAGTTATTTGTAAGAAATTAGCACTTAGTTATGTAGTAGTGGTTTATTACCAGTTAGTAACTAGTAATTGAAGTATTTTTTCTATATGTATAAAAGTCCTATAAGGTTCTATGTGACTAAAATATGGAGTAGATGTTCATCCAAACAGATAAACCTTTCTTTCTCTTTCTTTCTGGTCAGTCGTTATTGCTGGGAATTCTTAGCAACATTCCTTCGCTGGAAGCCTCTGCGGCCTTCTCATCCCTCCCTCTCTCCGCCCTCTTGTTCCTTTTCCAAATTTAAGTGTCTCCATTTTTTCTTCTTTTGTCTGTGTACCACCAAGAGAGCCAACTTTCCCCAGAGAGGGACAAGAAAACTGGAAACTGACCCTCCAAAATTTCAGAAAAAGTTTACAAGAAATGAACGCTTCCAATTGAGTAACAGAGAAGGATGAAATCTGACATGTCCACCAGAACATAAGCTTTTAACACCATCAGCTCTAACTCTTCAGTCCTCCTCACCATATTTGTGAAAATTCTCTGGTTTCTCTCCCCCCAAATCACTCAACATATTGCTGCAGGAGCCATATTCCAGATCCTAATCATATTTGACTTACCATTCTTCCAACTCTAGGACTTGAGAGCATGGCTTAGTTTATCCAGTTGGGCCCAAGACTAGTTGAATCTCTTCATAATAACAGTCCAAACCTTAGTGGCCATTGAACAGTGTAACAGGAGATGGTCAACAGTCTCTTCTGAACAATCGCACATAATACATCTGTTAGGAAGATACCATCCTCTACTTTGAAAATGGTTCATTGTTAGGATTTTATCGAGGGGCAGTCTATAGAAAGAAAGCAACTCTTCCATCCTCCTCACATTATTTCAGTGTCTCCTGTTGTTTGTATTATTATGATAATGGGTTGTTTGTGATTTTTTATTTTTTTATTTTTAATTAGCTTGCTTTTTTTGTTTTAACATGATTCATTGTAATTAATCACTAAAGTTGAACGCATTTCAGCGTCTGCTGTTGTTTATGATAATGGGTTCTTTTGTGTTTCTAATTGTTTTTAATTAGTTTTGATTTTTTTTTTCACATGATCCATTGTAACTAATTGACGATATTTATTTGCCTTTTAAGGACTAAAATTACACACATTCTTTCAAAATAATGATATGATAGTGATCTCATATAGTTTTAATTTCATTTTGATGTTTGTTTCTAGCTGACAGAACTTTCACTCTATTCTGCATCAGTTGACCTTAAAGTGCCATTTTGATGGTTTATTGCCTTGATTGAAATCTTCTTTTGCCCTCACTAAATGTATAAATTGGGAAGAAATCAGTTCATAAATTACTCTTGTGCCAGATTTCCTTATTTGGCATGCTATTAACTAATTATCATTTAGTTTTGGTTTTTTTTTTCTCAAGTTGTTTGAATCTAGCTAAATTTTGTGTAAGCAGTCAAAGTACTTGTTTTTGAGAAATAGATTAACACCAGTTTTATTGTATTACAGGATGAAACTGGGCATTGAAATTACCAAGAGCCAAGTACCTGATGTCGGTTTATAAGTTTCAGGTATATTACTCATTTGAATACGATTTCTGGAAAAAGCAGTGTATCTTAATAAATTTATACGAAGATAACATGAATTACTCTATGATAGATAGTTCCATGAGCAAATTGAATTGGCATGTCAAAGACAGGAATATGATACATTATCAAGAATTAATAGAAATGCTTGAGTATCATAAACCTTGACTCCTTGTAATTGCTACAATGCAGGTCTTATCCTTCATATTATCATCAGTCTATGACCTAGAGTACTTATCGTGTAGATTTGGTCTAGAATTCTGTTGCTCTGATTAGGCAATATGGATTTGTTTTACTATCTTTTTGCGACAACTCATACCTGAATAATCTTCTTAATTTGGGTTGCAAACTTAACACTCCACATGGTATCTCCTGTGGGGAGAAAATGGTTGAAGTTCCAAGATCTTGCAGCCCTCAATCCATGGTGACAGGTCCCTGTTTTACAATTTGCATCTCAATCCACCTGAGCACTTTGATTTGATAACTCACCAGCTGCTAGTTGTGAGTTATTGAGAAGATTACTCTTGCTTTCTAACAGCCATTAGATGCATTGAAGATGACCCGGTTTAGTTGAAGAGGTGTAGAACGTCTCTGTACATTTTCTCTGCCATCTTGAAATAGCCTTCTGGCTGAACTAATTCCTGGGTGCAAATGGGGAAAAGAAATCAAAGTTTCCGCTCATGAAGCTCATCTTGTTACATAATAATTTAGTTAGTTAGAAAGCATGTCATGGCATGGCATGGCATTACATGTAGAGCTGTAAGTATGGTAGGTTGGGCTGGGTTTTGATGAGTTCGGGCTCAACCAAATCTAAAATCAATTGGTCCAAACTCACTTTGCCTGTCCTAAACCCAAACTACTTGAATTCAAACCTAACCCTAAAATTATTTCTCGAGTTCGGACTAGGTTCGGATTGGCCCAAATTAATAGGATCTATCAAGGATCTAATGAAATATAATAGCAAGACAACAAGTTTATAATGTTTTTAGTATAGGAAAGCAAAAAATTGAGTTTTTAAATTATAACATTTCTAAGATTTATTGATCAAATTATAAGACAACACATTTAACATTATAAAAGAAATACTTATTGAAAATGTGGTCCTTTGTAAATCTCGAATCATTATCCATACAAAGGTTAATATTATCAACTTTCTTAAATCTTGAAAAAGTTCTAGGTTTGAAGCTTTATACTCAATTTTATAGAACCTTATCTATTGGGAAATTGATTGGAAAAATAGAGAGGAAGGGCTTGGAGTTTGAAAGAACTTAGGAAGAAGATGGGGTTTACGGTAAGTCATTTAACCTTGGCTTTATATAGTTCGGTTTTTTTGGGTTTTTCGGGCTATGAGGTGCAAACCCAAGCCCAACCCAAATTCAAGTTCGGGCCTAAAATCAAGCCCAACTCAAATCCAAACCCAAAATAAAACCTTAAATCGAGCTATTATTCGGGTTGGGTTAGGCGAGATTAGGGAGTGCGGGCAAAACTTACAACTCTAATTACATGGCATCTTGGGTTGGCTGGGATAGGTTTTGTCAACTTGTGTGGGCTAGGCAAGTGTGGGGATAGTTGTGGTTCAAATTGGGTTGGTCTGGGCCCAACCCAATTTTGCAAAATATTCTTTCAGCCATTCGGACTTTAGAAGGAAAATTTTTTGGAAGTTTTTTTCTTTTTCTTTTCATTTCAACCTAGAAAGGGCATTTACTAAAGAAAATTTTATGGGTTTTTTTACCATGTTCCTCAACAAGTAAAGGGGTTATTGGAGACGTTTTTTTTTAGTTAAAAGAAAAACAATCTAAATGAAAAAAAATTCAAATTGTTTTTATGAATTTGGAAATATGTGAAAAAAAACATGTTGGTAACAATTAGCCAAAATCAATTGTGATTTAGATGTTTAGCAAGTCTAACGATCATTATCTAAAAGTTATTTGTGAATATGGTAGTGGTGGTGGTGGTGGTTTTGTGTGATGATTGTAATATTGTGTTGTTGTAGTAGTGGTTGTGATGGAAATTGTAGCAGTGTAGTGTTCATAGTGATGATGGTATATATTGTCAGTGGTGTAATGGTAGTGGTATTAGTGGTCTGATAGCTACGATGACGATGATAGCGATGGTGATAACTACCTACAACCAAGCAATTTTAAATCTATATCTATACTATCTTTAACGATGGTGATAACTACCAACAACCAAGCATTTTTAAATCTATATCTATACTATCTTTAACGTGAGAAGGCCCTTTGGGAATCGTGCCTAAAACTATGCACCAATTCCCTAAAATGCCCATTGCCTACATTGTTTGGGTTTCAATACTACAGGGTTTCACCACTCAAAAATAAGCTCTTCCTTCAAAAACTGGCAGTTACAAACCAACTCGCGCTCTACATGCAGTACTCCAAGTGCACCTTTCTCATACATATTTAAACGTTTTAGGGGATAAAAGGCATGCGCCATGTTCCCAATTTATTTAAACGTTTTAGGGGATAAAAGGCATGCGCCATGTTCCCAATTTATTACAAAGTGAAGAAAAAAATTTTGGCTTGGCATTTTGCTCTCTTTATAAAGCTTTAAAGAAATTTTTTGAGACATTAGTGCCCCACTAAAATAACCTTTACCACTGCTTGTACTTGTATGATACAACAAAATTTATGTGATTATCATCTTGATGCACCTCAAATGGTTTGAAATTAACTTTGGATATATTCAAATGACAATTCTGATTTGAATAGTATTGGAATATTCTATTAATCAAAGACAAAAGTCTGTCAACCAAATTATCATCAGAATCATCATTGAAAAGCTATTTAGACAAAAATTATAAAAAGGATCATAATCCGGTGTTTGGGTAGTGGGAGGGATGAATTAACCAACAAAGTGACTAAATTTCATGCTCCCATCCCTACGATCAAAGAATTAAAAGTTGTATTTTAAGCTCCTATACATCAAATCAATCAAAGGATATGAAATATGTTAAAGTGGTGGCATGTCCACTAGTTTTCATTTTTTAAGTTTAGTTATCAAACTATAATTTTATTACAAATTTTAATTCTATATATTACTCAAAGTCAGATTAATTATCCAATAGACTCGAAGACGTTACACATTATAGTGATAGAAGCCTAATTAACTTTTGGGGTTCTTATGTGACATGAGTGTACTAAGGTTGCGTTTGCGATTGCTTAATTTCAACTTATGACTTATTGAAGTTTTTTTTTATCCGCTTCCACTTTTAACTCCTAACCACTAAAAACAGCTATTTTAGGGGGTCAAATCCAATGGCCCAGATTGCCTAAGATCAGACGGCCCAGAATCATCCAAGCCAGGCAGCATAAGATAGGGTTATTTTTCATTTTGCCCAAGAAGGCACCCTTGTGTTTATTAGGACCATGCGGAGTCACTTGTGTTTTTCATTCTTTTTGTAATTCTAATGTAATTCATGGGCCCATGCAAGCCACCTTGTAAAAATTTGGATTGTAATAATATAAGAAAAAAAGTATAATTTAATAAGAAAAGAATATTTTAGATATGTGAAAAACACTTTATGTAACTCATGCTTTTATTAGTTGTGTATGTATACGTACATATTTATGTATGAATGTATGTATGTGTGTGTATTTATGTATTGATATAGATTGTTTAAAACAAAAATAAGGCAAAATTAGGTACGGAGGGCAGTTAAACTTTTTTAGAAAGTCTAAGATTTCAGTGATAGTATAATGTTTGGGTGTGTACATAGATTTAAATGCCCTTATTTAAATGAATTCCGAAACTACCCTTTACCTATAATCCAAAAACGCCCTTTCTCACAAAACACTCTTCCCTCAACTTAAGTACTAGACCATAGGCCTACAATGGAGAGCCAACGTCAAGTGATATGTGATGCCCCATGGGATGGAACCACATAGAGCGAGATACTGATGTCACCATGGAATGACTCCCTATGGAATCGCATGTGGTGACACCCAGGATGCTATGACGCCCTGTGATATCCTATGTGCCCATTGATGGTGATACCCCATGATACCCTATGTGGATCCATGTAGCGTCATTCCAGGGTACACATTAAGATCGTCTGAATTTTCACTTGAACCTTGTTCATTCCAGTAGGGGTGTAATTCGATCGGTTCGGTCCCAAAACCAAACCAAATTATATTATTTAAAATCGAAAACCGAACCAAATCAAATTTTAACTTTAGATTTCAAATCAAAATTACCTGGTTAATCCTAAACCGAACCAAAAAAGCCTAAGAAGATGAGTTCTAGAAAGAAGTGATTTGGAGGGAAGAAGAGCTGTGCAAGGGAGATGTTGCCTCCAAGACAAAGAACTTGGGTGAGAAAACAAGTCATGGTTTGCTTGCTTTTCCATGACAAGGAGGCATGAAGGCTATATTTTAGGAACTTAGGTAGGATTTGATTTGATTTTTAATTTTTAGAATCATCCAAAATCCATTGTAAGGTATAATGGATTCATAAAAAACCAGTAGCGTAGAGAGGCTTTAAGGATATATAGTAGTAGGATTGAAATCGTCTGTCATGCTTCCCTGAATTACTCTCTGATGTTGCCGTGAGATGCTGCCATGTGGAACATCTCATGGCTACTGTTTTTTCATGTGACACCCACTTGATACATTTATAACACATAAAAAACAGTAACCGTGAGATGCTCTACATGGCAGCATCTCATGACACATCAGGGAACAATTCAGGGAAGCATGACAGACGATTTTATTCCATAGGGGTATCATGCCCTTACAAAGAAGCTTATGATGTTTACTCCATAACCGTTGGTCTCCCCCTCTCTCTGTTTTTGTCCTTATTCGTCAAGTGGTTGCACCAAACAACAGGTTCGTGAACATCTTGGAGGGTACTTTTTGTTAGAGGAGAAGGTTCGTTATAGCTTCGATTCTTGCCTTTTCGTGGAGGTTATGGCAAAGAACGAGGATTTTGATGGGGAGAGAGAGAACCTTTCAATTGTGTTGTTGTAATGGTTGACAATGGACGACGACTTGCTATAGAGCTAGTTGCAGACACAGGCCAAACAATGTAGAAGAGATGAAACGTGGTTGTCAAGATGATGTAAAGAAAGAAGATGAAACGTGGCTGTCAAGACTTTGATATGAAGGAACGAAGAAGGAAAACGTCTCCTTCATTATATTTGAGTAGCGAATTTGACATCGTAATATAATATTTGTATTCACTCGGTTTGGTAGATAGACACTTAAAATTGTAAACCGAACCGAATTAAGTCGATTTGAAATCGAACCGAGTTAAAAATAAAACCAAACCAAACTGATTTTTTTGGTTTTTTTCCATTCAGATTTCGGTTTACACCAAACCAATTGACACCCCTACATTCCAAGGTAGATATGAGATATATCTTGGAATGACGCCCTATGAATTCAAACCTTACTTGCATATAGAACCACATTTGTGATTCTAGAAGTGAAAATCCAGGATGCAGTTGCTTTACTCAATCAAGGGGGTGAGATGAATCCTGAGTGTTCCCTAATGTTTTGAGGGAGGAGCGTCTATAATGATCGCCAATCTTGTGCTACAATTCCCTCTTTCTTGGTCCATTGTAAGGCAGAGGAGTGCCTATGATATCCCAGGTGCTTATCATAATTCTAGAGGATTCATGCTTGTTAATACTTACTATGGCCATGCCCAGAACTGAACTCGAAACCCTCGTAGCTTCATTCTCTTGATTTCGCTCCAGTCTGGTATCCAAGCCAAAGAAGCCGGCTTTAGAAGAGACGATTGAAGCTTTGAAGTAGTTGAAGGACCTCTTCTCTGATTAATTTAATACATAGGGACATTTAAGGCTATTTACATACTAAAACAGTAAACTAGGACTGAAATTTAAAACTTTTTAAAAAGTTTAAAGATTTGTAAAGCCTTATTTTCACATAAACTAGCAGGGTATACATGCAGAGCTGCACGCCGTGGGAACAAACAGTTATAAAACGGATTGATGTGTTTGAGAAGATTGAGATAGTTTGACAATTCTATCCCTAGATTAATTAAATTTGACATTGTTGTATAAGGGCCTTGTTGGCACGCTTCCCAAGGGGGCATCTTGCTTTATAGATAACTAGCAAAAATTGCACGTGTAGTACTGCACGTATGTTTAAAAATAAGGGACGAAATAATTGTAAAACCGTTTGAAGTTTTAAATGAATTAAGCAGTTATGACTATTATACCCCTTTATTAAAGAGTCTTAAGAATGATTTGTAAGGGTTTTTTAGGAAATGTGCACATTAAGATTGCACAATTCCCAAGGGGCCTCTTCCCATTACATATAGTATGGATCTCAAAAAATGCCCCTAATACCTAGTTTTTCCTGGAAATAAACCGGGTCAGTCGCATAACGCATCCACAACGTACTTCGTGCATATAATACCCTTTTATCTTCACACCCTTCGTTTGGGTTTTTAACGCCAGTTACGCCACGGCACTGCAAACCGTTGCATTCGCTACAGGTAAGTTTCTTGCGCTCTTCCGCTTCTGAGTCCTTTCCTTGTCGTTTTCTCTCCTCCTTGTTTCATCTATTTCATGAATTTTCTTAATCAGCAGAGGCTTTTACAGTCTGAAATTTATCTTCCCATTTTTATTCTTGTTAATGAGTTCACAGTACAGTTCTACCTTAAAGAGCTAGGTCGAGCGTTTTACCCTGTCTGGTTTCTCGCAATAGCAGTACAGTATGGTTCTAGATTCAATGTTGTGTTTAAAAGGAACTGGGTTGGGACGTTTTGAGACTTTTGACGAAGCTAGGGAAGATACCTTGTCCCGTAATCGTTAATTAGCTCTGCTACACTCCATGCGTTGAAAGTGTTTGATAAAATGCTTACCTAATTTACTTTAATTGTAGTACATCATTGGCTTGGATAATCCAAAATTATTCTCTGTGTGTTTGTGTTGTTCGTTTTCAATTTTCTTGGGCTCGATCCTATAGTCCCTTTGATTGAATTCCAAAACGGATGGTTACATTTGGGTGGTATTTGATGATTGGGGGGAAGGAGGAGTTCCTGAGTTTGTGGCTGATCTTATCAAATTTGGCTACAGCTATTTTTACTGGCCAAATTGCTCTCTGTGATTTGAATGATAACTATATTCTGTATACCAGAACTTACCAGCAAGGACTTGCAGTATTTGTAAGTTAAAGAAATCAACTACTTAATATTTGTATGTGCAGGTTTTGTAGCCAATTTGCAGCTCAGGAATTGACAGTAACACAACAGAAGTCATTCAAGATCTTGCCCATCTGATTGGTTTCTTGTCTACAAGGACTCAATGGGTAGATTGTCACGCTCTGCACGGGCTATCACTTCATTTGTAAAATGGTACCAAAGGGCATTAGGAGAGGTCAGCAGGGGTGAGATGGAGCTTAATAGAACAGAGATAATAGCTAATACACATTTGCAGATTGCCAAGCTCTTAGCTAAGAGATCCCATGGTCAGAACAGCAAGTGTGAGACTTCAGTTCTGGGAGTTGACACAACTGTTCCCACTAACACCAAGGCAAGCAATGGTTAGTTATGTTATTCATTTTATATTGCTGAAAATAAATCTACATCTACTGTTTGTTTGGGTTTTAAACTCTATCATGTTAAATTTGTTGATAAGTTAAATATCATTCTATGTAACAACTTGGTCAAAAGAAAGCAAAAATAAACATAACTTTGACCTTAGTCAACTTTGGACTGGTCAAGGGTCATTTCATTTGGGGATTTTAATTGGTGTTGGTGTAGGACCCTCCCTAGTGGCACATACACATTAGAGAGTCTTTACTTTAAAAGAGAGGAAACCAAAAGGGGAGAAGCCAAAATCGTACAAGTCCAAAACCCTTTTGTCCCTTTGCCCTAAAGAACCAAACCATACCTTCTTACCTTTTTCCCTTTTGCTTCTTTTACTCTTCCTCAAGAAACACATAATCCGTAGGTAAGTCTTGTCCCTTTCCTCAAGTTCTCTACACCCCCTTCCCAAATTTCTTATTCTTATTTTTATTTATCTATTTCTTCAATGTTTATTGTAGGAGGATTAGAAGAAGAAAAGAGGGAATAAGAGAAACCCTAAGAGATTTGGGGCTGGTTTAAGGTAAGGGTTTTTACTTTCATTTAGATGATGAATAATGTAAGATCTTTGATAAAATAACTACTAGGAAATTTAATTAATTTCTGCATGCTTGTTAAATTGTTGTGGGGTTTAATCTGAATTTTAGATAATTTCTGCACATTGTTATATCATTGTGGAATTTAATCTTTTTGTGAAGTTTATTTAAATATTAAAGCTTAGTCAAATTTTTATCTTGTGGTGTTTATAATAGTTAATTCATGAAGTATATATATGCTATACTCGTTGAATGAGAAGGTCATAACTCAATATTTTATTATTTTCACGTGATCGTAGAATAGCAATGGTCATGAATCAGCTTTTATTTGCTTTTACAAAATCGTTGAATAACAGTGGGTGAATCACTTTTTTTTATTTCTTTTAAATGGCAAAAGTCATGAATCACCTTTTTAGTACTATTCACCTTTTTCTGTTTAGGTGATTCGTTTGCTTGTGCACATTGCTTGTGCTGCCATATTGCCTTAATGGCAAAGGACACCTTTTATATATATTGAAGCAAAAAGGGTGAAAGAGTGTTGCAAAGTTGTCTTGAGAATCTAATGGTTGTGGTTGCTTTTCACCAAATCATGCTAATGTCAATGAAACTATGTAGTGCAATACTATTTTATATATCATGGCCATATTATAAGTGTAGTTATTTTGTCCTTGTAAAGATTATACTATAATTGCTTATACTATAATTGTTGTGTTATCATTTATAAGAGCCAATAGTTATTTGTTATCTCTGGTTACAATTTATTTGGTTCAAGAAAGGTATTCTTTTAAGCTTGGGTGATTACAGTAGATCATAAGAATTGTGACAAAATTTCTAATCATGATACTGTGTGGTCAATCTTATATAAGGAATTGACATATTGATAAATAACATAACCGTATATCTTTATTCTAGTGATTACTCATGAAGGATGACCATCTTAGTGATAAGTTGGTGTTCTTGGGGGTGTGAGTCCCTAAATTTTAAGGAAATAAGGTTGGGCGCTTGTGTTCCATGGGTTGAAAGCCCCTAAAACCACGATGTACACGTGGAGTTTATGAGAGTCTAATCCCTGCTGTATTAAAGTGGGATCCAAGAACTTGATCGAAATTCTGGTTAGGTTTGACATGAGAATCATTAGAATAAGGACCCCCATAATTTGTATTTCATAATAATAATAAATTAATTGACACTGATGCTTGTGCATGTAAATGAATTATTGTGATGTTTAGGTTGAACGAATATAATGTGGAACATCATGAAATATCATGCAAAATCTAATTATATAAGTTTTATGCATAGAATGAAATTTGTTATGTTAAACTTAATTGACTAGAGATTTTACATTATTAGCTCGTATAAATTAAAGTAAATTTTCTTACTGGGCTGTGAGCTCACCCCTTTGTGGAAATAAACAATTTCAGATCAGTTGCAGGACCAGAGTTGGAAGAAGCCAAAGTGAAAGTTCTTGAAGTTTTATGTCTAATAGTTTAATATTATTAGTATCTTTGGATTTAGATGTCGTTTTATTAAGGATTCGTCTTATTTCAGTTGGGTTTGTTAATTTGAGATTTTATGTTATGATGGGTCATTGAAGACATTTTCTTGGATTTTATTAGGTATTATTTCTGTCATCTTGGAGATTGTGTTATTTTTATAAATTAATGAAGATTGGTATCTTTAAGTCACGTTTCGGTGCTTTGCGAACATACTATTTGATGTGACCAAAGATCGGGGCGTGACACTCTATCTCTCTCTCTCTCCCTATATATATTAAAGTGGATTCTACTCTATTGATAAGGAAAAGTCTATCAATTGAAAACACCCACTTAATTCAGCAAATTAGACATCAAGAAGTTCCCATTGGCATGTCAAATACAAAAATAGAAATAGTGTTTAGTGGATAAGGTGGTTGACTGGGATTTCTCCTTAGATCAAAGTAGATCAGCTCGCCCTATTTCTTCTAATTTATATAAAAAATTTTGTGGACTCACAACTCTTGTTATAAAGGTAGTAAAATATGATCCAATTCAATCTATCTATTACTCAAATCAAAATCCGGTACACCGTGTTTCAGTCTTCAAATCAGTTAACAGACCTGGAGAGTATCTATATTATTATGTAAAACCAAGGCCCTCTTTTTTCGTTGACATTTCATACTCAAAACGTCCTCCAATTTTTATTTTTTTCAAATTAACTCTTACACCTGTTTGTTAATGTTACGTGTATGATTTACTAACTACGTAACATTCTATACCCAAAACACCCTCTTTTGTTTTTTTTAATCAAATTAATTCCTACGCGCATGGCACATGCACTCCCCTAGTCGATATAAATGTAAATTTGGTAGTGATGTAGCCAATATTGACTGTGAATCATTCAAACAGGTTTCTTATACAAGAATCCTAAAAACAACCTAATTAATGAGTTCTAGAGTGTCCCTAGGGATGGAAATAAAGCCGTGTGATTTTCCATCGTAAATCATTTCAGTTGAGGAGGTAAGTGTAATGATTGAATATGTATATTGGCTATTTGGCAGGTGGACAATGCATGTAGTGAGCATTTATTCTAGAGCCAAAATCTAGCTGTTCAATGAAACCACTGATTGGGATGCATTTTGGGGTGTGGGCCCCTCTATTGAAAAGGGCCATCCATCCGCACATTTCACGCTGGAACCACTAAGTGGCTCCAGATGAAATGGTCTCATGCATTTAACAAATATACGAAAATAATAATAGTAATAAATTTTGAGCTGGTTTGGTCGTTTGAAAGTAATGTTAAAAGGTAGCATGCATACCACCATATGTACATGTCTAAATTATTTAGTCATAAATAAGTAGTTATTTCAAGGGGCCTAAGATTGTGGTTGTGAGTTGTTAAGACATAAAGGTAGTCAAAGGCTTCGTAGAAGTGATTTTTAGTAAACAAAAAATGTCCAATCAAAATCTGCATCTAATGTTCCTACCCAAAAAAAAAAAAAAATCTGCATCTAATGTTGTCTTGGATTTTGGATTCTACCAAAATTTAGAAACAAGTAACCCTACCAAGCAACCTTTAGGTTTGTATAGATATGTGACGAAGGTATGTAATTAATTAAGTAGCATAGGAGTCTTTAAAAACTTTTAAAAAGAGTCGTAAGTGAATAATTTAATTTTTGAAGAGGTATGAGAGTCATTTAAAATTTTCGAAGGTATTTTAGTCATGAGGGATACACAATTAATTTTAAAGTTTGAACATAAATTTAAATTTTCTTGCAGAGACAAGTGATAGGCCAATCTATTAATATATTTTTCCTATAGATAACAATTAGAGGGGTGCACGTGAAATACTGTACATAGAGGGAGGGAACGGTTTTGGAGCTGTCCTGATTTTAAATGAATAGACCTATATTCATGATGCCTTTACAACAAATGGTAATTATTTTTTGGGAAAGTCGTACATAATTGTTGATATGCTTCCAAAAGGGTCTATACTCGTTATATATGGTATAGATATAGATATATTAATAATTAAAAAAAAATTAAGCGTTCTTACGGTTGGAACGGTTTGAAGTGGTCGGACCACGATTTGAGTCAAACCCGAGTTGCACTTTTTGGCGTGTGGGACCCAAGAAAGCGATAAACCACGCGAAATTTACTTTTATAAGGTCGGGCGTTTTCCAAACCCGTGTGCGCGACAGGCGACACCAACCGTCTGTGGTTCCTTTCCCATCACATCAATGGGAGCTTTGATAGTTTGCAACACCGGAATTCACTCTTTACATACCATTTCATCCAACCGTCGATGTGAATGACTTCACTCTTTATCAACACATACCGTTCAAATAAACGGTCAAATATTACGGAGTCAGAGAATATCATATCTAATTTGTAGCTTTCAAGAGTAGCAGATAAAATCCCAACCGCCAAAAAAAATCATGTCTTATATACCCAAAATGCCCCTCTCTCTCTCTCTCAATCCCTCTACCTCCCTTCCTGTCTCTCTCTTTATATCTTCAGGGCAGACGTTTCTCCATTAAATAGGTTCGTCGACCTTTCTGTTTGTGTCGAAGGTTCATCAAAAAAAAAGTTGAAGGTTCTTCAGCTTCTACGCCCCACCAAACAGACTAAACGATTTTCAGAGAGCGTATCGGAATGACGAGCAACGACGAGAACGACGTTCTTGTGCGCCTCGATCGCCACCGTTCAAGCGGCGGTGCAAGATACCATGAAGGTTCGCTGTCACCTCGGCGACGCTACGCTCGTTCTCTATCGATCTCTTCGCCGCCCTCTCCCTCTCCTGTTCCAAGGAGATCGCACCAGTTATTGTCCAAACCTAACCCTAGGCTCCTTCCCTTCTTCCAAGCCATTGTCATGGTCGTTGCTATAGCCCTCTTCTTTATCTTCCTCGGCATAGCCGCAGTTTTTCTCGTTCACATCTGTATCGCTGGTGGAGCCCTTCACCGCCGCCGTCGGCGTTCTCGGTACCATAGTTCCGGTGACGGAGGAGTAGAATTGGATGCTGGGCTGTTCAGGGACGAGCTTCGGAAGCTGCCCTGTTTCGATTATGGAGCCGTCGTTGAACCGGGCGTGACAAGGGATTGTGCTGTTTGCTTGGAGAGTTTTCGAGAGGGAGATCGGTGCCGGATTCTTCCCCAATGTAAGCATCTATTTCATGCGAATTGCGTCGATAAGTGGTTGATCAAAGTACCTGCTTGTCCGATTTGCCGCTGCTGCGTTGAATTGGATGTGGGAAAGAAGTACGGACGTGGTTACGAAGGTTTTAGGGATGTGGAGACGAATGGGTTTGATGCCGATTAGTTTGAACGAACCGGAGAAGCAGATGTAAAGAGATGCTGGAGTTCTTAATGCTTGAGCTGATAGATAAGTAAGCCTTTTCCAATTTTGGTTTTTCAAAGCTCAAATGTAAATTATGTCTACCTATAACTGTAGTTTTTGAAGCTTAAATTGTATTCATGTTCTAGAATTTTAGGCTTTTGAAGCTCTTCTTTTTTGTCATTTTGATCGAATGTACTAAATCATGTTAAATTGAATAAATTGACACCACAGATTGGGCATTCGATTATAATTTGATGGAGAAACAAGTGATGGTTTTATTTTGCCTAGCGGTTACCCCTTTAGGTCAGATTATTAGGTAGTGAAGACAAGAAAACAGATAACTTATCAGGGATGTTTAATTGGTAAGAGATGGTTTCTCATCCTTCATTTGATTATTATAAGAGTCTGGTAGGCTTATTTTCTTTGCTCATGAAGTGTATTTAAGGTTAGATTATGTATACAAAATAATCATGTTTGCATTATGTATTCTCAGTCCACGGTCGGTTTTGTGCCTTAAAAGATGACAAATCACTCTTCATATATGTAGTTAATTATACTGAATTTTTCTTATGGGAATTAATTGCTCTATTGCTTTTGTGGTCATCAACTAGCTAATTTTCAAAAGATATGGTCACCATGATCATTTCCCCCAAGGATTATGAATCTTGTGGTATTATGATTTGATAAAGGTAAGGTGGTTCATTCACATAGTGTGTCATGATGATTGAAACAATCCATATCCCTTTTAAGGACACAATATGATGATGCCATTATGGAGGTCTTTCATAAGCTTAATCTAGCAAGAAGCATGTTATTCAGGCGAGTGTTAGTTTATTTTACTTCTTATCCGTAAACTACATGCATTATATGTTAGTTTTTATAAACAGTGCATCCAAAAGTATTCTGAATACAAGTCAGTCCAATTAAAAAAACTTATGGGTCCTTCCAAAGATATCACCCAAAGAGAAGAAAATAAAGGAAGGAAAAACTGAAAGATATTTCAGTTTTATAGGAACCAAAGACCAGCTATATTTCTCACCTGATAATCTGCATCCACTGTTATTCTCTTTTAAATATTATGCAACTTTCTCTTCATATCTTCCAACATATCACTCTTGGTCACATTGCTCAAATACTACCTCTTCTATCTTTTGCCACCTCGCCCAATAGAGTTTTTTTGCCTTGACAATACTAACAAAATTTTTATTCTTCTCAAACAACCAGACAAGATAGAATGAGCCAACTTAGACTGAATTAAAAGATGATTTACTGATTCCAAATTCTTCCTATTCAATCAGACTCGATTATAAATATTCAGCATCTATGAACCAAGTGATCCACTGTGATTATATTATCAAGGGCCACGATATGAAAGGGAACTTTGGAGGGTATGTAGGCTGACTAACGCAACTTTGCAGTAGAGAAGTCAGTGCTTCATTGTTGGGTAAACTCACAAAAGTAGCAAACTGAAAACTTTCTGTTGCACTCCAACGTCAACTGTATTGAATCTGCTTGTACCTCTCTTTTTATAGGATTCATTAGAGACTGAAGATGCCATTCATTCCATTCCTGTACTTAAAAGGAGAAAAAAAATTGAGTTGTTAAAGTGTCCTCTACTCAGATACCCCATTTTAATCTCAGAATATTACTGCCTGTTTGCCAGGATTTCTCTATAAATCTCACCTTATTGCATGATCCAATGTGAACTCCACCCATTTGAGAAAAAGGTTGGAATCTCCAACAGTGCGTTTCGCAAGAAATCTCAAATTTAGTTGCAGTTATCTTTCTCCATAAATTCTCCCTCTACCCTTTGAACCTCTGCAAATATTTAACCAGGTGCATGGTTTTCTTGTTTAATTAATATTAATTCTCACCTTCAATACCACCGCCCCCCACCCCCGCGCTCTGACTATTATGGTACAATTGTCTATAAGAGGCCATTTTCATAGAATGGGATGGTGAGAGACAAGATTTGTGTTGTTGACCCAACTTCGGTGGAAACTGCCTTGTGTCGACAATGGATGATCTTTGAAAGCTTCTATGGGTGATTAAGCAATTCATGTTAGCTAAGTGGTAGAGCTATACAGAGGAGCCCAAAGGTTCATCCTTGGGAAGAGCAAAGATTTGGAAGATATAAATGGATGGGGATTGTGAAATTTGGAATGTATGTGTTCCTTAAAATTTAGGTTGGGAAAGGAGGTGGAGGGGCTAAGGAGCTTGGTATGGTACCTGATTCTTACCATAGCTTGCATGTTATGACTGCAATGATTTAGTGAGTGGTAACGCTAGTTACTTAGTGTTGGTTGCTGTAATTTTATGCCAGTGTACGCCACCCTGTACTGATGGAGTTCTTCCAAAATAATTTTTTTTTCCAGTATCTCAACTAGCTATTCACCCAGGGCAATAAGGTTTTTGTTGAGACAGGGCCGTATCTGTCAAGTACATGGAGGCCGTATTTGTCAAGTGCATGGACAATAGGGGCAATTCTGACTATCCATTGACAGGAACTCTTTGGATTCGTCATGGGTAAACTCCAACTGTATCTGAACTTGCTTCATAAACAACAATTTCCAGTTTGCCATCTTGTGAGGAAAATGAAATTAAAAGCATTAAACAGAGAATGTACAAACAAAAATATAATGGTTGGCCACCTGTGGTGTCATTTGTGTTTTTCATGATTCGAGACGTATATCAGATAAGATTCCATTGTTACAAGCGATCTTATGCAAACAATCCATGCCTATTTCATCTATCTATTTATTTTCACCCTCTGATCCTTTCTTCTCTTGCTTCACTTTACATGATCATCCAAGGCTTTCAAAACCGGGTTAATCTTATCTGAAGACATCTGATGGTTACTTCCAGTTATATATTTGATGTGACCAATGTGATAAGAGAGAAAAAGGATAGAGAAATATCTATGACAGCAGACAAGACAGCATTATAAAAGTTGGAAGAAAAAGCAGAGCTAAGTTCCAATTCAAACGGTTCTGTCTCTTTTTCTCAGGTTATCTCTTTGAATTTATTGCTGAAAGCTCCATTCGATCACTCTAGACCTCATCTCCTCAATCACTTTAGTCCCGTCAGGATGGGGATGGCAGCTTCCTAAGAGGGTGTGTTTTATGTAAGTTTCAATCAGAAAGAAAAAACCATTTACTAGTGCATTGTGGTGTGACATGGGCTTAACCTAAAGATTTCATCCAAATTTTCCTATCCTTTCATGGAAAAGAAGCAAATGAGCATCTTGGATTCAAGTGATGTGAAACATGGCACTGGTTGCAATTGTGGGACTTTATGGAAAAAAAAGGAACGGAAGAATTTCTTTATAGCAAATTCATATCTACTTGGGTGCTGTTTAGGTCCTCTCTTGGCTGTATCTTGCTATGGGAATCATCTACGGATCCTAGTAACAGTCTTCCCTTCCTTGCTATGCACTCCCGGACTTAAGTCTTTTAATTAATGCGTATCCTATTATTATTGATGAAAAAATAAAATAAAATAACCCCATTAATCCTATGTATGTGTGTTTGTGTGTGGGCACCTGCTACCTTAACTTGACAAATCAAAACATGGCTTCTGTAAATACAAGAAATACTTGGCTAAAGTAAAACACAAACCAAATTATCAAACTGAAAACCTAATACACAATTTTCGGTTCAACAATAAATTGAACCGAAGTCAGAAAGTCTGAACTATGGTTTGGTTCAAATTGGGAAGGACCATCTGATAAGCAGATACGTAGAGCATCAATTGGGATGGGGAGCGTCTTTTCTAGCGACTGCGGGGACTACATCGAAGTGCGGAAGGTTGAAAGCTTCTATTAATTTATTGGGTTTTTCATTTTAAGAACTGTAATTTGAACCAAAGTGACTTTTCAGGTTTGGTTCATTTACTTTTTTTATTTAACTAAACCAAAGCAATCCATACCACAAAGTCTCAAAAAGACTCTATTCATCTTCCTCTATGGCTCCATCGGAAAACCTTTGCAAAATCCCTTTTTTGTTTATCCATTGTTCTGCCATGTATGGCCTTCTGGTTATAATATTGTAACCAAAGAACCAAGAAGCAACATATAAATAAGTCCTGCACCTTCACTTATCAGCTTCAGTTTTTAGGTGCAACAGTTGTTTAATATGGTATCAAAACAGGTGCTCTTATGTTTGACTCTCAAGGACAAGTTGCCTTGGCATTTATTTGTATTCAGGATATATGGAATGTTAAGAATCATATTTGTGCCCAGGGTTGTTTAACAATAAATTAGCATGTTTAATATTTATCATTTTTTAATGCTTTCAACTGGATAACAAACCTAGGCAATCTGATTCTTACAACTTAGAAGCCCTAGCCTCCAATCTCTAGCTAAACCCATGGAATCAGTACTGAATTTAGCAGATCCCAAAAACCCCAAATCTCTTCCAGTTCGTTGGTCCTTGACGCGCAAGAAGGGCACATGAAGAAACGAGTCATGAAGAGAAAGTTAATTTCTGGGATTTGAGTTTTAATTAAACATGTATAACAGTGTAACAGTAACTTTCGCCATTAATCCTGCTAACCTGAGTCTGCACTCTGCAGCTGAGAAGGCATGCTTAAAGTGACGTGGCCCAATTGCCATCAGCCCACAGCCATCCTCATGAAAGCCTCAGCTGCACCTTACCGCCTCCCAAGCTAGAGAGCACTTGGTGCAACGCCAATGGTGCAGCCTCGTTTATGAACTACGTGTAGGGGTATCTTGTGCACGTGGGCTTCCATGTACACGTGTACAATAACAAAGTCGCTGAACTCATCTTCTCCATGCATGTCTTCCTCCTCATATATCTCTTCCTTGTGAAATTACGTTGGTTCGTCAAGAATCTTTAATGGCTTCCCAACCCCACATTGTCCTCTTCCCGTACCTGGCTCTGGGTCACATTCTCCCTATGCTCGATCTCTCAAAGGTTCTCTCACGTCGAGGCCTCAAAGTGACCATCATCACAACCCTATCGAACTCCCCTTTCATCAACTCCATCATCTCTAAAAAGTACCCAGAAATCCATCTCAGAGAGATCCCCTTCCCTTCTGTAGATTCCCTCCCAGAGGGATGTGAAAACACCTCCCAGCTTCCCTCCATGGATCTCTTATCTACTTTCATGGCTGCCACAAAAAATCTCCAGCAACCATTCGAGCAAGTCTTGAAAGAAATGACCGAAGCTCATCAAGATCCACCCATCGCAGTCATTTCTGACAGCTTCTTGGGCTGGACGATTTCCTCATGCCGAGCATATAACATCCCTGCAATGGTTTGCAACGGCACCGGATCAGTCTACATGGCAGTAAGGAAGTCCCTGTTTCTTCACCAGACACAAAAGCACGTGAAATCGTACACAGAAGCTCTTGATGTGCCCAAAGTGCCATTGAAGTTTCCCCTCACCATAGCAGACTTACCAATGTCGCTGAGAGAGATGAACCTTGATGACCCTTCTTCTCGACTTTTCTTGGAGGCTGATGAACGAGATTTAGAGAGCTGGGGTGTGATTATTAACAGCTTCGTCGAGCTAGAACCAGACTATGTGGCTTCCTTAGAATCTTTGTACAACAATGGAGCAGAAGCCTGGAGTGTCGGTCCCCTTCTGCTCTACGACGAGATAGAAGGAGTAGAAGATGAAGAACCCAAGAAGAGCGAGATGGAGGCGATGGAGTGGTTGAAGGAGCGTGAGAAGGAGAAATCTGTGATATATGTGTCGTTTGGCTCGCAGAACGATCTGTCGAAGGAGCAGCTGGACGAGGTGGCTTTGGGGTTGGAGATGTCAGGGCATGAGTTCATGTGGGTGATAAGATCAAGGGACTGGAACCCACCAAATGGGGTTGAAGAGAGGGTGAACGGGAAAGGCTTGATTGTAAGAGAGTGGATTGAACAAAGACGGGTATTGGCACACAGTGCAGTAGGTGGGTTCTTGAGCCATTGCGGTTGGAACTCGGTAATGGAGTCCTTGTCCAGAGGGGTCCCTATTTTAGCTTGGCCATTGGCGAGTGACCAAAATCTGAACGCGAAGTTCTTGGTGGAGGAGTTGAAGGTGGGGGAGAGAGTTCCGAATCGTGGTGTGACAGGAGAGGAGATGTTGGTGGGGAGAGAGATGATTTGTAGAGGAGTGAAGGAGTTGATGGGAGGAGAGAAGGGGAGGAAGGCAAGACAGAGGGCAGAGGAGTTGGGGAAGATGGCTAGGCGAGCAGTGCAGCAAGGTGGTTCTTCTTACAATAACTTGACTAAGCTCATTGAGCAACTCAGTGGAAGGCGAAATTAGGTTTCTGTTTAAACTTTTAAAATGGGGTTAGTCACACGAGTTTAAGAAAGTTGAGAAGATTCACCTGAAAAATGATTGTGTAAAAGAAATCAAGATTTCCCTTTGAAGTTAATTTTGGGAAAATTATGGAAAGGATGGCATTTTCTCATGTATTTTAAAAAACATGCTTTGAAGTCAAATTGTTAAAAACGTCTAACTTTTCTTGTGTAATTACATTTCAGTCCGAAAGCACTATAGCTTGATTAATCGTAAATTTTATAATTAATCGACAAAACAATTAAAACAACCGAACAATCAACATTGAGTTTTGTCGATTAATCGAGTTGTGTTTTCAATTAATGGAAAAGTCGCGATGATTAATTATCGAAGATTCACGATAAACTAAGTTGTATCCGCCGATTATTAAAATTATATATTTCGAAGATTTAACTTGTATCCTACGATGATGTTTCTTTCCAGGATGATCAACCTAATATTTCATAGGTATCCTACGAAGATCATATTTGTATCCGTCGATGATCGTTTAATATCTTTGAAGATCTAATATATATCCTTCGATGATTTGAAATTTCAATTAACCAGAATCTTAAATCGTTGTTTTGTGATTAATTGAAAGGTATTTGATTGATCGAAATTCATGCTTCGATTAATCGTACTTTCGTAGATTAATTGAAAGGTAATTTTTGAACTTTGAAAAGTGCTACAGTGATTTCCATTAATCGTAAATTATGTGATTAATCGAGTTACAGTTAGAGGTGTAAGTAGGGCGGGTTGGGTCAGGTTATGAGAGTTTGGGCTCAACCCAATCTAGAATTTACTAGTCCAAACTCGTCGTTGATCCACCCTAACCCAAACTCACTAAACCCAAACCCAACCCAAACATTATTATTTGAGTTCGGGCTGGGTTCGGGTTGGCCCAAACAAAATGTAAGATTTTGAATTTTTTTACAATTTTGTTATAATTACAAAATGTTGGAATATTATTCATTAAATCGTCTATCAACATGCTTTTATGTTTGTTTGTTATAAATGCGAATATTACAAATTCCTCTTGATTTGTCTCTTGAATTTGAGAAAAAAATACTTAATTAATTTATTTCTTTAAAAACTTTAAAATATAATATTAGCTCACTATATTTGCGGTTTTGCACAATCTTTCTTGTAGAGTATGTGCTCTTAAATATTACATTCATTGTAACATACATATGTATATGAGTATAAAATTATTTATTTAACAAAAATTCATAAACTTATTATCACATGTTAACAATTTATATTTAATAGTTGATTGCATAAATACAATGAAAATATAAAAGGAAAAGAAAACAATGATATATATATATATACACAAATAAATATTCACTTATATATATATATATATATTTGGTGGAGTTTTATGCATATATGATATATCTATATGAGAGTGTGTATATAAAGTCAACATTAACTTTTGGCTTTTCGAGTTGTATAACTTGAACCCAAGCCCAACCCAAACTCAACTTCGGGCTTGAAATGAAACCTAACCCAAACCCAAACTCAATGCTCATTTTGGGCTCTTATTCGGATTGGGTTGGGCGGTCCAAGCTAAATTTATAGCTCTAGTTATAGTGATTTTGTACAGAAACACAATTACATGGAAGTTGCACATTTTTTAACATATGACCTTTTCAAAGTATGTTTTTGTAAATACTTAGGAAAATGTGGCCCTTCCCATAATTTTCCTATTAATTTTTTAAGGTCATTACTAATGCAATGGTGCAGGCATGCATAGATATATGATTATAATGAAGACAATGTGCGCCCACAAACATGATTTTTATATGTAATGTTAGGGGCGTTGGGCTAAAGTCCAACATCCTCCTATGGTATAAGGAAATCAAGTTGAGCTCAAGTTACTGGCCACCTTTTTTATTTTCCAAACATTACCCTCTCCAAATAAAACAATTCCCCACTATACCAATATTGCTCATCCCACGTTTAAATTTATACACATTGTAACTACTTATTTATAATGGCATGATATCTATTAAAGCGGGTTGTTTATCTAAGTGGGCCCTACAAATTCGTTACGCACAGTCCCTAGTATATATATATAAACACACATGTATGATACATGTATGTATGTGCAAATACTCATAAATTAATAATTCACCTATAGAGTACGTTTCCATTAAATTCTGAAATCTATCTAGATCTGATTGTCAAGTTACTGACCTCTATGTGTCATAAATGGTAGGTTTGTGGTTATTTTTGAACTTTTTTTATGGTATAGATCTGCACATCCATCATCCTCCATGTATGGAGATCACATCAGGAACTCAAGATCCCTCTCAATTCCTGAAGCCCGTTTTAATATCAATGCAGATTACTTTTATCCGCATGAGTTAATCACTGGAATCCAGAAAATTAGTTTGGGCCCTTTTGGGCTCATGATGTTTGAGGTATGTCCCAACCGGTAGAAGTTCAAGGCTCGCTAACAATCTCCCTCTCATATATCAGATCTTCGGTTACTTTGAACCATCTCATTTACAGAAAAGATCATTTTTTTAAAATAATCGACTGACTTTTGAAAAATAAAATAAAATAAAAAGTCGTGTCATTTTATTGTAGCTACATAATATGCGAGCATTGCCTATTGAGGACACGAGCGTATTGTACGTGGGATACGAGTGCATCTTACGTGGGGCACACGTGGGATACGAGTGCATCTTACGTGGGGCACGAGCCCCTCTTACATGGGCCACAAGCACATCATATGTTCATGTCCCATGCATAATGTGCTTGTGTCCTAACTAGGTTGCACTTGTATCTCATATAGCTACAAGCCTACAATAAAGTTATTTTATAGTTCAAATTTTTTTTAAGGTAAATTTTTTTTATGAAAAGAAGTTTCTTGATGGATTGTTTCTATATATCCTGACCAAAAGTGACCCTTTTTCATAATTTTTCCATTTTTTTTAAAATAATTTTGTAAAACATTTTAATGTTAATATAGTTAAATTTATTCTAACTTATTGTTTGTTCTTCATGAGCTAATTTTCTGACTCTGCCCCTGCTACTATTGGGTGGTCTTGAGCCTCTTTCAACCCCATAAACAAGCTTATGAGATGAGGCTTTCCTGGACAATTATAAAGTGACCACAATCACTTATGAGATAATTTTATAACTTAGGATCCAGGTTCTAAGTTATAAAAACAAATAAACACCCAAGGTTTTGTTTTGTTTTGTTTTGTTGTTTTTGTTTGTTTGCTAGTTTGTTTTCACTTTTATTTTTCTTTTGGTTTTAAATTCTGTGACATGCAGAAAAGACACAGTTGAAGTCGAAGTCATCTGTTTACTCGTTACTTTCAAGTGGGGCAACGCAATGATCATGCAAGCTTTGTGGTACCATTGTCATTAAGGGCACATGGGCCTTACAAACTTTTGTTGGAAGGTATATGACAATGTACACAATGACTTACGAATGATACTAGTCAGCGTTTGATGTTGTTAAATTCGGCCTTGGGGTGGGTTAGGGTTTATTCCAACCTGCCCTCAACCCTACCTTTAGCGTATTAAAAAAATATATATATGAATAAATGTATTAATAATTGATATAATATATTTAAAAATAATTTTTTTTTTATATTTTTAATACAACCCGGGTCAACCCAACCCGCCTATGGTTTCGTACATGCTAATATAAGGGGGACGTTCGGTTTCAGAAAAATGGGTCTTCATTATGTGGTGTAACATAGGATAGGAGACTTCGGAATTTGCATTTATATTACTTAAATACAGTTTCTTAAATTGAATAGTTATACATATATCTATATCTATACTATTAATAAAGAGAAGAGGGGGGAATATTCCCTTCAAATTCTGGTCCCCTTTTTCTTTTTCCGAACATTACCCTTTTCAAACAAAACAATCCCCCACTATTTTAAATATGTTGTACCTACCTCGAGCTGTTTATCTAAGTGGGCCCATGTTTTCTACGCGCTACTATGCGCAACCCCCTAGTTTATTAATAAATAGAAGAGAGGGGAATATTCCCCTAGATTCTGGTCACCTTTTTTATTTTTCAAATATTACCCTCTCCAAATAAAAACAATCCCTCACTATACCAATACTGCTTTTCCCACGTTTAAATTTATACACTTTGTAAATATTTATTTAGAATGGCATGATATGTATTAAAGGGGGTTGTTTATCTAAGTGGGTCTTACAAATTCACTATACGCAGTCCCCTAGTATATATATAAACACCCATGTATGATACATGTATGTATGTGCAAATACTTATAAATTAATAATTCAACTATAGAGTACGTTTTCATTAAATTCTGAAATCTATCTTAGATCTGATTGTCAAGTTACTGACCTCTATGTGTCATAACTGGTAGGTTTGTGGTTATTTTTGAACTTTTTTTTTATGGTCTAGATCTGCACATCCATCATCCTCCATGTATGGAGATCAAATCAGGAACTCAAGATCCTTCTCAATTCCTGAAGCCCATTTTAATATTAATGCAGATTACTTTTATTCGCATGTGTTAATCACTGGAATCCAGAAAATTAGTTTGGGCCCTTTCGGACTCAAGACGTTTGAGGTATGTCCCAACCGGTAGAACTTCAAGGCTCACAGGCTAACAATTTCCCTCGTTTATATCAGGTCTTCAGTTACTTTGAACCGTAAAAGATCACTTTTAAAAAATAGTTGACTTGTAAGGTTACTTATGAAAAAAATTTTTTTTTTTAAAGTAGTGTCATTTTATTGTAATTACATAAAGTGCAAGCATTACCTATTTGGGACACAAATGCATTATACTTGGAATACGAGTGTATCTTACGTGGGGCACGAGCCCCTCTTACATGGGACACAAGCGCATCATACTCTCACGTAGAGCTGACAACGGGTTAGGGTTTATTGGGTCGGGTTCGTGTTGACCCGATTACTGGCGGGTTGGGAAAACCCCAAACCGAACCCCACCTGCCAATAAATGAGTTCAACCCGCTAACCCGATTATATTATTTTTTATTTTTTATTTTTTCAAAAAGTATGATTATAATACGATGGGGGGTAATTGGGTCAGATTGTGTCGGGTTGGGGGTTAATCGGGCCGGTTCATGCCACTTTTTTGTACTTTTTTAATCGGGTCATAATCGGGTTGACCCGATTACAAGTGGGTTGGGGCCGATTATGACCCGATTACAAGTGGGTTGGGAAAACCCCAACCCAATTAATAAACGGGTCAACCCAACCCGTTTATAATCGGGTCGGTTTGATTTTTGCCAGCTCTACTCTCATGTCCCATGCATAATGTGCTCGTGTCCTAACTAGGTTGCGCTTGTATCCCATATAGCTACAATAAAGTTATCTCATAGTTCAAATTTTTTTAAGGTAATCTTTTTATGAAAAGAAGTTTCTTGATGGATTATTTCTATATATCCCAACCAAAAGTGACCCTTTTTCATAATTTTTCCATTTTTTTAAAAGTAATTTTTCTATAACATTTTAATGTTACTATAGTTGAATTTATTTTTACTTATTGTTTGTCCCTCATGAACTAATTTTCTGGCTCTATCCCTGCTAGTATTGGGTGGTCTTGAGCCTCTCTCAACCCCATAAACAAGTTTATGAGATGAGGCTTTCCATGACACTTATAAAGTGACCACCAGCACATATTATAACCGATGTGCAATACCCAACATGGACACATACCGGCTTGTATTTTATGGTCCCCTCCTCGGGGAACTCTCATCCCCTGTAGCGCACGCTGCATACAACCCCTCACATTCAGTGGGGGGGCCCACCATACATTTGAGGGCTCCACCATTCATTTGGAGGGCCTCACACCATTCATGTGAGGGGTTGTCTACAGTATGCATTGTAGAAGATGCCCATTGCTCCTCGGGTATCGGCAGAGATTAAAGACCCCCGCGTCTAGGGTTGTCCATCAAAAGTTCATATAAGAATGGGATTTCAATGGGAGTGGTTGTTGTTGTTTACTCTTACACTGATTTGGTTGAGCAACTTTTGGAAAATTCTCTCTTCAATCTAAAGTTCATTTCACGTTTGGTGGGATTTCACCGACAAGTTATGTAGTCAATATAATCTCCTGTACCTGTAGAAATCTAATTGCCAAATTGCTCATTTATGGGAGCAACGTATTCCCAAAGTACCAACACCTCCTAAGGAGAATCACATTTTTAGTCTACACGCGCTTGTTATCATATAACCATATAACCACCACCAAACAGGGACTTACATCCTTGTCTTATGGCTCTTATCCTCCATAAGATAATTCCAAACTTAAAAAACAGAAGACCTTTTTTTTTTTTTTGGTAATAAAAAAAAAACAGAAGACTTCTTCCTTGGATTCAGCTTTCAACAAATAGTAATGCCAAAAGGTGAAGTTGGGTCTCACATACAACCAAACATTAGTTTTAGTGCAGAAGTCATGTCCCATCCCATCAGGTGATTTTTCTGTTCTTGGGTTTTTCTAGCTTTTCTTGTTTTGTAAAAGAAAGATTCATGGCCCAAGACCCAGCCAAATCAGATGTGAATTTCTGGGGTGATCTTGTCTTGACCTAGATACCCAAATTTGACCAAACACTCCCAAATCAATCTTAAGGTTGTTTTTTATTGGTGGCACTTCAGCAAGCCTTTTGCACATAGGCTTATAAAACTATAAAGTCCACCTGCACATCACATCACATCAAGCAATTTCTTATATTTTGTTTTAGGTGGCTTATCTTGTCTTGCATGGATTTGGGTGCCAAGTGTGTGTTTTTCAAAACCCTTTTGACATTGGAGCCACAAGTGACAAAAAGTTGTTATGGCAAGTAAAATGGGGTTAGTTGTGTTTGTTTAATCCATTATAAGAAAATCTCCTCCAAAATCTAAGAATCATGCTGTAAAGTTGTAAGAACTGGGCCAGTGAAAGCATCACATGTGTTCTCATCAAAGGGTAATTCTGTAATTGTGTGGTGACACTTGATCCACTATTTGGGGTTGCTTAAACTTTTTTAATAGTCTCATATGACTAATGTTAAATAAAACTATATTTAAATATGCAAACAGCATGAGCATTTACTCCAAAAAGAATAAAAAAATTAACTTAATGCCAACTTTTTGTCCTATGTAGAAACTCTATGTCTTTTAAGTGCCATGTCTTGCATGGCTGATAAGTTTCAAATTGGCTTCATGAGGATATGATAAGATTTTTGTATGGATAACCTTCAACAAAGCCATATGCCTGTATCTGACCATTTTTTTTCTTTTCCTTTTTTTTTTCTGGGTCTCTTTTTTTCTAATGCAAAAGACAAAATTTGGGTCACATTTTTTTGGGCACCCTAAAGAGAAGGGACAAAAGTGGTTGAATTAGGCATATTGGGGTTGGTTGGGTTCAATTAGTTTTGTAAAAAATTTTATAAATGCCTACAGCTTTATCTGACCAAAGATCTGATCTTGGGTTCAATCATTTTCTTAACTTTGCTTCACTGGTTTCATGTACATACAAACATAAGCAAGTCAAGAAAGTAATTTATATAAATGTAAGGAAATTAGATTGAGTTCATATGCAACTACTAGAGAAGTTTAGGTCAAAAGAGGAGATGTGTTCACACATTTGTTTATTGCTAGAAAGAAAACATGTATATGATAGATTACTTATGGAAGACAGTTGTGTAAATGAAATATGTTGAGGTCATGTATGAGGTATGTGAACTAGGACATGAGCAATTTGTTTTTGTCTACATTTATTTTGCAGAAAAAAATGATATTTGAAAATCTATAACTGACATCTTTTTAATGATATGAAGAGATTTTCACTTCCAAATATTCTAGTTCAATAATTTTTTGATAAATTAATTAAAAAAAACTCTAAATTAACATTTCACAAATTATGAATAAGAATGCAATGTTAATTAAGAGGCTGATTGGTCATGTTTTTGAAAAAAAAAAATTCAAAAACCAAAACTTTTTAAATTTTTTTTGTGATTTGGAGACAAGTAGTGAAGAGAAAACCCATTTGATAACAAATTAGGTAAAACCGATTACTATTTTAAAAATCAATAAAAATGCGTTTGCTACATCTAATGATCATAATTTGAAAATAATAGTCAAGGTGGAATTTTCAACTTCTAAATAAGGGCAATTTTTAGATTGTTTTTTCAAAACTAATTTGAAAACCATCCTTATGAAACATAATTTTTGGGTTTCTAATATAAATAAAAAAAAAAAAGAAAAAGAAAAAATGATCTGTAAGGTGTCACCAAGCAGCCTCTAATAAATTCATTGGATAACAATGAATTAAATGCGCATACATAGCACATGCCTTTCATTAGTTTTATTAGATTGGGATAAGGAGTTGGCCCTTATTTTCCTGTGGACAACATCCAGAAACAGCCATGTTTAATAACTAATAATAAAGAAGGTGGGGTCCACAAATACTTAGTAGTAATAGTAGAAAAGTTACATACCTACAGTGACTGTTGCTTGCTAGAAGGTTCAAGCCGGCATTGGCTCCTATCATTTTTATTTGGGTAATCTGATCTTAAATTATAGGACTGAATTACAGTAATACAAATTTTATCTTAAATTAAACACTTCTTACCCTTCAATTTAGATTCTGTAACATCAAATTAGATTAAACAAAAAAAAGGAAAAAAGGGCATTTGATAGCTTATAGGATTTGTGCTATTGACTAAGTCTTATGTTAAATGGCATTGTTGACTTCATATTTAAAATAAAAAAAAACACTTGGTTAATTAAAAAAAATTTTTTTTTTTGGGTAGTTAAAATTGTTGACTTAATGATTTGGGATTACCATCTAACAACTTTGACATAGCCTTCAATTTCACCTACTAAACAGATGAAATAAAAAGAGAGAAAAAGAGGAAAAAGTCGTGTGCATGTGTGAAGGGGATATGAGTGTAGTCTATTGGTGGAGACTATGATGAAGTAAGATATAGCACGCAGTAATGAAATGAAAACTCTGACTGATGTCCCCCACAATAAGCTTAAGTGGGTTACATGGTCCATTTAATCCCTTTTTTTTTTTTTTTTTTTGTGGCTACTTTTCCACAGGCTAGATCAAAGCCAAGTATCAAGTACCCAAAGCACTTATAAGCTTACAACCCATAAGAGAAGGTTCTATAGAACATCTAAAGTGAAAGTTCCTTCTAGGATGAAAAGGAGATATCACAAGATGAAGAAAGCAGAAGATTTTTTGCTTAGAGCCTCTTTTTTCTTTTTGGTTGTGTTGTGGAATGAATCCCCTTTTAGTGGCACAAAAAGTGGCAACAAACCAGTAGATGCTGGGATAGTGAACACTGAAGAGACTCCACCCCAAATCCCTTGGATTGGGGTCACACATTCACTGCCTGAATTTTTATATGCTGAAAAGCCCCTCTCCAAATATTCCTCTTTACCCCAAACAGGAACCCTCTATCTCCTCCTTTTTGCACTCTGAGACTCCATGTGACTCTTTATCCAAAGTAGGAAAAAAATTAGGAAAAAGAATTGAAGAAGAATGTGATCAGATAAGAGGAGAGGTGGAACTTTCAGTTTCAGAACAATAAATTTTTCATTGGGTTTGCTCTTTGCCATTTTTTTTAGCATTTAAGAATTAAATGAGCATTGGGTTGATGACAGGGCTTCCTTCCTCCTTCAAAAGTCAAACACAAGTGCTTGTTTTTTTTATGCAGAGTTTCCCTGTTTATTTTTTTTTTCCCTTTTTCTTTTCCTGCTTTAAAATTTTAATTTTATTTTACAGTGGATGCCCATAGCTAAAATATCTAATTATAGAATGTTGGTGGATTTATTACCCCTTCAGAAAATCTTACCTGCTTCCATGTCATTTATTTTCTCTCCTCAAAAGAGGCTTAATTTCCATTTTTTGATTTCACCTCCCTTCCCAGAACCTATTGATTTGCAGGTTTTTTCTCTCTCAAGAAAAGAGAAAAGAAGGGGAAAAAATAAAAAAAACAAAAAGGGAAACTCCAAGAGTCACCATCAAAGGCCTGATAATAATCTACAAACCCAAATGAGAAGAAGCTTAAAAGACTTTCTGGGGTTCTCCGTTTAGCCTGGTTTCATTTGGAGAAAGATGGGTTTCTTGAGGAGTGAACCAGATCTCAAGCTGCAATCTTAGTGAGTATATTTTGATTCCTGCTTAGAGAAATGGACTGGGATTCCTTTGCTTTCAAGGAAAAGGATTCCCTTCCTCCATCTCAACACCAACCATTTTTGCCTTCTCACCCACATGTATCTCCTTCTAATCAACTTCAGTCTAGTAGTTTTAATGGGGACAGCAAGATTAGCCCAAGTATCTTGCTTATAATCATAATTCTTGCTATTATCTTCTTCATCTCTGGTTTGCTTCACTTACTTGTCAGATTCCTCTTGAGACCGTCAAGCAGAGACCCAGAGGATGTGGAAAATGCTACTGCTTTTCAAGGGCAGTTGCAGCAGCTCTTCCATCTCCATGATTCTGGGGTAGATCAGTCGTTCATAGATACCCTACCTGTATTTCTTTACAAGGCCATTATAGGATCCAAGAACCCGTTTGACTGTGCTGTCTGTTTGTGTGAGTTTGAGGCTGATGACAAGCTTAGATTGCTCCCAAAATGCAGCCATGCCTTCCATCTAGAGTGTATAGACACATGGCTGTTATCTCACTCCACTTGTCCTCTCTGTAGAGGTAGCTTGTTTCCTGATTTCCCTCCAAATAACAGCTGCTCTCCTATTGTGTTTGTTCTTGAATCCGGAAGTGAAAGCTCAAGAGAGATTGTGGCAGACAGAGAGGCCACAGTCGGAACCAATTCATTTACAGGAACAGGACCCCATCTGGGATTTCATGGAGAAGATCAATTAGATCACTCTGGCGGCGATGCTTATGTTAAAACAATCGATACCACAACGAAAGAAGACACTAATCCGGTGGTTTCAGAAGAAAAAATTGTTCCTGTTAAGCTTGGAAAATTCAGGAATGTTGATGCTGTTACCGGAGGTGGTGAAGGCAGTAGCAGTAGCAGTAATGTGGATGCAAGGAGGTGCTTTTCAATGGGGTCATATGAGTATGTGATGGATGAGGATTCTTTGTTGCAGGTTCCCGTAAGGCCTCCAGTAAGAAAACAGTCTAGCAAGAAGCCTTCACTGCCATTGACACCAGGCCACAGGTCTGTAATGTCTGAATGTGACTGCAACTCAAGAAGAGATGGATTCAAGGGATTTGAAGCAATGGGAAGTACTGAGATTGCCATTCACAGGGATGAGAGCATTAATAAGAGCAATGAGATTGGAAGGAGCAAGAGAGAGAGCTTCTCTATTTCAAAGATCTGGCTCCGGTCCAAAGATAGGTCGACAACCACCGGAAATTCTTCGCGACGAGCCTTTTCATTTCGATTCCCATTACACCATGCTGCTCCTACCAGCAATTCAAAATCAAAGCAAAATGGCAACAGTCAGAGGATTGTCACTGAGATGGACAGTGCAAGGTGGGATAATGGTGGTAGTGAATTTGGTCTGGATGAGGAAGTTGGGAGCTGCAACAGTCTTGATTCGCAAGCCAATCCCCCTTCCTTTGCAAGAAGAACACTGCTTTGGCTTGTGGGGAGACAGAACAAGGTGGTTCACTCATCCTCCTCATCTACTGTTTGAGTTTTGGATTTGTTTTGGAGTTTGCTCTTGAATTCCTTAATTTTGTGAGGGAATGTAAGAAGATCAGATTTAGGAAAAAGAGAGATACAGAAGATTGAAAAAAAGGAACTCAATACAAAGTCTATGCATTTTACTGTAAATTGCTATCTCAAAGAGCAAGTTAGATGTGGAAGATTGATTATTTTTCCTCATGTTTTTTCCATTTTATCTTTCTTCTTCTGTTGCATCTTTCTCAATTTCAAAAGATGATCAATTTCAGCTCTTTTTTCTTTCTTCCCTTATTTTAATCTTTTTTTTTTTTTTTTTTAATTTCTGTTCTTCAGTGTTTCTTCATTCAGGTATAAATAATATCTCTCTATATAGTCCTTCTGATTAGGTATTCTCAGATTCCTGAATTTTGAAGCTAAATGGTTGACTGACAAATGGCAAGGAAAGAAACCCAATACTTTCTCTTTGGTGTTTTCTTTATCTCCACAAATACTAGTAGATGTTGACATAAACAGTTGAAAATGACAAATACCTTATAAGAGAAAAACAGCCCAATTCAATCCTTTGAGTGAAGGATTGAACCATTGACTGAATCTGGGTGTGGAAGTGAATGAGTTTCAAATTTCAAATCCTCAACACGCATTTACTTCTGAGGTAAGGTTTCATTTTCTTCATCTTCATGAGACTGAGAGGTTGCAGTAAGTAACCAAGCAAAGCCTCTGTGGTTACAGGCTGTAGGAGTTAATGCCAAGGCCCTTCCTTTCTTAAGGTGGTGAAGTATTGAAGAACCAAAAATTTATGGCTGGTCTGATGCGGTTCACGAGAACAGTTGAGGGTGTAATGTGAATGTTACCTACCTGTCCAACCCCAGTTCATGTGCCTTTGGTCCCTACACATAACTGTGTATCTTAAATACCCATCACAGCTGTTTTAGCCTTTGTCCTTCATCCATTCAGTCTACAGAAGAAAATGTCAGTTAAGAATGCTGAATCGTCGGCATTTTTTGGGTTTGGCATTACCTGTTCTTCCTTTATATCTCAAGGGAAAATCCAACCTTCTCTGTCTTTAATAACTGATGGTAATACAAAGCATCTGATCAATCTCAAGGGTTGCCTGAGCTTAGCCAAATAAACTGATTGATGAGGATTAGACGGGGAGGGGATTAGTTTATATCTTGGTACCAGTGTGTGATGCTTCCATGAAGGTAATCAAATCATGGGTAGGCTGGAATGGGCATAAAAATTTAAAGAGGTACTCATCTCATGTCTATCCTTCAGGATTGAACATTGGCCACTAGTAAATGCATTTTGGATTCTGGATCAGCATGTTCTGATGGAGCTAACACAAGCTCTAGAGGGAGTGAAACTTCAAAAATACTACCAAGCTATACACATGGGGTGAAGCTTCTGGGCTGTGTAAGAAGGGACTTCATTATCTTCATTATCATCAGATTGCAGCCTTTGTTAGGGTAAACAAACAACATGCCTCAATTTGCAAAATTGGCTAAATTGTACTGAAATTGGAAAGGAATGGTATTCATTATTTAGTTTGTTGGTGCTTTTCTTCCATTGATGGTATGAATAGTGTTAGTAGTGGTGGGGTCTTTGGAGATGAAGTGGCTGAAATTGGCAATCAATTGGACTGGGTTAGTCTCAACAGCCAAACTAATTGAATTGCACCAGCCCAAAACTCCAGCAAACCGGATCCAACCCAGCATTTTGGACCCATGCGTTTAAGGCTTTAATTTTAGTCAAGGTTTATAAAAGCAAAAGTTTCTCAACCATAGGCCCAAATGAAGCCCGATGTTTCACCATGCAGCAAATTTTTCTTTCCAATTTCTGAGGATTTTTTATTTATTTATTACATATTCCGTAATTTTCTGGGATAAAAACATTAATTTCCAAAATTTTCTTGATAATGTCTGAATTTCGTAAATTTAGAAACCATTTTTATGTGAAAATGTTAAAAAATGCCTGAAAAGTGCCCTCGGATTGAAAAAGAAATTCGGAAAATTGATTTCGATAATGACAACATAAACACACACACAAAAGTGCGCAAAATACAACAAATACGAAGAACACGTGTTAAATGTACAAGAGTAGAACAAAAAACTAAGCAACAAAATGAACTAGGCTCACAACAATAGAACTAAGCTCATAACAAAAAAATAAAAAACTAAGGACTAAGCATCATAGGTCAGTTCCCACCAAATTGGGATGGATGACACTAATTTTCTCTCTCCATCCCGCTATATAAAAAATCATACCTCTAGTTAATTTATCTTTTTGTAAGTCTTGTTTTACATACCCTATCTAGCTATGTCTTTTTAGGTCTTCCTCTTACTCGCTTAAGCTTCTCAATATGCATAATCTTACACCTTCTTACCGGTAAATTTTTAGGTTTTCGCTTTACATGATTAAACCTTCTTAACCTACCTTCTTCCATTTTATCCTTAATGCATGCTATGCCTAACTATTTTTTAATGTCTTCATTTCTTATTTTGTCTGTTTTAGTTTTGCTACAAGTCCATCTTAACATCCTCATCCCAATGACATTCATCTTCTGAATATATTAATTTTTTTATTGCCCAACATTCTACACCATACAACATAACTAGTCTCATTTCTGAATTATAAAACATACCCTTTAATTTAAGTAGAACACACTCATCACATAAGACCCTAAAAGTACCCCTCCACTTGAGGAGGAGAATTGCGCCATGTTAGTAGCCGGTGTAAAACTCTTGTTAAATCTAAATATGACATAAAAAGAAATAATAAACAAAAGTGCACTGGCCATTTTCATTCTTTCACTTCGTCGCAACGCAACAAGGAGATGCAAATATCGTTTCTGGTTCAAGTTAGCTTCTTGGAGAAGATAAAAGTTGGCAGCTATGAGGAAAAAAAACGGTCTTACTTCCCTCCCATCAATTATAAGGGAATTATCGGCATTTATCAAATTTCATCCCTTCCATCAATTGAAGGTGCAATAGCGTCAGCATGCTTCTCCAAATCGGCAATACATGCTGAAGCGATGGCAGCATTAGAAGGGATTAAACTGGCAAAGTTTCTAGGTTTAATTCATTTTAACTTGGAAGGGGGACTCAATAGCAATGATAAAATTCCTACACCACGAGCAGGAAGACTTCCCTTCACAGAGTCACCTTCTCCCACATCTTTGGAGAGGAGAATACAGTTGCGGACATCCTTGCCAACTATGCTATAGAGATTAATGTTCATGTGTTTAGATAAATAGGTCTTGTTGAGAATCGTGCAATCAAACTAGTAAAAGAAAAAAGGGAAAGAAGAAGAACATGCAAATTTAAGTGGTTCGGTGATGTGCCTACGTCCACTGTGTACGGCAAAATTTCCACTATATGAAAACATCAATTAGGGTTACATCAATATATATATATATATATAACCCTAAACACGGTAATTTTTGAAATCCCAAAAATACCTTTTACCATTTCGCCCCCCGCACCCCCAACCCCATTGTTCACCGTGCGTCTAACTCATTCCTCAGCTTTTTTATCTACATTCCTATTTGATGAAGCTAGGGGCAAACTAATGTATGTTTTGTTTGTAAGTAATAAAAGTTAGTTTTCTTTCCTACCAAGAAAAAAAAAACAAAGAAAACGGTATGTAAAAGTGAAATTTCATTAATTTTTATTATTTCATAAAGGAGCACTAAAGGCCAATTTCACACCTTATCAACAACAACAAAAAAAGCCCGATTTCACATAAATATATATGATGACTGAATTTTAATCATTGTCATAAAGCATCACTAAAGATTAATTGTTGCCTAACATATCCATTATTGCCTATTAATTATTATGTTAGGTGACCCAAAACAATATGGATTTATCTTAATATCTTTAACCGTTTTCCCACCAAAAAAAAAAATCTTCATATCTTTGACCATACACACAAAAATTGCACATAAAATAACATTTGGAATTTGAGCCAACTAGGATATAAGTGGCACCAGCTATGGCATAGCAAATTTAAAAGAGAATTGAGGGTGTTTTTGGTATTAAAATGTTAAGCAATTAGTTATTGATATACTGGGTATTAACAAATATATGTAAAAGATAATTTCATAAAAAGTTAAGGCAGCCTCTAAATCGCATATGCTTTTATGATTATGACGGTGAAGTCAGTGTCAAATGAGGGGAAAAAAAAGATGTGGGTAACAAAACCGTAAAATGGAGATTATTTGGAGGGTATTTTCGGTACAAAATGTTAAAAAAAAACCCGTCTTCATCTTCGCCTTATAATAATAATAGACAACTAACTTCGTCTTCGCCATACAATAATAATAGATAGATACAACTGTCACATTTCTTGAGCATAGCAATATATAATATCCACAAACTCAAAACCTGCCAACCTGAGTTTCCCTTCATATCTTTGACTATCCCTGAATCCCTTCCCAGCACCAAAATATTCTCAAAAATGGAATGTAGAAGGTGCTCTTGTGTCCTCTACAATGGAAAAGAGAAATGCCGTTGACTGCCAGAATAAGCATGACATGAAATTTGCTTAATCAAATCAACACAAAACTTCCCAAATAACAAATTCATAGGCAAGGTTTACCAAAACCCAACATCCTAACCCGAGCCAGACGAACCCATTTAGTATATGGATGGGCCTGGGAAGTCCTTGGTTTTTACATTAATAAGAATTAAAAGTTAATTTTTAGTGATAATTTTTAAAAAGAATTAAAATTCAGTTAGCAATATTCTTAGTTTTTAACTCTAAGAAACCTTTATCGTCATTAATAAATTTTATTTACTTTTACAACAAATGGTGAAAAGGGTATTTTTGGAAGAATTTGTTTAAAATGGGCGCTAAAAAATTTAATTATTCGGATAAAGGTTCTGACTGAGTTTTAATAATTTTCAAAAGTATTACTAAAAATTAATTTTGCCTTTAATCATTACATGACCACCAATAATTTATTAATTAATTTTTTTTTTTTTAAATAACCTTCTGTCCCCACAATCCTCTGTAGCTGTAACGAACGAAAACCTGTGAGCGAGAGCTGCCTTTCTCATGCTCCTCTAGTTTTATCTGTCGCTTACTCTTTGTCGGTCTGTCCATCTCATGGCACCGTCCCAAATGGATTTTTTTTTAGCAATAATTGGGGACTTAAAATATCCATTAACAGCTTCGTTGATTCATGAATGCAGTTAGTTTATGTGAAAAATAGAAAGCAAGAGAAACAACCCAACTACCATTTATTTGACTGGTTTCCTTACAATCATCGAGACACGCACCTCTGTTGGTTAGATGCTGCAGTAAAGGTGCCTGTCTCCAAATCCTCAAAACTTCTATATCTTTTTCTTCTGTTTTCTGTTTGAATATTTATACATTTGTTTACGTTTTTGTGACAATGACGGTTATTTCTTTCTTTAAAGCCATTTTTTGATTAATTTTTTAGCCATCTTTTACTTTTAATCCGAGAATTTCTTTGTTTTTGGGATGAAATAAAACCTGGGTTTTTATCCAAAAATGAAAAAGATTAAGAAGTCGAAATGGGTCATGGAGATTTTGACGTTTGAGGGGAAGTTCTCTTGTGGGCTCTTATTGTCTTGGCGAAAATGAAGGCTTTCGGTCATTGAATCACAGTGTTTTCTTTTGTTCTTTATTGTTGGATTTTTCCGAAGTTCACGAGTTTCTCCACGGATGCATTTGAGCAATCACGTTCGGTTTGAATTTTTAATGGGTAATTCTGATGTGAAGTCAACCTGTTTCGGCAACAAATAAGAGGTTTTGGTGCAGAAGGAGAACCGGGGTCTCTATTTTTCATAAGCTTTTGGGATTTCATTCGTGGACATTGGGTTTTTTTCATTATATTTTCCAAAAGTCTTTTGAATGTGTTGTCTTAGATTCCGTTATGATTTCATAAATTGGCGTTTTATCTTTCTAGAAATCCTATGGGTGTACATGATAGAAGATTTGTGTTGCCTATCATGTTGAAGTGTCTCTTGTAGAGAGGAAGCAAATTCGGTTTTCCCTTTTCTTGGATTGTAACCTTTCAATACAATGAGATTTCTATGCTTCATGGGCAATTCATTTGGATGCTCTGCTTCTGGGGAGCGTCTAGTTTCGGCAGCAAGAGATGGGGATCTTCAGGAAGCCAAGGCTCTTTTAGAATATAATCCTCGTCTGGCGAGATATTCAACATTTGGGGTTCGTAATTCCCCTCTCCACTACTCTGCATCTCAAGGCCACCATGAGGTAATGCCATATATTTAATCATTTTAACAGCCTTTTTTCCACTAATACTTGTTTAAATTAATTTACAGTTAATGCAATTTCTCTAAGATTATTTTATGGTTTTATGTCCATAGATTGTCTCTCTTTTGCTTGAATCTGGTGTTGATATTAATCTCAGAAATTATCGTGGGCAGGTAACATTTGTTTAATCTTTCTCGTTTAGATTTTGGATTGGAATTTCTCTATGAAAGATTGGTATGGCACTTGGCATAAGATTTTTATGGCCTTAATTCACTAATATAATCACAAATATTTATAGTCTTGTAGTTTTTATTTTTCAAGACCTTTGTTAGTTTTAAACTTGAAGATTATATTTGATTACTGTATGGAATCCTGTTTATCTGTGTTGTGAACTTGTGATCAGACTGCTTTAATGCAAGCATGTCAACATGGTCACTGGGAGGTTGTTCAGACACTGGTTCTTTTCAATGCTGATGTAAGGTTTTATCTTTTGACATTATTTCTTATATCTCATTTGCAGTGTTTTTGCTCTAAAATTGTTTGGGCTTGAACTGCTTTGGAATTTTGATTTTAGATACACAGAGCAGATTATCTCAATGGGGGTACGGCACTCCACTTTGCTGCTCTAAATGGGCATTCTCGATGCATCCGGTTACTCCTTGCTGATTACATTCCCAGTATTCCTGATTTTTTTAACAATCCAAGGAGAAAATCAAAGAAAGAAAAATTTGTTGAGGAATTTGACCAGAGGTATACTATCTTAAGAGATGTTGCTGTTGCATTAAGATCTTCCTTTGTAAGTAGACTTATTTTGGATGTGTTTTCTATAACAAGTTTTTGTTACATTAGGTTTCTGAGTAAGATAATTAATAAGCCAGCCGATGGAGGTGTAACTGCTCTCCACATGGCAGCACTGAATGGATATGTAGAGAGTTTGCAGTTACTCTTGGACCTAGGAGCTTGTGTGTCTGAGGTCACTGAAGAAGATGGGACTACAATTGATCTGATTGGTAAAACTCCCTGTATGACTGAATTCATTTTTAGTTATTTTTCATTTTCTTGGTTTAGTAATTGTGCACTTGCTCATAGTTACTAGATAATACTTGAATTTGGTCTTATGTTGTGATTTTTCTATGCTTTCGTGGCATTCATGATATAACTTCTCTTTGTCTCATAGTTGCAAACTTTAGCTATAACTTCTTTACGATACTTCTTGCTCATTTTTGCCTATTCCTCAAACAATAGCTATCTCTTGCTTCTCTACTAATTATTCTTGTTACATCATCTCTTAATGGTAAAGATTTATGAATTGAAAAAGTTGCTGAAGGAGATATAAGAGAAAGGATAACATAAAGTTTGTTTTAATTCTGGTTTGGTTTTAATGTGCATCAAATCTTTTACCTCGTGTTTCTTTCAATTTTTCCTTTTTGTTTTTGTTGTTATTTTTTGTTTTGTTTTTTATTTTTTTGGATATCTTGAGGTTGGACACTGTTAGATTGAAAGCAATGAGGGAAAAAAAAACTCAGTTTGAGTTCTCCAAGTCTACCAGACAATTATTCATTTGCTCTTTTTTCAGAACAAAATTGATGAGCACAATTTCTTAGTAAAGATTTGCTGGAATGGTTATTAGATTCTCCACTCAGTCCAAGTTAACCTTTGAATGCGATATATTCACAAATTGTCTTCTTGCTGCCGTTTTGCAGGTGCAGGTAGCACACCACTTCATTATGCTGCATGTGGTGGAAATGCACAATGTTGCCAAGTATGTTGGGCTTTCAATTTTAATTTGAATGTGTTATTATGAATCCAAATTTTGGAAAAGTATCATTTCTCACATGTGCTGGGGTCCAGGTTTTGATTGCAAGGGGTGCTAGTTTGACTGCTGAAAATGCATACGGGTATGTGTATCACTTGTTTTTAGGTTTTATTTATATCATTGGGTCATTCAGATTTGTGGGTATGTTAATTGGAAGCATAGGAGGTGCCCAGCCAATTAAAATTTTTGATTTCATTATTTTTTTTTCTGAAGATTTTGGATTCCCATGGCCCCCTTGTCTTTGCAGATATTATTCTGCATTGAAATAGATGATTCTTTCTTGGTCCTTAATTTCTATTTTCATGTCCCTAGGAATATCTTGTATTTGAAGCATTTATGTTGTCAGTATACTTCTGAAATCTGTAGTTAATATCACATTCAGATGTGCTGCAAAATGAATAAAAGTTAGGCAATGTGATTCAAGACATTTTCTCACATCCACAAAAATGCCCTTTTCATATAAGAACCTACAGTGGAACTCTAAAATGTTGCATGGTAGTGATTATCTGGATTAACCATATTCTTATGGGAAAAAAATAAATAAAAATAGACAAGTAAAATGGTAAAATGGGAAGAAATGAGGAAAAAAATTTGGGTGAATATAAGTTGAAGATTGAGGAATCATTGGAAATTATTATATTTATCAATAAGATGAATAATGGGGAATTATGGGCAATTTTTTTATTTAGCCAAAGACAAGCAAAACTGTTACCATTGTATCAAGCTACAAATGTTAAAGGAAATGGCGTCTCAAGCTGCAGTGATCAACAGAATTCTGAAGAGGTTATTGACTGTATTCTTTTACAGGTTGAGGCTGGAACCTGAAATAGATTCAATATAAGTCAGACCAAAAAAATTGATTGTGTCTGAGGATGTTATTGGATGATAGGTTTGCTAGTTTTCGGACAAAGAATTTGAAACACCAATCTGCAGAAATAATGCTTTTCCAGAGTGATTGGTAAAGAATGAAATTGAATTTTGTAAATCCATGAGATTTTTCTATAAGGGACCATCACTTGGTGTGATGATAAAAGCCTCAAGCTTTTCAGCGTAAGAACAGAGATTCATATCTGAGCACAGCCACTTTGTATAAAAATGCTAAAGGTTAAGGCTATTGTTAGTCTGCCCCTCCTGAAAGCCTTCTCTGGTGGGATCTTAACCATGTCAATTTTCCATTAATCAAATGCATTTTAGCGACTATTAAAACTTTCCATAGCTCTGACAAGACAATTTCTTCATAGATGAACAACTGCTTCTTCTCTCGCCAATTTCATACTATTTATCAGATAGGTCGATTCCCTTAATAGATTCTTGCCTTCTCCATTTTCTACAAGGAGGAATTGTCGGGTTTTAGTTCAAGGGCCCAGAACTACAACCAGAAAAAAAAAGGTTGCAAATAGATTAATTAGGGAATGGCACCTACTTTTTAATGAGGCTGTCACTTTTCAATCCATTAGAAGGCATTTTTAGTTTTCCATTTCTTATAAAATCATCCCTGCTTTCTTCTTGAAAACGTGAACAAAAAGGTTTTTCTGGATCGTCTGCAAGGCACTGACACTTGTCATTCTAAGTATGTATGTAATTCTCCGAAAATCATAAACTAATAATAAAATTAACAAAAGAAAAGGTGTTATGTTTTCGGGTGGTGGGGGTGCCGCGATGTGGGGTGTGTGTCGGGCGGTGGTGGGGTGAAAGTTAGACCATCTAAATGGATTCTATTGACCTTTCTTAGAATGTACTGCTTATATCCTTGATGATATGTTATTGACAAGGGCATGAAAATGAGCTGGTTTGTGTGTGAGTTATGTTTAGATAATACACTGAGGTCCAATCAAGCTAACAATAAAAATAACTAAATCCCAATGCATTAAGCTGGATGCAAAAGAAATTGGTAGATCCTCATATTTGGTTGTCATGATGGTTTGCTCTCTCCATAGAAGTTAAACAATGAATAGTGGAAAGAGTAGAAATCAGATAGGAAGCAATTATCTTACTAGCAGAACCTAAAGCCATCCTTAGTGAAGCCATGTGAATTAAGCATTATAAGCATATTCTTTTCTTTCAAATCCTAAATGTGCTCCACCTGAAAAGGGGAAAAAAGAAGGTATCCATCGTATCAAGTTTAGCAAAGTTTTGAAGCTGTAATTCTGGTTCAGTCAGTTTGATACTTGTCCAATCCTGCAATCGAAACATGTTAGAATGGCTTACAGATTTTGCTGATGGAGGGAGATTTGTTGATAGATCTTGGTTTTATTTTGTATTAGAGATAAATTTATAGAAGTTACTCGTCCAAGTCATTTGTTTCTTCGTAGAATATTGTCTGCCCATGTTCACCAAATTGCGGTTGATAGAAATGATCCAAATATTGACTGTCTAAGTTAGTGTGGGAGTATGGGTTCAGATCTGAATGCCCCAACTTTGCGCAAAAGACCTCCAAAGATTTAACGAAGTCCTCCAAAGATTTAACGAAGTCCTCCAAAGACCTTGATTAGGTAGGACTTACATTGGTTAGGGTCCTTGTTGGGGTTTGTGGTTGGGGGTGGTGGGGAGAGAAGGTTTTGTGGGGCTTGTGCTTGTGTATTGTGTTATAAACTAAAGATACTAAAGAATGAAGGGCTTAATACAAGGATTGTACTCATGCAGGTACAGTGTTGGTTTCAAATGGACTAACAATGCAGTGCACTATGTATGTATGATCCTCTTGTTAAGAGATGGTTTAGCATGTAAACTCCAAAATAAGTGCGAAAGAGTGAGAGACATAAAGGAGTAACAAACCTAATGTGTGTGTGTTAGAACCAAGGACCTGTTGCAGTATTTATTTTTGTCATATACTCTCTACTAATTACATAGGAGTGCGTGAATGGTTCAATAGGCAGGTTATACGTTGTGATCTGCAGAATGTAATAAGATTAGTATTTGAATTCATGAATAAAGCAGGATATTATTATTATTCTCAAAAATATTTTATTTATAATATAAATTGCATTTCCTAGAGGAATAATATGATCCAGTGTACTATGTATGTATGATCCTCTTGGTAAGAGATGGTTTAGCATGTAAACTCCAAAATAAGTGCAAAAGAGTGAGAGACATAAAGGAGTAACAAACCTAATCTGTGTGTGTTAGACCCAAGGACCTGGTGCAGTATTTATTTCTGTCATATACTCTCTACTAACTACATAGGAGTGTGTGAATGGTTCGATAGGCAGGTTATACCTTGTGATATGCAGAATGCAATAAGAACAGTATTCGAATTCATGAATAAAGCAGTTTATTGTTATTATTCTCAAAAATATTTTATTTATAATATAAATTGCATTTCCTAGAGGAATAATATATGAATGTGATCATCAATCTCAATAGTTTGGAGCATATTTGCTACCTGATATAGGCCATAAATGTTTCAGAATGGAGGAGATAAGACTGATAAGATTTTCACAGATGAAAAACAGACGGTACATATATACATGGAAATAAATTTGATGAATACACAACAGACTAGTTGGTTTGATCCATGCTTTGTAACTTCATTTGTTGCACTTTCTTCTTCTTCTTTTTTTTTTTCTTTTTCAATACCTAATATATTAATTAAGAGAGATTCATTTGATATCAGTCAAAAAGCTAAATAAATTCATATTGTTTTTGGATTCTTGCTTCTTGCTTTTTTCTCTTTTGTCAATAATTTATTGGCAATGAAACTTATGATGTGTTTCTTTGTTAATAGATGGACACCATTATTGGTTGCTCGCTCGTGGCATAGAGACTGGCTAGAGGGTTTGCTTAGCAAAAGGCCTGAGTACCACCCGCAAGTTTTCCCTTCACCATATCTATCTCTTCCTCTTATGAGCATTGTCAAAATTGCTAGGTGAGTAGAGTTTCTGTGATCTTACTTGAACTTGTTGAACATCCATGTATTATGCATTTCATTAATTACAGTTGAAAGGTCAACTTAATTTTCTAATTTGCTGAAGTTCTGAACCTCATTATGGAGGTCTAGAACATTGGCTTGACACTGTATTGGTGATTGGCGTATCAATGTAGTATTAATTTGAAATTTTATGAATGATTTTAAAGGATACCTTCAGGGAAGTTTCTTTGAGTGGGACCTGATTTGGATAGTATTACTTGAGAAAAAGTATCCGGAGACCAAAACTCATGGCCTTCCCATCTCCTGACTTGAGAGCATATGAAATCCTGTCTCAGAATAGTTTTTTGGTGGTTTGCAGTTCATAAAAAGCTCATGACTATTGTGATGCTCAGGTAGATATTGTCTGTGGGCATAAGAGCCCATAAACCGACCTCACCTTTCCACCTAAGAAGTGTTGTATGGTTGAAAATCATTTTTATCGGTTTCTGTTGTTCTTTCCTTTTTGAAGTCTGCTTTTGAGATCATATCTATTAGTTGTCTTGTTGATTGATCTGACTACACAGATTTCCACTATACATGGAAATCATCATCATCATCCAATCCTCGTCGCAATTATTTGAGTCAGCTATGTAAATGGTTTTGTCTAATAGATCCAAACAGAAATTTGTGTTATTGGCCTCTCTCAGTTGTTCTGTCTAATGGCTTTTATGCTCTATGAGTTGCATGTTAAGGTAAATAACTTCTTTTCCTGTCTAAGATCTATTAAGGACGTGCATTACCCAAGAATTACGATTAAATCTGTTTTCCTTTTGATGTGGGCAGAGAATGTGGTTGGAGGAACAGCGATCCTCTACCCGCATGCCTGGACCCCTGTGTTGTTTGTCTGGAGAGGAAATGCACGGTAGCTGCAGAAGGTAGAGTCCCTCAGAAACTTACAGTTTTCAATATGTGGTTGCCCTCTTTGATGGCAAATTATTAAGAATTATTGTGTTTACAAACTCTATTGATGGGCATGGAATCTTTACTAGCAGAGAGTAGGTCAGTTCTTGTCCAGGTAGAAATGTGTGGTTACCATGATGTACTTTTAAATATCTAAGGATAAGGAGTGTATATAGTGATTCTTGTCTATCGATACTTCATTATAATGATAATAGAATCACCTAAACTCGTAATTATACACTTTCTAACTTCATGCATATAATCTCCAGCATTATTTTTCCAATGCGAAACCTCTGGGTTTGCAAATTAAATTTAAGTATGTATACATCATTTTAAATGTCACCTTCTCACACAAATAACGCGCTTTGGAAATAAATGGATTCAACCTGTTTCTTTGTGACCCCATGAAAAATATCATTCCCAAGTCAAAGTGGGCTTAACCAACTTCAATTGCTAAAAAGAAAAAAAAACAAGAAGGCCACATATTAGTTAGTTTCATTGTGTTGATACCATACACCATTAAAATTGTTTTGAATTTTTAATAGGCTAAAAACAGCTAAAAAAGACCAGAATCCTACTAATGTTCTGTATAATATACCACAATGTGAATAAGTCACATGAGTCCAAATTGTCCGCTAAATTAGAGTGCCTGTTAACACACACCCCTGCCCCATACCAAAACAGCCAAACAACCCAAAAAGGAAGAAGATGAAGGACAACAACAAAGAAAGGAGTAAGAAAAGATGTTGAATTATCAAGAACTAGAAAAATAAAAAACTGAACCATAGAAGAGATTACCACTTGTAATAGTCGGTCGGATTTTGTACTTAGTCCATCCCTTAATGGTCCTTAATGGAGGTTTCTGAGGGATAATTATCTAAATAAATATACTTTTGATATAGTGGCCCATGTGCTGATCCAGCAATTTTTTCCAATATTACTGCTTATTAAGAAAACAAATGATTTGAATTGTATATGTTCAAAACTACAAAAGAAAAATGCTGCTGCTCTTCTCATATAAGATTTATTGTGTCAGGATCCTGTGTCTTTCTTTTAAGTTCTTTCAATTAGCTCTATCTGTATATAGGCTCACCTTGTTAAATTTTCCATGACTGTTAACTAAAATAAGCACTTAGATATATTTGTCTCGTGGTGCAGGTTGCGGACATGAGTTGTGCACACAATGTGCATTGAACCTCTGCTCCATGAACGGCAGCTCCACTGTTGTGCATGGTCCCCCAGGCTCTATTACCTGTCCTCTCTGCCGACATGGGATAGTTTCGTTTGTCAAGCTTCCCAGCACGAGCCCAACAATGAAGGAAATTTCAAGATCAAACAGCATTTCCATGGCTTTCTGTGTGTGTTCTAGTGAAGTTCTCGAGTCTGCTTCAATGTCCACCCCATTATGTGAGCCCGATTTCCCTTGCACCCGGTTTTCACCTTTAGGATCTTCGTTTCGCTCATCCAGTTCCAAGAGGATTAAGCTCAACACCAGCCTTTGCATGGGCGCTCCTGATGCTAGCCCATCCTTGATTTCTTGCACTTCGGACAGAAACTTGCGGAACCATCTGTGTAGGTGTACAAGATCCAGCTTACGACGATCCGCTTTTCAAAGAGAGAGCAGAAGGTCATGGTTCACCACCCTCAATCAGTATGTATCTACTGTCAGTGGTGGCTGAAAGTTGCTTCCACCATTATTTCTTTTCTCCAGTGTTTCCAAGAAGTACGATTTTCCTCCATTATTTAATCTTTAAGTTCTTGTTAATAATGGGTATTTATTGGCCATTCCAAGTTTGTAAATACATAAGCACCTGGCCCTATTTGTACAACTGAAAATTCCTCAGGATTTTGATACACAACAGAATGGTTTGTGTGTACTTGATAATCAATGTTGCCAAGAATGACAGACTCCATGCACCTTGCCAACTTTTATTACACTTGCTATTAATCTGGACCTAGACTCTGCATGGAAATTGCAGTCTACATAGCAGTTGACACCACTAGTAGGTTAGCTCATATGATGTGAGAAAACATGAAAAGTGGGAACGTTATGAATTGCCCATCTCATTGATCTATATCTTGGCTTTTACATCTTAAAACACAAAAAAAGACTTACAGCATTAAATATAGAAAGACAGACAATATATAAAAAGATTCAAACTAGTTTACATCATACAATTTAAAAGCTCGGGAGGGATAGACATGGAAAGGCAAAGATGAGGGATTTGACAAGGATGAAGACGATGTGAAAAGATTGAAACAAGGTAGAGAGCGGCCATGAAAGCTATCTTGACACCTACAAGCCTTGCAAGGTCAAGAAAAAAAAAACTGAAAGAAGAGAGAGAGAGAGAGGAGAAAACAAAAGAAAAAAAGAGAGAGGCTCAGTAAGGATAGCACCAAATATGATAACCCAGATTTTGATTTTTTCTTATCATCAATTGAAACCCGAAATATAGCATCTTCCTTCTCCCTTTCTTGCAGATCTCGAACTTACTAAGCAAGGCCAAAGAAGCCAGCTTCAGTTTTGAGAGACAAAGAATCCCAGCAGCCGTTGAGAGACAGAGAATCTCGGCAGCCGGAAAAGACTTGGAAGAAGAGACATTAGAGAAGACATTGAAGGGCATGGTTTCTGTTTGGTGTGCTGTGAGGTGATAGAAATGGGCACTCGGAGATGCCTGTTGAAGAGATAGATGGAGTTTATATAGAAGAAAAAGGAAATTAAGATCAAAAGAATGAGAAATAAACCAGATAGCTAGACTGACATTCCAAATTGATGTTTAGTTCTAGTAAGCAGGAAAAAAGTAACCGATTAGACGACTCAAAAGGATTGAACTATTGCTGCAGAACGAAAAAGAAGAAAACAAATCCTTTTTCCTTGTAACATATGAACTGATTAGAAGGTAGAAAGTACAGGTAAGAGCAGTGCAGTTATGTCACTTAGCACCTCTCTTTCTTTCTCTCTCTCCTGCCTTTTCTCTCTCTGATCTTTTACCTCCTCATTCAAGTTATTACACAAAATAAGAATTTTGTTCTGGTACTTCACAAGTTTCAATTTTAGAGTAAAGAGAGGAATTCAAGAAGAAAGGATAGGGCAGGGAAACAGAATTAGAATGGTGAAAATCTCTGATAGCTATGTCTCTTTCCTTCTGATTTCTTTGACTTTTCTTCTTTGTGCTCTCCCTTTCCATCTGGTCTGGGATTCATGAATGGATCATTAGACTGTATACGTTAAGAATCTCAGAGCTCTCATCAATGCTATTAAGCAAAGAAAAGCTATTACTCACCAACAGTTCCATTGATACAGCATTTATTATTTGAACCCATCCATCATAACCCCAGTACTATTATTAAGCTTCATGCAAGATGCAGGTCTCCTAGTCTCTACAGTGTCATCTCATGCAAGATCCAGGAATGAATGGCGGGTCATAATCCATATCTAAGGTCAGAGTTACTGTCAAACAAGATCTTTTGTTGAGTTTAGGGTTGAAAAAACCAGATGACAGCTTTGTAGGGTTGGAGATAAAGCTGATCTGATGACTCTCAGTGGCTTCCTGTTCTTCTTTCTTTTGAACCTTCGTGGAGCTACGAGATGGAGGATTACGTCGTCGCTCTGTTCTGTCGTTGAAGTCTTTGCTTTGCTTGTAGAGGAAGAGAGAGCATGTGTTGTCTTGTCTCAGAGGAAGGCAAAAAGAGAGAGAGAGAGACTTAAAGAAGGAGCAGTGGGATATTGTCACGTCCAACAGGATTCTATGTCAGTCACCATTACAACATTCTCTTTCCCTCTCTCTCTCTCTCTTGCAGCTGCCTACGTAACACAAACATATTACCATATTACCTGAACAGTGTCGATCTGTAACTGTGTACCCATGTGTTCATTTTAGCCGTTTCTGCCTCTAGAAATTTAACCCATCCGAATAAGTAAACCATGTTTAAGTAGTAACATGCAAAGAAGTGAAGGAATCAGAGAAATAAAAATCATTTTTCAGAATTAGCCTGCGAGGTATATGCTGAGAAAGTAGAGACTAACAAATTAAGAAGAGCGTATATTCCGTTACTAAATCGTTGAGAGAAGCTGAGTCCGTGTAAGAAACACATCAATCCCAGAACCCCTTCAAGGCAAATTAAAGTAGTTTTGACATGATTGAAAGGGTACATCTCCAATGTGACAACACCAACGGTATAGGTTAGGTTAGATTCCACATATCTAACGGACGATTTGACCTTTTATACCTCCAATTAATCCAATGACAGTTTTTTTCAGTGGTATGTGATATACCCCAGCAAGGATCCACGACTGATATATATATATATATTATTAGCATAACTAACCGCCCACTTCTTTGTTTATTATGTTTCTCCTAGTATATATATCTGTGTCTATATTTCTATATTATATATAACGAGAATAGGCTCCGGCCGTCGGAATCGTGCCAAACAAAATGCTCCAATTTCCCAAACAACCCTTACACACCATCAAAAACATTCATTAATAAAATAGTACAATGGCCAAAACTGTCTATTTTTTTTGAAAAACTTAATAATTTGTTGCAAAATTATTCCTTCTCAACTTGCTTCTTTCTTTATACGTGCAATACTACATGTGTACCCAATTAGTATATATTAGGGGAATGCACGTGCTATGCGGTAGCAAATTTGAAAGAGAATTGAAGGTGTTCTAGGTATTAAAATGCAGTTAGTTATTGATACACATGCGTGCAAGTGGGTGTATGAGTTAATTTGATAAAAAGTAAAGAATGTTTTTAGCATCAAATGTCAACAAGAAAACATGGCATTCGCTTTATAACAATAATATATATTGGTACATATGGGCACTTTACTTTTTTGGCACATAACACTATACATGGTAAACCCATTTACCAGATTCATTCCAATAACAAGAATGAACGGGCCCTATTTTATGACTGTAATATATAACAAGGCCCTATTCCTTTTCTTTTGTTTTTTTGGGTGCTCTTCAAAAGAAGGTAGGATGAGGTAATATTTAATGCATCCACGCATCAATGTGTGGTCCTCATAGGCCACCTTTTTTTTTTAATTCCAACATGTATATCATAATTTATTACTACACAAATCATAATTACCAAAAACATTCCCTTGAAAATAAACCATATTGATAGGCCATTTGAAAGATGGGGCCCTATTTACATGACATAGTTACATGACTTATCGAAATCGAACGGATGTATGAACGTTGAATCAGGTAAGGATGCTTATAGGGCCCTCCTAAACGGGCACGCGGCCTGGCAAGCTGCCCGGGCCAGTGTCAAAGCAAGCCGCGCCGGCCCTCTAGGGCAGGCACCCAACGGCAGGCGAGCCCGCCTGGCCCACCGTTGGCTAGCTCTCTATTCCCTCCAAAAAAATTTGCCCCTTTTACCCTCCCCCCCAACAGTTATATATAATAGCCATATTGGGGGGAGGGGGTATGGTTGTAATTGACTATTAAAAGACCTTTTCTACCCTTCCAACTGCCAAATAATAGTCATATTGGAGGGTAAATGTGGTAAAAAAACCACTTTTGATTTTCTATAAATAAGCTTACCCTTTCCCACTCCAAACCACACCTCTTCTACAATCTCTTACTCTCTTCTTTTACAATCTCTCTAGCCTATCAAGAAATAGTTGTTTTGCTTAAATTGTTCAAACATCAGAAGTGGGAAATTGGACTCTGGAAGTTGAAGGTTTCAACTGCAAAGTTCAAGCTTCATTCTAAAGAGGTATTCTTCTATTTAATTATCCGATTTTAAAATTAATATAAATATTATATATATAAGTAAGTCTCTCCTTCTATCTTTCTTATTATTTTAAAGCCTAGTATAGTGGGTGAATATTGTGCAACTAAGTGCATCTCTTCTGTCATAAAGGACGAGATAATTGCCTAAGGAAAGTGGGTTTTAAGCGGGACCGTTTGTAACCCCTTCACTTACCTGGGAATTTTCCTTGTGCATTTTTGCATACTTATTCCTCAGTTTACTATAGGTAATGTATCACCAAAAATTTATTATTATATTATTTATTAATAAATTTTTTCCAAAATTTGATAATGGACCCTAGGCATCATATGTTCTTTAACACTAAGGAAAAGGAATTTCTTAGACCCTATTCTGACCCAAATTTTTCTGATGATGTGATCCAATCCCTATATGATGACCCTCCCATCCAAGATCATGAAACTAAGTTGCCTTCCTAAGAGATGGGATCATCTTCCCTACCAGCTAAGAGCAGCAAGAAGAGTAGAACCTTCGGTGTTTGGCTCAATTTTACAATTGAAAATATAGGGAGTGAAGAGAGGGCAGTTTATAACCACTGCAAAAAAAAATTTTAGTTGTTAAGGAAAAAGTGGTCTAGGCCACTTGCAACAGCATTTACAGAAATGCCTTCCAAAACATGGCCAAATAGACCTTAGGCAAGCCCAAACTTCCAGCAGTAGTGTTAATTTTGGTAATTTTGTTTTTAATCAAGAAGAAACTAGGCTTAAAATAGTAAAGTGGGTAATACAAGAAGAATTACCCTTTAGATTAATAGAATCTAAAAGATTTAACCGTCTAATAATCAAATATCTAGCAACAGGATTTAAATCCTTCTCACGCCACACTTTAAGAAAGGATGCTATAAAATTATACGAAAAAATGAAAACCAGATTAATAGAAACTTTTTCAAACAATAACTTTAAGGTAACTTTAACCTCAAATATCTGGACAAGTAGACAACAAATAAGTTATTTAGCTATAACCGCACATTATATAGATGAGAATTGGAGTATGGAAAAAAGAATATTAACTTTTAAAGCACTAGATTCTGGCCATTCTGGACTAGCTATAGCAAATACTATAGCACAAAATATAATAAAATACAAAATAAAATAATGGCTCTAGCACTTGATAATGCAAGTGCTAATAATGTTGCATTAGATATATTAAAACAACAATTAAACTTAAATATATATGGATGTTTATTTCATGTTAGGTGTGCTTGTTACATCCTAAATTTAGTTGTGCAGAATGGCTTAAAAATTTTCCAATATCATTTAACAAATATTAGAGATGCAGTAAAATATTTAAAACAATCTAGCACAACTGCTAGAGAATTTAAAAATTATTATGCAAGTTTAGGAAAACAACCTAAAAAAATTACCCTAGATGTTGAACATAAGTGGAACTCAACATATTTGATGCTAGAAGCTGCACTAGAATTAAAACAAGAACTTACACTATTTTATAAAACAAAAGTGACTCAAAGTGAACTAATAGAACTTGATTGGCAAAAACCAGAAATTTTAAGAGATTTTTTAAAAGTTTTTTATGATGCAATAAGATATTTATCAGCGGTTTATTAACCAACATCCCCGAGTATTTTAAATTGTTTATATCAAATAAGTATTTGCTTTAAACAATATAGAGACATGCCCGTTGCTAAAGATATTTGCCCTGCAATGAAAGCTAAAATTTTAAAATATTGGCAAGATATGCATAATTTATATTGTTTAGCTACTACAATAGACCCTAGGATTAAATTAGGAGTGGAAGACTTAATAGATGGAATACATGAGAATATGAATTCTTCTTTTCAAATAGATATACGTAAAATAAGAACCCTATTAGAAAGACTTTTTTTTTAATATGATACTACCTGTAGCAGACAAGGTCAGACTCAGACCCAAGAAGCACTACCAAATAATTCCCCTTGGAATTTTTTAAGTGAGAGAAAAAGGGGAAAACAACCAGCATCTAGTAGTGAGGGATCATCTGAGTTAAGGATTTATTTAGAAAGCCCCCCAATACTTTTCCATACTATGGAAGAACATAGTTCTTTTAACATTTTAATATGGTGGAAGCAAAATCAGGTTAATTATCATGTGTTTGCCCCCATGGCACGTGATCTACTAACGGTTCTGGTGTCCACAGTTGCATCAGAATAAGCTTTTAGCACAGGTGGACACAGATTGATTAAGGGCGGAACTGAGAGATCAGGAATATGAAGATGACCAAGTTGCTAGAGACTTCAATGATTTGAATCTTAATGAATTTAGTCATCCAAATTAGTCTAAGTTTTATTATATTTTTTGTAATCAAAGTTTAGGAACTTTACTTTCTCTTTTTTTTTTCCTTTTAAACTGCAAATGAAATATAGATAACTGGGTGCCAACCTAGTTGGGATGTGCTCATATTATAGTGATGCAATATTATTTGTGCAAGTGATTATATATTATTTTCAAAGTTGTACTTGTACTTGTAATAAGTAATTAATTTATATTTTTTGAGCAAAATCTATCCCAATATGTGTAAGACAATTTTGTGAATAATAAACATATTTTTCAGAACTTTTTGTGATTTTTTACTATTTTCTTGGAATTTTCCTTGACTTTTTTAAAAAAAAATCATTTTTTTAATACCCCAGCCCGCTAGCTGGGGCATACCGTGCCTGGCCGGGGGTATATGCAAAACGGGCCAAGCGTGCTGCGACCCGCTGCACGCCGACTCACGCTAAACAGGCTCGGGCCGTGCCGAGCCGGCCCATTTAGCACCCCTAGAATCAGGCTTTAATCATGTGTTGATCATGCATCCATGAATTTCAATCAATTGGATACCTTTCAATTATTCACAAAATAACAATTTAAGATTTCAGTTGATCAAAATTTCAAATCATCGAAAGATATATGTCAGATCTTCAAGGATATTAGACGAATCATCAATAGATACAAACAGATAAAAGTATGATCTTCATGGGATACATACAATATTAGGTTGACCATCATAGAAACAAACATGATCATCGTAGGATACAAGTTTAATAATCCATAGATACATGTTTGTTCATCGCGAATATTCAATTAATTGGAACTACCACTCAATTAATCGATAAATCTCAATGTTTGTTGTTCTGACTGAATGCAAAGTATGCGATTAATCGAGCTACAATGATTTCAGACTGAAACCCAATTATTCGTAAAAAGTTGCATGTTTTTTAACATTTGACTTTTTCAAAGCATGTTTTTATAAATACGTGTGAGAAAGTGGGTGGTTTTCATAATTTAAGCACACATTTAATTTGAGAGCCACCTTGACATAGCCCGAGCCCAAAAAATAATGTTGGGTTGGATTCATGCTCCCAAGTGCAGACCGATTTATTTTAAAATGGGTTTGAGCTTAAACCAACAAAAGCCCAGCCCAACACACCCACCCTGTGATGTACGGCCAAGATGACTTCAGGCTTTTAACGGTAGAAACCGCAAGAACAGGATAAGAAAGGTATTTTGATGAAAGTTCCAAGCATCAGCGAGGGAGACTGAAAAGCATATAAAGCACGGAAATGGTGAGAGCTCAGATTGAGTGATCCTGCGGAGGGGGTAGCAGAGAAGATAGATATGGCGCTTGTCTATTCTTTTTCCTCTTCTTCCACTCCTTTTGTCTCCGAATCTCGCTGGAGAATAAGTTCCCGGAGGTCCAGGTTTTGCCCTAATTTGTACAGCACTAGAAACCAGTCTTCTGGTTTTTTCCTCTCTAGGACGGTAAGAAGTCAGCTTGGATCGATTATCTGTCCGCAATTGTGCACGCACGAGAAGTTTGCCCTTGATAGGTCTTCTTTGGTTGTTGCTGAAGCCGTTTCTGAGGAGCAGCTTTGGGCTGCTGCTTGTCTCCGTGTCCGGTCCTTCAATGTATTCCAAGAGTCCTACAGAATCGAAGTGAGTATGAATCGAGTTATCCCTGTTATTATTTATGGATTTTAGTACTTTTGAGAGCTAAATTATGTGTTTCCAGCTATCCATTTTGGTGGGTATGTTATTGTTCTTATATTGGGCAACAGTAGTAGTGATATAGGATTGTAAGACAAGTAACGGTTAATTCTTTGAAATTCTAATTGGGCGTAATTGAGGTAGTTGTCTCATGTTTGTGACTACTCAAAACAGATTTTTGAATGTTCAGAAATTTCTCTGGCTGTCCTAGCACTGTGTTTACTTGTTTTCAAGGAACTTAGTACTTGGGATATAGCGGATAAGTGGAGGAGGAACAGTTAGTTTCTGTGAAATTCTTGTTGGGTATTCCATAGCTAGTAGTATTATGTGCATGACTTTTCATACCAGTTTGGTGCCCAAATTTAGCCAAATTGTTCTTTAGGGCCATTAGCCAAAGATTGCTTTATCAAATCTGCTCAAACATTTTATGCAAATATCCCGTTGAAATTTTGATCTACAAACCCAATCCCATCTAAGTAATACTTAAATTAGTACTTGTTTCACACCAAAGGATATCTTTTTATAGCTTCTCCAATTTCTTAGACACCAACCTGTGAATAATGAAGATGACCAAAATTACAATGGCAAGTTTAATATTGGGCATTTTATCAAAATGCTCTTCCAAGTAGCTATCTTATTCTTTTTTTTTCTCCTTTTTTTTCCTTCAAACCCTTTCTTCCCTTGCTATCACATAGTATCCAACTAGGGTGTATCTGAACAATTCACACAAAGGAGCTAGATACATTGAGAGAAAGGATCCAATATTACACTGATTTGATTCATATCTACAGCAGTTAGCAACATTTTTTTTACCCCAAAGATCATTATCAAGGTTTACTGTCAATCTGATAGCACCTTTAAGCATCTAAAAGTGCACCTGTTAGCCCTAAGCAAGGAGTGTGTAGCATTACCAACTAACATGAGGGTCCTCTCCCTGGGGTTGAAATCCCTTCAACTAATCTTTTCCATACTACTGCATCGATCTTTATACTTAGTCCCTGTCCAACAATAAAAAAAGGAAAATGGATTGTGGAGCACTTAGCGCAGTCCTTCTGGAACTATGAAATAAATCTGATTTTTCATATAGTTTGAATATTTGGGTTCTCATAACTGTTGAAGGAGCAATCAATCCCTGCTAGACTGACCTAATCCTATTTTCTGTCTCACTATGATGTTGTATTTTTGCATAATCAAATTTGTAGAATGATATTTGTTTCTAGAAGAATTCTGTCATAGAGCCTTGTTCCAAATTGCATATTACTTTGCAATATACACATGCATACAGGAATTCATCCACTCACGTATTTAGATGTACAATTCAAGGTTCATATCTTTTGCACTACACAGTTACTTGTTTGAATCCAATGTACTGTAGTATTTACCATATAAATCTTGCATTAGAGCATCCATAAAAATCTGTCAAGTTGAAATTCATAATTCATGATTGTTATCCTCATGTCAATCTGTGAGATGACAGATTTATTCTCTAAGATAATAATTTTGCTTGACATGTGAGAATAATATTTAAATGTAAACGTACTGTATTGAAAGTTCAAGGATTGAATCAATGTGATTACTTTCAAAATCATGTGGAGGACTACAATCTTGAAGGAGTTCAAATTTTTAATTCTCCAACTTTGTTGGCAATCCAAAGGCCATTGCAGATGTACATATTCCAGGACAATTGAAACTTGAACTGGAGAGCATTGCAGAAAAGGTGAAACAAGCCAATTATACCACCCTCACATTTGTTCTTTCCTATTAGTATGTGGTACTCTAGCCAAGTAGACGCTGAAGGCATCTTGGGTTCCGAAAATATTTTAATTAATCTGCTGTTGATAACGGAGGGAATAAGAAATACCATTGTCCTAGTGCAAGAAATTCCGACCACACATGGAGATTGTTTGAGATACAGTGGGTGGTAATTGAGTAGTTTAGGGTTTTTGTGATAGCATGTTGTTGAAGAGTTCTGGTTTCGATAAGTCAACATGCAAACAAACCCATCTGAAAAACATAGATGGACAAAGTTTTGGAGTTTCAACTGACTTGATTTTGGTCAATTTTGTCCTGTACATTATGTTACGATGGGTGTAGAAAAGAATGCAATGCATTTTTGGCATTGGTAACTTGTCTATTTTGTTTTGAAAACTTTAGGGACTCAAAATTGCATTTTTTTTTCTAAGCTAAATGTAAAGTATATATAGGTCCAAAGTTATGAATTATAAGACCTAGAGACCAAATTGTGTCAATTTGATGAGAATTATTGGGAAGCTGTAGCTTGAGATGCACAGGTCACAATAAAAGAGAATTGAGAAAGAGAATTTATTGAATTAAATCAAACAAAAGACATGTGTCACTGCCGTTCAGTTGATCAGTCCTAAAGAACTGGATGAATGAGAGGTAAAGGGCTGAAAGGGACGAGTGATAGTACTGAAGAGTGCAAAATGTTTTTGAAGGGCTTTCCAAAAGTTCCCTAAGATGGTCAAAAGGTGCTCATTGAGGACATCCTGCCCCGACCTATAGTTGTAAAATAACTGTCAATATCTGTTTGCTACTTGTCTGACACCGTAAGAATGCTGACTTTGGAAACATTACCAGGCATTTCTGGGCCTCCCATGCATTCCATATCAAGGTGCTGGCCTACACAGGCAGCCATTTGTTGGCTCCCAAGCCTAGGATGGTAGTCCTCTCCCATCAATCTGGAAGCATTTAGTTTAACAGTAAGCTTTTGTTATGCATACCTTGGTTGATATTGGTCATTTTCTGAAACAAACTGGTTCTATGTAACCTCGAATGGAAGAATGTATCCAACGTATTGTATCATGGTAGGGATCATTATGTGGAACGTGACTGGATTATCATATGCATTAGAGATATTAAAGAAGATTCAGATTGAGTGATCAGTAAATGTATTCTGGCAATCTTTGTGACCTGGAACAGCATTTTTTAGCTTATTTTTTCTTAATGTATCTTCTCTCATTCCATGAAAATTGGAAAGAAAGTCTTAATATTTGAATATTAGGTAGTGAAAAGCAGTGATTTCGGCTTAGTGCCGAAATTCACCCACCCCCCCGCCAACTCCCCGGTGGCACGTTTCGTGGGAGGAAATCTCTAGATGATTCAGTCTGGCGATTTTAGCGGTGTGCCAGCGAAACATAGCAGCATATTCAACGAAATGGGGGAAACAATAGTTTTTGTTAAAAATAAAAATATATATTTTTTCTGCCATTTAAATAGGCGAAATTTCCCCAAAACCCAAAACAACTCAATCTTTTGTGTTTTCAGATTTTAACAAAATTTCGTTTCGTGCCTTGGGCGCACCGAAATGGTAAAACTGGGTGAAAAAATAGAAGAGGAAAATAGGAAACAACAATGAAAAGAATGCAGCATCGCCATGCAACCTTGGAAAAAAAAATTCCAACGTTTTACCAGCTAGCCATTTGTATTTTTGTAGTACTTTTCTTAAGAGTCTATTTTGGTAACCAGTCATGCCAGTTACAATTTCAACTCCTCAGTCGATTAGCAGGGCTAAAAATGGTACAGAAGAAGCAAGGTGTTGCTTTTACTCTTTTCACAACATCAAAAAGAAATTCCTTGAATCTTAGAGCTTGTGGAAGTGCAGTGCAGAAAGCACCCAAGGTGCTTTTATATGGTCAGTTGCATGCTGAGGTACTTTGTCATCTAGACTGTTTTCTGGGGAAGTATGCACTTTCCATCCTTGGTTAGCTTTGGTGGCCCGGATTTAGGTTTATGTGTGTTCCTAGGAAGCCTAGGAGTCACTGTGATACCAGTAACAAGCTCTAATCCTTTTTTAATAGTATAAAGTACTGAAAATGACAATTTATTAACCATGTTTTTTGAGATTTCTAATTTGTATTTTTCCTTTTTCATCATTTTCTTTTATCAAGATTTGTCTTTCCTTCTGTTGGAATTTAGTTTTGCGTTCTAAATTTTAGAGTGCAGTCAGCCTTCATTTTCACTTTTGATCTTTGGTCTCTTTAATGACACTGATGATATTTGTTCCTTGTCAAGTTCTGTTAGGATCATAAGAGATATCTGGCTGAGCGCGAGTTTGAAGCATTGAAGGAGCGTATTGCTGGGAAGAGGATAGGATTTAGAAGAGTTTCTTGCATAAATGCCACTATTCCACTGTCAGAAGCATCAGTCTTTTCAGAGGATCTGCTTGCTGCATGTAAGGTATGAACATCTATACCATGCTTCATTTTTTTGATGATTAATGAAATAAATCATTAAATAAAGAGAAGAATGTACAAGAAACCCATTAGAGGTGGGCGAAAATTAAAGACACCAAACAGCAGAACTTAGATCTCCCCATGAGTAAAGTGACAACATACTATGCTCGGGTACAAGGTTAATCCCTACCAACCAAATATGACCAATGTAAAACACATAGGAATAAGATAGAAATGTAAATTCTTCCTGTAGGTGCACCCATGTCACTATTGAAGCCAAAATGTCCTCTAACAATCTATTGTTTGTGATCAACACACTATAAAAGATACATCGATTACGAGCTAGCCAGTTTTCCCATGTAACAGCAAAGAAAACAGCATAGAAGAACAATTTCCCCTTCCTTCCCAAGAATGAAAAGCACCACTGATGTGCTGAGTTAACTACACCGCTTGGAAAAACCCAATCCAACCTTGCGCCCCTAAAAAATAAGACCATAAGAATGTAGCCGTTCCGCAATGAAGCATGATATGATCCACTGACTCCCCGTATTTGAAGCATAGCACACACACATTAGGCGAGATAGCTAAAAGCTTCCTCCTCCTTGGAAGATTATCGAGAGTGTTGATTCCATTATGAAATACAGTCCAAAGAAAGGCTCTAACTTTGTAAGGAGCTGGAGACTTCCACAAAAAAGATGGAAGAAAAGGAGGAAGATATAGGACCCAATGGGATGCAAAGATTCTCATAAAAGGAACTAGATGAGAAAGACCCACAAGAGGAATAGTCCAGATGTGGTGATCAGGGAGTTTAGGCTTGAGAGATACTTGAGTAAGATCCTCCAATAGGGAGCTCAGCTCAATCAATTCTGCTGGGCGGAGATCACAATGGAATTGAAGATTCCAATTAAGGCTCGTGGAATTCCAAAAAAAAAGTTTGTCTGACACCAGAGGTTCCAAAATCAATCTGATACAAAAAGAGCTTGGGATATCTATGAGAAAGATTAGAGATTCCCCACCAGCGTTTGGACCAAAGGTACAGAGAAGTGCCAGCACATCTATGCAATGCTTCATTGATCACATGATGACTTTTACTCTTTCCTTTCATTATGAATGCTTTGTGGGGAACTTTCAGACATGTTGATATATCTGGTCACTTTGGACTTTCCATGCTCTGGATATTTGCCTTAGTGCTTCTCAACTATGATATATTGTTGAATTTGAAGGACCAAAATTGTTATGCTTGGAAATGATGGTCCATACTCATGTCTGCGTAACTAGTTTGGAAATATTTTCATGTGGTTGTGATGCAAACCTGATTAGTTTGTATGTTTTAGAGCCCTTATAAGTCATATATGCACTACGACGCTGATTAACTGGCAAAGGGAGTCATTCATGTGGAGGAGTTGTTTATTTGGGTGAAATCTGATGAGATTTTGGATGGTAGTAGTTTATATATATATATATATATATATAAATTTTTTACTTTATTGTGCATTGCTTTCCTTTTACCTTTTCTTGGTTTCCATTCTTGGAACATTTCTATCACTAGTATAAATGAAAATTCTTCCAATGTACTTATATTAATTGATATAGTGTTTCATACCAAAGTAATAAAATTCAGTTTCAGAGGAAAGCTTCAATTTGGGGTAACATTTTTCTGTTATCAGGAGAAACTCTGAAATGTTGCTACTGATCTCAGAAAATTTTATGTGGAGAATATGGAGAGATTTTCTTCTGATTGACTGGAAAGTCTATTAGTTCAACTTGTTGGAGGAATACAAGGAAGAAACTCTGAGAATAGTAAAAATGTGAAAAGGTTTCTAGTCTGGCATGACCCTTGGATGATGAAGCAGTTTCACTAATGATGGGATTGCAGGCTGTGGTGGGACACAATCAAGTTGATGGCCTTCTGAATTCTTGTTGCTCATAAGATAGCAAGCTCATTTTAGATGACAGGATAAACAAAGAAGGAAGCTTATTTAGACATTGAAATTAAGTTGGTGCTGATGGTCAAATCTGTGAGTTGTATCATCTTGTTATGAAAATGGGATAGTGAATGTCTCAGATTTGAACCTCGTTTCTTTCCTTCTATTGCCACCTAAAAATTTGATGAATAAAGGTCATTTGTGGAGCACAATAAAAGCTATATTCATATTTATCCCATTGGCTGTTCCTGTTAAAATTTGAAACCTTTCTTAGTATTTTATACCTTCTGTGGCTATACACTTATCGAATTCTACTACTTACTGCTACACAATGATTATCAGTCTGACATGAAGGTCTTAGGTACCAAATCGATGAAAAAAATCCACTGATTGCCCTTGCATGTTGATTGTTGTGGATATACATCATTGTTGACATATATGATTTGATTGTTGTGTTCATTTTGTAGTTATCTGAAAATGGAGAGGATCGAGTTTTGGTTGGGACCCTTGATCTTAATCAATGTCTAAGGCTTCCAGATGAAATAACAGGGAAGAAACCAGAGGTATTTGGTTGGATATCAGTTTTAACTTTGTCAGTAACCATTTAAGAAAAAGATCACAATATGTATTCTGCAATGCAATGATAACTAATATGACCAACTATACAGAGCAGAATAATTTCTGATTTTTCTTCTCTTACTTTTCCTTTTGAGTCATTTAACTGTTGAAGATATTTGGTTTAGAATTAGAGTATTATTATTATTTTTTTTTCAGATATGATAAGAATGGAATAGGCAATTTGTGTACAAAATACAAATAGGACAATTTTATAATCTTGTTAAATTCTCATCTTAGCATTTAGTTTCTCATGCCTAGTGGTTTAGATTTTTTAGATCAATTTTCGTTTATTTTTCATCAGAAGCATAAAGTTGTGACTGCATAACATGGTTGCCACTATTTTTTGAATAATACTAGGTTTTTCCACTCTTCTCGTGATATCAGTAAAGGTTTCCATAGGACTTGCTGATTATTTTGAAGGACAACTTGGGAGGGGGAATCTACCATTGTTTTCTAGGTTTTAAACTGTACTATTTGCAACATAAGGCAAAAGAAGAGCATACTCCAATTTCAGCAGAAAGAAAGGAAAGCTTGTACATACTTAGTTCTTTTCTCAAGCTGTAAGTTCATGTTCCAATAGGTCAAAAGGGCAATTTCATATTTTCATATAATCTTACATCATTTTTTTTTTGCAAGAGATTCAACTTGGTATGCCTGACACACTTCATCCTATTGATAATCTCTACCTTGGACACATGGAAATTACACTTGTGTCAATACCAGTTTGGATGGTTGCAAACATCACATATCTAATTAATCTACTAAGTGTGTACAAGTAATTTTATGATTTCAAAGAGCAAGACCTCTCTATAACTATTACAGCTTTTGATCAGAAAGTTTCTCCTTTTAAATGTGTGCTATCAAGTCAATCTATTTAATTCCTTCTAACAGGTAAATATTTTATGCTCTTAGGATTTGTAAGTTGAGAAAAATTCCCATTTTGTTCCTCTGATGCTTTTATGATTTCCACAGAATTTTGATGAATGATTCTTCTCTTAGGTTGCCATGAAAATGCACATATTTTTTATACTTGTCTATTATTTTTCCATGTTTAAATTTCTTTTTATATTTCTGTCATTAATGTAGGCTAAGACATTTATTATGTCTACCTTGCTGATCTTGGTGAGTAATATTGCCCAAAAGGCAACTGCTACTTTATGGGTCTAGCGTTGGTTTTATATTTAGTTTCAAGGCAATGTCTGGCATGTCATATTGGAAAGCTTTTCTATGGTGCATAAATTAACCATGAGTTATCTTGTGGAATATTGCTATTCTATGATTTGATTTTCTAGGGAATTGTATAGGATCTCATCCACATATCATTAAGCCATCTTAGGATTTCATTTTAACAGGGTATTGGAGCTGATTTTGCAAGGGCATATCTAAGTAATGTGTGTGTTGCTAAGGAACTTCATAGAAATGGTGTGGGCTATGCTTTGTTATCCAAGTCAAAGAAAGTTGCTCAAGAATGGGGTAACAATCTCCTTCACAGTTTTCCTTTGCATCATCCATAGTTGTCATTGTTGTCATGGCATGTATCTACCATTTTGGCCCACTAGTTATGTCTAAAATGTGATACATTTTTTCTTTTTACACTTATTGATCGACACAAGTATCTGATTCAAGAATAAGAGAAAGGAAGACAAGAGATTTAAATCATGTTAAATGCATTAAGACTATGGATTTTAAGAGTTTTAGTAAGGGACGAGGCGACAAAAGAAAGATGGAGACAAAATTTTGAAAAATTATTAAAAAGTAAAGCTCCAATTCAAGTATAAATGTGCAAGAAAATGCTCTTATATTCTTATCATTGGGATCTCCTGAAGTAAAGAGGGCTGTAGCGAAATGTTATTTCACTTGAAGTATGGAAGTTCATGAGAGAAATTGGTTTAATGTGGTTGACCAAATTATTTGAAAAAAATTTGATAACTGAAAAAATGCCAAATATGTGGTGGAATAGCATGTTGATACGTATATATAAGACTAAAAAAGGCATCTAGAAAGCACCAGTTATTGTGGAATCAAGCTTATAATCTACACTATGAAATTATGGAAAGAGTGATCAAATAAAGGCTAAGACTAATAATCTAAGTATCGGTAAATTGATTTGTTTTTATGGTAAGGAGGTGACCATTGAAGCAATCTTCTTACTCAGACAACTAATGGAGAAGTTTAGGGAGAACAACCAAAACCTTCATACGGTTTTTATTGACATAGAGAAAACATATGATAGAGGCCCAAGGGAGTCATTAGATAAAAAAGGAGTACTAATAAGGTATATTAAAGTTACCAAGGCATGTACGAGGGAGCTCTAACTAGGTTAATAGTGGGTGTTGACATGAAAGAGTCCTACTAACCATAGGTTTACAACTAGGGTCAGCTACAAGCCCTTATCTTTTTACTCTATGGATGAAGCAACTAGCCATATCCAAGAGGATGTGCCTTGGTATATCTTATTTGCAAATATTGTTTTTGTGAACCAAGGAGGGAGTAGGTACAAAATTGGAGTAATGGAAGAATACTTTAGAATCAAAGGTTTTAAAAGAAATCAAACTAAGCCTGAGTATATGGAGTGTATTTATAATAAAAATAATGTAGAGGTGAAGCAGTAGTAAGAATTGAGATTGAAGATACATCTAGGAACACACAATCGACTCCCCTTAAAGAGATACCTGTGTTGGATAAGAAAATCAGCACGTAGTTGGCTCTTGTATTGATTCCGTATCTCCCAAAATTCCTTATCGATTCCATATCTCCCAAAATTCCTTATCTGCTTTATGCATGTACCAAAAAATCAATGGCAACTTCTACTTGGAATATAGCAACTATGTAAGCTCATATGCTAAGAGCATCTGGCCTCAAATCTTTGAGTAGATCGCTAAAAAATATTAGAAAATCTGATGGTCAATAAGGGATGGAAATTTCTCAATACAGGGTCCACAAAGCTTAGCAGACAGGGGAATCATGTATCTGGAGAATCCCTATCAGCTGGAGGGTTTTGATTTGCCACATCATACCACCATGTTAGAAAGCTTCAAATTTCAATCTGAACTGTTGAGACAAACCACAAATCATTTCCCTTGTTTGTACATCAATATATTGTTGATGATTTTGACACATTGAACCATTTGCGATTAAATGGAAGATCTGGCCACTCTTTGAGGTATCTACTAATAAAATATAATAGCAGTTCCAAAAACTGGAGGGATGGCTTTTTGTCCTTCCTAACAATTTCAAACCTTGACGTTCAGGTGGAAAGCATTTTTTACAGGAAGCTGAAATTGGCTACATTACAAACATAAAGAAAAGAAAGATTTGATGTTTTCCGAACGAATTTTTTGATGAATATGTTCTGATAAGGTTGGTTGATGTCAGCAGAAGCTAAAAGAGATAGTTAAGTTAGAGGATTAAAGGGAGTCATATTGTCTCTCTCTTATTTTCCTTCACATTTCCTATTCTTAGTTCTTATCAAACAAGTGAGTGCTTTCTCTAGCATTTTTTTTTCTCTTCTCCCAAAATCTAGAGTTTGAGACAGAGCTTAAGGGAACTCTTTAGACGAGAATTCTAATTTAGAATCTCTTTTTTTTTGTCTCTATATATATTTATACACACACACACACACAAACACACATATATATCAACATTTACTGTTTTGGTGCTGATGGGCATTTCACCCAGTATCTGAAATGAAATTTCAGCTGGATGCCGCCAAGATTTTGGCAATTCAGGGGAAAACCTGAGTAGCACTAGTCACATGAAATTTCAGCAGCACATCGCTGTGTGCCATTAACCGTACTGCTATAATTTCAACAAAAAACTTTTTTGTTCTTGTTGTTGTTGTTGTTTTTTCTCAAATAATTAATAATCATCCATAAGCAAAGTCATTCATACGACTGAGTAATATAACAAGAATATAATTGCCCCAAACTTTGGTGAATCCTCCACATGTTGATTCTAAAAGGCAATACATAGATGTCAGCTCAAACTTTGGTAACATTTAATGCTTGTTTCATATGTTGTTTGGTTATTTCTTACCGCGTTCTGATTAATCATCTTCAACCTTAAACACAATGTTGGGATTCTTTCAGGTGTCACCGATTTGTATGTCCATGTCGCTGTTGACAATGAACCAGCACAGAAGTTGTATATGAAGAGCGGTTTCATATATGAAAATGATGAACCGGCTTGGCAAGCCAGGTTTCTTGATCGACCTAGACGGATTCTTCTATGGATAAATCTCCCAAGCAGTGATCGCTTGTGATGGAGATCAAAATCTTAATGCTTGTTATTTTATGTTTGCATTGAAGTTCTCAGATGTAATTGTCATATATGTTGTTAATAACTTAAATCTTCCCTTATTTTCAGTGTAGAAAATGTTTTCAGTTTGGAAATTTCATAATATTTTGTGCATGTCGTATCAAGGAACCTTGTAACAGATTTAGATGCATGAGCTTTGAGAAGGTGTTGCGTGCCACTAAGGTAAGGTCTTGGGCTCATCTACTTATCTTGTTGATAAGTACATCGATGCCCCACATGGCCAGTGGTGGAGCCAGGATTTTCATTCAAGGTGGATAGTGCAACAAGGAATGGAAAATGACTGGTTGAAATTAAAAAGATTGTGGGCAAAGTAAAAATTCTAGAGGGGGCAAATTGTACATTTATAAGCAATTACAATAGGTTTTTGTAAGCAGCCCACCCTAAGCTATATGTAGCTCTGACCCTGCACATGGTAGCATCTGATTCAAGCCGCACGGATCACTTGCTACAAGCTTACAGCAGACAATTTCATCCCCAGTTTCCAAATCACAGTTTCCAATCTAAACACTTTTGGTTTGAAATCATCTGTTGCATCATCCTGCACTAGACGTTGTTGCTTGAGTGATTTCACGAAGAAAAATATGAAGATGTTTCTTAGTGAAAAAATGGCAACCGTTTCACACAAGCGGCATCGTCTATTGCAAGACAATGCAGCAGATCGAGGTGAGATCACCTGGTATGTTTATTGAAATTGCTGCTATATGGAGCATCACATTGTTAGTGTTTTTTTCGTGTGGACCCTACGTAAAACATTTACAAAAAAAAAAAAATAATACACAAACTATGAGATGCGAATCAATTCAGGTAAACATAGCAGAAGATTTCAATCCATTTTCAACCGGTATGGTCACTAACGTACTGTAACGAATGAAATTTGACGTCGGACAGAATAGCGATTATTCTGCAAGATAGTTTCAATAGATAATTAACAGGGAAGAACACAAACAGTTTGCCCAAAAACACAGAGAATACGTCTTTGAGATTCAATTGAATGTTATTTAATCAAGTAATAATCAAAAACAATCCACAAGCAAGACTATATAACCAAAACTCATTTGTAACCAAAAATAGCAACAGGCCCTTAAAAGGAAATATAAAATAAAATAAGCATTTTTGCCAAAAATCTAGCCCAAATCGAGTTTAAAATCACTTCATAATTGACAATCCAAGACTTACTAAAATATAGCAAAAAATAACTAAAATTGGTGATTCGGAGGGGAAAACAGCAAAATTTGAGGGCGTAAACAATGCCCACCAAGCGGAGCTGGGTGTCCACGGCATGCGCGTCGAAAAGTGCTTTCCGAATTGGGCTCATATGCGTGATTCTGATAACCGTAGCCAAAGTTATGGCCAAAAGACTGAAACGCATCCAAAACTGCCTTAATCAAGAAAATATCACAATTACTTCTTGCCTTTGCGCTAATTAGTCAACTCATGGTATCTTAGCGCCATCAACATGCAATCTAAGAGTTCAACATCATCTGTCTCAGATCCCCCTGCATCAGTCGCCCCGAGTTGGAAATAACTCATCCTTGAGTTCAGAGTAGTGTCTTCAAAATCCACAAAACATGGACTTAGGTGCTTCATGTTAAAGACATCAGAAGTCTTCAAGTGACTGGGAAGATGCAACATGTAAGCATTATCATTGATCTTTTGCAATACCTCAACCTGTAAGCATTATCATTGATCTTCTGCAGTACCTCACAAGGTCCAATCTTCAGATCCTTAAGCTTATTATACTCGCCAACAGGAAAACGATCACGAGTTAATACAACCCAAACAAAATCACCAACATCAAAAAGTGCATGACGACGATGACTGTTGACCCGAGTCTTGTACTTGGTATTGCTCTCATGAATGGCCTATTTCACCTGCTCATGGATACCCCGAAGATGCTCTGCCATCTCATATGTTTTAGGACTGAAACGTCCTATACGTAGAATAGGGGCTAAGTCCAGAACCTCGGATGGGTTCTGACCATAGACAATCTCAAATGGGCTTAAGCCAGTGGTTCTGTTCCTTGATCTGTTATAGACAAATTCTGCCTGAGGTAACGCCAAATCCCACTGTTTCGGCTTAGTTCCTACCAAACACCTCAAAAGGTTGCTCAAACTCCGATTCACCACTTCGGTCTGGCCATTCGTCTGGGGGTGGTAAGCACCGCTAAAATTCAACTGTGTCCCCAGTTTCCCCCACAAGCTCTTCCAGAAATGACTGATGAACTTGGCATCACGATCTGAGGTGATGGATCAAGGAACACCATGCAAACGCACAATATCCTTGAAGTAAAGATGGGTAATCCGGGCACCATCCATAGTCTTCCTGCAGGCTACAAAATGGGCCATCTTGGAAAACCTGTCAACCACAACAAAGGATAAAATCCGGGGCCCGTTGGGTGCAGGGTAAGCCTAGCACAAATTCTATGCTGACATCGAACCAAGGAGCTTCAGGAACAAGTAAGGGGGTGTACAGGCCTGCATTGGTGAGAACTCCTTTAAACCGTTGGCACACATAACAACGATCCACAAAATGAGCCACATCACTGGTCAACTTGGGTCAATAAAAGTCAGAAGAGATAAGGGCCAATGTCTTATCTCGGCCAAAGTGTCACTCATTATGAAGTTCACTTATAATTTGCTATCTCAGTGAACAATCTGGAATGCACAACTGTAATCCACAAAATAGATAACCATTATGCAAAACAAAATCATGACGGTGACCATCAGTTACCTCCTGAATTATCTTTCTGAAAGAAGGATCAGCTGCATACATATCTGTGAAAACTTCAAAGCCTGCAACTCTGTTACTCATGGTGGTGAGAAGTAAGGTACGACAACTCATGGCATCGGCGACATGGTTTAGACTCCCTGCTTGGTGTCTCAGTGTGAAAGTAAACTCCTGCAAGTACGCCACCCACTTGGCACACCATCTACTCAGCTTGTGTTGGCCATTGATGTACTTCAGAGCCTCATGATCAGTAAATAGAATGAACTCCCTCTGTACTAGGTAGTGACACCAATGCTTCAGGGACTGAACTATGACATAGAATTCCAGATCATAGGTGGAATGATTTTTCTTTGATCCCGATAGTTTCTCACTGAAAAAAGCAACCGGACGCTCTGTCTGACTCAGAACACCACCAATGCCAATGCCAATGCCAACGCCAGACGCATCACAATTTACCTTGAATATTTTGTCAAAATCAGGGAGTGCCAAAACTGGTGCTTCAATCATCTTCTTCTTGACAAATTGAAATTGGTCTCTGCCTCCTCAGACCACTTGAACTCACGTCCCTTGAGGCACTCTATGATAGGAGCAATCAGAGTGCTGAAATTTCTGATGAACCGTCTGTAGAAGGATGCCAATCCATGGAAACTTCTGACATCGTGTAAGGTCTTTGGTTTGGGCCACTCCAAGATGGTGTCTATCTTTGATTGATCTGCATGAATACCATCAGTATACACAACAAAACCAAGAAAAATTACAGAAGTAGTGGAAAAAGAACACTTCTTCTAATTGACAAATAGGCACTCTGTCTTCAGCATCTCAAAAATAGCACAGAGGTGATCAAAGTGTGAGGCCCACGTCGGACTATAAATGAGAATATCGTCAAAGTAAACTACAACGAATTTCCCCATAAAAGGCCACAAAATCTGATGCATAAATCTCATGAATGTGCTGGGTGCATTGGATAGCCGAAAAGGCATGACCATCCACTCATATAACTCATGTTGCGTCTTAAACGCTGTCTTCCACTCATCTCCAGGCCTTATTTTGATCTGGTGGTATCCGCATTTAAGGTCAATTTTTGAGAAGACCTTAGAACCAGACAGCTAATCCAACATATCATCCAGACGAGGAATTGGAAACTTGTACTTCATAGTAATTCTATTGATTGCTTGGCTGTCAACACACATAAGCCAAGAACCATCCTTCTTTGATACGAGCAGGGCAGGGACTGCACATGGGCTCATACTCTCACGAATATAACCCCTTTCCAATAACTCCACCACCTATCGTTGCAACTCTTCCGCCTCCTTGGGACTGAAGCAGTACGCCGGTCGATTAGGCAAACTTGACCCTAGAACAAGGTCGATCTAGTGCTGGATATCTCTCATAGGCGGTAGCCCAGGAGGAAGATCCTGTGGCATCAAGTCAGCGAACTCTGCTAGCAGTTGCTGAACTTCTACTGGTAAGTCAGAGTCTATGGTCACTGTACTGTTCCCGCAAGGCAGCAAGGCATATACCACATCTCCATGCTCAATCTCATCTAAAAACCTGGACATAGAAAGTAGGTTAGTATTATTGGCTAGCGGTGTAGGAGTGGGTCCTTCCCACTGAGGCGCCAACACAACCTTTTTCCCCTTGATGTGAAGGGAATATGTATTCTTCCGTCCATCATGAATGATACTGCAGTCACACTGCCAAGGTCAACCCAACAATACATGACACGTATCTATAATCACAACATCACACCAGGCATTATCAAAATATTTTCTACCAATTGAAAAAGACACGAGGCGTCGCCTATTAACTGTTACCTCACTGCCTTTATTCAGCCACGACAACTTGTATGGCTTAGGATGGCGGTCCGTCTTCAACTGCAATTTCTGGACAGCCTCCTCGGACACTATATTCTCACAACTGCTACTGTCAATGATCATTTTGAAGACTTTATCTGCAACTGTGTAGGTTGTGTGGAAAATATTGGTCCTCAACAAATCGTCCCCTGAATCGCCCTTGGGGGTCAGTAGACTCTTGCGAACGACCAGAGTCTCATGGCCATCTCCATACAACACATCGCCAGCGTCATCATCATCATACACGAGCTCGTCAATCTCCTCAGTCTCGTCTACCACATCTTCCTCAATTACCAAAATTTTGCCCTTTTGATTAGTAGGCTTCCTGCAATCAGTAGCTCTATGCCCTTGTTCACCACAACGAAAACACCTAATAGTAGGGTTAGAATTACCCTGTGGTGGCTGCTGAGCAGGACGGGAGTCCTGAGGGCGAACTGGGCGACTATTTTGATCGCTCCTGATCACTGGTCTCCTGTTCTGCTATTTTTCAACTGCAAGTGCACGCTGGTATGCTTATGAAACAGTCCACAGTGAGTGAAGACTGAGGACATCTTGCAGGGGCTGGTGCAAACCTCCCAAATACCATGCCACCATCTGCTCCTCTGTCTCAGATAAATCGTTCCGGGCAATCAACTGGTAAAACTCCTCCATATAATCATCGACTGATCTCACGCCCTGCCTCAACGTATGAAGTCTTTGAAACAAGATTCGAGTATAGCCGAAGGGAAGGAAGTGACCCTTCATTTTATTCTTCATCTTCTCTTAATTTGTGATCTTGGCCTTGCCTTGCATGTCTAGTGAACGTCGCAACTGCTCTCACCACACAGATGCTCTGCCCTTGAGTTTGATGGTTAACAGTTTCACTTTCATACGATCGGGAACTTCCTTGTAATAAAAAATACGCTTCACTTCGATTAACCAATCAATGAATCCCTTGGCTTATAACGTACCAGAAAACTCTAGTAGATCGAACTGAAAACCAAGATCTCCATGACGCTCCTCCTGACCACGGTACCCCCTGAACGGAGCACAATTTTGATATGGGTTTTCGAAAGTGGAATCGGAATCGTGATCGGAGACCTCACGATCCTCGAAATTGTGTGCCGCCAGACGCTGGGTTAACTCTGTGACTTGCCTATGCAAATCTTCAATCATCACATCCTGAACACTAAGATCATGGTGCTGAGTTTCCTCATTCGGAACCTGCCCACGACGACCACGTCCACGACCACCAACCATTGAAACTGATGAAACTTCACCCCAGGAAGATGTTGAAGCTCTGATACCAACTGACGTCGGACAGAATAGCGATTATTCTACAGGCTAGTTCGAACAGAAAATTAACAAGAAATAACACAAGCAATTTGCCTAAAAACACAAAGAATACGTCTCTGAAATTCAACTGAATATTATTTAATTAAGTAATAATAAAAAACAGTCCACAAGCCGGACTATATAGCCAAAACTCGTCTATAAACAAAAATAGTAACATGCCCTTAAAAGGAGATACAGAATAAAATAAGCATTCTGCCAAAAATCTAGCCCAAATCGGGTTTAAAATCACTTCATAATTGACAATCCAAACTTACTAAAAATATCAAAAAATAACTAAAATTGGTGATTCGGAGGGGAAAACAGCAGAATTTGAAGGCGTAAACAATGCCCACCGAGCAGAGTTGGGTGTCCACGGCGTGCGTGCTGAAAAGTGCTTTCCGGATTGGGCTTATATGCGTGATTCCGATAACCGTAGCCAAAGTTATGGCCAAAAGATTGAAACGCATCTAAAACTGCCATAATCAAGAAAATTTCACAATTACTTCCAGCCTTTACTTTGATCTGTCAACTCATGGTATCTCAGCGCCATCAACGTGCAATCTGAGAGCTCAACATCATGTGTATCGGATCCCCTGCATCAAAATCACTATGGTCATTAACGTATTATAACGAATGAAATCGTCCGCAGTTTTTTACTGTGACTGCTGTTTTTTTACCGAGGGTGTGAGATGCTCTCATATGGACGAAGAACACGTAAGTTGGAGCGACTCGTAACGCATTGTACATGTCAGCTTCGTGCACACGTGTACGCATATTTCACCAAACAGCCGCTGCTGCAGCTGATGTTCAGTCCACTCTTTATCCGCCACGAGTGTCACGTTCCCCTGCATCTCCATCTCTCTCCACCTCCCTCTCTCTCTCTTTCTCTCTCTCTCCATGGCTTGTGGAGGAGAGAGCTACTTCTGCAGGCTTTCTTGTCAGTTTCCTGCTCAACCTCAAGCCCACAGCAGAATAGGTATTCTTTCAGTCATTCACTTGACAGTAACACAGTAATTAACTGCCTATCGAATTTAGTTCAAGGCAAGATTTCTCTGCCCGAACTAATGTTTACATCTCTCTTTCGATTCTTTTCCATCTTCTTCTTCTGCTTTGTAGTTTTTCCTATTTCAATGAAGTTTTATGGTATTCTTTGCTCATATTATGTTGCAATATAAAGGAAATTTTCTTCTTTTTTCTCATTTTAACTTCGTTAAGTGTATTATTTAGTGTTGATTCGTAAAGGTGCTTTTTCTTTTGTCTATTTTTTCTTTCCTTCGATTATATACTATTCCATTGCTAGGGATTCAATGCGGAAGATGGCCGTTTGAGACACTTAAAGCACAAGCATACGCAGAAACAACAAGGTTAGTTCATGAACCTCGATCCCATCTATTTTACTGTGTATTCCCGCTTGAATGACATTTGCGTCATATTTGGTTATTTCCTATGTTTGTTGGTTGATATTCAAAGTTTTTTAGAACAGAAATTATGGTGATTCAATGATTTTTGAGAGAAAAATAGGTTACCGTTTCTACATTTTAAAAATCGATTTTTTTAATAAATCTTCTTTATTTTAATAATTATTTTATAGTTGGTAATATTTTTATGCTTCCAGGATTGAAATGTATTATTTTCTGAAAATTCCAACATTTGTCAAAATTAGTGAGGAATATCCATTATCCAGTGATAAATTTAAGGAATTTCGCTAATAAATTTCATGAAATAATTCTGGGTGGAATATTACCCTTTTTACCTACCTTTTCCGATACTGATATTTATGAATTTTCATAAAATCCTGTTGAATTTTAGGATTGTTGTCCTATAGAAGATAAACTCATTTTAGATAATTTCAACCGAAAAACTACCGAACACTTCTGGGGATCTCGATATCATCTATGCTTTTAATTAGTTGGAATTTTATTTTCAGTTATGTCATAGCTTGATGTCTTTTTTATCTTTGCATGTGATGTCAAATCTGGATTTTGGAACAACCTTGACAGCAGTTTGAAGTGAAATTGCTTGTTCCGCATTGGCAAATTTGTTGATGGGGATCTTATTTTCAGTTAGTAACTTTTCTCATGATCTAAAATAAAATTTATGTATTAAAATTTCCTTTTTGTCATATATAATTTCGTATTTGGATAAGATTGTCATGGTAATAGAACTCATCTTCCGCCATTCTTGGTTCTCTTTTGCTTGTTCCCTTTTTATTTCTTTATTTTTCCTTTTTTTTTCTCTGTACAGTTGCATATCAAAAGTTTATTTCATTTCAGGAAAAGAACTGATATCATTCAAGTGCCCAAAGCAAAATCATCAGAGTCAAGCGCAAAAAAGGCTAATTTATTTGCTAGAGGAAAGGAAAAGGTAATGCTGCCAAGTTATAATTCTGGTCATGGGAGAACGTACCATATTAGTGAGTTCCTGAGCCACCCATCAGGAACTGAAGCAATTTTGAATACAAGAGCCTTACAAAGCTATCAATCACTTGATTCCAACACATACAGGTTCCCATCCTTCCATTTTTGTAGCTTCGTTAAGCTTATTTTGCTAAAAATCTTTATGTGCCAATAAAGCCTCTTTTCCCTTTGATTATATGTAATATCAATTCTTAAAAATAAAAGAGATTACTGGCATGAAATTCAAGAATAAGTGTATCTATGTATGTGATTGTAAAACACGTAGTTAACAACACCCATGGCAATTAAGTTTAAAGCATTTAGATTTTAACATACTGAGATTCATGAATCACAGAGGTATATGAAAAGCGTTACTGCTTATTGAGGAAGAGACCAAACCAAAGAGCAAATATATCTACTGTCTATGTTTACTAGGTTATCCTCTTTTAGTGCAGTGGACTTACTTCTTGTTCATTTTACTTATCAGCTGAGATAGCTGGATAAATGTTCCTAAAATTTAAGGAATTCAAAGCATTTTCATGCAGGATCAATTCAGCATAAAACAGTTTATTGAGCTGAAATGTACAAGGAGATGTCCATGTAGCCAAATCAGCCATTCACTCTTCCATGTATCAGAATTCCAAAACCATTCCACCTCCAATGGGGCAGTTAAAGACCTTGTTTTTGAAGAAAAACCTTCCATTGTTCTTTAATTGCTGAACATTGTTACAATAGTATGGTGCCACTTATTCAACTTCATCATTTGGTCCTCCTAATAATGTATCAGATATCCGGACCTATAAACTAAACAAGTTGATGAAATGATGGCCTTTTTTTTGACAAGTGGACAACAGAATTCCTTGCTGTGCATTGGTTTCCGGTTGAGGTTAATTAACTTGATAATCAATACACAATGTCCCTCTGTTCATCTCAAATCTTGGATTGTTGATTGGAGGGAATTTGTTCTCATGATAATGACCAATTAGCTGAGACATTGGATATGTACTAGCAATTAATTTCTGAAGGTACTGCAATAACTTTCATGTTAGACTAATAAGGATTTCCTTTTAAAATTGTGACTTGAATTTATACTGATGTTGCTGAGCTCTTCTGGGAAGAGCATTAGCCCGTTAATTATGACAACAATTTATTATTTAATTTGTAAGTTTTGGTACTTGTTGGGAGGACAGAAAAGGAAAACCGAAAATGAAGACAATGTCCATTGATTTTTCACTTAAAAAAAGTGATCTGTGCAGGTGCAAGCTACCAAAGGTCCAACTTCTGAACTTTGAAGCAGCTCCAGTCATGGACTTAAGAGTGACCCCGACGAATGAAGACTGCAAAGTTGAGATGCTTTCTTGCAAGGTGATTTTGTGATCCCAAATTCCCTAAGTGAGAGGTTGTTAGGAAAAGACACTTAGGAAATGAGAAGTAAATCTATTCTTTCTATATTGTAGGATGTCCTAACTGTGTATTTCTTTGATTTCCTTGAACATTTACCAATCTTCATGCATCAATCATTTCTTTGAAGATTATTTAAATATAACTGATTTTGAAGTTTGCGCAGCTTAGTTGAGGATGAGTTTGCTAAATGAATCCATGTATGTTCAGTTGTATGGCTAACCTTACAACTTATTTAAATCTTTGAGCAATTGTAGTTCCATTTGATTCTTGGATCTGGATCATTATTTATCTTTCATTTCAGATATAAACTGGTTTATCTGGCATGATTTGTGACCAGGAAAATGCAAGGTAAATTTCAGCAGAAAGTCTCATGTCTTCTAAAAACATTTTTGACTGGGATAGACATTATGTATTTTGTATCAAGAATAACGATCATATGGATCACTGTTGAAAAATGGGGAGGCAATTACCATCTTGTGGAATATGACTGAAATCAGTGGATGTGGACCATTTCTGTACAGAAAAAAAAAAGAAAGGAAAAATTCTTAGCTAGTCTCTTTTTATTGCACTTTCATGTTTCAATGGCAATTTGTATTTGTTAGACGAGGGACTTTTATCTCATTAATCTTTCCTAGTTTCAGTTAGTTCTATATGTTTCACTTCGCATACACTTGCACTTTTGTTGAATACATGATATTGGGATTTCATGTCTTGGATGAGGGTTGCTTATTCAGAGCACAATTTTTATGAACATGAAAAGTTCTAGTCCTTGAAATTTCTTTTCAATGGTTTTTGTTTCCCCCTAATCCAATAATGCTGCAGTTTGAGGGTTCAGAAGTTGTGGAACGGCAAAATGACCATTTTTCAGGTATTTTTCAAACTCAACTAACATCTTTTAATTTTCTATTGGACCTTGCTTTGTCATAGACAGGTGAGTTTGTCGAAAATTGGTGTAAAAATTTATAGTTTGTCACATTAAAATTTTCCCCAGTGGACCACTGTGATGATAAAAGCCTTAGGAGTTAGTGCAAGTATGCGGGTTCAAGTCTGAGTACAACAAATTTGCACGAAGATGCCAATGATTAGATCTATTGCTAGTCCATCCCTCTTGGGACCTTGATTCGGCAGGATCTATGCTGGGTTATGGTCCTTTTGCCTGCCCAACTAGTTGGTATAACATCTTTTCTTTAGTTGTTGTACTGTTCTGTCAGGTTTGCTTTAGATTTTCTTTCCAAAGATTTCTTGAAACTTCTGTGGATACAGCTGTTTTATGTGTTCAACAAATGCTTGGGGAAGTAGGCACCAGTTAGTGCTCGGATAAAGAAGTATTTCTTTGTTCTGTCATAAAAGAAAATATAAAACCAAGAGTTTTCATATTTACCAGCATGTCATCAACAAATAGAATAACTAAATTCGCTTAAAAAAAATCTAATATTTGGACAATAGTTCTCTGTTCCCAGTAGTGAAAGTAAAATCAGACCTCTGGCTATGTGAGTTCATCAAAGATTCTTGTTTTGGACGTTTAGTCTTGTCATCATCATCAAAAGCCGGTTCCCACCAAAGTGGGGTCGGCGACGCGAATCTTGTCTTTCCATCCTGCTCTGTCAAAGAATTTATTGTTTCTTATTTAGTTATTTCTTCTCCATCATTGGATAGAATTATTATTAAATTAAAACTGTAAGAATTTTCAACATGCTAGTACATGTACGTATCTGTGAATCTTCTACTGTGGAGTTTTTTTAATCTGACACTTCACATAATGCTATGCTTATATCTATGCCATGCAACTTGGGCTTTAATCAAGCAAAATCAGTTAGTTACATACAATGTGTTGGGCGTTATGGAAATAGCATTACAATGGAATTTTTTAAATATAAGTCAGTGTCTCAAATGTAAAGCAGCAGTTGTTTTGGCTTCTCTTTCATTGAGCTGGCTCTCTGGGAAAGTTTTTGGTGGTAAATTTTCCTTTGTTTATTGAGACCAGTCCATTTTGTTTTCTTAGTTCCTCTGCTGCTTGTACTTGGCTAGCTATTTTTTTTAAGCTGGCTTTGATGTATGCACTTTGGATATATGGGCTTTCACCATTTCCATAATTATAATGTGATATTTTATAGGTTGGAAAAAAAGGGGAAAAAAATGATGAGGTATACTTTCTAATGTTTGCTTAAATTTGCAGCATCTATGACAAATTACATGACATGGGAGGCAGATGGCTCTGGGTTATGTTTGGATGTCAATGTGGACTTGAATGTCACTCTTGAGGTTGTCTATCATCTTCTCTTTTAAGAATTGAAAGATAAGGTGTTTCAATAAGAGATTGCGAAGTTCTGTTAAGCTTGTCATTGTAAAACATTTCTTGTTGAACTGTTCTTAAGTTATCAAACTCGATATGGGGACCATGTAACTTGACCCTATTTATGAAATGACTTATACCCTTAGCTCTATAAGTAACTTGGAACTAAAGCATAGTATCAATGTAAGCCACTGGGTAGGAAATAATGAAGTTATATGGTTGTGCATGTTGTCATTGCTCTCTCCCCCTTCCCCCGGTATCTGATAGCTGATGTTCAGTATCATAGTTGCCAAGGTTATGAAGCCAGTTCCTCTTACACTGCCAATCAAGTGGCAATTGGAACAGTAAATTTATTCTGAAAATTTGGTGGTTGTTGTAGCTGAAACAATTACCATAAAACTATCCACTATTTCAGATAGGAATGAATATTTTTCTTCAACAGCCTCAATATTTGCCTCTGGAGCAATGATCAGTTGAGCATTGTTGATAATTCCACTATTCATGTCTCCAGCTTAGGACTGCCATCATGGCTTGTAAACTGAAACTTGGTTTGAAGTAGCGGAAAATGCAAAAATTAGGCAAACCTTGAAGTCAGTTCAATATCATAGTGAGTTCATTGAGTTGTGGAAACTTGATTGAATTAGAAGAAAATGTAAAAAGACAGCCAAGTCTTCTCAAAATCTTAACGAATTTAATTCAAACCCAAGATTTGATTGGATTGAGTTATGTCATATCTGTAGATTCATGAACTATTGTTTTAATACCTTGTCACGTAAGGTTGAAAAGCCAAATATCCCACTTGGAAACGCTGGCACGAAGGCTTGGATACCAAGGCTTCATTAGAAGCTCAGATACATTCTATATAAAATCCGGTCACTCCCAGTGTTAGCTTTTGAGACAATGGTGATGTTATTCATTGCTCTAAATAATATCATGCTTCTATTAAAAAAGAGAAATAATATCATGTTATTCATAAGCGTCTTTGTATAATATTGTTAGTGCACGTTTATTATTGATGATTACAGTAACTATTTATCAAACATTGAAGTATTATTCTCCACATTGTGCAGGTGTATACTCCACCATTTACTTTCCTACCCGTCTCTGTTGTTGAAAACCCTGGAAATCTGTAAGTAATTCAAATTATAAACTTTGAAAGATAATGGAGGCGCTGGGGCTGTAAGCTAATAAAACACAAGTCATGCTAGAAAAACTGGCAAAGGATTACATAGACATCTATACACCAGTAGATGAAGTTTTATCATGCACCAACACCCCATTCCCCAAATAATCCTTTGTCGTTGTACAAAACTACAAAGCTCATTCTCTACATCTCACATTCGAATTGTTGAGAGTGGTACAATCCCTTTCTTCCTCTTCCTCTTTTTTCTTCTTTTTTTCTTGATGAGGGAGGGTGGGATGGGAAGGGAAACAGGTACATTCTTATTTTACTAGCAGTGAATCATTTTCAATTTGTTTTTCTATGGAGTTGCCTCATGTGCACAACTCAGCCAGCAGAAAATTTTGTTAACATGCAGGCTTATGCAAGGTCTTGTGGATAGGCTTCTTCCATTGCTTCTTCAGCAATTAGTGCAAGATTATAACAAGTGGGTTAAGGAGCAACATGCGATCAAGTGAATGTCCTCCGGCATGGCGTACTGAGGTGTAAGTTCTACCTACAAGGTCTATATAGATTCACTCTTTTACCAAGGTTCACATTTTTTTACCGATGTGGATGTTCTGACAGTTCTCGGGCGGTTTATTAGGTTTGGAAGGCGAAAATCTTGGTCTAAAACTGAAAATTTTCGTCATCAAGCTCTACAAATTGAACTCCTGGCACCATAGCGCATCATCTTATATACTGTAAATACAATCTTTACATTTGTCATATTCAGGTGCTTTTGAGGGTAAAGATAGAAAAATAAGTATCTTCCTCCACTGTTATTTTATGCAAAATCTATAAATTTCAGAAATATTTTTCTGGAAAGGAAATGTGGGAATATAACATCCAAAGATATGCTAGTAGTAGTTCTCCATTATGTCATGTTACCCAGTCCAAGGCTCCTCCTCCTTCCATCTCCTTCGTTCTTCTGTGCTACAATGCTGCTAGTTTTTTCCACCTTTTAACAGTTTCTTACCGTGGCTTTTAGTCTCTCTCCAGCATTACTAACAGTTTGGGGTAAACAAAAACCAAAGCTTGTAAGTTGTAAGAGTCATCCACACAAGTTCATCCAAAATTGCAAGTCTAATTTCTGAAGTGAAACTTCCGCAGGTGTTCAAGAACTCATTCATAGAAAGGAACAAGGGATTTTTAGGCCCCTTTTTTCATGGTGATTAACTAGTTTGTTTGTACCGGGCTTCTTGGTTTGGGATTTCCCTGTTTCAACATTTAAAATAACATTTAATGTCATTGCATAGAAAGGAACAAAAACAGTAACAAAGACGCTCCAAAAGGAAGCATTCTGTTCATATACAAGTTCGTAAAATTTAAGTTCCATTTCTTTATTACTCCAATAGCATCCAAAGCACTGTCATCCTTCACCGATCATTCGGGTCCCCTCACTCTGCTTCAGCCCTGAGAGCACATCCAAGAAAACTCAGTCCGCCATTAACATTCAAACACGATCAGAAGCTGTATGTGCCTAACATATACAGCTTGAGAATTACTCATGTAATGCTCCACTTGCTTTAATGGGAAAAAAGATGCAGGAAATATTTTCCACAGAAGATTTCTTTCACCAAGTGTTGGTTTCAATGTAAGACTACATCGAAATCAAAATGTATTTCATTTTTAAAAAACAATGTAAGACTACATCGAAATCAAAATGTATTTCATTTTTAAAAAACAAGCTAACTTTTTGTAAGATGGCATACCTTTTAAAATCCTACATGACTGTTTCCCAATAAATCAAAATTGAGGCATCACCCTTAATATCACACCACCACTACCTCCCCTATTACCACCACTACCCCCATTAGTATATCATCACCACCACCATCACATAAGTATCACTACCACATGCCACTACAACCACAATTTCTTGCTTTTTTTTTTTTTTTGCTTAATCCATGTATAGTGCATACATGGGTGTAAAATAAATCCAAAACATCCAAGAAAATAAAAAGAAAGGCATAGAAATGTGATGTATACGTCATTTTACACATATTGTATATAGAAAATCAAGAGAAATAAAATAATACTAATAAAGTCAACACATAAAAAAGAGTGAAGAAATGGCGAAGAGGATAAAAGAAGGGGAATCACGTTTCTGGGTGAAATCTTGTCGAAATGACATTTAGTAAGGCACGTGCAGATTACATGCCTCGAAATGCCTACATGCCGAGGCATGCTGCCAATTTCACCGACATAAAGGCAAAAAAAGCCATATGGGGGTTCGACCCCTAAATTTCATGCCACTAACTCTTCATACTGGCGAAATTGTAAACATTGACCACCACCACCACTCCCCCTCACCTACACCAACAACACCATCGCCATCCTTATCACCCTACCACTTCCACCACCACCCCACCATGACTCCCACCAAATAACTATAAATATTTTCATGTATTTGTAAGATCCAAAATTTTTTCTTATGTTATTTCAATCCAAACCATGTTTTAATCAATTCTCCATCTCTCTAACCAAACAAATTGAAAACTTATGCTTTTTGGAAATCCAAATTCAAGTAAAACAATTTGCATTTTAAAATGTTTCACATCAAGGCAAACAAAGTTATGCATACAATATTATATATTCAATAATGAGTAGCAAACTAAACAATCTTGCATAGGTCCTTGTCATTGTTTTCTTGGAGAATTAGTTTTCTTTGCCACAACCAAAATTAACAACATTAACACAATAAAAATGAAAACAACGATCTAGCATGCCAGTTCCAGTTTGACAAGGCCACAGTTCATTAGGTAAATATATGGATCACAATATAAAAGGTGCAAGGCGAGTGGGGAAGGGAGGGAGGGAGGGAGAGAGAGAGAGCATGTGATCTAATATTGTCATTATTAATAGTTGAAAGAGGAGGCTCAAATTTCAAATGATTCAAACTTACCATTGCATAGCTAAGAGAATGCCATCAGTACTCCCTCTTCCTAGACCACCCATCCTCACGGCTGTTCTCATGTCTCCTATCATTTGATCGTGTATCATCATACTTGAGCCTTTTGACATCCATTTGTCTGTCCCTTTCATGCCTTCTGCTTCCATGTTCTTCATCTTTATCCCTTTCTTGCCTTCTACTTCCACGCTCTACATCTCTTCCATGGCTTCTGACTCCATGCTCTTCATTATCATCTCTTCCATGCCTTCGGCTTCCATGCTCTCCATCCTCACCTCTTTCTTGCCTTCTACTTCCACGCTCTACATCTCTTCCATGGTTTCTGACTCCATGCTCTTCATCATCATCTCTTCCATGCCTTCGGCTTCCATGCTCTCCATCCTCACCTCTTTCTTGCCTTCTACTTCCACGCTCTAAGTCTCTTCCATGGTTTCTTACTCCATGCTCTTCATCATCATCTCTTCCATGCCTTCGGCTTCCATGCTCTCCATCCTCACCTCTTTCTTGCCTTCTACTTCCACGCTCTACATCTCTTCCATGATTTCTGACTCCATGCTCTTCATCATCATCTCTTCCATGCTCTCCATCCTCACCTCTTTCTTGCCTTCTACTTCCACGCTCTACATCACTTCCATGGTTTCTAACTCCATGCTCTTCATCATCATCTCTTCCAAGCCTTCGGCTTCCATGCTCTCCATGCTCACCTCTTTCAAGCCTTCTGCTTCCACGATCTTCATCATCTCTCCCACGTTTTCTACTAGCATTCTCTTCATTGTCTCTTTCATATCTTCTGCTTCCATGCAATGTCTCTCTCACATGCTTTCTTCCATGCTCCTCTTCGTCTTTTATCTTTCTACTTTCACGTTCCTCTTCTTTACCTGTATTGAGCTTTCTGCTTTTGTGCCCTTCATCCCTGCTGTAGCTCCTGAATCTATACTCCTCTGCCTCATCTATGATGTGCCTTCTGCCTTCACGCTCCACTTCTTGATTCCTTTCATACTCTCCTTCATCCCTTCTTTGAGTTCTAACCCTATTCTTTTCTTCCTCTTCTAAATAACGTCCCTCAGATCTATTAGAACTTGAGTAGTCCCTTCTTTTCTGATCATCCATCCTGTATACTCGAGTATCTGACTGCAAGTTGACTCTAGTCTCCCTGCGCCGCTCACTATGCTCTGCTTCTCTTCCTTGATTCCGATTTCTTGACTTCAACTCTGGTTGCTCATCATGGTTATCATGATCAATCTTCCTCTTCCCTCTCCCTTCTTGACTTGCAATGCCATCATTCTTTGTGTAATTCATTAACTCAGAGTGGTTCGTCTTCTTCACTTGCCTCACCATGTCCAATCCTTCCCCAGCCTGATGACCATCATCAATGAGTGAATTGTTTCTTTCTTTTCTTCTATCATCACTTCCACCTGTCTGAGAAATGAATCCCTTGACAACTGCATCCACAGACTCGCGTTGATTTCTGCTATTTTTATTCAGTCCATCTTCACCATATCCTCTTCTTTTATTTTTCTTCTCAACAGAATCTTTCCTTGTAGCTCTTCTCTTGGGGCTACTCACACTTCTGCTGCTGTCCGAATCACTGCTGCTGCTGCTCAAGTCAGAATCACCACTACTACTGTCACTGTCAGCTGCTGGAGCAACTGGCTCTTTTTCAGATGGATAGTGTCTTCTAACTGCCCCGGGCAACTTTTTCTTCCCACTTCTGGTATCTGAGTCATCATCCTCATCCATATCATGCCTTCTGCTTTTTCTATCTATTTTTCCTTTGCTGAGCCTTCTTTCCCTATCAAAATCAGATCCATCATCATCATCATGTTTTTGGCCACTTTTCCTATATCCTCTGCTATCATTTTTCCTGTGAACATCTAAATGAGAGTCATCTTCTTCTGTAATCTGAGTTCCACCTCTATGGTTCCTTTGTTTCTCCATTCGTTTTCTTGTGTTTTTCTTCTCACTATCCGAATCAGATTCATCCTCCGAATCATGTCTCCTCCTCATCTTTATATGTTGTTTCCCCTTTTTATTTTTATCATTCTCCAAATCTTCATCAAAACCAGAATCATCATCTGAATCAAGCCTCTTATGAGTGCTTCCATACTTCCTAGTTTCCTTTTTGGCATTTTCTTTCTTACTTCTACGATCCTGCAAGTCTTCATGAGAACCAGAATCATCTGAATCATGCCTACTGTGAGCTTTTCCATATTTCCCAGTTTTCCTTTTGGCAATTCTATTGTCATCACTACTGCTGTCAGAATCTGAATCATCACTATCATGCCTTCTCTTTTTTTGGTACCTTGATTTTCTTTGCCCGTTCTTCCCACTGCTGATACTTCTATCAGAAGAATCATCTAAATATGTTCTCTTTCTGCTGTCTTGCTTCTTCTGATACTTTGACTTGCCAAGTGCATCTCCACCATCTTCCCTTCTCTTCTTCTCAAGCTCTTTTAGGCCTTTCTTTGTAAGATCCTTTTCAGCATCAAGATCTTCTACAATCCGGCTCTCATTTTTACTCTTCTCTCTGCTCTGATAATCACATGGATCTTCATCTTTCCCTTGTTGAATTTGATCATCATTTGCAGAATGCTTTTGAATTTCTCCCGGTTCCTCATCATCACTCTCTTTAGTCTCTGAATCAGGAGTATTGTCTTGCTCTTGCTCTTTGAGATCGGTCTTATCATTTCCTTTAGTTATCCCCAAAGCAGCTCGCAGAGTCTCCATCTGCTTCTCCTTTCTAGCAGCAATCTGGTGGGTCTGTGTCTCTGAAAACCTGATTGCAACGCGCATATTCAGGAATGTGACATTTTGTTATACAGTAATAAACCAAAAGAATTTCAATAACCAATAACCAGATGGAAAGCAAAACAAATATCAAGAAGAAACCCCATATTCCAAGACATGAAATATAGTTACAAACCAAAATATTTGCCTTATTTACAAACCTGTTAAAAAAGGATAACAATAAATACTGCATTAGCATTTGGAGATTGGATTCCATTAATTTGTGCTTACACATTTGGAAATTGCTAAAAACAATATCTGAATAAAGCTGACATCTGTTAGAGAAATAAGCACCCACACTACCAAACAATTATTCCTTCCTACCAAAAATCTAAAACTAAACTTCCAGGAAAAGGAAAGGTGAGGAGGAGATGAATAGTGGGAGGTATAGAGAGAGTTCAAACAACAGAAAGGGGTGGAAGAGAATGGTGGAATAGTGGACATCTGGTCTCTGGGAAGTAGCTGGATAGCAATAATGACTAAGAATCCATTGATGTTATTATCATTATTGCTAACAGATGTCAATTCAAAGTTTTCTTGACTGACTTGGCCCTTAATTGTTAAAATCACATCCTGTCAGATTAAGAAGAACTTGTTTAAGCAATAAGAGAAGCGACCAATGACACTAACAACATTAAACAACAAATAAACAGCAGCAACACTCTTTCAAAAACACTAGGTGAGCCTGCGTGTGGAATTTGGCTGACTTCCCAGGTGTTTGCCTTTGGCTAGGGACTCACCTAATAAACTTTGGTGACCTAGTAATACTTGTAGAACAAACAATACCGCTACAATTTGCATATAAGTGCACATCAAAAGGAACTTCATGCAATTTAAGCAACAACAAATAATAGTCATCTTCCCTAAAATAAATATCAACTGACTAAAACATTGCAACAGAATTCATGGAAGAAAAAGACCAATTGCTTTAATTGTCACTACCTTTTGATTCTTCCAAAGGTAAATCGATAGTTGAATGTATCGTTGAATACTACTAAGGCAGTACAATACTGTTGAATGACAAGAACTAGAAATTAACAAGTAACACATGTTGAATGATAAGAACTAGAAGTTACCAAGTAACACAGGATGAATGACAGGAAATAGAAATTACCAATGAACACATAATAAAAAATATATATAAGATGTTATATCTGACTTAAAAGTTTTCAAGTCATGGGTATATGACATTGTGTTTATAATAATATAATTAAACACAAACTTAAAAGGGGAATAAGAATAAATACTTTTTCTCTGTCTTCATGTTGTCTCCACCGTTTTCGTCTGAAGCTTCCAGTGTCTTCCTTGCCTCCTCAAGCTTCCCAGTAATCTCCTCGTCGGTGTATCCCTGGTCAATCAGCTTTTCCTCAAGGATCACAAGTTTCAACTGGACCTGTCGCTTCCTGTCATGCTCAAGAATCTCTTTGTTAGCCTTCTTGACGCCAGCAGTGCCCTGATCAGCCTCATATCCCTTTGTTTCGACCTTCGCACTTTTTGGTTTCACAAAAAACTTATTCGTCTGGATGTATCCATTGGTTCCCGATCCTCTCGGGGTCTGTAACCCTATACCGTTATACATGGCTCACTGAAAACAAAACCAAACCGAAGCTTATTAGAATTACCAAGATACGAACCATTCCTTGCACTATAACTAAACCCTAAATTTACGAATTATGATCCGAGGGTCAAGCAATATAAAACTGAAAGAATAATCAAGCTATCGAATCCAAAACCAGTAACAACTATTACAATAATATAATAGCACGAATTTATGTATGAAACACGATCTAATGATTTTTCGAACTTGAAAACCTGGAAAAAAGGACTCAAACAAAAATACGCAGATATAGAGAGAGAACGACCGTAAGGGGAAGAAGATAAGAGGGGAAAGGGTGGTGGCAGGGCTAACCACTGTCTGGTGTTCCGTTTCTTCTTCTTCCTCTGTTAGGGTTTCTGTTTCCAAACCTTAGGGCTTCGTACCGAAAAGTAAGGTGAGAACCGATCCAGTACTCGATTCGATCGTCGGAGAGGGAACCGACAGCACGACGACGTCAAGTGCTTGGTGAAGCCGATCGTTTGGTCTCTCAGATCAGAGAGAAGCGCAGATCGATCTAGATGGGAAAGAAACCAAAGGCAGAACCCGACTTAAAAGATTTGTCGGAATAATAAAACGGAAATTTGGAAATTAAGTAAGGGTATAGTTGACTTTTTATTTAGATTAAGGATGTTTGTCGAGCGGGTCTGGCATGGTATGTGGACGTTAGTCCGTACCTAACGGGTCGTGCCGTGCCGGGCTATGGACCGCCCACGCGAACTGCATAATAAAATTATTAAAAAGTTAAAAAATAAAAAAAAGAAAAATAAATAAAAAATACAAAAAAATAAAAAAAGAAAAATAAGATTCAGTGGTATTTTATTGTTGCAACCGGTTTTCTTCCCACAATGCCCTTAAACCTTATTGTATTTTTAATTTGATTTTTAATTTTAAAAAAGAAACCGAAACTAAATTACCCATTTACCCTCTTCGCAAACCCTCCATCGCCCTGCTCTCCCCGCCATTGCCTCCATCGCCCTTCTCTCCCCTCTCTCAGTCACCCTTATCCCTCCATCGCTCCTCTCCCCTCTATTCATCGCCCTTCTCCCTCCATCGCCCTCTCTCCATCGCCCTTCTCCCTCCATCGCCCCTCTCTCTCTCACCGTCAGAGCTCTCTCACCGCCAGCTTCCTCTCCGTCGTCAAGAGGGTTGCAAAGCTCTCCAAAAGTTTAAGATTCTTCAAGAAAAGGTAAGGAAAAACCCTACATTCTTTTATTTTTTTTCCTCCTTAGGTTTCTTTGGTTTCCTTTGTGCAATGTACGATGGGATTGATTCTGATGAGGTCGATGAGATTGATTCTGATGAGGTTCCTTTGCACTTTCATGTTGCTGCATTGTCGTGCCGCCAATGTCATAGGTGTTAGAGTTGATATAAAATTGTGTGAACCATGTTAATAGGATTAAAAAAAGGGAGGAATTTGCTAGAATACAAGAAGAAAAGGGATTGCGGAAAAAGCGTGTGGGAGGTACACTAATAGGATTAGTGTCTATTGTACAACAATATACACTAATAGGATTAGTGTATATTGTTGTACAAGTCAATTGATAAAAAGTACAAGTCATTTGATTGAGTAGTACATGTACACCAATATAGGTATAAGTCAGAATATTGTATTGTACACATCATTTGATAGAGAGATATAAGTCTATTTAGTCATATAAGTTAGTATATATTGTTGTACAAGTCAATTGGTAGAATGTACAAGTCATTTGATTGAGTTGTACATGTCCTCTTATAAATGTACAAGTTAGTACTTAACATTGTACAAGTCATTTAATAGATAAGGTATAAGTCTATTTAATCATACAAATTAGTGTATATTGTTGTACAAGTCAATTAGTAGAATGTACAAGTCATTTGATTGAGTGGTACAGATATCCCTATAAAGGTACAAGTTAGAATATTGTATTGTACAAGTCATTTGATAAAGAAGTATAAATCTATTTAGTCATACAAGTTAGTATATATTGTTTATAAGTCAATTGGTAGAATGTACAAGGCATTTGATTGAGTTGTATAGGTTCTCCTATAAATGTACAAGTCAATTCTTAACATTGTACAAGTCATTTAATAGAGGGAGTATAAGTCTATATAATCGTACAAGTTAATGTATATTGTTGTATGAGTCAATTGATAGAAGGTACAAGTCATGTAACTGAGTGGTCCAGATACTCCTATAAAGGTACAAGTCAATACATTGCAGTGTACAAGTTATTTGATAGGGAGGTATAAGCCTATTTAGTCATACAAATTAGTATATATTATTATACAAGTCAATTAGTAGAATGTACAAATCATTTGATTGAGTGCTACGGGTCCTCCTATAAATGTACAAATCAGTACTTAGCAAAGTACTGGCTTGTATATTGTATATTGTTAAAAGATACAAGTCATTTGATTGAGTGTTAAAGGTCCTCCTATAAATGTATAAGTCTATATATAGCATTGTATAAGTCATTTGATAGAGGGATATAAGTCTATATAGGCATACAAGTTAGCGTATATTGTTGTACAAGTTAATCGATAAAAGGTACAAGTCATTTGATTGATTGGTACAAGTTACCTTTTATTTGTACAAGTCAGTACATTGTATTATACAAGTCATTTGATAGAGATGTATAAGTCTATTTAGGCATACAAATTAGTATATATTGTTGTACAAGTCAATTGGTAGAAGGTACAAGTCATTTGATAGAGTGGTACAAGTCTTTCTATAAATGTACAAGTCAGTACTTAGTATTGTACAAGTCATTTGATAGAAGGGTATAAGTCTGTATAGGCATACAAATTAGTATCTATGTTGTACAAGTCAATTGATAGAATGTACAAGTCATTTAATTGAGTGGTAAATGTACTCTTATAAAGGTATAAGTCAGTACATATCATTATACATGTCATTTGATAGAGAAATGTAAGTTTATATTGGTATACAAGTTAGGGTATATTGATGTACAAGTCATTTGGGAAAAATGTACAAGTCTCTCTATAGGCAGATATTATATATATATATATATATGTAATTTGATTGAGTGGTATTAGTTATCTTATAACTATATAAGTCAAGATACAATATTGTACAAGTCATTTTGTTGAGACCCTCTCTCTCCTCCTTTTCTTTCTTTATTATTTTTTGAAAAGAAATAAACATAAAAAATAAGAAAGTTGGGGGTAAAGGGCACTTTTGGAAATAAACTTAATTCATTCAATTTCAAACGTAACAAGGGCAATCTTGGAAACTTGTTTATTTAATTTATTTAAATGAGAAAAGGGCATTGCGGGAAGAAAATGGGTTGTAACAGTAAAATACCACTGAATCTTAAATATTTTGATAAAGGTGCTCTGAGATGTACATGTGCAAACTTGGGTGACTGAATCTTAAATAGTTGATAAAGTACCACTAAAAATTAATTTTCCCTATTAGAATACAATTTTCCCAAAATTGTAAAAAAACCCACAAAGGTAAAAAAAAGCCCATTTTTTTAATACAAGCCCATGGCTCAGCATGCGGCCCAGCATGGTAATGCATGCTTTAAGCATACCGTACCACTTGCGTGCTTTGCAAGCCACAGCCATTGGGCCATCGTGCCTGGTGGGCTGTGCCTTGACGAGCTTAGGACCTAGTACCCCAAGCACGGCACGACTCACTAATAGTGCCTGGGCTGTTTCGTGCTATGTTCGTGCCGGTCCGACCAGATAAGCAACCCTACATTTAGTATCAGGATCTGGGTTGGTTAAGCCTGAAACTGATTGACCCAAACGAACTTTGGATTCCATGGATGGTTCAGTTTATCGGTTAAACCAAATCGAACCAAACTTATTAAGATGGCTTTGGGTTTCTGTCTATGTTACATGGACACTTCACATGACCCAAAGTACCCGTGTCCGACACGACACGACATGGGTTTGGGTACGAGATATGTGTCGGATCCTTCACATGTTCTCTTGGACATGGCAATCCAAGATCAATCGAAAAATAATTATCAAATAATTAACTTGCAAGAAATAAATCAAAAAAGATAATAGTTTTTGCAAAGAGAGAATATATATTCTCAAACTCAAAAATTGCAAGCAATGACTTAAAAAGAAAAATATAGGGGGAAGAAAAGGAAAAACAGAAATGTGAAAGTTAGGCTTCTAATTGGCATTATTGACATTTATTTGGAGACTTTTCAGCTGAATCTCAGTATCTTTATCCAAATTTTGGACACTTTTCAACCGAGTCCCCGTATCCTAAGTTTTGCGGGTCAAGTGAATCCGACTCCTAGATATATACCCACACCCGACACTCATACCCGAGTCCATGTAACATAGGTTTCTGTTAATCGGTTTTGGTTCTAAAATGTAAAACCGAATCGGATGGTTCGGTAACGACTTGCCTACTCATGTACTCGTAGAGCATAGGAGCTGATTTGATCCAGATTTTCTGCCCTTGTTACAGGTTTTCAACTCTCTTTGCAGTTTCTTGTTCGCAAATACAATGAAGCGGAGAACAAATTCTTCCATTTCGGCAGCTGAAGATAGAATTGAAAACCCTAGTTTTTCAAAAGTAGAGGAAACGAGAACCTTGAATTCTCCCTTGTTTTCTTCATCAAAGAGAGTTTTCATATCATGCTTGACATTCCGGATCGCGAACTCATTACTGGTGCAGACATATTTCAATCCAGATGAACACTGGCAAGCCCTAGAAGTCGCTCATCGTATTGCATTTGGGTAATTCAACATCCGATTGAGCCTTTAAATAGATTGTATCGTCTTGTTTCATTGTACTTTAATTTATATTGATTAACTAACCGTGTCTGGTGGATGGATGCCAGATATGGCCATCTAACGTGGGAATGGAAGAAGGGGATCCGAAGCTACCTGCATCCTATGCTCTTTGCTTTCCTTTATAAAGTTCTTTCCCTCTTGGGTCTTGATTCTCCCTGGTTCATGGTGAGTATAATCATGTTTTTGAAATGAATCATGTTTTTAGCAATTTCGAGGTTCTTGATGTCAATTATTAGAAAAAGAAAAAAAAAAAAAAGGGAGAAAGAGAAGTATTTGTATTTGTGACGTTAGATGGTATGACACACGGATCTTTGGGTTGCTACTCATTGAACCTATTAAATCATAAAGGCATTGAAGTACTGACAGATAAAGAAATGTATGGCAACATAGCTTCATCTTATGTTCTTGCACAATCCTTGCTATGGAGGATGTTATTGTGGTTTTGCTTGTGTTATTGGTTGTATTACTTGGTTTATGGGTAATGCAGTGCCTGTTTGACAGTATATAAAGTTTTTTATTTTATATTTTTCATTTTTGGGAACTCATATTTTGAATACCTTTCTTTTTAAAGAACCACTAGTTCTCACACAAACATACACACTGTAAAATGAGACCTTGTGCAATGCATGTGATGAAACAATTTTCAAGAACTCATATTTGTAGGTCTTTAACAGGCAGTGCTTTTATGCAACGTAGATGCATAAAGAATACTATTTATAATCCAAAAGTTTGACTATTTATAAATCAATATCTGATTTTAACTTTTCCCCTTTAAATACTGTTGTCTGAGAATGATGTCAAAGTGCTCTGGAAGCGCTTTCTTTCGCAAGATTTTACTGTGGTTTGGGTAATGTCAGCAAAAATTAGGTGATTGACTATACTCAACTCTTAGGCAGTTATTTAAGGATTAAACACTGCAATAAGAAAAAGAGACATTGAAAAGAAAATGAACAATTGAAAAAGTGTTTTGTGCTTGATTCAGCTTAGGAGAATCAAGACATTCATTCTTAAGAGGAAATGACTTGCTCAGACATTCATTTTTAAGGGTATTTACTATTTACTGCATCCAAATCTCTGCATCAAGAAAACTCCTATGATAACCTTGATTTTTTTTCCTTTTTCCCTTGGCATTAGACTACACTTGATTTTTTTTCCTTGGCACAATTTGGCCCAAGTCATAGAATAAATATCCTAAAACTCTTTTCTTTTTTTGGAAATTTTCCACAAAACATTTTGGCTTCTATCTCCTTTATTCTTCCACCTGAACTATGTTTGTATACAAATGTTTGTGCTTCAAATATGCCTGTTGTTCTTCTTGTATTTTTAAGAGTACTATGTAATTTTTGTTTTTATGTTTGTTAGATGAGGGCTCCACGACTCCTGCAGTCCATATTTTCAGCACTTGGTGATTTATATCTGTACAGATATTCCGGTGTTATATTTGGTGAACGTGTTGCAAAGTGGGCTGTATCCTTTTGATATTTAAAATCTACAGCTTAGATTACTAGAAACTGGAGTGCTTGGTTTCTTATAGTGGAATCTCAGCTCTCTCTCTCTCTTCCCTCATCCCCTATCCCACCCCCTCCTCCTCCTCCCACCCACCCCGTCCCTCCCCCATTCCTCCTTTTTCCAGTTCATTTATGGTTATTGATAAATAGACTAATAAATGCAATGTATCAATGATGAAGGTGAATTTCTTAATTCTATTGCAGCTGTTTTCTCAGTTGACAAACTGGTTTATGTTTTTCTGTTACACTCGAACCTTATCAAATAGTCTGGAGACAGTTCTTACTCTTGTGGGCCTGTATTATTGGCCCTGTTTGAGAGTTCCTTCTGTCAAAGCTACAGAGACTTCAAGAAAGTGGGGTTTGGCTATAGCAGGATTTGCTTGTGCTATTCGACCAACAAGTGCCATCATGTGGTTGTATGTTGGACTTCTGGAACTATTTAAGGCACGTGATAGATTGAAATTCTTATTTCTTGAGGTAGCCCCTATTGGGTAGGTAATAATGAACATAAAATAAATTACATCTTAATTATGCTAGTTATCTAACTTTATGTTTTAAAATTTCTGCACTATTATGCAAATTTGCTGATAATTATATTGTTTTTTCTTCAAGAAAATATTTATTAATTTTTTTATGGGTAAAAGTGCTTTATTAATGTACAATGAAGAAAATATAGAGTATGCATAAATGCGTAATTCAGACGTTACAACAGAAAAAACTAACTATTAAGTGGCTACTATATTGAAAGACTAGTCCCCTAATCTGGTTGGAATTCATCAAAGTCAAGCCTATGAAACTCCCCTAGCAGAAAAGACGGGGGAAATAGCTTCGTATTACTTTTCTCTTTGCTGTTTCCAGATCTCCATCATATCTGAAGACCAGTGATTGCACTCCCTCTAAATACATGAAGATGTTACAGAAGAAGTGCATTGGGAATTTGGGATAACTGCATAAGCATAATGCTTTTGGAAAAAGGTTCTCCATTGTCCAAGGACTATAAGTTTTTAGGCATAAACCAATGCACTCAGGAATTCTGAAACATAAAGCTCCAGATTCATATATAAATGTGAAATTACCGGATAAAGTATTGACTATTTCTTCATTTGTTGGAAACCTCTCATTTTCTTTAATAAGTTATAAACTGTTGGAGTTTTCTTTTGGGCCGTTGTCCACAGAAAAGAGTCCACATTGGAGGGAATTGGTGGTTTCAAAATTAACCTCACAGGATTAGTAGTGTATAGAATCAGAACTCAGTGCATGTCCTATTGAAGCAAGATCCTAGGAGGTGGTGGACAGACAATAAGAGCCTAGATTTTGAAATTTTCAATGCAAAGTGACTGTGCTAAGATTCAAATCCACATTCTCAAGCCGAGAGGCTGAGGCTTTTACCATTACACCAGGTGATTGTCCTACAGGACTTGAAGTAGTCTGATGACCATACACAGGTTAATAGGATGATTTGACTATGGGGCAGTCATTTTTTTAAAACTTAATCCTCCCCTATTTTGTTTTTTTTGAAGAAAATGTTTACTATACTTTTTTTAAATCTGTAATGAGAAAGATATATTAAAAAGGAGCATATCTGGTTGTAGGAACTGATATGTTTACTATTCTCATTGAATACTACAATTGCAATTGTTTTCTTGCCTGGGTTTGGTGAACTATGAACCAATTAGCAATGGCTTGGTGCTCATTTATTCTTTGACAGATATAGTTATCGAAACTCGTACGCTCACTCGGATGTTAAACCTGCCCATTGCCTGGGTAGTTACCTGGGAACCAAATTTTTATTAACTTAAGTGAAGACCTAGGGAGGCAACAATAAGATGTGAGGAGGTACTACTGAAGAACATAAAGAGGGTGAATAAGGGCCAAAAAGCACTTGGATGGAGTCAGCCAACAAGAATGTAGATGCTCATAATTTAACTGTAGATAGGATTATTGAGAGATTGTGGTGGAGCAATAGGATTTATGTTACAGACCCCTACTAGCTGGGATAAGGCATTTTATGATTATTATTGTTATTGTTACCGCTGTTGTGGTAAATTCCTCTTTCTGCTAGAAAATCTTTGTGCTTGCATATCCATTTCTGTCAAGTCATTCTAATGAGCCTATAGACATGAATGTATGCCTTAGCAAACATCTATTTTATCAATTGCTGATAATACCACTGGCTCTTGTTTCAGGGTGCTGGTGCTTGCATCTACGTCGTTGTTTGATTCGTTGATGTGCGGGTCCCTGACCTTAGTGCCTCTAAATTTTCTCAAGTTCAATTTTCTTTCATCTGGTGGGGACTATTATGGAACTCACAAGTGGCATTGGTACTTCACTCAGGGATTTCCTGTTATGCTCTTATCTTTCTTGCCATTCTCCATAGCTGGTGTGTGCTTGTCTAAAGAATGGAAGCTTTCTGGCTTGATTGTTTGGGTCTTAGGACTTTATAGCATGCTAGGTCACAAGGAATTCAGGTACTTCCCTATGAGAATTCATGTCCTTTGTAGTTACCTTGAGTTGAAAAATCATTTAACCCTTAAACTTCTTATACTTAAAGATGGATTTATTATACTAATTAGGCTTGAATTGCAGGTTTGTCCTGCCTGTGCTTCCAATAGCTTTGATGTTATCTGGATATTCATTAGCTGCAATGCAAAATCCTGATTCTTTAAATGTTAGAAGGAAAGGACCTTTGAACAAGACTCACAACAAATGTTCTTCAAGATTACGGTTGGCCATCTTTTCCCTACTTGTGACCAATATTCCTATGGCATTATATATGAGTTTGGTCCATCAGGTAAAACATATTCTTCTTAATCTGGAGAAAAAAATATTCTTTTTAAGAAAAGCTTGTTGCCTCCTATTCTTTTGTTTCTATGACCACATAAAACACAAAATGTTTTCACACAGTTGTACTGTTAGTCTGTTTCTATGACCACCTAAAAGTAATAATTTTGTCCACTTTCTTACCATGATAAGAAAAAATTTATTTTTTTTCCCTGTTATTTATTATTGTTTATCATTTTTTTGTATCTTTGTCAAGATGGTTAAGTTCTCAGAAAGGACCTTAGTCCTCATAATATTTTGGTTGAAGATGGTTTTTGTTTTTCTAGTATCTTTTGGTCGACTCTTACCTTCAAAGTGTGCCAGACAGAGAGGAAGTGAAGATGTTATGAACTTTCTGTCAAAAGAGGCGCTCAGTAGGAGAGTGAGGAGTATTACTTTCTTAATGCCTTGCCATGCCACACCCTACTACTCCATCCTGCACCACAACCTACCCATGCATTTCTTAGATTGCACTCCAAGGTGAGGAGGGCAGTAGCATCAATCATCTTCCATTGCCCTGTTATGCTCTTCATATGCTGGTTGTATACTAGTATGAAATTTTAATGTAACTTTATGCATTTGTGCAACAGTGATGATAAGGGGGTCCTGGACGAGTCAGATCGTTTCATGATGGATCCGGTTGGTTTTACGTCTGATATGGCAAAAGATTGGTCTTTACCAAGTCATATAGTATTATTTGACGCACAAGAAAGACTGCTAAAAGAATTTCTAATTTCACATTCATTCAGGGAGGTAAATATAGATTTTGGTATTTAGTTACTTCAACTTTAAAAGTGCCTCCATATAATAGATATTTGTTGCAATTTCCAGATAAGAAGGTTCTTCCATGCACACTTCAAGGTGGATCGGGATCTTCAAGCATCAGTCGTCGTGTATGCTTTCACAGGCCAATAGCAGACTCTGAGTTCAATGAAGCTAAGTTATCCTTGATTGAGGCATCTGTTGGAAATTGGAAGAGTTTGCTCTTCAAGATACCTGTAGGTCTGGAAAATTTTGAGCAACACTGGATTTTTATTTTGTCTTAATCTTTGAGAAAAAAATTATCTATGTGATTACTGTTGGTAGCTGCTACACCTCTTGTTATATTTATGATTATTACTACAATTTTTTTCTCTGTGAAAATGCTTATATATTTGACCAATATAGATGCATGTAAAATTTGGATACCCATCCAAGATGGACCAAAGCTAAAAATTTCAGATCAGATGATTGCAATGGCCTTTTAAGGATGCAAGTAAAATCTAAGTTCTTTTGGGGTGGAATCCATTGTTTGGGTATGACTTTCCCCACGCTTACGGTCACAGGAACCAATGGGTTCTTTGTGTGGAAACCCTGGTTCTGTTTCATGAGCTTAAATTTTTTGGGTATGAATGAAGATTTTCAAAAATCTTTGGAGTTTAATCCATCAAAGTTCTTTTGGGGTGGAATCCATTAAAATATGAAGTTTAAATAATTATTATTGGGTATGAATGATGATTTTTAAAAATCTTGAAAAGAAAGATTCCAAAGCATTAGTTTTCATTAAAAAGAAACTTTGGAATGCTTTTATGGCCTTATGCCTCAGCTGCATCTGCAATTGGGTTTACAACTTGTTATCTATCGAGGGGTTGTGTAGGGACTAGGGACTACCGTGGATTGTATAACAGATAACTATTAATATACTCGTCAAGCTCCATAATGTGATGTGAGCATTTCTTCTAGAGCCAAAATCCGGTGATTTAGTGAAACCATAGGTTGGGATGCATTTCGGGGTGTGGGCCTATTGAAAATGGCCATCTATCCAGTGGGTCTGGATGAAACGGTCTCTAAAATGACGGTCCGGTTTAGCCAAAACGACGGTCCAGTTTAGCCGATACTATTAGAGTCTGTCGGTTTTGGATGGTCCTTTGGTTTTGGTTTTAGTTATATAAAACCGATACAATTTTGATTCTGTTTTGGTTTAAAGGATAAACTGAATTGAATTGAACCGAACCAATTATATATAGGGGAAATTGGTTTTTAGTTATATTTTTCAAAATAATTCATATTCAGTCCTTCAGATCTTGGTAATTGGATTTTAGTGATATTTTATAAATATAATTTAAAAACGGTGTCATTTTAGTATTTTACTGTTCATTAAGAGTTTTTTTCTAAAATGCCCTCAAAAAGACTTTGAAAACCCTTCACTCATTTGGTTATAAGTGAGGTTTGCAAGTCTTTTAAGGGCATCTTTGAAAAAAAACTCTTAATGAACAGTAAAATGATACCGATTTTCAATTATTTTAAAAAAGTAACATTAAAAATCAATTATCAATATTTTCAAGACTGAATCTGAATTATATTGAAAAAGTATTACTAAAAACCAATTTCCCCATATATATATATATATATATATGACTAAGTCAGACCAACAACTTGGGATGGTTTGGTTTATGTGCTAAAACCGATAAACCGAACCAAACTAGAGGACTGTTGAATGAAAAACAATGCTTAATTTGGCTTCTTTCTTTTGAAGATTTTTGAAGTTCTCCGTTAAAAGGGCCAGCATCTTGATCCACTGAGTCGAGTGACCTTGTTGACTCATGTGTAACATCATGATCAGTCAGTCTAACCAATAATATAATTAATTAGAGACGTACATATAATTTGCAAATAAGAAACAAACACAATGCAATAGGAGATAACCTCAACCAGGTGCAGTTCAGCTCCACTAAAATGAGTTCACATAGGTGAGTATGAGTTCTACCGAGTCCACTCATTGGCTTCCTTGATATTTGATAACTCAATCATGCTGAAAATCCGTACTGTGGCTGAATCAACTTGGCCATGTTGTGCGTCAGACTGATTGGAACTTTGACACCACAAAGGATAAAAACCAGATTGTTCTTGGTCCACAGTCGCTCTTATCCTGAACTTGAAGCTTTAATCATGTCTCAAGGGAAGAACAGCCATATAGACTGCCTATTTATATCTCTTTCTTTACCTTGAATTTTAATGCACTCAACTCCCCCACAGGTTCCTCATTTTTAAGTATGAAATCAAGGAGACATGGGTGGTCAATGAGAAGAAGAAGAAGAAGAATGTCCCGTTTGAGGATTCAGAAGAAGCGGAAGCTTGTTAGGTCTTCAACACAAAAGAAGCTTGACAAGCTTCATAGGATAATTCCTGGATGCCTGGGGAAGAATTTGGACGTTCAAACCTTGCTTCAGGAGGCCATGGAGCATGTATTAATCTTAGAAGCACGTCTCAAAGTTCTCAATCATCTTTCCAAACTTTATGGTGTCTAATTAATCAAGTGTTCCATTAATTGCATCTCAAGTTCCATTTATCTGGTTTCTTTCATCTTCTGCTGTATCATGATTAATTTGGAAAGTCATGCTATTTGTGTTCTTGCTTCTTGGTGGGGTGTAAAGGGCAGGGCTGAAGCAAGCTGCATCAAGCATCAGACACCATCCAGCTCCAGCAAATACCTAATATGGTGATCTTAGTGTAGTTTATACTGTCTCTCTCTTTTTCCATCCCTGTGTGTGTGTTTCCTGAATATGAGTTTTCAAATAGCAAGTTTGCTAATATTTAATTTGTAAAGGGAAAGATAGTGGCTATGGTTGTGTCCTTCTGGTCCAGTAAATCATATATGTGGCTCTTCAGTTTCAATTCACCGATCAAATCTGCCTCAGCAATCCCTGAATGGACATGAGATTAAATTAATTTTTCAGCAACAACGTGTGGGTTGTGGGTTCTTCTTCAATTTCTAAACAAGTGAACTGCTGGATTAAAACCAGTTTTTTTTTGTTTGTATTCCATGCCTTCTAAATCTTTCATTCATATTGCAGTAAATCAATGGGTTAAGCTTCAGATTCTTTTACACAAAGATTAGAACAGACTAAGGTTGAATGATTAAAAAAATTGATAAAGCCAATAGGTTCAAACAATCCATGTTTTGTCCTTTCTGAACATCCCTTCATAGAACACCAATCATATCAAAAGCTTAAGCTGATAATAGGGATCAACAAACTCAGGGATTAGTTGGTTGAATGTAAGTGCGCCTGGATACCCTGAGTTTCAAAAGAAAAAAAAAAAACTCCCCTCGCGTGTGGGCTGGACTCAAACCCATTTTAGGGAGGTCCTACATATGAAATATTTTTTTTTCAACCAGTGAAATGCAGGTTTGAACTTAGGACCTCAGTGTTAGCCCAAGTATCCGATATCATATATAAAACCAATTCTACCAAAAACTTAAGCTGATAATAAAGATGAACTTTATATATTTAATTATATTCCTAACACCCTTTACATGAAGATCTTCTTGTGTATATATATATATATATATATATATCTATCTGTGAATTTAATCATTCTAAGTGCTTATGGACCAATGGGCATCGTCTACAACGTACGCTGTAGACAGTCCCTCACATTGAATGGTTGGGTCTCCCAAGTGAACAGTGGGACCCCAAATGAATGGTGGGACCCCCCTACTGAATGTGAGAGGTGTATACAGCTTACGCAGTAAAGGATGCGAATCTCTTATGGACTGAAGCCTTTTCTGGGACATTGAAAGCCCCATCCACGTGAAGCCATGTGTGCATAAAGAACATATGCATGTTTTGACTTGAGTATAATTGTGGGAATGCAAGCATGTGCCATGCACTAGGGTAGTCCTCACGGGTTTTGTAAATTTGCATTTTGTTTGTAGTCTGCGCCTCTGCGGCATAAATATGTACAGACAATAAATACAACACGTGAAGAGTTTTTTTTTTTTTGACTTCTACCGGTTGTTGCTTTTATGCCATATATGGATATATATGTGGTCTACATCCATACCTGGTCGGTGACTTGTTGATTATGTCACTCAGTAGGTCAATCAATGGGCCCCAGCCATGTGGTGCTCTCATTTCTTCTTTGCAGGACCCATCAAATTGGCATGGTGGTCCTTAATTCTTCTTAACGGTGACCCATGTAGCCAAATTTCATGCCTAAAAGTAGGTGACCCATGTAGCCAAATTTCATGCCTAAAAGTACCGTGAGAACTAGTAAATGTATAGAGAGTGAGAGAGACAGTTTGGTTGGGAGTGGGGCTGTCAATGTGCCGGATAAAATCCCGAATCCAACCCGATTATCCGAATATGGATCTGATTGTCCGAATATGGATCTGATTGTGACACCACACATATTTGACCTAATAAATATCAGATTATTCTTTTAAGTCTTTTTATATATTAGTATAGAAGGAATGAAGGTTTCTTATTTTGTTGATTTAAGGTCATAATATGAGACATATTTGAATTAAGGGTTTTTTGCATTCATACCCTATATTATTGTATATTTGCATTTATATCCCTATGTTTTTGGTATTTATATTTATACCCCTCTATTTATCAAAATCGTTACAGTCATACCCCTGACGTTAAAATCCGTTAAGTTTGTTGTTTATTTTTTTTAAATGACTAAAATAACCTTTTGCAAAATAAATGATTTTTACATTTATCCCCCTATATTATCTTATATTTGCATTTATACCCTTATATTATTATATTTATTGCATTTGTAACCAAAGTCATTAATATCCTAGATGAATTCTATAATTAAATTCTCCTAATCACTAATTTATCAAACTTTGTCCTAAATTATTTTAGCAACCAATTTCATTGTCCTTAATAGCAATCAAATTGTACAACTGATTATATAAAATATGTTATTTTAAATAGCTTTTATACATCACAAACACTATTTATATGGTAAAATATCAAAATTATTTGTACATTGCAGTCATCATAAAATATTTGAATTCATTTATTGAATTCATTTATTGAATTCATTATATAGGGGTATGTATGCAAAAAGCCCTAATATTAATGACTTTGGTTACAGATGAAATAAATATAATAATATAAGGGTATAAATGCAAATATAAGATAATATAGGGGTATAAATGTAAAAATCATTTATTCTGCAAAAGGTTATTTTAGTCATTTAAAAAAAATAAACAACAAACTTGACGGATTTTAACGTTAGGGATATGACTGTAACGATTTTGATAAATAGAGGGGTATAAATATAAATACCAAAAACATAGGGATATAAATGCAAATAGACAATAATATAGGGGTATGAATGCAAAAAACCCTTGAATTAATACATTCTTATTTGATCCGCTAAGTTGATATTTATAATATCTTAATTATTTTTTCATATATTATTTAATCGGATTCGGATATTGAATAATCTGTCGGATTCAAATTCGAATCAAATTTGGAATCAGATATAAAAGATCTGTCGGAAAATCGCTTCGAATTCGGATATCTGTATTTATTATTGGATCAGATTCGGATCTTAGCAGCTCCGTATCGAATTCGACCCGTTTACAGCCCTGGTGGAGGGACTCATTCAATCATGCCTTTATGTTCCCATGTAGAAATCATATTTAAAGAAAAGAAAAAAAAAACTTTAAAAAAGAGTCCTAGTCCACTGGTTTAGACTCACTAGTGTTAGAAACCTGGTGATACAGATTCAGATAGTATTTGTGTTCTTAGTGTGATATAAATCTGATAGATGGGGTGTACTACAATTTGAATGGTTTGGATCAAACAACATGCAAGCTAGTTTAAAGTTCATTAAGATGTGATGAAATTAAACAAAGAGGTGGATTTGGTTTTTGTTTTGATATTCTTAAAACAGATATAAAATCCTATCCATATTTTATTTAGAAATTCTTATGAGGAGTCAAGAGTCATATATTTCAGAGAGTTGAAACATGTTATAATATAATTTTCTTTGGAATGCTTATTACATGAGTTGAGAAAAACCCATGTATGCTACCAGCAGACTATAAAACCCCATGATACAAAATCAAGAAATTAACCTACAAGAAAGAAAGGAAAAAGAAAAAAAGAAAAAAAGAAAAATCCAGAAAAAGAAAATTAAAGACAACAACAAGTATTAGCCTTCTTAATGCAAAATATACACAAATAGAATGAGAAATTGTGAAAATACTGTAGAAAAAAAGGGAAAACAAATACCAAACATATATGGGATATTGGAAGACAAGACTGTGACTGTGAAAATATCAACATCTGTGGAACTGAAGCTCATAACCAGTGAAGGAGGTGGAGAGCATCAACATATGGTTTATAGTCATGGCCCACATGGTGTAACCAGAACGATCATCCATCATATCTAGCTTTGTTGTCCCTTGATTTGTCGTCAACACTATCAGGTATGATGTATCTGTTTCTTCCCCCTCTGGATCTCTGTACAGCTCTGCATGCAAGTCAAGAACCACACCTGCAACCCCCAGTACTACTTCATGATGCAAGCTCTTCATGAAATTGATTATTCAAAAGAAATAAAAGAAGGGAGTTGTGGGGAGAAGCATTTTGACCTACTTTCATTCCTTCCTGTGAATGCTGTGAACATTCTGGTCTTCTTAATTTTGAGAATAACCTGCCATGAATTTCAAATACAGATTTTTTATTCTACTTAACTTCCAAGACAAACAGAGCCTAGATATGAAGTTTGATGGGCTTATTGGGCTGAACCCAAACTGTTTTCTGAAGTTTCCAAACAGAAATTAGAGCAAATGTTTAGAATCTGACCTTGGCTTCTCTGTTAAGGACCACAGAAACTGATCTAACCATATTCTTTCCTGTTCATCATAAATGAAAAAGTATAACCAAATCAGTCCCCTATCTCATGTTTAACCATTTTGAAGTGATCAGTTTTATAAGAGAATGAATATCATGGACCCTAGGACCATCATTGATGGATCAACCATCTTGGCTCAAATTGCTAAACAAACAGATGGATTTTGATCCTACCGTCTGATGTTTGGATGCTTAGCTCAGCTCCCTTTGCGAGCACAGATCTACACTTATCAAAGTCAAAGTCAGAATTATCGCTCTCCTCGATCGGAAGTATGGGCGCGCTTCCGTTGACTCGGTTCCAGCGTCCTGGCCTGGCTCTTAGGGTAGCAGCTCCCCTTAATGCTGACACAGAAAGGTTACATGTAAAAAATAAAAAAAATAAAAAAATTAGCATATTTTTCATTTATATCATTATTATTTATATTTTAAATTTTAAAAAATTAATATTTTTTCATTTTACATTAGAGTGGATCAGCCCTTACTCATCTAATAACCAACCTGATAGGGTTAGGAATGGGTTTGGCATGGGTCAAACCCTTTTAAGGAGTAGGTTAGCATTGCATATCATTTGCAGCGTACATCAGCTGCAGTCGATATATTTCATGTTTTTTGTTATACATCGGCTACAGACATTATGTCTCTTGTTATACATCGGCTACAGACGATGTGTATTGCAAACAATGTGAACTTGTGGGTTAATTCTTGCCAAACCCGCCTTGTTGTTATCCCTTTGTTTAGGTGTGTCAACGAATATCTCATATCCATCGAAGGCCCACCATGACTGGTTAAATTTCTATGAAACCCGACTTGTAATTGTTGGTACGGGTAGTATTACATGTTGCAGCTGCAGCTGTGAGTGTCAAGATATCACTAGCACTAGTACTGGTCATGGCAGAGCCCATGACTGTACTGAGCTGCTCCCGCTTTGCACCCATGGCTTCGGCGAACTGGGCACACTGGGCTGCAACAAGAGCGGCCGCAGAAGCCACTGCAGATTCCTTGGAGGCGCTAGACTCTTTCGGCTTTGTGTCGTCTGCAGCAATGGCCGCAAGCGCCGCTGCAACACCAGCGATTGATATTGCTGCGTGCACCTCAGCCTTTTGCAGTCTCTCTTCTTCTTTTCTCTTTTGTTTCATCTCTTTCAACCATTTCTTGATGGAGATGTTCTTAAATGGCATTATCTTCCGAGGCAGCTGCAAGGAGTAGGATCTCACTATTAGAAATTAACAAAAGAAAGAGACTAATTGAATCTATTGAAGGTTGGAAAATGAAAAGCTCTTTCTTAATCCTACCAGCAAAGAATTAATCAAAGGCAATTAAATCATTCAGATTCAAATTATTTATGGAGAAAATTTCCATACCCACTTCTTATGAAAGCAACTGTTGTAGTTTAATTCGGGATGCATCGCTTGTTGAAGCCAAATCCAAGACTGGAAATTAAGAGAAAAAAGAAAGAAGAAATTAAGAGAATGAGAAGAGAGATCATAAGTTGGTTTCCAAGAACAGTTACCCGCAAATTAAGGCACAGATCATTACCTTCAAATCATTGGATTTCCATGGTGGTAGAGGCTTGTGATCTCCGTTTAAGCTACCTTCCATCTTCTGCAAGACACAATATCTTAGATTTTTCAGAGAAAGAAAGAAACAAAGATTTATTATATCGAGCCTACATGATCAACTTACCGAGCCACTTCCAAATGAATTAATCTGGTTATCTGGGAGAAGAACTGATTGATCATATGTGGCTTCATTAATTGCAGAGTTGCACCAAGCACGAGTGAGTAAATCCATGGGCTCCAGTGGTTCTTGGTAAACTGTTAGATTGAGATGAGAGTCCATGCAACTGGGAGCTCTAGCCAACAGGATACAAGTTCTTGAGATGAGCTTATCAAAGTGAGGAGAGTTAATTAGCTTGGGAAATTATATGTAGCTTTCAGGATGTCCATGAAGACACTTAAATAATAAAGGTGTACTCAATCACAGTTTTATCCTTGCACTAAGTGCTTATGAGCAAAGAGGGTGTCCTAGCTGCCTTGTCTACAAAGAACCAATGTAGGGTTTGGAGATTAGATTGAGTGACAAGTGACTAAACGAAAGCCACTTGGTTGATGGAAACTTCATCATCCTGTTCCTCCTGTTCTGACCCAAATGACCTACAAAAGCAAAAGGAAACACCTAAGATATGACAGTTGGAAAGGATGATCCAAAACAGCTTTGAAGATAAATAAATGTAATTGTTGTTGAGAGAACTACAAGGGGACCATCTTTGTTATAATGAGACCACATAGATGGAACAGGTTTTGATTAGAGGAACAGTACCCCAAGAATATTCAACACATGCCAACCATGATAGAAGCACATATTGTTGAATGAATCATAAAAAGAAGCTTCAAAGGCCCCCCTTCTTTGCAACCTTTAAACTGATCAAAGCCAGAAACTGTTAAAGGGACTAGCAAATCAATATATGGTTTGGGTAATGTTGAAGGCCTCCACCATGAGACTCCTAACCACAAGAAGCAGAGAAGATAAAGAGTGGGAATTATAAGTGAAGGACTGGCAACCATTATTATCAAACATGCTCTTGGGCCACCCCTTGATAAAGGAACCAGACATTGTATCATTGAGGCTAAGCATCCTTTCTTTCAATCAAATCATGCGTATGTTAATTATCTAGAAACTTAAAGTTAAATTTTGAATTAGTTTCCTTTTGTTGTTGTGGGGAGCCCTACTGCCAGAGCAACTTTGGCTGCTTCCAAAGCATCGTCAAATACAAGTTAGTATATTGGAGCCTATAACTGTACTGGAAGCAGTCGAAATTGCCCTGGAAATAGTGGCTTTTTTGTTATAAATATAATAAAGAACAGTGATGCAGGAGGTTGGTGGAGTAGCTTTTATGAGATTCCTACTCACAATGGTGAATGTGCGAATTTTTTTGATGATTTGCTTGGTGGGATGATCATTAGACTCATGTGATTAAGAGGATATTTATTGGCATATATAGAAAATTAATGTTCTTATCTTAGGGAAAGCACTGAATTCTATACTCCACCCATCAAAGTTGGACACTTGGAAGAATTTTAACTACCTAACCTTTCTAACTACTAGGGAATAGGGATGGGAATGGTTCGGTTAAGACCGATAAACCAAACCGAATTAAAACTATTAGAGTCAGTTTTTGTTTTGTTATTGGTTTCGGTTTAATCTGTATCTGTATTATATATAAAAAAAACGCTCACTTGGTAAGCATGCCAACCATTATGTATGATTTCCCCAATATGCCCATGTGCTTCATTAATAAAGGGGTATAATAGTCATACTAATCTCAATTCATTTTAAAATTAAAGTAGTTGTAGAACTTTTCCCTTCCATCGATCTCTTCTTTTACCATCTGTCTCAACCCCTTCCTTTTCAATATTTGTGCAGTGCTATACGTATACAATGCTAGTACTATATAAAATAATCTACGTTTGGTTTCAATTTTAAGATCAAACCGAACCAAATCTAACCATACACATTTTAGTCGGACAACCAATAATGATGATTCGGTTTATTGGTTAAAAACCAGAATGATGGTTCGATTTATTGCCTTATTAGTCAAAAACTGGGAAACCAAACTAATTACATCTAACTTGGTGAGTTAGATCATAATAAATTTTTGCCTATAAGAAAATCTTAAGTTTCATGAAGATAAAAACCTCAGCTAAGGCCAGAAACGTAGGATTTAAATAAAACTTAATAATTGGGCACAAATTACCATTTTATTTGTTAGCTAGGGGGAACGTATAACATGAAAATAGATATATAATCGATGGTAAAGAAGAGAATCGATAATATTGTAGGGGTGTTTTTGTCCAACAATTGATTAGGTCAAGTCATTAGAAAAAGGGTTTAGAAATTCGCAATATAACAGCCGGTACCAGGAATTTTTGTATAATGAGGGGATAGCCACATTATTTCTTATTAATTTAATTTTTTTTGGCCCTCAAGTAGTTTATATGGGCTTATTTTGCTATTTTGTATTCCGGCCCGGCTAAATTACATTACTCCCCCACAAGGACAACCCACTAGACCTTACAGCATAGGATCAAGCCCATTACAATCTGCACCTTGCTTAAGGCCCAGGCCCAGCGTAAAATTTTTCCGTAAGCCCTTAAATTAAGCCAAGGCTTCTGTGTAGATGCTAGGGTTGTAAACGGAGCGGATTCGGAGCGGATGTATGCTTATCCGTGTTCAAATCCGATTAGGTTTAAGAGAATCCATTATCTGATTAAAGTCCGACGGATCGTTCAGATAGATTATTGAGTTCGAATTCGATTATGTTTATTGAATTCGTATTCGAATCCGAGTACTTCCCAAGCCCCAAAGCTTGATTATGTTTTGCCTACGTCACCACCACCACCACCGTTCAAGCCAGTCCGCGGCTTTCCTCCGCCGATGAAACTCCGGCGACTCAATATCACCTTTCCATCCTTTGCAAAAACACGAAGCTAATCGGAACTGATTGTCAGGTACTCGAACCAGATAGACATTCTCTAGCGATCTCTTCTGAAAGATCAACTCCATAACAGAAATTGAAGAGACGATGGTGAAGAGAAAAGGAGACAGATTGGATTGAGATTGAAGAGAAAGATTATGTGGGTAATTTTTTAGTCGCCATGAAATTTATGGAGTAACAAAAGCTTATGGAAGAAAACAGGAGAGTGGAGAGACGATGTGAGACTGTAGAACCGCCATTTGTAATTTTCCTCTTTAATAGAAGATTCTTCTTTTTGGTTTCTAAGATAAGAAGAACAGTAAGAGGACTGAGGGTTATTAGATAACAGTAAGAGGGTTTCTTGTGCCAGAGCTCTCCCAATGGAATCAATGAAGAGGGTTTCTTGTGCCGCTGGAGCTCTCCCAATGGAATCAATGAAGAGGGTTTCTTGTGCCGCTGGAGCTCTCCCAATGGAATCAATGAAGAGGTGTGCCGCTGGAGCTCTCCCAATGGAATCAATGAAGAGGGTTTCTTGTGCCGCTGGAGCTCTCTCTCCCAATGGAATCGATGAAGAGGTGTGCCGTTGGAGCTCTCCCAATGGAATCAATGAAGAGGTTTCTTGTGCCGCTGGAGCTCTCTCTCCCAATGGAATCGATGGTTTCTTGTGCCGGTGGAGCTCTCCCAATGGAATCGACGAAGAGGTTTCTTGTCTAAATTTTCCAAAGAGATTATATATAGTGTAATACTAAATTACTTTAATAACCTTGGAAAGTTTAGAAATTCCAAATCTATCTTGAACTTAACGGATTCGGATTTTAGTCGGACGAATACATCTATATCCGAATCCGAATCCGTTTATAAACGGATTCGATTATTAGATATGTATTCGATCCGACGGATACTTTATTCGGATAAAAATCTGATTAAATCGAATAAATTTTGTCAGAATCGGATAATAGTCGGATAATATCCGACCCATTTACAGCCCTAGTAGATGCGAACCCAGCCTACCGGGCCAAGACCGACCCATTTATTCTACCAAATTCCCCCTTTTGGTGCCTAACCCTTAAGCAAGAAATTTGGAACCATCAACACTTAATTCCAGAGATTATTTCCTAAGATTTGTTAGAAAAACATTATCCAAGTTTCACATTGCTGCTTTGTGGATGACTTTTTTTTTTTATGTGAAACCAGCAAAAAAACCTTTTATTAAAACCTTAAACTGTGGTACATCTGGAAAAAGTCCTACCAATGTAATCATCCGAAATAGCCCTTCCCATAGGTGGGGGAGGTCCTTTAAACCAGAAACAAGAATATGAATCCAGTGCAAAGTTAGCCAGCTTATCCGCCACTTGGTTTGCTTCCCTAAAAATTTTGGAGATCCTCACATCACAAAAGAAACGACACAGGTAACGTGCCTCCTCAAGCAGTAACTCCAGCCTCCATGGAACGCTATCTTTCTTGCTAAAACACCCTACAATTGTTTGGGAATCACTTTCAATCTCAATCCTCTTACAATTTTGGGCCAAAGCTAAATTGATCACCTTCCACCAAAGCTTTAGCTTCCGCATGTATAGCATTTGCAGTCCCTATTCTTTGAGCAAGAGCTCCCACCATGATCCATCTTCATTCCGAATGACCGCTCCAATTGCTGCATTCCCTGGAGCTCCTCTAGCAGCTCTGTCCACATTGAGTTTTAGCCATCAGGTAGGAGGTCTGATCCATTTGACGTGCGTCTCCTCTTTACTTCGTACCTTGTCAAACTTCATCTATTCCTGTATCTTCCTAGTATCCTCCTGTAGAGAGAAGAAAAAGGAGGATGTCAGAGGGATTGAAGGAGATTGATTCTCAAATATTACCTTATTCCTAGCTGACCACACAACCCAGCCTGCATTTGCCCATGCTGCCCCTAGCTCCATCGTCCTATCTTCTCCATAATCTACTTTCCTCAGCAGCACTTCAAACACCCACTCCATTGGACTTTGAGTAGCTTCCTCAAGAATCTGACCTCTGTAGCATCCAAACTAGATGGCACGAATGAAGTCACATTGGAGAAATAGATGGTCATTGGATTCTTGGGCTTTGTTACAAAGAACACACATCTCAGCTGGAACTCCAAGTCTGCTGTGAAGGATATCATTGGTAGCATTGGCTTTCTGCATGCACTTCCATAGGAATAGCCTGATTTTGTAGGGGCAGGGAAGTCTCCATATCTTCAGCCATTTCTTGTTCTTTGTAATGGAATCTTCATGATTAGAAAGCATACGATATGCAGAGGCAACAGTATACTTACTTGTAGAGGTTCCCCCCCAAACGAGTTTATCCTTCTCGGCATACTTGCTAATCGGTATGTTTTGGATCTGTTCCACGTCACACCTTGAAACCACACATAGCGTATAACTATAAACACGTGGGTCCGGACGTAACCTTGCTCGTAAGCAAAAGCAACCTATGAATTAATTTCGTCTCGAAACATGAAATTCTCATTAATAAACTTAATTATCAAAGTTATAGCGGAATTTCATAAATAAAAAAATCCAAACCAAGCTTAAACCACCTAGCTATTACACGAAATCAAACATAATACCAAAGGTTCAAATCTTAAATAGTAACATGTTCATAAGATCCACTAAACATCATTAATTCTATAACTTCTCATTTCTTCTCGTCTCCACGGTTATGATAGTTTCCTGTAAAATAATAAGGGGTGAGTTTACATAAACTCAGTAAGTGGAGTTAATGCACTCCATATGATTGCATGCTAAATTTCCACTTAATATAAATACAACAAATATTATATTTATATATATATATATATATATATATATATATATATATATATATATATATATATATATATATATATCTAATAAATTGTACTCATGCATGTGTTTCCTATGTTCATTCATAGTCAATATATATACCATATACATAAATCTTAAATATAAGGGATCATGCTCTCTATCAAATCAACTATTAATTTAACAATTTACATCAAAAGAATTTAACTGAATATGTTAAGAATGAACTTCACCATGAAAATGAACCATTTACCTAATAACCAATAATAACAATAACAATAAACAAAATAAAAATTTAAATGATTAATTAAACCAAGTCCACAATAAGATCAAAATGCCAGATCTCAACTTCCCAATAGACCATTTGGTCACTGAGTACTCTGACTAGTAATTTACATTAGGAGTATCACATAGCCACATTTCCCAGTAGACCCGAAGTCACACTGGGTACTCATACCAGCTTATAAGCCAGGAGTACTCATCAATATCTATATCCCAGTAGGCGTCCCTCACTGGGTACTCAACTAGGTAATGCCCTAGGAGTACGATCCTCCCATCGGTAATCCTTGTGGGTACTTAACTAGTATGTGGCAAATACTAGAAGTACATCAAATACCATCCCACAAGTGTTCCCAACTGGGTACTGAACTAGTATCTCAACTAGCAGTACAATCATCATAAATCTCCCAACGTTTATTCACAGTGGGTACTGAACTAGTGTTTTAACTAGCAGTACAATCTCATAAATCCCCCAATGTTTATTCACGGTGGGTACTGAACTAGTGTGTTAACTAGCAATACAAAATCATCCCAGCAATACTCTTACTGGGTACTGAACTAGCAGTTTTTCCCTCTAGCAGTACACCCATCTCAAGAAATAGATTTCAAAATAAAATATCACAAAGTTCACAACACAGTATTTCCATGTCATTTCGTAATCTCACAGAAATCTCACAATAACTCATAACACACGGATGAAAAGTAAGATAATTAAAAATGAGGTTCAACCAAAAAGTTGCCCACGAATGAAAAGTAAATTAATTAAAATTAGATTCGTCCAAAAGTTACAAACGAATGAAAAGTAAAGTAACCAAAATTTAGGTTCAATCAAAAAGTTGAAGAGTAAAGTAATTACAATAAGGTTTAACTTCAAAAGAATAACCAGAATAATTACAATGAGTTCAACTCAAAAATCGACTCTCTACAATAAAACTAATTGAAATGTAGTTCGACCCCAATGTTAACATGACTAACTGAAATCTAGTTCATTCTCTAAAGCTTTTGACTCTTTACAACAAAACTAATTGAAATCTAGTTCTCTCTGAACCATGCATTCACGTTTTACCAACATTCGAAGCAACTACAGTGTCCCATTCTTGACCAATCATGGTTGTTTCATCAATCGAATGAACTATTTGAATTAGAAATTTAAGGTATTATAATATAAAGTATGGTATGGTCAATGAAAACCCCACTTCTATCATGTTTCCATGGTTCTTCAATTCACAAAACGTCAAATTAGCAGTAACATACATTCAACCATATAATAAAAGAAAAACTTCAGATTCCTCTTTATACATGATCTCAAATACTACCATGTTTATAATTCATAAAATATAATATTCTTCTCTTAGATTCATATTAACACATCAAGAGCCTTTCCAAAAAATCCAGATTCATACAAAAACAAATCAATGATGATAATAAGAGAGATTAAGCATTATAAGCATAAAGAATGGATTAAAACCACTTACCTTCATTAAAGCTTTGATCAAAAGCAACAAATCCAAGGTTTTTTAGCACTTTTCTTCTCAAACCATTCCCCAAAATGGCTGGATTCTCCCAAAAACGAAAATAGGTTATTGGGACTCTTCCTCTTCTTAATTCAACCCTATTTCCCTTCATTAAAAGAGAATAGATCTTAGCCGTTGATTTCCTTTCAAATCTCAATATGATAAATATGATACGGTGTGTGTGCATCTACAAATACAACCGTACACAACCAATAGAAATTTGTAATATTGAGGACTCATAGTCTTGGTCAAAGTCTTACTAGCATTAATTTAGTATGTTTGACCAGGTCCTTACAGTTCCACAATGGAGATCGGCCACATACTTCTTAGTTTCTCGAGGTTCTAGCACCGGGTGTCTTGGTGAATCAGATCTGAGACCATAGTTGCTTGCTGAATATGGAGGAGGTTCCCTTGGAGCTGGTCTCTCGGCAACCCCCATTTATTATCTGTAATGCTGGTAGACTGCCCATTCGAGATGCTCCACCTCCCACCCAAATTGATCATCTCTCTGTTTCTACATATTTGTTTCCATAGCCAAGATTGATGTCTTTTAGTTTCAGCTTGAAGGAAATTTCCATCTGGGGAGTACTTCTGATACAAGAGCTTTATCCATTGTTTTGGCTCATTCATGGCCATGGCCCATGTCACCTTAGAAAACATTGCTTTATTTGCTATCCTACAGCATCGAATGTTGAGCCCACCCATTCTTTTTGGCATGCACAACTTCTCCCAACAGATAGTATGGATCGTCCTATCTCTTCTCGGCTTATGCCAAAAAATCTTCCTGGCTTCTCTGTCAATTTTTTTAGAAATGGTTTCAGGTAACTTAAGACAGGCCATTTGGTACTAGGCAAAGCTAAGGAGGGTAGCATTAATAAGGGTGACTCTGCCAGCCTGGGTCAGGAGCTTGGCCTTCCACCCCACCAGCTTGGCATTAATTCTGTCAAGCAGCTCTTTAAAATGGTACAATTTTGGCCCATCAATCATGGTGGGGATACCAAGATACTTGCCAGGTTTCTTTGTCGGTCTGACTCCAAAGATTCTGGCAAGTTTACTTTTTTCCTGCCCCCTAATACATGGGCTAAGATAAAGCTCAGATTTGGTGGGGTTGAATCTATGCCCAGCAAGGTCACAGAAGTTATTGATTATGCCATTGAAGTTTTCCATGTTTTTAGTGGTGGCTCTACCAAACAAGAGGAGGTCATCAGCATACATTAAATGACTAATTGGTTCCGCATTCCTCCTAACCTTAACACCAAAGATATGGTTAATGGTTTCGGCTTTCAATAAAACCGTGGAAAGCAGCTGCTGAGTTAGGATAAAGATGTAAGGGGACAGAGGGTCCCCTTGTCTAATACCTCTAGTAGGGATGATCCTCCAGCTGGGTTTACCATTAATCAGGACCTTATAAGTAACAGATTTGATGCACCACATGATCAATTTAGACAATCTGGGGTTAAAACCAAAAACTTTTAGAGTTTTTTCAATAAACTCCCAATTGAGCCTATCATAAGCTTTGGTCAGATAAAGTTTTAAAGCAAATAGGCCTTTTTTGTTTCCTTTTTGCCTTTAATGGTGTGATAAAGTTCCTGGGCAGCAATGACATTTTCGTGTATATTTCGCCCGGGGACAAAGGCACATTGGTTGGGGGAAATGATTTTGTCCATAACAGGTCTCATTCTGTTAACAATAAGCCTAGAGATAATCTTATAGCTAAAATTGCATAGGCTTATAGGTCTGAAATCATTAACTCTCCTAGGGTTGTCCACTTTGAGAATGAGCATGATATGGGTTTGGTTAAGGTTTCTATCAAATTCCTCCCTTTCAAAACTTTCCTTGACCATTTGACACACATCTTTTTTGACAACATCCCAAAAGGTTTGGTAGAAAACTCCCTGGAAACCATCAGGCCCAGGACTCTTTAAAGCTCCCATATTTTTCACAATCTCCCATATCTCTTCCTCAGAGATAGGTCTAACCATATAATCACTCTCAACCTCAGATATGGCAAGGTTAATCTGATCCAGATGATTAAAGTTCCTTTCAATGCCATCAAACAAAAAAACTCCATCAAAATGATCATAAATCATATTCTCAATTTGTTTTGGGTCTTTAATTTCCTCATTATCTTCATTTCTTAGGGAGACAATTTTATTTTTGAGTCTTTTGTTGATTGTGGTAACAGGGAAAAACCTGGTGTTGAGATCTCCATCCCTTGGCCACTTTATTCTGGACCTCTAACACCAAAATTTCTCCTGGGCAAAGAGGGCATCAAGGTATTTTTTGTGGCAAATTTGTTCAGCTCTTATGAGATCAGGGTTTTCAGAAACCTCAATTTTTTTTTTGCAGGTCTTTAAGCTCATCAAAACAGAGGAGGACCCTTCTATTAACATCCCTGACCACCTCCCTGTTCCATTTACTTAGACTACCTCTAAGACAACCCATTTTGTGGTGTAGGCCACCTCTATTATTCTCCCAATTTTCAACAATTATGTCCTTGCAAAGGGGTTCCTCCACCCAAAACTTTTCAAATCTAAACTGTTTGTGAACTTTGGAGGAAGCATCGTTAACAATTAAGCATAGAGGACCATGATCAGACCCAATGATCGGGTCTTGCCACAAGGTCGCATTGGGAAAGTTTTTGCACCATTCGGTGATGACAAGCACCCTATCAATTTTTTCTTTGATATTACCTTTCCCCATGCGGCCGTTGTTCCATGTGAATTTCATTCCTTTACATGGCAAGTCAATCAAACTACTGTTATTAATAAAATCAGTGAATAGTTCAGTTTTTCGTACTTGAGAGATGTTCCCACCCTTTTTTCATGCTTGTAGAGGATGACGTTGAAATTTCCAATGGCGCACCAAGGCGCAAAGCTGTTTCTGTAGAATTTCCTCAAGTCCTCCCATTGTTTTTCTTGTAGTTGCAGACTGGAACTTGCATGAACAAAGGAAATTTCCATGCTCTCCCCACCCTTATCTCTCACTGACAGATTAATGCACCAACTTAGAATGGTCCCCACCGTGATGTCCACCTCATTATCCCACAATATCCAATAGCCCTCAGCTCTGTTCACTGTCGAGCTCCACTAGGCATTCGGAAGCCCTACCGTTCTACTCCATCTTGCTGACTTTTTATCATTCATTAAGGTCTCCGATATCAGCACGATATTAGGCCTATTCATACTCACCATGTTGCGCAGGTGCAGTCTAGTAGGGTCCTGGCCTAAGCCCCGACTATTCCATGCTAGAATCTTCATTGGGTGCCGAGCTGCTGGGAAGACCTAGCTTTTAAATCAGAGGAAGGAGGAAGGTAAAGAGGAGGGGAAGAAAGAATTCTGTCACCAAGGTTCAAATTGGAGGTTATCTCTTCAGACTCTCTCTTTTTTTTGGAGGGCATCTGGTACCCCGACACTGCCTGGTCTTGCTGTTGGTCCACTTTCATCTCGAACTTGTGCTTCTCAATTTGCTATGAGATTGACGAATTCTGGCCAGGGCTTTGGTGCGGTTGGGCCTTGGGTTTAAAGGCTGGTTGGGTTTAGGCTTTGGGTTTAGGAGTTGATTGGGGTTGGGCTGGATCTCAGTAATAGTTAGATGGGGGGTTGCTTTAAGAGAAATCATTGGATCAGTTGGCCTTTGGGCTAACGGTTTGGCTTCGTAAGTGAAAAAACTGGAAATCAGGAGATTTTGGTTTAGGGCTGTGTTTGATAAAAGGAGTTGAGCTAAACTGGAAATCAGGAGAATTTGGTTTAGGGCTGTGGATGACTTGATCTAAAATAAGGCTGTGTTTGATAAAAGGAGTTGAGCTAAGAATTGGAAGTGAAAATTGAAATTGGGTTGAGGAATTTAAATTTTAAGTTTGATGAGTAAGAGAATTGGATTTGAAATTTTCCATCCCAATTCCTAGAATTGATTTTAATGCTAAAATGAGGGAAACTCAGTTATTATCTCCAGGAACCTTTGTCTTTTGCAATTCCGAGGTTGAAATTTATAGAAGCCAAAGATTGTTAATCGCATATCTATACTATATATAAAGCCAAGCTGAAAAATTAAGACAGCAGAATACAAGTTTTCTATTAACTAAAAACAAGTCCTTAATTAATAGACATGAAAAAGTTCTCAAAGTAATTCCAGAAAATCAATTAATCAATTAAAAATAATTAACAAGCCATCCAAATTGCAAGTAAATAATTAAAGCATGTAAAGTAAGACAAAAGCAATTTGGTGACAAAGGGAAAACTCTATGAGGACTCTTACTAGAGAAAAACCTTTCGGGCAATGAAGGAGCCACCTAAAAATCTACTATGAGCATTACAAAAACTTAGGGAATTAGCGTCGGCCTTTTAGCTGTGGTAAAAATCTATCGCTGCTAATAACACATTTCGTATGCATAAATGGCGGTAGCCAAATTGCTGCCGCTTAAAGGGGCCTTTAGCGACGATAGAGACCTACCACCATTAAAATAAAGCGCGGGTCACTCTATTTTTGGTGGGAGTGATTCGCGCGTTCTTTTACCGACGGTACTACCACCAGTAATAACTTGTATTATCTTGTGGCGGTAGTAGCCGCCGGTAAAAAGAGCATGTTAACGGTGGTATTTTGACCGCTATTAACATATATATTTGCGGCGGTAAGTTCCACCGGAGAAATCAAGTTTTAGCGGTGGTAATAAGTTACCGCTACTAAAGGGGTATAAATCCCCAAATCGCGAACAGAACCCTCGCTCGCGCTATTTTCTTCTCTTCGTTGTCATTTGCTGCTGTTTCCCTACGATATTTGCCGTCGGTGTCTGTCATGCCCCTTGCCGTTGACATTGCCGCCGTTGCCACCTTCGGTCGTCGCCCTTGCCGCCGTCGCCACCGTCAACCGTTGCTATTGCTGCCGTTCCTTTTGTTAGTCGCTGCTGCATTCTTCTTCTTCACTGATATTTCGAGTACTCTTATTCTTCTTCTTCATTTTTTTGAGTATTGTTCTTCTTGCCGTTCCTCATTGATCTCTCCTGATGGTTGCCGTTCCTCACTAGTTAATGGTTTTTGTTTTTGTTTTTTTTTTTTCACTTTTCTGTTGTCATTTCTTTGCCTTGATGATCTCATTCTAGGAGTATGCTGAAATTTCAAATCTTCTACCTTGCTTTGTGTACGTGTAGAACTTTGAAAACTTCATTTTGATTAATTAAACCTTGATTGTAGTATATGCCATCCTTATCATTACTTGTGCTTCTTCACATACAGTTAAATATATAAACCACAGTGATGTTTAGGTGTCTTTGGTTTCTAAGCAAAAAAAAAAGAAGAAGAAATTTCCTATGTCCCATTCGAAGTGGGTTCAAATCCGATGTGAGCAGAACAACAAAACTTGTGAATTTATTAATCCATCTCCTTTTGATGGTTCCATGCATGTGATACACTAGAGTAACTTTAGCTTCCATTTTTCGAATATGTTTTTTCTGTTATAGATTTGTTTGATGCTTGAGATGCCCTTTATTGCTAATTCACATTAAGAATGTTAGCTAAAATACAAGCTTAAATTACCACTTTTCCCTGGTTGGGATGCTTCTGATCTTCTTGGAACCCTGCTATTTCAAATCTTGTCTAAGCATCTTGGGCAATTATTGTGTTTATGATCTTAACAAAAGGTTTCTTCTTCTTTGCTTTGTTGGCAAGTTCGTTAATTACTATTAAATTTTAGGTATGTTAAGTTACTCTTTAATTAGTAGTGATCTACATCCATGCTTGTTCTTCCTATCTCCATAATCTCGGTCTTTGGCTGCTAGATAGCAAAGATTAGCACACACTAGGCAAAAGTTACAATATGCCTCAAACAAAATTTTCTTCACAATATTTCACCTTTTATTCTAATTTCTAAAAACATAAGAAAAGGCTTAATTGTTATAATACTTTAGTTATGCAGTTCAAGTCTGCTCCTGTGTATATATGTAAACGTTTATCTTACTTATCAAATTTACGTATGTACATATATATGCTGTTCAGCGTTGCTTGGTTAAAAAAAAAGGATTTGCGATCTAATCCTAGGGAATAGGGAAGCTGATAAGATTGCTAAGTATTATCTGTAACAATGTCCAATTTAAACACCAATTAATGCTCTTCAGAGCAAGTAGTAAGATAGTTGATGTTTTAGGTTGATTTTAACAACAACTAATAAGTGAAGCATTATTATTTTTTTCCTTGATTTTAACATGTTAATATATTATCATGTCACTAATTATAAATTGATTGTTGATGTTTTAGCTTTTATTTATTGCTTTAATACATGACTAGCAATATGAGAACTTAAATGTTTGTTCAAGTTGTTACAATTAAAAAAGTGGAAACAATTAGAATGCCCGTCTAAGAGGTTACATGTGTAGTTATGCCCATTTATTTTATCTACTTTGAAGATATTGCAGCTTTTCAGTAAGTTTGCAATAACTCTTAGTATTTAAATATAAAAGGTATAGATTTATACATATAACATCTTGGATATTCAGATAGATAGTTTGGGAATAGCATGTAGAGTACTTGTTAACGTATGATTCATATATGTCTTTGAATGCTGCCGAAATTCGTAGAGAAATATATGAATCACATGGATAAACGAGTACTTTGCATGCTATTCCTAAATGGGCAAAACCAAGCGTACACTTTAAAACTAATCGGAGTACCGTTTGATATTAGAAAGGAACCTATTTATGGAGTATTATTTTGCAGAAGAACAAGGACTGCGTTCCCACATTGGTGACAAAAAATATATTAGCGTATGGATAGAAGTTGGATTTGCATCTCTAGGTATTTAATAGGCTGGAGTTTTTTTTTAAATGCTGTGGTATTAGTTTAATATTATCAATTATTAACTAAATAGGTTATGTTTTAATATATGGATGAAATAGGGCTAGTGGAGAGTACATTGATGGAGTAGTTGGGTTCATCAAGTTTGCCCAAGATCACGACGCAACATGTAATGAGAAGTTGAAGTGTCCTTCCCTGAAATGCTGTAATGTATTGTATTAGACCAGTTAGGTTGCATACGAGCATATGATATACAATGGGTTTGACCAAAACTACAAGGAATGGTACCACCATGGAGAGGACACGATGAGATTATGATCTAGTCAACCTAAGTTTGTATATGGTGGAGATGATTTACATAAGAAGGGTGATGACACGCAAGATAGGGAGAATTGTAAGTTTGGAAAACTGTTAATTAATGCTGATCAAGATCTAGAGTTTTATGATGGGTGTAAAAGACATACAAAATTGTCTTTCATTATTAGGCTATTCCATTTAAAATGTTTGGGACGATTGAGCAACAAGATATTTAGTTTGCTGCTTGACTTGTTGAGGGAGGCCTTCCCAGATGGCACAAATTTGCCAGATAATTTCTCTCAAACAAAAAAGATAATAACAGATTTGGGTTTAAGTTATAGCAAAATTGATGCATGCCTAAACGATTGTATGTTATATTGGAAAGATTCTGCCCACAAGGAGTCATGTGATATATGTGGAACTTCTAGATGGAAATCCCTAGATGGTCAATCAAAACAAAAAGGGAAAGAAGAAGGCAGCGAAGGTATTACGCCACTTTCCTTTGAAGCGACGTTTACAGAGGATGTATATGTCATCTAAAATTGCTGATGACTTGAGATGGCACGCGGAGGGTCGTAATGAAGATGAGAAATTAAGACATCCCGCCGATTCTCCAGCTTGGAAAACTCTTGATGTGCTGAACCGTCGGAACTACATGGGAACAAATTTACTGGCCCTCATTCCGTTTATCAGCGGTGGTAGCTTTTCGCCGCTAATAGTCTTGAGCGGTGGTATTCACCACCGGAACTACATGGGTCGTCATTTCTAGGCTCTTTAGAGGCGGTAGGGGTTTACCGCCGCTATTTGTGCCGATAATTCCTTCAACGTCGAGGCTTTCAGTGGCCGTCAATCGTACCACCGCTATTTCATTTAGCTGTAACGCCCCAGAACCGGGTTACGTGAAATAAACCGTAACTCGTTCCCAAGGAGTTAGATTTTCACACAGGATCGCTATCAGAGTGAAAGACAACATGAAAGTAAACAATAATCTAATCAGAGTCAACTAAAAAGGTTTCCCCAACTCACCTGAAAACAAGCATATACCCCCTGTATCGTCCTCTCATATATCTGAAATCAAAACAAAACAGTGAGATACGACTATCTCAGCAAGTAGCAATGCATGCACAAATATACTTAATTTAATTTCTAAACATGCACGATTAAAATACACGACGATTAACCACGGGTAATCCGTCTAATCTCGGAGATACATCGTCAATCACAATTCTTATCCAAATCAGATTTCAGAAAATATTATATATATTGGGACTCGTGAAGTTTGTCTATTTTGTGTGGCTAAGCACTAGAGTTCCAGACAATCCAGTCTAACACTGCAACAGCTCGAACATCCAATATAATCGCCCTCATGGCGGACTTACTCAAGTGACCTCACCATCATGGTGGAAACGGAGTTGCTGCAGCGCTTCCCTCATGGAAGGCCTCTCCATCATGGAGGAAACGCATGAAGGAACTCCAGACTTAAATCCAAACAAAACATACAATATTCACTACAACTCGATTGTGGATCCACACTAAGTCTCGCCCTATTATGTCGGGACATGTTCTGATATATAATGTAATGTATTATAAATCATGCTTGTAGTAAAAGAAAACATTTTATCATGAACAATATCAAATTCAGATTCATTTACTCACTAAAACCTTCCAACAGGAAATAAAGCATTTGATACATAATTTAAGAATAGTCACCATGTCATCAAACCAGAAACAAATAAACACTCGGTTAATCCATAATCAAACACAGATCAGATTTATAATTACATGTTAAGCAAAACAAATAAAGATTATTTCAAATCCCCTAATCCCAATGACTACACCCTTATATTAGAACTACACCCTTAGATTAGAACTCCAATTTTTATCAACACTTAATTCTAAGATCAATTTTTGCCCGGAACCTTACCATACATGATAATTTCTATAAGTGACGATATGCTGGTCTCAATAAAATTCAGAAACATCTCAAGTTTCCACAATTAGTATTTCCCGAACCTTGTCCTTGCATTCAATATCACTAAAACACAAGACTTCCGAAAAACATTGATTTATTCAGTGTTGACATTTTAATTTCATCCCACTAATTCAATCCTATGATTTAACAGTGCATTACAATACATTAATCCACTCATTTAAACTTGATGCAGGTGTTAAAAATTAGTTCCAATCAAAGAATCACAACAGCCGCAAGGCTGCAATGAAATTAGGTCTGGCGCTAACCCACATCATCTGGTGCTAACCTGGTGGTGAGGTTGGCACCAGGTATTTTCACTTGGCGATGGGCAAATTCAAGGTCTGGTGCTAACCTTTTGAGGTTGGCGCCAGGTCCATTAGGTTGGCACCAGGTTCACAAATACTTACGGTAAATGGAAAACCTCAATAACAGAACCTTATTTCCCTCTTCAACTCTCATCTAATCTCTTCACAAACATCCAAATAGTATTTATAAACATTCTTGAATTCAATCCAACCAAACTTAAAGGATCTATAACTTTTCCGATCCAAAACATAAACATAACACGATGTTTATTCTTAACCCAGAAACTTCTAACATAATATAGAACACGCAAACACGCAAATAAAACAAGAAAGATGAAGATGCTACTTGCCTCTTTGATGTTGAAGCTCAACTCCACAGAGATCACTCCCGATCAGTAACTCCACAACTCTCCGAAATTTCCCCATCAAAATCTCCGATCTTAACTTGGATGTTTCCTGCTGCAACAGAAACGAACGACTCCTTTCTTCCAAAACAAATCTCTCCACCCTTTCTCCACTCTTACATCTAAGTTAGATTTGTTTGGCTTCCTCCGAGGTTGTAACAGTTGGAAACGTTCGGCGAACCATCTGTTGGTAACGCTCGGTGGAAGAAACTGATGGAATTTCTTTACATTATAAAAACTTTTGATTTTCTCTTTTGATCATGTGTAATGCTCCCTCACCATCTCATCTACACCAACTGACCATCTTTACTTGATCAAGATAAAATCTTTTCAAACACAATATTAACCTTACTATAGTTTATTTTCTAAAAATATTCTAAGCAATAATTATTTACAATAAGCTATAATCTTACTTACCCGAAATATACTTAAACCTATTTTTATGAAATTCCCATATTGCCCTTGAATAGCTTTCACCTGAAAAACCACTAAATAAATAAATAATTTATTAATTATTTCCTTAAAAATAGATACCAAAAATTCGGGGTTTTACAAGCGGCGGTTATGTGTCATTTGTCGGCGGTAGTGTATCGCCGATAAAAATGTCCTATTTTGTAGTGGAGAAGAAAGCTTACAATGTCGTTCAAATGACTCAACAAACCTTACTAGACTCTGAAACTCACTAATTTGTCAAGCTCCTGAAGAACTCTTCAGATATGCAACCTGCAGCACTTTGGAACTCCGAAGATTTCCTCACACGATCATGCCAAATGACCACGACTGGTACTGTGGGAACTCCCACGTGCAATCCTTCCCAATCCGGAACTCCAAGGCTTTGAACAAGAAAGAATAGAAGAAAGAGATGGCTCAAAGAGAGAAATTATGTATGGAGATTTTCTTTGGAAATATAGGATGTTTAGGGTTTCTAAAATATCTCCAATATGTTTTAGAAACGTCCGCTAGTCCTATTTATAGGTTTCCAAGAAGTTATAGATAAGATAGAATTTGAATAGGAAATAAAATTCTGGGTTTTTTTTAAATTTTCGGAACTTTTCAAGCTAGAGCCTGGATCGGGCGTGGGACTACCCTGAAGGCTTATTTCTTAGATTTATCTTCGGGCTAATGCCAGGTTAGAGCTTGGGTCGAGAGTAGCTCTCTTGTTGAACTTCATGGCTTAAGCTACAGATCAAATCTTCTCTAACGCCACTCTCGGGTTTCTCTAACTGAGATTTATTTTATCCTCACGCTAGAGCTGGGCTTGAGCTTGGGTCAGGCTCAACTCTTGAAATGAACCTATTCTTCAGGCTTGAGCCGCCATCTGGCCCAAAATACAAAGTTGCTTATTTGAACTCTTTTTTCAACCCGGTTTGAACTGCAACTCCTAGAACCTATCCTAAACACTATAAACCACCTTTTTGGTACAGAATTAAGCCAACTTAAAACTCTAAAGCTAACAAAAGTGCCCCTTGGGATGCGTGCCAAACAAAATATGCATCTTCACAAGAGCCCTTATACAGCAACGACAAGATTCATTAATAAAAGGAGAATAGTCAAAACTCCCTCAAATCTTTGAAGACCTAACAATCAGTTTCGCAATTGTCCCCTCCCACTAAGTGCAGTCTGCACGTGCACCATGCTAGTGTACATAATACGAAGATGCATACATTTATAGATACATGTATACATGCATGCATATATAAGACATATATACGTATGTGTACATACATGCATACGTATAATTCATTTTTATGAAGGATACATATTACAATGAAAATTTTGAAATTCATAAACCCAATACTGAATTGCTAAAAAAGGATGAACAAAAGAAATTCGTATTTCTTAAAACCATAGACGGCAAATCTGCTGTATATATATATATATATAGATCGGTCAAGCTAGCTAAGCCACGAGAGAAAAGTGGTTTCATGTCTCTTTGCAAAAACAAAATTCTTCTAGATAATGGGAATCATATTAACTCCTTAGATGACTATATATATACTAAGAACTACACTTATAGGACAGAAGGGAACACAAAGAAGAATGCTCAATAATAAGAAATCATCAAAGTGAGGTGTACAGACTGCACAGTTCTAGGAATATGAGTTTAATTCAGTCTCTCATACCAATTACGGATAAGAAAATATCATTTCCTTTGAGGGAAGAAGTTAAGTGTCCCTTTTTTTTTTCCTTTTGCTGATTTTAGTTATATGGCTGGGAAAATCTTCACTACCATGTTTCTCTTGTTTCTCTTATCATTATTACCACATAAATAGATACATACATATATATATATATATATATATATATATATATATATATGTATATATAATACTCATGTATGGGTGTTGGCTTCATAAACATTATCAAAAACATATTATATAGTTCATTTCCAAATTTTCCCAGAAGAAAAATAATGGGGGAAAAAAAGAAGGAAGACAGAGAGATTGAAACCCCAAAAGATGGTTCTTCAAATGGCTTAAAAGGTAGAAATGCATTAAATTGCTTCTAGGTAATTCTGTGTGTGTGTGTCCATGCCTTTTCTTTTTAATGATATAATGGCTTCCACTTTGAATTTCTGGCAATGTATTTTGAGCTGCTTTGTCTTCTTGAGTTATGGAGACCAAAGATACTGATACAGCTGGTATGAAAGTATGTACTGCGTAAGAAAATTAAAGCCCGGCCCCAAAGAGATTGAAAGCTTGATGCAAAATTCAATATTTATTTGTGCTTTTCTCTTTTCTTTAATGTCATGTGCATGGCCTTCACTTTCTTGCAAGGGATCTGGACCTGACTTGTCTTCCTTAGCTGTGAAGTCCGAGGATACTTAGACAAATCTGAAAGTGATTACTGAACAAAATCATCAGATAAAAGCCCCAAAGGCATTGAAAACCTGACAAAAAATTCAACATGTATGCCTTTTTTATTACATTTTAAATAAATGACTTTCATTTTATTAGATGGGAATTGGAGGTGCCTTGTCCTCTTGAGTTGTGGCATCAAGAAAGTTCCGAAGGCATTGAAAACCTGTTATAAAAATTCAACATTTATCCCATTTTTATGTTTTTTTTTCTTCCTTAATGAAGTCATCATCTTGCAAGGGATTTGGAACCATCTACTCTTCCTGAATTTTGAAATGCAGTTGCGCCCCGCACCGCACAAAACCACACCCCCTACCACCCCTCTCCTCTTCCTTTTTCTCTCTTTTGTACTGCAATATGATTAATGAACAATTGACGCAGAGGGAAGTAGATGGGGAAATTTAAACAAAAGGAAATTAATAAGAATGAACAATGGAATTCGGATTAACAATAATATTATGAGAACCAATTGTAAATGGCTTCTCTATGATATGCTTTACCCAAAAACATAAGATATTTAGGCCTGTAAACTTGAGAATATTCAAAATTGAAAAAGAGAGGAAGAAGATAACAAGTAGGCTTAAATGTAATTTATCTGTACATATCTGATTATATCAGCTTCTTATCTCCACTAGGTCTTGCTGATAGAAATACAAGGGAAAAGATGAAAAAGGAAAAGGGAAATGGCCTTGAAAACCTTACTTGGGGTTGGAATTTTCCAAAGCATTAGCAAGACATGTCATAACATCAACCCGAGCTTGGAGAGAGAGCATATAATCTATGGCTTCCTCCAACAAAGAAAAATCATCCATGGACTCTCCACCAGGTACCAGTCCCTTCAGCACTTGGGTTCTCTTCTTCACCAAATTCTTTGCTATGGAATAGGCTTGAACCCGCCGAGGTGCAGTTTTCCTGATTCTTCGGACAGTACTGCAGCTACGTCTGAAGATCTTCTTGCTTCTAATCCTCTTATTACATGTGATCGGTCCGATTGAAGACTTTGTGAGTCTCTCAAATTCATCACCAAGCATCTTCTTAACCAGGATACAATCATGGTTTTGTTTTGAAGCACTGGCAATGACGGCATGACTCCAACAGGTCTTACCACCTCTAGCAGAAGCCATGGCTACATCTGCAGATAGCTTTATAACCTTCTTTCTCTCCAAGAAGTTCATTTCCTTTCGCAAAGAGGTACAGATTTGCAGACCCAATACCCATTTTTTGAGGAATTCTTTCTTGAATGAGCTAGGAGGACGCATGGCTGTGATATGTCAAGGAAGAAAGATGTAAAACAATAATGCGTTGAGGAAATATCGATCTGTGCAACTAGTGTGCTTAATTAATATGGATGTTGATGAAAAGAAAGAAACATGCACTATAAGCTCAGTTACTGCAAGAGGAGTAGAGAAGATGAACAGAAGAGAGAAGAAGTAGGGTTTTGAACCATACAGGGAAGAGCATACGAGTAGGAATGTGAAACAGTAATAAAGATATTGAAATGGGTTTTGATCAGAAGCTTGTAACAAGAGCATGAATCGTATTGGGATGTTGAAGCCTTCTAATGGTTGTGGCTGTGCGAGATGTTACAGTAATATACTAACAATCTCACGTACCTTCCTTGCTAAACCCTTGTTTTCTTGGATTGCAAGAGAGAGAATCATAACAATTATAAAGGACAGAGGCAAGTTGCAGAGAGGGGCTCTTTTAAAGATCCACCTAAGTATATCAGAAGCTGAGAAAAGGCCCTACAGGGACTGGGAGCGGAAAATGTGAAAAACCAATGTCTTTGCTCAAAGTAGGAAGGTTGTGGACCCTTGCAAGAAAGACACAGCACATGCATGCACATGGTGACCAGGGCCCACCACCAAACCCTAGGAATTATAAAACTTAATTTTCTTGTGGTAAGAGTATTTAAGGTCCCCTTTAGCATATGTTTACTTACAAAAACCAATACAAATGTGGAGTCTTACATGGTGGAGAGAGGACACAAGTAGATCAAAAAGGGGTCAAATGGGGTTTGTTTTTTGCCATTTTTTTCCTTTTATTTTGGGTGGGATTTTGTCTCTCAGAAATTGCTTAGCCTAAAATCACTTTAGGAACTGTTCATAATGAGAAGAGAAGATGGGAATTGGCAGGATCCGGAAAACATGCTGATGCTTTTGTGAGTGTGGATCCCACTAGAAACAAAGAAAGAAATTCTAGGGCATTTAGCTTTTGGCTTGAGAAATATCCTCACATGGTGTCCACATGGGGGTTTTAAATCCATGGACTCACAAGTACAGATCTCTTTCAATAATTTGATATTTTCGGCTTACACAGTCTTGGAAGGATATATGGTTATCTAATAATTAATCAAAACAACTCTTGATGGGTAGAGCTGACTACCACTAGTTATGGACGATCTAGAGGTGGAGCCCTCTCTCTCTATCTATCTCACACATACAAACAAGCACAGACATGCTTGATTGATGCAAAATGAATCAAAACCCTCTTCTGATTCTCATTTTATCAAGGAAATGACAGGAATAAATGGACTTGTAATGAAGTGATCTGCATAAACCAACACTCCTAATGGCAACAAGGAGCGGCGAAGTGTCAATCAAAACAATGTTCTAAGCGTTTGCTGACGATCTGGTGCTAGCTAACTGGTTCTACAGTTCTACTAGGATGTGCTATTATTAGTCAATTGGAGGAAGGAAGACGGAGACAGTGAATTGAACACTCAACTTAAAGGATTGGGGCAAGGACGAGGACTAAACAAGGGCAAAGGGGGGTCACACTCCCGTGATTTACGCTTATCCTGGCAATGAAGCAGTACTGATGGTGTAATCGTACCATGCACTGATATATTTTAATTTGATAGGAACCCCACAAGAGATGTGTAGCCTTGGATGTATGTGCGCATTCAATTGTCTATGCTCGTGCGCACAATCACAACACACACAGTGGAAGTTACAACATATACACATGTGCACACATGGATGGAGGCCCCCACCATGTCCCAACAAAGTTATACAGTCCTGCAGGCTTCAATCATGAGGGTATCCTCTTTTACAGGTTCACAAGAAGAGAAAGAACAAGACATGAGAGAGAGGGAGAGAGAAACTATCTCACTGTTGTCAAACAATGGAAGGTCTGTGACTACATTTTGGGTATTAAACTTCATTACCAATGCACAAGAAGCTATATTTATGGGTTATGGGTATTCTTGGTTGGCCTACTGATCATGGAATTGGTATGTCATGAGGGTTTGGATAGATGAAGTACCTTAATTGGCTCATGTACAGCTAGAATACAGAGAACATGAACCATACCTATTGCCTTTATTAGATTACGTCATACATCTGACCAACAAATATAAAATAATATAATTGTGTTTTCAAGATGATAGCTTTGTTTATATGCTAACTTTACAGCCAAAATCCCATTAGGGTGCAATAGTTTAGTGATAACTTGGCCTTAAAACAAGGAATTTTGGGTTGCTTCTTTCTTACCCTTGGGACGCTTCCTCCTCTTGTTTAAGCAACATGCTCATCGATTAAAGGCTCGTAGAAACAGATATTAATTTATTTTACATATATGTGGATGGATATAATTAAAATGTGACTCTGTTATCTGAAGTTCCTGATGTGAATCATCCTCGAAGGACCATTTATCCGTATTCAATCAGTGTGGCCATTCAATGGCCTCTGTAGTTGATTAGAACTAGAATCTAGGATCTAAAGAGAAGCAGACTTTTAGTTTATAAATCATCCAAGAGGAATGCTTCATGAACTAACTGCTTTGCTCAGTGGATAAGGGCTACGTATCACACATATTCAAGAGGACATATTAACAATGTTGGATTTCATGTCTATGATTTTTTTTTTTAAATTGAAAATGGGAAAATTCGTTAACGCTTTCGGTCTTGATTTGACGTTTGTGACTTGTGTAACTCCTTTACAAGTGGGGCTCCCACCAAGGACAAATACCTCATACAAACCTAGTCTTCCCTGGTAATGCTTCTTTTTGGCTTTTACGGTGTTGAACAGTGGAAATGAAGCCATCTGAAGCAGTTTTGTAACCTTCTGGCTAACTTTAAAACTACGAAGGACTTGTATCTTTTCTTACCAGGAGGCTTTTTACGCAGGCAACTTGAATGATCTTCCGGCCCCACGTAGGCCTCTTTATATATTTTTCTTTTTGAGGAAGACGATGCCTTTTTGGTCGACTGTCAAATGTGTTTGGGATTGAGCCTGTAAGATGGTGTTGTGTGGGAATAATTGATATATATTGAATAATATTTACCAAATCTTTAGCCACATTAAAATCCAACACACTTCTCTATTTGATCTTGAGTGCTTCTCACAGGGCAACTAGTTCATCTTTTCAGTGATTGAATACATTTACTTCGATTAACAAAAAAATCATATCTGATATTTGCCCCAAAATTTTTTTTTCCTATCTTGCTAGTGTCCCCAATTACTAGCATGCTAGGTAACATTATCAACACAACCAGTTTTTATACTTATACCTTTGGCTATTTCATTCATTCTTTTGTTAGTTTTTTTTCTTTTCTTATGGTAAAATCCAGCACCCAATTAGGTACTGGCACTCCCAAGGAGGGAGAGGGGGTTATGGAAAAAAGTAATTTTGTAGTTATTTTCACAAGGTTTGACTGAAAGTAACACTTAGAAGTTGAAAGTTGCATGCCTTTTGACACTTAACACCTATTGTTTGGAAAAAGTATAGATTTGCTTGGTTTTTGCCTCAGATTCTTAGTGGATGCAAAACTATATTTTCTAGGAATATTATATTTTGCAAAAAAAAAAATTTATAATTAGATTGGGGCTATTTTTTAGTTTCTAGTAAAAAATATTATTTTAGACAGGAATACAGAGATTTTTAAGCCTAGAGTTGGAAAGTAAGATGTTTTCTCCTTGGAACTCTCCATGGTTTAAATTTAGGATTTTCTTAGTATTATTATCTCTTTTACTTAAGGTTTTTGGGGCCATATTGTTCATTGTTAACTGTGATTAAAGTAAAGCCTTCAGGGAGATTGTTAGTATTTACATATGCCCTTCCTTTTCTTCAGATTATTCTTCACATTTGCATGCATAGCCATGGTAAGCTACTAAATTTTCACAACATTGCATCATGAAACATGATTTTGTTTTGGTTGAAGACAAAATTATAATTGAGAAATAGTAAATCCACTCATCTCCAATAAATTCTAACAATTCAATATCAATTGAAACTGGATCTTTTTATCTGCTGTCTTATCAAGTCTAGTTATTTGACCAGATTTTTTTTCCTTTTGGCAAGTTAAAGCATGGAGGAGCCAATCCGATCATCCACATCAAGAGATACTTTTTAGATAAGTTTTCAATTTGAAGAATCTTTGCCTGTCTAATTTCATCAATTTAAAGGTGACTACTATCATAATGAAATGGCCAATGAGGGTTGGTTTTCCTATCTTATTCAGTACCCCAGGTCTTCATGACTGATGCTGACTAATATAAGTATCTTTAGCAATCTTAAAAACGAAAACGAACTGTGAACAAACTCCAATGATTCTTAACAGCCAGCTCCATCTCCACAGAAAATTAAGAATATTATCTTGATTGATTTTAAGACATTACTAATGCTCCGTTTGGATAAAGAGAAACCTTGGATTTTCCAACAGAATTACCGCAAGCATTAAAAACTTTTTGAAAGATGCAAGAGCATTGGGTTCCACGCTATTCTTGCAATACAAATGGAAGCAAGATGTGAGACGGTCTTTTGCATTCTCCAACTATCCAAACGCACCCTATGATGTTAGATTTTTAGTATTTTGAATTTTGCTTCATTTGAATTAATTTATTGGTGTTCAAAATGAATCAAACATTATTACGATGCGGGTCAATCTTGATGCTCCTTAAGGCTCCATTTTCATTAACTTAGAAGTTTGGAGATAGAAAAAATACAGTTTATAAATAATCCAAACAAGATCTCAACATCATCTAGAGAGAGAGAGAGAGAGAGAGAGAGAGAGAGAGAGAGCTTTCTCTTTTTGATGTGCAATGAAGATCATTAGACTTTGGGCAACTCCACTGGAAAACTATACTATTTTCATTTCTGTTTGGTGGGTGGGAGAAGAAGTGAGAAAAGATATACATAAGAAGTTGATACAGTGACTGCCCCTATTTGGTAGACAAGCTTCCCTGTATTTAATACAATACATATACATAAGAATTAATATTACCATGCTTGCATATTAATTACTTCAAACCCATTTTCATTTGTGAACATGAGGAACTAAGAATTCCGTGCATCTTGTTGTAGTCCACTGAGACTAGACAGATTTTTCAGAAGAGCCACTCGAAGTTGTAGTAAGATGATGTAATCTGCTGTCTTCTTAAACAAGGTCTCGACATCCATGTCATGGCAACCAGGGACAATCCTCTGTAGCTTCTTAAGCTTCTTCCGGACAGATGATCTCAGGGTCTGCCTTCTCTTCCTTCCCTTCATGTACTTCAATCCTTTTCTCACATTGTAGGAACTACTCCTGCACCTCATTCTAAGAGAGAGAGAGATCTAGAGAGAGAGAGAGAGAGGAAGTTGATTCACATAATAGATTAATGGAGAGTGAATATATAGGCAAGCACTCTTATAACTTTTCACATGTATAAAAGATTAAGAAGTCATTCCCTCTGGAAAAGAAGCTCCTATAAACCAATCGGCCTAACAAAGAGATTAAAGGGGTTAAATAGAAGGGGAAGATAGAGAGAGAGAGAGAGAGAGAGAGTTGATTCACATAATAGATTAACGGAGAGCGCATATATAGGCAAGCACTCTTCTAACTTTTCACATGTATAAAAGATTAAGAAGTCATTCCCTGAATCCCTCTGGAAAAGAAGCCCCTATAAACCAATCGGCCTGAGAAAGAGATTAAAGGGGTTGAATAGAAGGGGGAAGATAGAGAGAGGGAGAGAGAGAGTGGAAGTTGATTCCCATAATAGACTAATGGAGAGCGCATATATAGGCAAGCACTCTTCTAACTTTTCACATGTACAAAAGATTAAGAAGTCATTCCCTCTGGAAAAGAAGCCCCAATAAACCAATCGGCCTAAGAAAGATATTAAAGGGGTTAAATAGAAGGGGGAAAAAGCCAAAGATATATGCATAATCTGACTGAAATCAAATCCTCTAGTTTTTATTTTACTTCTCCATGATCTAACGCTTGCTATTAATCAGTAAAGGATAAGGTGAGCAGCTCATCTTTGGAGAACTTGACCATTAGAACAGTGATTTAATGTCGGTTTCACTTCACACATCAACCAAACAACCAGTACTTTGTTTATCAAAAAAAAAACAACCAGTACTTTTTGTACCAATCCAGCTTCTTCTGAATGATCTTTAACCATTGACTTTCCTAAAACCATAATGCCACTTACTATCTGCACTCTTTGGAGAAGCAAGGTTTTACTATCTCTGTGTGATGAGACACTTCTCTTAAGGGCATCCGTGCGTATGTATATGGACAATTGAGGTCTTTTTCTCAAGCAGGACTGTTTAAATAAGGCCAAGGACAGCCTATTTCCTGGATTCCTGATATAGATTGAGGAAAGCATACATCATCATTCAAGAGAGAGATGGAGATTAGAGAAAGGGAGAGAGAGACAGACAGCCATGATACATGGCTTTTGGGGCAGGCATGTGAACATCCGTATCTCTCTCATGGATTCCAATTTAATGCCACACACGTGCATGCCCTGATAGATTCTTCTGCATGGTCACATCTTGGATCTTGATCTTGGTGTTTGGATTTGGGTTCCTGACACATGAGCCTGTGGTCTTCCTCTTCGCAAACTCTCTCTCATCCATTATCATAAGAGTATGACGAGAATAATGCTTCCACCTGGGTTGGCTACCTTGTATGTGCAAATGGGGCACTTCTGCTACTAGAAAATCGTTGCTCTAGAATTGGACGCTTGTTACATCTGTGGCCATCTAAAGCTGATGAAACGTGTATGATTCCTTCTGGTTCCACGTTACATGATCCGTCTGTGTTGCTTGTAAGTTAAGTCTTCTAAACACGTGGGGCTCTGTCACTGTTGTAGACTAGGATGTACAGAGAAACCGACATCTTCTAGGGTATTTGTGTCGTGGAGCTGGGATAAGATTTCCCGCACCTTATCCAGTTCGAATGCCTATGAATCACAAAACGTTTTGGCAGGAATTTTGGCTCTCGACCCTAGATTTTGGCACAGGGAAAATTATTGAAACGTTCATGGCCGGCCGGATCGGCCCGAGCTGACTAGCCCCGTTTTTTTAGATGGGTTTGGTCATGCAATAGGATTGATTTTTTAAAAGCCTGGAAAATTTTGGACAGGCTTGGTCAAAAATAAGAAATGCCGGACTGACCTAAAAGTTTAACTCTCTAATTGGTTTTTACTTTTTACTATTTAATTAATACGACATTCTTTCTAACCCTAAACTATTCATATATACTCCATAAGTCTTCACTATTCCATCTCTTCTTCAAATTGGTGACACTATTTCTTGGTAGGTGAATTTTTTTCCCAACATTTTTTTGAATAATAATTAATAAAAACATATTAGTGTTTTTGCCTTCTTTTAAAGTATAAAATTAGATTTGAAATGACTATTGTTGGATGGGCTTGGGCATTTAAGTGTGCTTACTGAACAGGCTTGGTCATTAAGTGACAAGGCCAATCATCAGGCTAGGCGGGTGTTACGCCCCGAATCCGGGTAATTTTTTTTTCTCATTTTGACTCGGATCAAGGCATTAACTTGTGGTACATTACAATCAGTTTAAATATAAGGAAATAAAGAACTAAGATTTATCAGAGTACTAGGAAGCTTAAATCATTTATTAGAAGCTGAATCATCCGATTACATTCACTAATTAAATGAAAGGCAACTACAAATTTAACTAACTCTTAATATCCTACAAAATCATCTATTACGATTCCACTAAAATAAATACAGCTATATAAAATCACCCTACTCTTTTCATATGGAATTTTTAGACTTCAACCCACTATCTGTCTAACCCGTGGCGTCCTCTCCAAGATAACCTGAAAAGTAGAATATGAAGTAGGGGTGAGATACAACTATCTCAGTAGGTAACACATGCATGAGGAAACAGTTTATACATATAGAAAATAACAGTGGTTTCATGCTCGGTAAAATAGACGACTAATTACGGTCAATAAGATAAACGAATAATCTCAATATAAAACAAACATTTACTCAGTGCCCGAAATAAAATAAGTTAATCCTGTGCATTTCCGTTCAATTTAAAGGACAATGTATTATATTTCACATTCCCATGGTTTCTGGTTTATTTTCTTTAGTGTCTTCTTAAGAGCAGTTCCACATTTTATTCGTGATTCCATAATATTCCATTTTAACAGTTCTCATTAAATTATAGCAATTCTATTCAGTTATGACATTTCAATATTTCCTTTTTAAATAAACAATCCATCATCCTGAGAATCAATCATCATATCAGTAATAAAAGCCAACCTTCAGGTAGTAGCCTATCTCTACCATAGAACGCAAACACGTAGTATCCACACAAGCTCTGCAGGAGAATGCACATTTCTAAGACTACACGTACCCCCTGCAGGAGACAGCATAATTCTACCGCAGGATGTGAACACCTAGCATCTACCTCTACCGTAGGAGATAGCTTCCTCACCTTCCAGTGGTAACTCACACACCCATCCTCCATGTGGGATGCAATCACGCATAATCACATCTCCCCCACATGAGGTATCTCTCCTGTAGGATGCAATCCATCGGAAATACATCTGCCCCACAGGAGGTAATGAATCTCTCCCGCAGGAGGTAATATCTCTGCCACCAAGCAGGTTAGGGTCTCCGCCACCAAGCGGGTTAGGGTCTCCGCCACCAAGCGGGTATCTCTGCCACCAAGCAGGTTAGGGTCTCCGCCATCAAGCGGGTATCTCTGCCACCAAGCAGGTTAGGGTCTCCGCCACCAAGCGGGTTAGGGTCTCCGCCACCAAGCGGGTATCTCTGCCACCAAGCAGGTTAGGGTCTCCGCCACCAAGCGGGTATCTTTGCCACCAAGCAGGTTAGGGTCTCCGCCACCAAGCGGGTTAGGGTCTCCGCCACCAAGCGGGTATCTCTACCACCAAGCAGGTTAGGGTCTCCGCCACCAAGCGGGTTAGGGTCTCCGCCACCAAGCGGGTTATTAATAAAGCTAGCCACCAAGCCATCACACAGATAATTCTCAATTCCATTATTATTTATAACATATTAGGTTCATGTTCAAAGTCCGGTTCTAAACAGTTCCCCAGTTTATTAATCATAATATTTTGTTCAGTATATAAAAATATCTTCAGCATGATAACCCAATTTAGTGTTAGGTAGATATTTAATTAAGTAAGAAATTTGATGTATAACATGTATGCTAGAGTGCGGTTCTAATCATGTATTAATTACATTAATACTCAATTGTTTAACAGTATAGGTGAGTGGTTTTTAAGGTAATACAATTTAATTAAGTTTCGGTTATAATATAAAAATTATTCAAGTTTGGATATAGTGGGAGGAATTCACGTACATAGCATGATTTTACAATTGTTTGTGTTTTTAATGTTATTAAGGTTTAGTCATGGTCAAAAGACAAATAGAAGTATTTAGGTTTTAGTTTAAGTCAAATAAAAGACAAATAGAAGTATTTAGGTTTTAGTTTAAGTCAAATAAAGTAAAAAGAGAGTTATTACAAATGAGTGTTATTGATTAAATTTTAATAAAAGTTATTAAGAATTAGGCTTGTCATGATTGCACCCATCGAATTCATTTTATTTTCAACTAGCGCCTGACATCGCAATCAGCGGTCTTCAGCGTTCGTGCGTTTTCGGAAACGCGTTATTTGTTTTAAATAACACAAGCGCCGAGCGACCGTCACTAAGCGATCAAGGGCGCTCAAAATTTTAAACGAACGCCGCACAGCGCTGAGGAGCGCTAAGTGCAGGCGAGGTCAGCACTCTATCTAAAACGACAACCTGAGTTTCTAAACATCAAATTTTTTTGTTCTAATCGCTTCTAAACTTCATATAAATTAATATAAATCAATATACACATATTTACAACCTAGGAGATCATGCAATCGAATCGAATAACCTCATAAACACAAAATAATCGTTAAAACGGAGTGCCACCTACCTCCGTCCGCTCAAATCCTTTCTTCTTCCAACCAGAGACTTCCTCTCCCCTTCGTAGGCAAGAGACGTTCCAAGAATGGTGAGAAACCAGAGATATGCCCTCTTCCTCCTTCTTCTCGGTCTCCCTTTCTCTCTCTCGTTCTTCTTCTCTTCCGCCGCAGCCTCCAACTTCAACACACAAGACATCCTACGAATACAACTAAAACTATTCAACCCTATTTTATTCTTCCCTGATCCAACGCATCTCCCTAGGATCAGGTTCCATACTCATCCACCCATTAGACTTAATAAGGACCGTTACTCCATACTTAACTCGATATCTCGCGATCCAACGGTCAGATCTGCGTCAAACTCCAGATCTCCCCTATCAGTGTGATCATCTATAATTATAATTAATATCCTTCAATAAAATTCTCATCTCCTCGACTTCAGGCTTCAAATCAAACATAATTACCAATATGCCATTATTCCAATTACTAAGCTTTAAATATCATTGTTAATAGACAATCTAAACCCCAATTTAAATCTATTAGTATTTCTCAAGTCTAATAACAAATTTTAATTAATGTATTTAATTATTTTACCGATAATTAATGTGAATTGACCGAAATACCCTTCTCTCAATATTTTCACATCTACCCATTCAATTTCTTCCGAAATTTCCAAGTTTATTCTCTTTGTCATTATTAGTCCGTTATACATCCCGAATGAATTATAAGTACCACAAATCATTCCTTTATATTAAATCCCCAATTTATTTTGACAAATTCATTGACACTCCAAATATTCGTATTAAATTTTTATTTATTTATTTAGTGAAAATTTGGGGTTTTACAGCGGGCTTGGACAAAGACCGTATCACTTATGCGGGACATTTGGCCCGACTCGTACCCGCCCAAGCCTACCCAATGATCAGCCCTATTGAAAGGGGCTATTTTTCCAACCTATTTACAAAGAACTTGTTTGGAAAAGTAATGTTCCCAAAACATCTTACTTTTTCAAAGTAATTGGCAATAAGTCAAAAAGCTTTGTAGCTTAATATTCTATTCCTCAAATGCCCTATGAAGAATATGTTAATTTCCTACAATGATTGGATCGATATCCTTGGCTTATAGCGAAAATGCATGATAATAATAGTATCCCATGAAGAACATGCTAGTATCATTTGATGATTGGACTAATGTCTTAGGAAGATTGATTTGACTTGAAACCCACGATAATGACACTAATATCCCACTATGATTTGAATGGTTATTCCACCAAAAAAAAATGTTGATGAACCGTTGATGAATAGAATACATCTATGATTAATGCACAAAAAAAAACGTCGATTAATCGAACATATCTATGAATAATGGTAAAAAAACTTTGATTAAGTAAACGTTTAATTTTCATAGGATACTAACACGTTCTTCATGGGATACTACTATTATCATCATTGGCTACAAGCCAAAGCTATTAGTCCAATCATGGTAGGATAGCAGTATGTTCTTCGTAAGGCATTTGGAGAATATTCCTTTAGTTTTGATGTTAGAAGTTTTCAGAATTCATGATCTTTATCTTAAACATGAGATCTCAAATTAAATGCGGAAGCAAGGGAACATACCTCTTGCCATTGTGATCAAGTGATAAGAATGAAGAAGAATATCTATCCAGTCTCCGGTCTTTCTCTCTATTTCGCAGAACCCTGTAGAAACTCTCAAACGACAGGTGCTCTCAAACGACAGGTGTTTCTGGTTTGTTGACTTTGAGAGAAATACCGTATCTTAAAGATGGATAAGGCACACACACACACACACACACACACACACACACATATATATATATATCCCAAACCAAGACACTTTTTCACTTTATGATCTCAACCATTAGATCTCCCATCAAAAGATCAAATCAACGGTTGAGATCAATTACTCACTTAAGTCACGTGAAATTACATGCTTGCCCTCAAAACTTTATCCAAAATACCCATTATTTAGAAAAACCAATAAACATGTGCCACGTGTGCAGCCACATTAAGTCCCAAAAGGGACGTGCCCAACACTCTCCCACTTGGCCCAAGTGACACACAGTTTTTGGAAACAATTTGTTTTAAAACGACTCAATGGGTATTGGAAACAAAAAAAATCCTTAATATGGCCATACAATTTCAAAAACAAGAGAGCAATAATTTCATCTAGATGTGACAACTTTATACTTAAACCAAACTTTATAATTATACGAATCATGGCGATAATGCTGAAATACTCAACACTTCCTTTCGTGTATTACAATATAATCATATTGTTTTGTCTAAGTGCCTTATGTAGTAATAAACTGTAAAAGTGGTAACTCCCACTAATTGAAATTATTCGAGTCTCAATAACAAATATATGTGCATACACGAGATTTACAAACATTATGTTTGATATAAAGTAAGATGTCATTACAAATGGAAATCAGATATCAAGTGAGCTCACAAGACTCATACTTTCTATATGACCTTTATATGCATTAGGTGGGAGTCCTTTGGTCATAGGGTCTTCAACCATTTGTTGGGTACCAATGTGCTCGATGACTATCTTACCATCCCGAACATCCTCTCGAACAACCAGATACTTTATGTCAATGTGCTTGCTATGACTTCCACTCTTATTGTTCTTCGAAAAGAACATTGCAGCCACATTATCACAATAGATCTTCAGTGGCTTACTTATGGTGTCTATTATTTTGAGGCCACTAATGAAGTTCCACAACAATGACGCTTGAGTAGTTGCCTCATAGCATGCAACAAACTTTGCTTCCATTGTTGAGGAAGCTGTGAGGGTCTATTTGGTGCTCTTCCATGAAATAGCACCACCTGCTAATGTGAAAATATAACCTGAAGTAGACTTCCTCGAATCAATGTAACCAGCAAAGTCTGAGTCAGCATACCCAATCAAATCCAAATGATCTGACTATCTGTAGATAAGCATGTTATTTTTAGTACCTTGAAGATACCGCATCACCTTCTTTGCAGCTCTCCAATGTTCCATGCTAGGATTACTCTGGTATCTCCCCAACATTTCCATTGCAAATCCAATGTTTGGTCTTCTGCAGACTTCTAAATACATTAGACTACTAACTGCAGATTCATATGGGATATTCTTCATACCCTCTATTTCAAGGAAAAATTTAGGACATTGAGGTAAACTAAATCTGTCGTCCCTGACAAAGGGAGCTACGGTTGGCGAGCAGTTTTGCATATTAAACCGTTCCAGAACTTTATTGATATAGGCTTTCTGAGATAACCCCCAGATCCGTTTGGACGTATCTCTATATATCTCTATTCCTAGAACATAGGAAGCCTCTCCTATACCTTTCATATCAAAGTTTTGAAGTAAAAACTGCTTCGTCTCTCATATCATTCCCAAACTGTTACTAGCCAGTAAAATATCATCAACATAAAGGACTAGAAACGTATAATGGCTCCTACTAACCTTAAGGTATATACACTGATCCATAAAATTTTCAACAAATCAAAATGAACTAATAACATTATGGAATTTCATATACCATTGACAAGAAGCTTGTCTTAGTCCATGTATTGACTTCTTGAGTTTACAGACTAGGTGACTTCCATTCCCAGATTTCCATTTTGAAAGGTTGTTTTCACATCCATTTGATGTAACTCTAAATCAAAATGAGCTACAAAAGCCATAATGATCCTTAAGGAATCCTTCTTTGAAACTGAAGAGAAAGTATCATGAAAATCAATACCTTTTCTTTGTAAGACACCTTTGGCTACAAGTCGTGCTTTATATCTTTCTACGTTACTAGAAGAGTCTGTTTTGGTTTTGTAAACCCATTTACAACCAACAGCTCTAGCTCCTTCTGGTAACTCAACAAGATCCCAGACTTGATTATCTGCCATCGAGGTTATCTCATCTTTCATGGCGTTGTACTATTTTGTGAGTCCTCTCTACTCATGGCCTGTGAAAATATAATTGGATCTTGAACGAGACCAACTCAATGATCAGTCTCTTCTAGGTATACCTAATAGTCAGAAGGAATAGCCATTCTCTTAATTCTTGAAGATCTTCGAACCTCTGCCTCTACCACTGGTGGTGGTGTCTGTATGGCTGGTTTTGGAACCTCAGCCTGTACCACTGGTGGTTCCTGTATGGCTAGTTGTGGAACCTCAGTCAGTACCACAGGTGGTGGTTCCTGTATAGTAGGTTCCATGACAACATCTTCATGGATTGGTATTAACTAAATAGGGTTTTGTCTAATAATAGTGGGTATGTAACGACCCGGAACAAGGTCTGCCCATCCAAGGCACTCACTTGTCCCTGGTCCTTACAGATAGGCCTTTCGACCTAATAAAACCATGGGTAATTTAAAAATTTTCCATAACAAGTTATAATGGTAGAAGAGTTGATACATGTGCATATCAGTGTATATAAAGATAAACAAGTCCTGTGATGGACTACAAGGTTAAATACATGAACTACTTGGCTATTACAAAATGGTGGGTATCTGTAAAACCCCGATATTTTCTACTTGTTTTTATTATTTATTTGGGAGAATAAACTTAATAACCGGTGTGTATGTAGGAAATCTCGGTGGGAGAGCATGTACGGAATCATAGGTTTTCAAAATTCGTCGAGCGGCAATATAAGTATGGTAAGTATAATACTTAAGGAAAATAGTCTTAGGGTTCGTAATTGTAACGCCCCGGATTCGTGTTGTTCAATAAAGATATAACACGTCTCACGGAGGTTAGGCAAGGATCGTAAATCAATTATGATCGTTGGATAATCATCTACTATAACCTGTCAGAGTGCGCAATTTGATTTACCCAAGAAATGTAACATTTAGAACCTAACTAGAATCATATGGTTCAGCCCCCAATTAGACTTTAATACACCTCAAATATTCAAAGTACTCAAATTCGGAACAAGATAACCTACAGTCTAAGGAAGGTAATAGTAATCTTCCTCCCTATAAGCCTCAGCAGGATCTACCCCAGTAGTCGCCTCGCCACGAGTATCTGAAAAACCAAAACAAAACAACAGAGTGAGATACGAATATCTCAGCGAGTAGCACATGCATGCAGAAATAGTTAATCACAGTTCAAAGCTATGCATCGATAAACATTCCGTACGATTAAACAACTAATATCAATTTCCAGTTCAAACCAAAACCCATTTCATCAGTCAAATCACATCTCAGTTAAGTACGGCAACACATCGATCGGTCAATGTCATGACTATCGTTTAGTTGATAAATTAAACATGCCAAGTAGACACTCCACACCTCCATGTACACAGTTCCGGCCTACTCAGGGTTTCGGAAACTCTGAAATGACGGCCTACTCAGGGTTTCGTCATCCAATGCAGGCCTACTCCCCGGGTTTCTGCATTGACAACCAGGCCTACTTAGGGTTTCTGGCTGGTCTACACCAGTCGTGGCAACATACAAGGCCATGCAATTCCAACAACCAACAAATAACATTACATTACTAAGATTAGACTCTGGATCCAGGACAAGCTAGACCAAAACAGTAAAACATCGTATAATCTCAATTCTAACATTTAAAGTAAAACCATTCATTCCACATCATGTATATCTCATCACAGTTCATCACCTGTTCCTCTGGACCAAACAGTATCTCAATACTTTCAGTATTTCTCATTCCACAAAACCATGCCATTTGAATACAAAACACAGTTATTTATAACAAGACAATACATTTCAGCATTTTTCCAAAACAAATGAAACCAGAAGTCAATAATTTCTCAATTAGAACAGTGTATAAATTTGAGGAGAAAACGACTAAGAACTCCTAGAGTTTGGTATCTAGCACAACATGTATAAAATAACTTACAATCATCCTTAGAAACCTTTAAGAATTTGCCACTAGAATTCTCCTAGGAATTAAATAAGAAACGTAGGTTCCAAGGTTACCAACAAGTGATTGGTGAAGTGATATAAACCCCAAGACATCAAAATCCCCCTTGGTTCAGTCGGAAATCAAATTCAGCAAGTATAATTGGGTATACGCTCACTTCCTGAAGTGGGCGCAAGTGGGCGCCAATCGGCGGATAGAAATCAGGCGAAAATGGAGTATGCACTCACTCGACGCTAAGTGAGCGTAGAGGTGGCAACGGGTCGGGTTCGGGCGGGTCATAACCGGGTTGAGAGATAATCGGGTTGGGTCGGGTTGAACCCGATTAGTGGCGGGTTGGGAAAACCCCAAACCGAACCCAACCCGCCACTAATCGGGTTCAACCCGCCAACCCGATTATCCTTTTTTTTTTTTTTTCAAAAATAATTAAAAATCATGATAATGGGACCTTGGACAGTTGGACTCATTCATTTAATTAAAGGGAATGGAAAAAAGAAAAAAAAACAAAATGATTAATTCAAACACCGGTTTAAGGGTATAGATTGTTGCTGTCTTCCATTAAATCGTTCCTTGTGTTCATCAAGAAGAAAAAAAAAACCCTAAAAGATAAACCTAAAACTAAATGGGATGGGTTTAATTTTATAAGAAAAAACTTTTAGGTAGCGTCAATGCATAAATCGACAGTCTCCGATTCCTTTTAAACTCTAGGATGAAAGAAAAAATGAGAATAACAGATTCACAATAAATATCATATATGTAAGATGCCGATTTTGCCTGGATTTGTTTTGTGGATGTTGCGAGATGCAAGACGGTGTTGCTGGTTGCTCTCTAAATTCCTAACATTAACTAATCTCTCCGCGTTCATGCGCTTCAGTTCTTCCACCAACACCCTCAAGATCTTTAACTGACGATATTCGACAGCTATGTGAAGAGGCGTATTTTGCCGTGTCGTGACCTCCAACACTGACTCTTGACAAGAATGAAGCATCTCAAGAACAGCGTCAACTCTCCCATGGCGAACCGCACAATCAACAGGGGTTATACCTTCGAAATCCTTGAAAAACAGTATTCCTTACTCCCTCGCAAGAGAGATCTTACCTGGCAACGTCGCCGCCCCCCGCGGCCAAGTGCAAAGTGCTCTGCCGCCACTGCAGATCTCGTTGGGATGTTGTCTCGCTGGGATCTTTCTGCCTTTGGAGTTGCAGAATGGAAGAGGAAGAAGAGGGCGACGCCATGAGCGGCGAAGACAAAATGAAAGTCGAAAACCCTAGAGATTTTAAGCAAATGTAAATGGTTTAATCGGGTACCCGTCGGGTGGTCGGGTTATAATCGGGTTGACCCGATTTCTGGCGGGTTGGGAAAACCCCAACCCGCACCCAACCCAATAAATAAACGGGTCAACCCAACCCGTTTATAATCGGGTTAAACGGGTTGAGATATCGGGTCGGTTCGTTTTTTGCTAGCTCTAAGTGAGCGTGAGCTGAGCGGGAGAAAGGCGCGAGAAGAGCGCAGGATAGGCGCGAGAAAGGCGCATCAAATTTGAGTAGGCGCGAGCTGAGCGCCAAGTAGGCGCGAGCTCGGCGCCAGATCAATATTCCTAAGCGCCTACTTCCCGAAGTGGGCGCAAGTGGGCGCCAAGTGGGCGGATACCCACTGCGATTTTCAAGTCTCTGTTATTTCGAGATCTCCAATTCTGGCTGGTTTGTTTAGGTCTGTTATTGCTCCATTTCACTCCTAATGCTCCCAGAAGACTTCCCAACCCATTTTGGATTTAATCTAAACATTTTTAGTTTCAAATAAATTTTCAATCTGTCGTTCGGACTTACGGTATTCCAGAAAAACCCAGAACTCATGTAACGCCCCGAACCCGGGTCAGTCCAAACCGGCACCTGACCCGAACCCGGTTCGCTACTGTAACAACCCGAATTTAGTTCAACAACCAAATCCGAGGTGTTACTGGCCCATATCAATCACAACATCAAGAACATACCAGACCAAGAAAGTAAATCCAATCCATATATAATCCATCAGAGTTGCGGAAACAAGTATGTGCGGAAGTGTAGATTAAAATCATCAAACAAGCATGAAGCTTGACCATCAATCAATAGTATCAAAGTCTGGTAGTATGAATTGGTTACTAACTCTCTCTTGTCTCTCTCATACATCAAATCCAATTAATGATAATAAACCAATTAAAATGCTAAGTCTATAACATTAATCCACCTCAGATAAGATCGGGATAATAGTAATCCTCTGGAGAATACTCAGCTATCTCTCCCTGGAAGTCTAAGAGATCCCCCTCTCGCGTATCAGCTAAAAAAAATGGAATAACAGTAGGGTGAGATACGAATATCCCAGTAGGTAACACATGCATGATTAAACAGTTAATATACGGAAAGTAGCAGTTCATGCACGAATAAGTCACATCGATTAATCAGGCTCGTATAATCATTCGTATCATTCGTAAATACAAAACAATATACTAAACAGTTCTAGAGATGAATTCCAGCAAGTTTAATATGAAAATACCATAGTCAAATCAGTAACATAATTCATACATTGCCAGGATGTACTAAACAGTCACATCCAACCAATATCCCAAACACATGCCTCCCGCATGTACCACGATAATAACAAGTTTTATGATTTCAGGGTCATTGTAGGACTCACAAAGTTAGATAAACCTTTTGAGATGATTCTCAACCAATTGCTATACCACCGTGCGACTTAGGAGCGATGCTACTAATGATACTCAAGCCCCATGCAGCGCAGCTTAGACAAGAGCCGTAGTCACCGACTTATTGCACACGTACCCATCAAAGTTGGCATGTACCACCAGCATGCAGCACCAGAATCAATACATGGAGGTGGTTGCTTATCCACATGTACAGGGAATCACCAGCGGCTCACCGGGGTGTCCCTCCAGACATAGGACCTTCCCAGACAAACTAACTTGCAAAGGAAGCGCGTCGCATATAGGAGTAACTCAACTCAAATGACATATCCCTCAGCTATCTAGCTACGACTATGGATCCACAACCAGCTATGCCCACTAGACTCCAAAACTTCCCGAAAGTGTCATATTCTATAAGGGTTGGTGCCTAGCGGCATATAATGGTTATATCTGTACATTTACTTCAATATTTGTTCATCTGAATTCAGTATTCTCTTTAGAAAGTATTCTGATTTATAATGTCATTTAGAGGTATTTAGATAGTCAAATGATAGTTAGGCTTTTCCAAAATCACGTTTCTCATTTACCTTCAAAACTTGGCAACTATTGTCCTAAATATCTCCCTAATTTGTTTTTCTGTAAAACAGGGGTTTAGGTAGTTTATTTTGGTTTTAAAGCACCTTAATTAATCATTAAAATTATCTAAAAATAGTTTAGAATTGAATTAGGTTCGAAATTAGGAAAAATTGGAAATTCTGCTGAGAGCGCCTAGGATCGCTCAGGATCGCCCTGGCGGTCCCAGGTCAGCGGTCGTGTATTTTCGAGCGCCCGCGGTCCGTCTTCTCGCGGTCTACGGCGCCCTAATTTTTTCAACCAGCGCCGAGGATCGCCGACGAGCGCCGAGCACAGTCGAGGTCGGCGGTCGTGCGAAATCGAGCCGAAATAGTTCTAAATCACGATTTTTCTCGTCTAAACTCATTCTAGTGTATTTCTAACATGCTTGGCTAACTAAATACAACATTACATATCATAGAAACATGCATTTGCGATTAACCAAAGAAAAATCCAATTTCAAAACCAAAACGGTGTCACCTACCTCGTATACGCGATTCTCCTCTTCTCTCCTGAACAGAAAACCCCCAAACCTCTCCTTAGTTGCAGGCAAGGCTCTGAGCAAGTCTCCTTGGTCTTCCCCCTTCCTTCTCTTCCTTCTCTTCTCGGTCGTTTCAACTCTCGTCGTTTGCGGCTGAATAATACGAGCGAGAATACGATTAGGTTATTTTAAGGCATATATATACTCCCTGATCCCATGCATCTCCCATGCAAACTCTCCCATACACCTCGCCCAATTAAAATACGTACCTCGATATCTCAAGATCGGACGGTCAGATCTGCGTCTAATTCTGGATCTTCACTAAACTGATCACCCCCTACAAGAATAAAATATTCCCATCGATCATAACCCTCAGTAATATTATTTACTAATTTAATTTATTATTTAAGTAAAATTCGGGGTTTTACAACTCACAATACGAACCATGCAGTTCAAAATACATCACGAATAAATCCTCTGCTCGCGAGAGAGATAACCCGCAGAAATCCGACTCCAATAAACTCCTAGTAGTTCTTCCGATTCTTGTTCTTCACGGGAATAACCCTAATCGCCATTACAGCCGCAATCGCCAAATCGCCCAGCTCTCCCGATAACGAGACTAACGAAAATTATTTCCATAAGTATGATACGAGTATTCCTACAAACCAAAAACCCTACTTTCCCTTTTTGGTATCTTTACCTTGCGAGACATACGCCGCTTGATAACTTTTCAATTCCTTGATCCTATGCGCGCTCGCCCACTGGAAACCCTACATGTTTCGGCCACTTAGGTTAATAAGCTCCCAAGCTATATTTTAGTAATAATAATAATAATAATAATAAAATAAAAAAAAATAAAACTCACCAAAAATCAGGGTCTTACAGCAATACCTCTCATAATTTGGGTTGAAGGCGATTGCGGCTATTGATCTAGGTTTTGGGAGAGAAGAAGAACTGTGAGAGTTCCTGCCAATTTGGGTGTTCGTAATCAAGGGTCTTTAGAAGAAAAGCAAACTCTTGCGAATAGAGGATCAACCGGGTGTCATTTTCAAACCTACGAGCGACTGTTGGTGATCGGCGGTGGTTCGAGTAGTTGCTGTTGCAGGGATTTAAGCGTGCAAGGGGTGAGTAGCATCGTTTTAAATCAGGGTTTTGGTTTTAATCAGTGAGTTAGTCGTGTTGCATACGTTTTCTGGAGAAATACAGTTCGAGCGTGAGTTTTAGAAGGATTTTTAGAGATGAATATTTATGTGTTTAGAATAATTTTAAAACGTGTTTAAACGTCTTCTGGGGATAGTAGGAGGCTAGGAAAATTGTTACAGACATTAACAATTCAGTCAGTCATAGAGATTTGGCATTAATAGAGACTTGAAAATCGGAGGTAATATCCGCCGAGTTGGTGCCTACCTAGCGCCAACTGGTTTGGTCGGCGCGAGAAGAAAGTTTGTTTACCGCCGAGTTCGCGCTCGTCTCACACCACACCCACTGTTTTGAGTCCGCGCGAAGTATAATTTCGGTATCGCCGATTTCTCGTCTAGCTCGCACCTAGCTCTGGCCTAGTATATTTAGATAAGCGCGAACTGTATTTTTACCATTGAGTTGTCGCCGACCTCGCGCCTAGCACCAGAGGTCAGTGCAAACCCTAATCCTTTGCCGAAATGGATTTTTGACCAAACCAAGCTAGATTTTGATGATTTGAGGGTTCAATCACTTAACTAATGACTTGTTTAGGATTTTAGAAATACTATTACCTGTTCAAATACTCTGAGAATATTAAGTGAATTTCTGGTAATTCTTAGGAGCTTCCAAGGTGAATTTTAGGGCTATCGGTAGTTGATGTTACTGTTCCTAACACTAGGAGTTCACGATTTAGTTTTCTTTCTGTTTATACACTGTACTTGTTTGAGAATTTATTTAACCTAGTTTTACTTGATTGCAAGTTCTAAAATGTATTGTAAAGATTTCTCTTGGTCTGAGTAAATGGGTTTTATTACCAATGGGCAAGTGTTATGAGATTTGAGTAAATACTGAAAGTACATGAGGTACTGTTCTGGTCCAGAGGGACATGTGGTGAGCTGTGTTGAGTTATACATGATGTTGAACGTATTGTTTTATTGTGATGTCAGAGTTGAGATTATACGATGGTTTGCTGTTTTGGTTTAGCTTGTCCTGGATCCATGCTTAATCTTAGTAATGTAATGGTATTGTTGGTTGTTGTAATTGCATGGCCTTTTGTGTTGCCCCGACCGGTGTAGAGCAGCCAGAAACCCTGAGTAGTCCTGGTTGTCAATGCCGAAACCCGGGGAGTAGGCCAGCATTGGATGACGAAACCCTGAGTAGGCCGTCATTTCAGAGTTTCCGAAACCCTGAGTAGGCCGGAACTGTGTACATGGAGGTGTGAAGTGTCTACTTGGCATGTTAATTTATCAACTTAACAATAGTCATGACATTGACCAATCGATGTGTTGTCAGTATTGAATTGAAATGTGATTGGAAACGATGATTGGTTTTGGATTTAAACTTGGAGATTGTATTGGTTGCTTAATCGTACTGGTTATTTATCAATGCTTAATTTGAACTGTTGTTAACTATTTCTGCATGCATATGCTACTCGCTAAGATATTCGTATCTCACTCTTTCGTTTTTGTTTTGTTTTCAGATACTCAAGATGAGGCGACTACTAGGGTAGATTCGACTGAGACATATAGGGAGGAAGATTACTATTACATTCCTTAGACCTGTAGGTTATTTTTGAATTGAACTTTTGAATTAATTGAATTTTGAGGTGTAATAAAGTAGTTTGAGGTTGAACCATTTGATCTTAGTTAAGTTGAATATTGAATTCTTAGACAAAGTATGATTGTGCACTCTTATATGTTTTAGTTTAGGTGATTATCCAGCGATCATAAATAATTAAGATCCTTACCTAACACTCCGTAAGACATGTTATATCTTTATTGAACAACACATATCCGGGGCCTTACAGTATCTGACCACTCAACTCAGTTATAAGGTTCTACAACCCAAAATATCCAACTACCATATACAAGAAATGAAATAGAACTCTAGGTAGGATGATAGAAGTCCTCCTCTCTATACCCTGGTGCCTTCTATTTTCCTTTATCCCCACTCCGGTCCTTCACATTGGAAGTCAATGGCTTTGAAAACAAAACCGATAAAACAACTTATGAGACGAACGTCTCAGTAAGCAACACATGCATGCTCGTGAAAATGCAATTCACGCTAATATCATTTCGAATAAACCATGACATACGGATAGTTAAAATACAATTAAATTGCCAACAATTCAATATCATACAAGTGGTGTAATTCCGTGCTTTCGTGAACAAGTCCAACAATCAAGAGAAAATAACACATCAAGTCTCATCAAGTAGTTATCTATGTAGTTTAATATATATTGCACATGGCCACATCTAACTCCACCGATTCCTCATGGTGGGCTAGGCATCCAACACCAATTCCCCTTGACATTAGGCATCCATACGCCGATTCCCATTGACGTTGGGCATCCATGCCAATTCCCTGTAGCTATGGGCATCGGCCACTGATATTGCTTGGTGCCGGGATGATACAATAACAATAGTAACTCAGTCATGGCATTATATACAAACTTACCTATTTAAGATTTATGGATCCGTAACTTAAGATTGTTCATTATGCAATTATCCTTTAATTCATTACGTATAACATCTCATGCCATTTACGCATGTACAATTTCAAAGGGTAGCTTCATAGCCTTACCCATGTCAACTTGAGTCAATGCCCTTTCTCATTATCTCATGGAATCGAGCTACTGCCCTCCATACATATGTTAAATACTGGGCCAATGCCCTTCATATCATGTTAAACAATTGGGCCAATGCCTTTCATAATATATCACATGTTATAATAGTAACCAATAGCAACAAGACATTCTTATGGTATTAAATCATGCATTTTTCACACATTAACTTGGGCAACCTAGGCCCCAACTCATTAAGGACAATCACAATATTGTTTTGGCTTTGGTTTTCCACTTCCAAGAATCATTTGGAAGGTGTTCCAAGTGGTAGAATTCAAATATATTATTCCTATAGTAATCTGGAACTGAAACTCTCTACAAAACCTAGTTTAGTAGAACGTACCCAAACTCTTGAATAAATTGAATTTTGAGATAACTCGAGGGTCAACACTTTCTAGACACCTCAATCCTATTTGAACATAGGTTGGATTTAAATAAAAACAATCTATAGTTGGATTTACCCTAAAATACCAAAATACACAAAACTGTGGATGGGCGCTTGCAATCGCGCTAAAGCGCAGGGTCGAGCGCTTGGCTTAACCAAAAATCCAACTCTTGGGTTTTGAGTTTAAAAAAAACACAGGCGGGGAGCTCACGATTGCACTTGAGTGGCCTTGCCTATGAACAATAAATAAAATGGGCACTCGGCATAGCGCTCGAGCACTGTGCCAAGCGCCTTGGTGATTTCTAGGATGAGAAAATCCCAAATGCGAGATTTTTGGGGTTTTTCTAAAATCTAACCCATTTGCTATGGTTTTTGTCTATTAAATCCTTCTAGGATGAACTATTACTTAGTATTCATCTAACTATGAAAACATGCACTTCCTATTCGTAAAGGAAACATGAATATAAAAAAGCCCTAAATCTCAAATCTTTTTCAAAACAAGAAAAGAAGAAGGGTTTTGAGTTGGAAAGGTGTTGCTTACCTAAAGCAAGCAAGCAAGCACGACCTCTTGCTCCTAAAGCAACCCATGAACAGCTCTCCCTTGAGCTCCTTGAACGTTTCTTCACAATTCCTCCAAGCTTCCTCCAACGATCAAATCACACCACACGAAAATCCCAAATCTCTAACTCTTCTTCACAATGGCACACTCCAAGAGAGAAGATGAGGGTAGGGAGAAGAGAAGAGAGTGAGGAAGTGAAGAGAGTGGGAGGAGAATGAGAGGAGAAGAGGGTTTGCTCTTAGTTCATACGTATGGGCAAAACCCTCCCCTTTTACACTTAAACAATTTCTCCCCCAAATTCCTCAAGTCATTTCCAAGTTTGCCCTTCTCCCATAAAACACTCATATTTACCACCTTGCCACTCCCCTTCTACTGCATACAAAAATTACAACTAAGCCATTCTCTCATAAAATGAAATTTATTTAATAACTTAGGAAATTGCTCTAATGAAAGAGATACTTTACCTTTACACATTTTGACAAGCCCTAAACTTAGCCACTTGATTGGCTTTCAGGATTCAAGCTTGGGCTTCTCCCACTTTACCTTCACAACACAATACAATATAAAATTTTAGAATTTCTAAATATCTTTTGCTTAAGCACTTAAGCAATCTATCTAAGAATCTGGGGTCTCACAGGGTATGAAACCACAATGATTAAAATCCTCACTCTTAGGTATAAATACATCAGGTTGCACATGTACTTCTTCCAAATCAATCCTGTGAGAAGAACTCCCAATGTTATCAATGTCCTTAAGAAAATAGGCATTTCTCGCTTCAACTATCTTAAGAGTGTGTGATGGACAGTAGAACCTATATCCCTTAGACTTTTCAGCATATTCAATGAAATATCCACTGATAGTCCTTAGGTCTAACATCCACTGATAGTCCTTAAGTCTAACATCCTCTCATGTAGGTTGTACACCCTGACCTCTGTGAGACATGGAAAAATCACCGGAATGATCATCCCTCCGTCAACACGTGGGGCTCGAAATAAAAGTTGGAGAGTCGCCACCATTCATAATTTTGAGGTGAGAATGGACACCAAAATGTTCAAAATCATTAAAAAGTGCAAAAATGCCAATTCTAAGGTAAAAATAACCCTACTTGAAAATCAAATCCAGAGATGGGTAAGGGGATTAGATTATGAACGGGGGAAGGTGTTAGGCACCCCCATTCATCCACACAAAGTGGTTGCCAAGTGTATGTTCATGCAAAAATAGAAAGCTTGCTAAAATCATAGAAAACCTTGAAAAAGGACCAATGTATGATATTTTCACATGAAGATCTAAATGGATTCTAGATCCTCTCTTATGTCAATATCATTTCTGAAATATCTCAAAAGATGGAAATCAAAGCACAAGTTATTCAAAAACCAAGTTGAATCAAATCCGGAAAATTCGGTGAAAAGTCATGCCATTTGTCTTGAAATCATTCAAATACAATTTTAAATCAAATCAAACCAAATCCATTTGAAAGATTATAGTAAATAAGGGTCTCATGCAAAATTTCACTTCATTCCGATAAAAATCCTAGGAGTTATACTCCTTTGAAGTTGCTGCTGGGGATTTTTAAAAGTGATGAGTGGGCAACTTTAGGAAATTGCATAGAACAGTCCACTCCATAAAAATCCACGAAATTTGGTGTGATTGAAGTCTGTATGGTCGTATTTCAAAAGAAACTAGCCTCATACAAAAATCCCTTCGGATGTGCCTTGGGTGGTCTCCTGAACAGGCCCCGAAGATCACAGATTTACCCAAAAAAGTACAAATGAACAGTTTTGAGTAAATCGGCTACCAATAATTCAAATGGAATCCAAAAATTATGAAACCAACTGGATTTGAAAATAGACTCATAAAGGAGTAATCAAAAATAAAAATCACTCGAATCGAACTTAAAACGAATACATGGCGCTTCGTCGAAGTGACAAGTTCTGTATTTGAACCTGAACTGTCCACTTAACTTCGACAGAGAGCTGTCAAAAATCCGTTTGATGTAAATTTATGAAATTTGGTGGACATAAACTAGACAGGCTCACCTTTCCCATGGTTCTAGAATCGCTCCAAAATTCATCCGGACAATGAAGTTATGAGCGTCCGAAGTAAGGGTACAGATGCTGTCCAGTCAGGCCACTTTTTGAAGAAAACCAAATCCGAAAATTGATAAAGTGTGTGAGATTAGTGTGAGATGAATCCAAAACCTTAAAAAATCATTTGAAAATATTGCAAAATTGATTGAGGCCATTTATTTGAGATTTATCACAATAAATGCAATAAACCCCAAATATGAGCCTATCCCGCCAAAATGGCACTATGTATGTGCAAGTGTGGGAATCCATACAAGATCAATAAAACAGCATAGCATGCATATATCTTCATCAAAATAAGATTCTAAGACAGCCTAGGGTTTTGTTCCATTATCGTTTCCCTCTGTTCTCTCTCCCCGTTAAACACGGTTCTTCAAGATAATCAAGGGTACTTTGAATATGAAACGGTTTACAATCAATCAAAAGGCCTTATGCTACATGGGTTCTAGCACTAGGGTCAATCCCCAGTCTCGTTTCTCCTAGATCCCGCCTCCACGTTTTACGGCTAGGGGGAGTCTCGAGATACTTTGAGCCGGGGAAGGATTTTCACACACAAAGAAGGCTTTACACTACAGAAAGGTAGAAGAAGAGATCTAGATCTAGGAATGTAAATACAGAAATTAAAGAGAGGTTTGAGGCTTACCTGGATTCTGGAAGCACTCCCGCAGCGATTTCCTTCTTCTCTTGGAGTTCTTCTTTGCGAGAATTCAAAACAAGAGTTGGTTGCTATTTGCTTAAGGAGGAGCCTCCTATTTATAAGCAAAGGCTAGGGTTAGGGTTGGTGAGAATGATAGACACAACTTAATGTCTAGAACCCACCAACCTTAACCCTAAGGCTGTTTCCGAGATTTCCCCTCATTTAATGAGGGATATGATGGTAAAAAGTGATTTCTCTCGGAAAACCCTAATTTTTGAGCAAAACTTATGTATCCGGCATATCAGGCCGGATACACAAGGGCCTTAAGGTATCCGGTATATAATACCGGATACACTAAGGCTTGCTTGTATCCGGTATTTGTCACCGGATACAAAGGAAAATACTTGTATCCGGCCTGAGTTGCCGGATACAAGGAAAAAAGCCTTTTTTTCCAAATTTTAACACAGGCAATACTTATTTACATGTAATATCGTTTAAGTAAATGTCTTCGTATTTTTTAATCTCCATTTACTTAAGATATTACATGTAAATAAGCAAACACCCCCTCATTTGAATCCATTAAAAATAGTTCCAGACCCAAATTTCAAGTGAATAAAAAGTCAACTTTCTAGTTCTAGGCAAAATTCCGATTTTTCAGGTCTGGAAAAAAGGTTCAATATATTAAAACCAAGGTATTCGCCAAGATTTAAAATCTCAAAAAATTCTTTTATGCAATAACATGGCTAAAAACCTGATTACCAGGAAAAATTATCTTGAAATCTGGCTTTAAAAAATATTTCATTTTCTGGGGTCAAAAGTCAACAAAATTCAACCGGAAAAAGTTTGACTTTGCACAAAAGATTGAATTCGGGCCTTTTCCTTTTCCATTTTGGATTCAAATGGGTTAAGTATCTCAAACCCAATGCAAAGAACTGAAAATTCCAATAAAATATTTCTCTCCTTCAAGATTTATCAAAAATCGTGCAATTTTGGGGTGTCTACAACCTCTACTTGACAACCCCATATGTGTACATGTTTTAAACTGGGTTTCCATCCGTTCCATAATTCAAAGGGTGTTTTTGGAACGGCTATGGATGGAACTCTATTTAAAATATACACGGCTGTTTTCAAGGCCTCACTCCATATGTTTGATGGAAGAGTGGAGTTAGAAACCATACTTCTTACCATGTCCATTAGCGTACGATTCCTTCTTTCAACTACACCATTCTGTTGTGGTGAGCCAGGCATTGTATATTGAGCTACAATGCTATATTCCTCCAAGAACTTGGCAAATGGACCAGGTCTCTGTCAAGATTCTATGAACCGTCCAAAATTTTCTTCACCCCTATTTGATCACACGATTTTGATATATTTATCAGATTGTTTCTCTACTTCTGCCTTATAGATTTTAAAGGCATCTAGTGCCTCAGCTTTATCCTTTAAGAGATAGGGAGAGAGAGAGAGAGAGAGAGAGAGAGAGAGGTATATATATATATATCTCGTATTGTAACATCCCAGTTTCTAAGATTCTTATGTTTTTCTGTGTTTACGATGACTTGGAATTATTGTGGAATTTTTTGTTAATTATCGAGGGATTTATTGATTTGATTGTAATTAAGTATATTTATTAATTGGGTTAATGGGCTTATTTGTAAATAATCTCGCATGTTTAAGATGCAAGATTATTGATATTTTGTTTGTAGTGATTTTCTATTAATTATCATGTATTTATTTGAGGATTTATTGAAGTTAATTTGAATTTAAAGTTTTCTTTCTTAATTTATGCAATTTTGCATGTGGTTGCTAAAATAGGGGCTAAATTGGTATTTTATCGCAGGAAAAAGTATTAAATTATTTTATGCTATTATTGTGTTAACTATTGGTACAAAAATTTTGATAGTTGGTTTGATATTTAAGCATGTGTAAATTAGGGGCCTAGTCTCTTTTGGTCGGGTACACGTGAGTGGTATTAGCAAGTAGTACCATAGTGAACATCTTTAAACTCTTTTTTTTTGGTAGAAAGCCATAACTAGGCCATTTCATTAACAAAAAAGAACAATACATCATACATAACAGCATTCACCATTGAGCACATGAAAATACAAAAAAGAGACTTCATACCCAGGGCTAGATTACCAAAGACACCACCACCAACCGTAATGCTAGTATTTGCACCAAGCAAAAGCAAATTCAGGCAAGCGGCCAAGGCCGAAAGACCTGATGGAAATCCATCAAAAGCGCTTGAGGAAGGGTCCACTAACAAGCGGATTTGAAGAGTCCACAAAGGGGACAGAGTCGCCAACAGAGATGCGACGAAACAGGGAAGGATCGGATCACCGATCCTTACCAAAATGAGGCGCAAAGACCAACATATTGTTAAGGAAGCACCTTGGAACCTAACTCCAAGCATCACATGGATTGACAAAATAAGGCCATCAGCTTTGATTGGAGCCAAGAGACGGCCAAACCTGATAACAATAACTAACAAAAAACTAGAACCTAACTGATAGACAACTTGAAGAAAAACCCACAACCAAAAACTAACAACATAGATGAAGTACGGAGGTAGAGAATAGACGATCGGACGACAGAAACTGCCAGTCCATCCAAGACCGGACCATCGCTGACCGACGCCGTTGTCGGCGTTTGCCTCATCCCCGTCGTCTTCAGCCTCAGCGGTGAGCTCCATCAAAACACCAACACTCAGTTCTAGTTGCCGCTCAACTCAAACCACTGGAAAATCTTGATCGCCACAATGAAAGTGAAGGAGCCAGATGCGTCGCCTTTAGTTTGTCGACCTTGATGCCTTCGTCTCTCGCCAAAACCCTAATCACCCTGTTCTCATCGCCAAAACCCCTTCTAAACATCTTTAAACTCAATTGCTGTACGTTTTGTTACTTTTTCTTATTTTGTTTTTAGCGAATGGAGGTTTTAATGCTTTGTACAATTTGGCTGTAAGGTTTTTTTTTATATGAAAATATTTTACTAGTATAACTGAGCTTAGTCTGGAACAATACGATTGTGGGTTCGACCAACATAGTCTTCCCCAGTAACTTTGCTGATTACATTAGGGAACGCTCCCTTCCACTAGTAAGAAAATGAATTTAGTGCGAAATTCGCAAGGGAATTTGCTACACAATTAGCTTCTCAGAAGATTTTTGAGATCTTGACATTCAGAAATAAACCTTTGAGATGATGAATTTCCTTCAAGATATGGTCAATTTTCCATATGCAATTCTTTCTAGAGTTGATGTTGTCCACCAGAATCTGGGAGTCACTTTCGACTATAATTCTTGAGCAATTTAGAGATAAAGCACACTTTAATCCTTCGAGCATTGCCTGAGCTTCCACAGATATTGCGTTTGTTTTGCCAATCCTGTGGACCAACGCTCCCACAACTTTTCCATCTTCATTTCTGATGACGACTCCAATTGCTCCTTCTCCAGGTGCACTTCTAGCGGCTCTATCGACGTTCGCTTTCATCCATCCCTCCGAAGGTATTTGCCATCTAATGAAGTTTTCCTCTGTGTGGTTGTTCGTGTTTTGTCTTTTCCCTTGGATAAGAGTTTCTGAGTCTTCCTGCAAGGCAAAGAATTGAGATGAAGCCAGTGGGATTGAAGGACTTATATTTTTGAAAATGAATTTGTTACGGGAATTCCACACAATCCAACACATATTGTGTAGTCTGGAAGATGTCCCCCCATGCATCCAAACCAAAGTGCCCTGATAAAAATGCATTTGAAGAATAGGTGAAAAGAAGAGTCCTGCTCTTGGTTACACAGAATACAGTTTTCTATAGGAGCTCCCAGATGAGAATGCAGGATATCATTCGTGGCATTTCCATTTTGAATTATCTTCCATAGCAAAAACTTGATCTTTTATGCACACGGTAGCTGCCAAAGTTGCAGCCATCTCTTATCACCTGTATCACTGTTAGTTCCAACAGAAAGCAATCTATATAATGATTTAACGGAGAACTTACCGGCGGATGTTTCTGACCAAACCAACTATCTTTTTCTGCATACTTACTTATTGGAATTGGGTTGATCTGCTGGACTTGATGTTCTGGCCAAATTTGTCTCAGTCTTTGTAGGTCACATGTTCTCAAGTTTTGATCTATTAGCTCAGATACTCACCTTCCTGTCTAGCTTTGTGGGATCTGATGTTCGAAATTTTCCAACCACTTTGTCTAGCTAGTGTCAGATATTGCGATTGAGTCTCCATTTGCACACCACTGTTTTCCCAGATTAAGCTATCTCTTGTTTTACATAATTGTCTCCACAGCTAGGATGAACTTCTTCTTATCGTGGCATTTTGAAATTCAGTTCTTGGAAAATACTTAGCTCTCATTACTTTTGTCCACAGCTTGTCCTCTCCCTTCTCTAGCATCCAGGTCATTTTTGCGAGCATTGCTGTGTTGAATTTCTTGCTCTCTCTAATGTTCAAACCTCCACTTCTCTTGGATACGCATAGCTTCTCCCAACATAATGTATGTAAATTTCTCTCCTTGAGAGGCTTATGCCAAAAAAAGGTTCTTACTTCCTTGTCAATGGAGTCGGCAACTTTTGAAGGCAGTTTGCAACTGGCCATGTGGTAATGGGTAGTGCTATGAAGCACTGCATTGATCAATGTGGTTCTCCCTGCCTGAGATAATAGTTTTACCTTCCATCCTGTTAATCTCTGATTTATCTTTTGGAGGAGATCCTTAAAATGGTTTATTTTGGGAGTGCGTGTCCATCGGGATCCCTAGGTATCTTCCAGGCTGCTTGGATGGCTTGATACCAAATATTCTTGAGAGTTTTCCTTTTATCTGCCCCTTCAGACTAGGGCTTAGAAACACTTTTGATTTTTTAAGATTAAGTTTATGGCCTGCCATCTCACAGAAAATGTTAGTGATCTGCATAATCATTTGGACATTTTTTCATTTGCTCTACCAAACAAGATGAGATCATCCACATAGAGCAAATGGCTGACGGGATCAGCCAAGTTGCTAGCTTTAATGCCCTGGATGATACTCTCCTATTTGGCTTTGATCAAAGCAGCCAAAAGCACTTGCTGTGTTAGAATAAAGATGAGGGGGGACAAAAGATCCCTTGCCTTATAACCCGAGAAGGAGTGCTGATACCACATAGCTTTCCATTAACCAAAATACTGTAAGAAACAGGTTTAATGCATAGCATATCAGGCTAATGATTTTTTGACTAAACCCAAAAGCATGCAAAGTACTTTCAATAAGATCCCAATCAAGTCTATCATAAGCCTTAGTAAGATCAAGTTTAGCAGCAAACAAACCTTGGTTCTTACTTTTTTTCTTGTTCTTGATGGTATGGTACAACTCATGGGCAGCCATCATATTCTGGAAATTAATTTAACCATGAGGGGCCTAAGTCTATCAACAATAATTTTGGAAATTATCTTATAGTTGAAGTTGCATAGACTAATAGGTCTGAACTCACCTATTCTTCTAGGATTTTCAATTTTAGGAATGAGGACAATATGGGTGAAGTTCATTTTCCTGTCCAGGGTGCCATTTATAAAGAACTCATTGACCACACTACACACCTCCTTTTTAATAACATTCCAGTAGATTTGATAGAACACCCCCTGGAACCCATCGAGCCTCGGACTCTTGAGCGATCCCATCTTCTTGACAGAAGCCCGTATTTCTTCTTCTGTAACTGATCTAGACAAGGTTTCATTTTTGGTTTCAGAGATACAAGGGTTTAGGAAGTTTAGGAAGGAAAAGTCCTTAACCCTATTATCTTTCATGTACACCCCCTTGAAGTAATCAACAATCATAGTTTCAATTTCCCCCATCTCCTTCACCACTTCATTGAAATCATTCTTGAGAGACACAATTTTATTTCTGAGCTTTCTGTTTATGGTGGTTAGGTGGAAAAATTTTGTATTTAAATCCCCATCCCTCAGCCACTTGATTCTGGATATCTGCCCCCACATTTTTTCTTGAGCTTTTAAGGCAAAGAGGTAGGCCTTTTGTAATTGTTTCTCTTCTTTAACCAAGTTTGGGTGCTCATGGGATTCAAGAAGTTTTTGAACTCTTTTAAGTTCAGCATAGGTCTTATCTACCCTTTTATTACCATCCCCCACATTTTCCTTGTTCCAACTCTTTAAACATTCCTTTAGGTGGTTCATTTTCCCCTGAAATTTTCCCCTGTTATTGTTCTAACTCTCAGTTATGACTTTTCACAGTCCTTCTCCTCAACCCAGAAATTATGGAATCTAAACATTTTATGACTTTGAATTTTGAATCCGAGAGTCAGACACATAGGGGTATGGTTTGATCCGACAATGGGATCTTGCCATAAGATAGGATTTGAAAACATTGCACGCCATTTGGTGCACCTCATGACCCAGTCTATTTTCTCTCTAATTTTCCCCAGACCCATTCTACCATTGCACCAGGAGTATTTCATGCCCTTTCCGGGAATTTGGAGCAGATTACAATCATTGATAAACTTAAAGCAAAGTTCAGCTTTGTGCACCTGAATTGGGTTTTCGCCTCTCTTTTCATGTTCAAACAACACCACATTGAAGTCCCCTAGAGTGCACCATGGTCCTTTGCAATTGGCAGCAACTCTTGCTAAGTATTCCCATTGGGTTGCTTGTATTTGCAGATTTGAACTTGCGTGAACAAAAGATAGCTCAAACTCTTGGCCTTCGTCGCTTCTTATTGCCATGTTAATGCACCAATCTCTTCCAACCTTGATATAGATATGGCATGTCTGGTCCCACATGATCTAGAACCCTTTGGCTCTTTCTCTTTCTGGGCTCCACCAAAAGTATGGGAACCCCATCTTCCTAATATATTTAGTTGAGAATTTGTCGTTCTTGAGTGTTTCTGATAACATCACCATGTGGGTTTGTTCTTGCGTATCAGATTCTGCAATTGCAATCTTGTCAGGGCTCAACCCAAGCCCTCGACAATTCCAAGCTAATAATTTCATTTTAAGGGGGCCACCGGGTAGCACCCAGGGGAGGAGAGAGAGGGGAGGTAGAAGAAGGAGAGGTAGCAGTGGTATTAGGTAGATCCGAGATCTGCAAGGAGGATGACTTTCTTTTCTTATTGGACTGGTAGTTCTCCTTTCCCCCACTTGTGATGTAAATGGGCCCCTTAGTTTTGGCATTCTTCAGGTAAGGTTTGCTTTTCACAGGACACTTACGGTTGACCAGCCCACTCCACTTGGGCTGACTGCAACTAGTTTGACTCAAAGGCTTGATTTCACAAAGGGTGAGGTGGGGGGAAGCTTTGAAAGAAATGTTTGAGTCTAAAGTTCGAGCCTGGGCCCCAAAGGCAAAAAAGTTAGAGACCAACAGATTAGGCCCCGATGTAGACACCCCAAATTGCGCTACAATATGAAAGAACAACAAAAATGAATTTTAAATGATTTGTTTGAGCTCTGACAAGTGTCAAAAACTCAAAAATATTGAAAAAATGTGCTGACCGCACATATCATGTGGTTTTTGTAAGTTTTCTTTCGACCGCACTGTGTATGCAGTTGCAACCGCACATACTGTGCGGTTGCGATTCAGGCTTCTCGCGTGGGCCCAAGTGGGCCGCCACGTAGTCTTGGGCGTTAGGCCACGTCGGCAGCAATCATTGGCGCGTAACTGAATTTGCACCGCCCTGTATATGCGGTTTCTGAGGATTTGTGTTGCAACCGCAGACAGAGGGCGGTTTGCTCTAAACCGCACTGTGTATGCGGCTGCGCTCATTTTGGTCATTTGCGAAAAGACTCGGGATTTGAGCCTCATTTACGCATATTACCTCTCTCTGGGAGACCTAATCTCCCTATTTTACCCTTCGAAACCTATAGAATGACCTCAATTCATACCTTTAATTTGAATTGGAGTAATCTAGAAGGATTTATTGGCCTCCCCTTGGGTCTTTTATACCCTTGGCTGTGCCTATAAATAGAGGGGTCCTCCTCTTGCAAATGGTTGAGATTTTGAAGCTGGAAGGCTCTGAAGGAAGAAGAGAAACTCTGTCGAATTGTTGGCTCAAGTCACTCAAGCTACCAAGGTGAGATTCTACTCTCTTCTCTATTCCTTTTGTTGCATTTAAGCACTCTCATCTTCTACCTTTATTTGGTGTAAAGCCTCTATGTGTTTGTAGACCCAAACTACGTCCAAAGTACCTAAAACATCCTCTCTAGCCGTAAAATGTGAAGAGAGAGATTGGGGAAACGGGCATTGGGATGGATCCTTAGGCTTAGAACCATTCTTTGTTTGATTTAGCTTATATTGATATGAGATTGTTGTTTGCATGTGTTTTGATCTCAACATTTGGAGAGAGGGCATGGATCTATACTCTATAGCATAAGATCTTAACTCTTTCCTAAAATCTGGTTTCCTATACATTTTCATGCACACACCACCTAATTTTTGTCAAAATAGGTTGAGATTTATGGGCATTTTGCTCTACTTTGGGTGTTTTGGCACTACCTCTCCAATCAATGAGAGATTTTAGTCAAATTCGTGCCCTACATCTTTCTGGAGGTTTTCCTACCTTTTTTTTTTAAAGTGAATTTGAATCAGTTCATATAGATCAATTGCACACACACACACACACACACTGTTTTGGCTCATTTTTACTCAGATTTTATAAATCTGGATAGCATCTGTACCTTGTCTTTGAACACTCATAACTTCATTATCCAGTTGACTTTTTGAGTGATTCTAAAGACATGTGATAGGTGAGGATGTTTAGTTATTGCTTGCAAAATTTCAGAAATTTATATGGAGCCAATTTTTGATACCATCTGATCAAAGTCGGCAGGTCAGTTCAGACTAGATTTCTAAACTTGTCACTTTGATTGAGCACCATTTGCTCATTTTTAATCTGATTTGAGTGATTTTAATTTTTGTGCTTTCCTTTTCGAGTCTATTTTCAAATCCAACTAGTTTAAAGAGTTTTTACTTTAATTTGTGTTTTGTGTGATTGATTGACTCAGAGCTGCTCTATAGCAAAGTTCTGAGTTAATCTGTGATCCTCTAGGCATGTTCGAGAGGTTACACAAGTCACAAATGGATAGAGTTTTGTGCGAGGCCTATTTCATTCGAAAGATGGCACCTCAAACTTTATTCATGCAATTTTTCAAGGATTTACATGGAGCCAATCTTCCCAAATAGTTTTTCAAAGTTGCCTACTTACCATTTTTGCAGATTTACAACAGTAGATTTGAATGAATATTTCTCTTTCATTTTAACTCGGATTGAGCTGAATTTTTCACTGAGTGTTCTACTTCCTACCGGCTTTCTAATGGCTTTGGTTTCATTTGATTTGAGTTTAAATCAAAGGATTTATGATTGATTGAATTTTTTGAGAAAAAATAGCTTCATCTCTTATTGCTTTTTCCAGATTTATTTTAGTTTGATTTTCTTCAATATTTACTTTGATTTTTACCTGATCTTGAAGTCCTAGAGGTGATATATCCATAGAGACAGTCCAGAATTTATTGGACTACTCCTATGGAGGAATCATACAAGTGTTTGTTCTCTTTTAAGCACTTTTTGAATGTGTTAGTTAGCAAGCAATTATTTGAGCATGAATAGCATATGGAAACTACCTTGTGCGGATGAGTGGAGGTGCCTAACACCTTCCCCTACTCATAACCTAATCCCCTGACCTTATCTCTGGATTTGATCATGAATTAGAGTTGCTTTAAGCTGTATTTTACATTTCTATGATCCCTTTGGTGTCCATTCACACCTTAAATTGAATAGTGACGACTCCAACCCATTGTAAACCCCGTGTGATGATGAGGAAGTCATCTAGGTGATTTTCCATGTCTCACACCTCGACCAGCCAGATTCAAAGGCCTTATCCCAAATATTACTATTGGAGCTATCCGGACCACCAATGTCTTGATCGCATGGAGTGAGACCATTATGGGCTATCTCGAGCTCTGCCCGCATGCATTCCTCGAGGAAAGAACCCATCGCATCCAGGTTGGCTGCTCGAGGAGTGTCCTGTGTCGTGCAAGACATGGAAATAGCCGAGATGCTTTTCTTGGGACTCAGCAAGTTTTCTCCATGTGGACTCGTTCTGGACGGGTTTTCATCAGGGGAACTCGGGTTCGGACTCAGCCGAGTAGCTCAGATCGTTGTCTTTGGGGGGGGGGGGGTCTTGACAAAGGGTTTCTTCACCAATTCATGGCAACACACAGGGAGCCATCATATTTCCTGCATTCACTGATCATAGAACCACTAGACTTTCATATAAAGGAGTTAGAGCAGTTTTAAGAGCACCTTTAAGACTTCTCTAGAAACGCGTGGTTCTATCACGAATTCTGTTTCAGCTTCCTTAGGTTACATCAGTTCTTAGAGTTTCAGTGGGAGCTTTTTGTTTATTCCAGCTGTAGTAAAGGCTTAATTGCTTTATTGTTCTAAGCTAGGTGGAGTCAACTTTAGATTGAATTCCGGCAAGGGTTGCTGTTGAGTACGTAGGCCTGTATTCTACACTAAAGAAGGGCAAGTTCACCATCTATTTTTAGGTTTTGACGATAAATTTAATTTCTGCTATATCATAATTAGTAAATTTTGCAGAATATCTTAGCACTTGAATTTTATCTACCTTCTTGTATTTGAAGTTTTCTGGTGGCTTGTATAACAATACATGATTACACATTAGAATGAATTCATTGGCAATTATTCTTTGAAGGGGTTTTCTGCACTTTTCAAGTAAGTACTATTCTCGATCATAAGAATATTTTTGCTGATATGTTGATAAGATTTTTCATTCTATAGTTGTTCTAAAGTGGGTTGGATTCTCTCCTTGTACTCAAATCCTTAAATCAGTTTTATAATATTTAGTCCTAAACAAGTTAAAAAAAATGCTTTACTCCATGTGTATGATAATACGAATCCTTGTTTGACACACATGGTAATGTATGTGATGCAAGTGACTTAGAGTAACTTGTTATAGGTATGGACTGATGCCTTAGGTGTGGTAATGGTTTTAGAAAGGACTTATATATGGCCTATAAGTGAGTTGAAAATAATGATTTTGTTAATGGTGTAATCAGTGATTTAAGGGTTTTGGTGATGGCTAGGTAATTAACTTAGACAAATTTTAATTGGCTTAAGTTAAGGCTTATTCCTTGGCTTAGGCTAAGGTTTAGAAAATGGCTTAGCTTGACTTAGAAAATGGTTTAATATTTGCTTCATGAAAATGAGTTGAATTTACTTAGTAAATGGCTTAAAAATAGTTTATTAGTGATTTAGTAAATAGCTACATTGGTTTAAAAATAGCTTAGAAAATAATTGATAAATGACTTAATGATTATTAGAGGCTTTTGGAAATTGGTTTAAATATAATTCCAAAATATATTGAAAACCTCATAAATTGGATTTTATCGATTATATGAGTATAATAAATTTTAAACAATGATATTTTCCCTTGGTATTAAATATTTTATGTGAATTCCACTAGCATGATTCCTAAATTGCATTTATATCCATAGTATCTTATATTTGGAAAAATACGCATTTTTGAGTAGGTTAACACATACTTGAGTATTTTGAAGTTTGGATTGTGTATGTTGCACCCCAATTAAATGTATTTATGCCCTACGATAATTTGATTATCTATACGGGTTAGCACTTTACCATTATGTAAGGTAGAAAAATGAATTTCACTATTTGATCTCAATGAGATCCTTATTATGTTTTGAATATGGAATTATTGTGTGGATGTTAAAAAGATAATTAAAACTTGAGTGTGTAAGGGCTCTTCCGTATAGGAGTTGTATGATCGTACTGATTGTAGCGACAAAGCTGGTTGAGTTAAGGATTCCTCCCGGCATGTTTTCATTTGTTTGTAATGAGTCAGTTAAGATGCGTGATTCCTCCTGGCAGTGTGAGCGATGATTGGTATTTCTTGGTGGAAGGGGACTTATCCAAAATTGTGTGTGTGTGTGTGTGGTGATCTTGTGATTCAGGGGTTGTGCATCCCAGCCTAACTATCATATTGTAGTCCTAGCTAAAGGCTATAGTTCTTGCTGGACATTACTTTATTTAGTCTTATGATATGATATGAATGGTTATCAGATTAATCGGATTGGTTTAGTTTTAAGTTATGAATTGATTTCTACATTCCAGTTGACGATTATTATAAGTGTTCTGAACTTTATTGCGATTTACTTTATTTAGTGAGATATATGTTTCTCTCACTTGCACATGTTGATTTGTCATGTATCATGGTTTTGATTATATGATGCATTGTTTATTTAAGTTATATAAATGGTGGCTTGCTGGGATCTCCGATCTCATGTAGTTCATGAGAGTGGTCCTGATTCTATTTACACTTCTGAAGACTAGTACGAGTCAGATTGGGAGGAGTTGGACAACTAGTCTATACTCCGGTGTCAATGATGACGAGTCAGTTGGACATCTAGTCTATCCTCCGTTGTCAATGATGACGTCTTTTAGATTTGTTTTCATTTCAGATAGAGTCTATATATTCTGAGATTCCCGAGTTATGGCAATTCTCCTTTCTAGTTACCTTTTAGTTTAGTGTTGTATATATTTGTCTTCCGCTGTATATATGTATTTTGGAGTTATCTTTGTTGAGATGACACCTTATGTGTTATTTTTCCCCAGTGGTTTATTGGTGGTTAAAATTTTTTTTTTATTGCACACTCTGATATATGTTATGGACATGGATTATCTGAATTATCAGGTGCCAGGATATGTCTCAGATGAGTGATTTCGGACCTTATAAATTTTGTTCCTAATTAAGGTCCGGATTTACTTATCATCCGCTATACCAATTCTAGTAATTCTATGGTTTAACCCATAAGATGCTGGAATTAAACTGGTGTATGTTACACGTATGATCATCTATAAAGGTAATAAAATACCTTTGATCATTAAAACATGGGGTGTTGAATGGTCCACATATATCAGTGTGTATGATCTTTAGTTTATCATTAGTCCTCTTGGCTCCTTGTTTAGACTTGTTGGTGTGCTTTCCATTTATGCACTCCTAACAAATACCAAAATTAGTAAAATCAAGTGCCTGTAAGACACCATCATTTACTAATCGCTTTAAACACTCTATGGAGATATGACCTAATCTCCTATGCCATAACCGAGAGGATTGTTGGATAATAGGATTTTAATATCAATGTCATGAATAGTCAATAATGATTGCTCATAGGTAGGATCTAAAGACAAACAGTATAAACCATCTATAATTAAATCAGAACCAATGGTAACTGAATTTTTAATTATCAGTAAAGAGAAGTCTTTAAACTGAAAATTAAAACAAAAAGGTGCTAGTTTAGATACAGAAACCAAGTTTTTAGAAAAACTAGGAATATGAAGTGCCTTTTCCAGATCTAAAGTGTAACATGATTGGAGAACTAGCCTATATGTTCCCACACCTTCTACCTTCGATGCTATCTTATTTCCGGAATAGATGCACCGCTCATTCTCAATCAGTTTCCATAGGTTTAGAAACCCCTGCATGACAGTAGAAACATGGATTAAAGAACCAGAGTCAATCCACCAACTATTATCAACTTTATATGAATCAACATGATAAGATTCATAACACAAAAGAAATGAGTACTTATTTCTTTCTTCTTGAGCCAGTTCATGTTTTTGTGGCAATCTTTCTTCACATGTCCCTTTTTTTTTGTTGTTGCAGAAAAAGCACTTGATAATACTTTTATCTCCTTTCTGCTTCATGGAGAAACTTTTTCCTTTTTCCTTTTTCCTTAAAAGGTTTCTTGCCACTTTTGAACTGTCCCTTCCTGTGAAAGACTAGATGGGCACTTTCTAGTTTCTCATGCTTTAGTTTTCCTTCCTCTTGCACACACATAGTTAATAATTCATTCATTGACCATTTATTTGTATGTGTGTTATAACTATTCTTGAATGGCCCAAACTCAGAAGGAAGTGAGTTCAAAATAAAGTGAACCAAGAAGGCCTCAGAGAACTCAACTTCTAAGCCTTTAAGTTGAGTGGCAATATCTCTCATCTGCATGATGTATTCAAGCACACTCATGTTGCCTGTTAGCTTCATGGAAGTAAACTTCCTAATTAAGGTGCTGGCCAATACCTTATCGAAGCTAACAAATTGCTCCTCAATAGCTACCATTAAGTCCTTCAAATTTTGCAAGGAGGGATTGAACCCCTTATGCTTTGACTTATGTGGGTCTTGATATACATCATGCTCAAACGATTTGAGCATTCCCACTTTTCATAGGCAGCCTTGTCATTTGGCAAACTTTCCTTTGTAGAAACTGATCATTTATCTATATGAAGTGCCAAATCAAGGTCCATGCACCCCAATGTCAAAAGTACTTTGTCCCTCCAAATCGTATGATTGTCAGCAAACAACATAGGGACATAATTTTGAGTTGGGTCAATGGTAGATAATGCTGCGAATTTCAATAATAATTTTGGGTTGGGTCAATGGTAGATAATGCTTCAAATTTAAATAATAAAATAAATGGGACAACTAAACTTGATATGATATCAACCAATGTCAATAATCATAGGTAAAATCCAATTTTCCTTTGGGTAGAGATTACAAACAACATAGGATTTTACCAACCATATTAATATGGGCAGAAAATTATACATTAATATAAACCAAAATTCCACACCTTTGGGTATAAGAACTTATGAATCTTTATGTATAATTTTCAACCATATTCCAATTGTGTCATAAAAATTAATCACCTCCCTATGGGGCAAAGTGATCAAATTCTACATCACAATCGCAATGATAATGCAATATATATATATATATATATAGATTCATTGCACCCATATGGTACATAACAACAGAATCACTCATCAAAATTATGTTGAGATGCTTTGGCTATTGCCAAGATGCTTTTATGAGTATTAAGTTATGTTGCAAGACTATCAAATAAATACACAAAAATATCATGCATCTATAAGCAGTAAAATAAATGTCAATGGGCCTAGGTGTGCGCACCCGATTTCGGGCCGCACGCGAGGCGCATGCAAAGTGATGCGTGCCTCGGGACTGTTAGGAATCGCCACTGCCTGAGAGGTGTAGGCAGACACAAAAAAGGCACCTATTCAAGCCTAAATATTCTGGTCTGCGGCTTTGTTAGAGATCTGAGCAAGTTCTCGGTTACATCTAGAGAAGTCCGAAGACACCCTAGCCTGCCCCATTGGTTGACGGGTCCCATGGGTCTCCCTGGTTTGAGTCAACTTAATTCTCACTCAATTCCTAGACCAGCATGCACACTTATTTGGTCTGGTGGGGACCGCTAAGGGTGTGGGTCCCCTTTTTATTTGATTTTTATCTTTTTATCAATTAATGTAGTGGGTCTGGTATGGGCCCTGTTGGAAGGCCTAGTGGAATCCATGTTGGGCTTAAGTCAAGCCCAAGGCCCAATTCGGGTTATTGGGTAACACTGATTGGATTTGGCTATTTGGTTTAAAGGTTGATTAAATATTTACAAAATTAGTGAGTTGAAGTTTTAAGGCCCAATGGGCTTGGCCCATTGGCAATTTAATCAAGTGGCCTAGGGCCCATTTATCAAAATGGGCCTTGGTTGGGCTAGACTGGATATGGGCCCTATTGGGGGGCCCACGAAGCCTTGGTGGGCCCGTTGGGCCCACGGTCTCCAAATGGGATTAAAATATTCCAAGAAGCCCAGGGGGTCAAGTCTTACAAAGATGGGTCGGATCGGGTCCAAGTCCAAGAAATATAATTTTTAAGTTATTTCTTAATCTGCCCGTATTTGCCATACGGTATGGCCTGGCCTGTAAATGTAATACGGTTCAGGCCTAACCGTATAGTAAATACAGGCATGCTTGACTGTATTTCAAATACGGTTTCTGCCCAAATTTCCAAAAAACACCGCAATTCTGGCCGAATCTGGTTTGCCAGTTC